>CM053594.1:320940369-320985553 GCA_028646575.1 Pseudocheirus occidentalis
AAAAGGAGACTGAAGCAATGCATGCTATCACTCTTTTCAATGTTTGGCTTTTGTTTCTCTTTTCTCATTGTTCACTCCATTGGCTATAGCACCTATACAACCAGACTATTGTACAACGTGAAGGAGTTTGCAGATCCTATACATGATTGTATGCCACGATGGCGGGGGTCGGGAGTGGGGAGGAAGGGGAGAAAAATCTGAAACTCAAGTGACTCTGGAACTGAATCTTGTAACCTAAAAGTAAACAAATAAGTCAATAAAATTAAAAAAAAACTGTATTAAGTGGGGATGTTAAACATGAGAATTATTAGACTTTCTATTTGAAGGAAATTCTACTCAAAAGGGAGAGGAGGGGGCAGCTCAGTGGCGCAGTGAATAGGGCACCAGGCCTGGAGTCAAGAGGACTTGAGTTCAGATCCGGCCTCAGACATAACACAAAAACTAGCCATGTGACCTTGGGCAAGTCACTTGATCCCAACTGCCCTCCAAAAAAATGAAAAAAATTTTTTTTTTAAAGAGGGAGAGGAAGACAAGGTATACATCAATGAATCAATTAGAAACCTAAAGGCAGTAGATAATTAAATGGTAAAAGAAGTGATGTGGATGATTAAGTATTAGAGAAGTTTGAAAAAAGGAGAGACTAATGTCAACTGAAGTAGCTACTGAAAGTTTCATTGAAGAGGACTGATCAAAGTGGTTATCTGGAAGATCAATAATACTGGATCCATAGAGAGAAGGGGCAGGTGGTTTGCAACAAAAAGATGCTAGAATTATAAAATTAGAGCTAAAACTTGACCAGTCATCTGACCCAATCATCATCTTGCAAAGGAGACTAACAGGGGCCCAAAAGAGCTGAAGTAATTTGCCCAGGGTCATCTGGTCAATTAAGTGGAAAAGCCAAGATATGAATGCTGGTTCTCTAGCTTCAAATTCAACTCTCTTCCCACTGCACCGGAAGAAAAAAAAAGCAGAAGCAGCATGGTGTGACAGTTGATATATCTGAGGAGCAAAGAATTGGCCCAATTTGGCCAGAGTGAAGGGTTCAAAAAACTTAGTAGCTAGCCTGAGATCAAACTGGAAAGGTAGGTCAGGCTCATATCAGGGACAACCATAAATGTCAAAGAAAGAAGCCTGGATCCTTTTCTCTAAGGAATACAGAGTCAATGAAATTTAGGAAGAATAGTATAAGGAAATTGTTGCTTTAGGAAATTAAGTCTAGCAATAGTTTACATTATGGATTAGAGGCAAACTGAGGTATTGCAATAATGCATATATAAAATGATAATGCCTTACATTAGTGTAGTGTCAGAGAGGCAAGGCAGATAGGTGGTAAAGTGGATGGAGTGCTAGTCCAGGAGTGAGGAAGACCTGAGTTCAAATCTGACCTTACTAGCTGTGTGGCCGTAGGCAAGTCACTTAACCCTGTCTGCCTCAGTTTCCTCATCTACAAAATGAGCTAGAGAAGGAAATGGCAAACCGCTCCAGTATCTTTGCCAAAGACAAACAAACCAATTAGGGTCACAAAGAGTAGACATAATTGACTCCAGTTATGACTTCCTGACTTCAGCCCCAGCACTCTGCCCACTGTGCCACCTAGCTGCCAGTGGGATGAGTAGGGAAAGCCTTTATGTATGGAACAGGACAAACATCATTGTCTACTTCATAAGCATGATAGAGGATAATGGGTAAGGGAAGAAAGGGGAGCTAACACCCAAAGAGTCAATATTACTACTTATTAACACCCCTAACGAAATGTTTATTGAGGGGAGAAATTAATGGCTAAAGTCTGATGCGAGGGAGTAAGTGGAAATCTCATTGGTCTGAGAGATCCCTTGGAACCATTAGTCTCGAAATTGACAGCTGATTATATTGTTGCCTTTATATTAAGAAGGAGAAAGAGAACTCCTAAATGGTTAAATGATTTGCCGGCTGCCAAGCATAGCTTAGACATGTACGGAGAGAATATTACTAATGACCCCAATATCTAACAGAGAGTCTATTTACCATGCCCACTTCTCCTGCTCAAAATAACCTCTTTTGCAATTAACTTAGAATAAAAACACCTCGTGCTGAAAAGGCATTAGTATGGTCACAAGTGTTTCTAATGTGGATTTCATAGTCCTCTGAACCAGACTGCAGCTCCATAACCACATCAGCTCTCAAATGAAGAGTGGGAGAGAGACCACCACTCCCACTGAATGAATGTGCCATGGAATCTGAAGCCAAAAATAAAGAGAGCGATCATAATGTTATGGTTCTAAGACAGAAAAACACTGAGCTGTTCCAACTTGACCAACCTTCATTCAAGTCTTGCTAAAATGGCATTTGGATACAGAAACAGCCCAGGATAAACCCACCTGCTTCTATGCTTCCCCAAACTGAATTCCAAGGCAAGATCAGAGACAAATTAAGGCTCAGACAGAATAAGGAATGACAGAAATTTAGAAGGGCGGGGAAGGAGAATGGCCAGGGAGGCTCAAGAACCTAACGGTTTAAGCAGGGATTGGGGGTTGTTTGGTCTAGGAAAATATTTTCACATTTTAGCTCCAACTGAAACTTTGAATGCAGAAATGTCAGCATTTAGTGGAGGACACTTTGTTTTTGTTTTAAACTGGGAAAGGAAAGCCTGTGGCCAGTAATAAGAGGGAAAGATGCTAACTTCTTTGGTGGTTGCATCTGGCTCTTTGTAGAGGTGGATACCCTCAAGAATATTACCTGTTCGTATCTCCTCAGTCAACTAGTCACCCTTAATAGGTTATATGTGAACTTCCATTAAAATGACAAAGAACGACTATGCAATTCAAGTCTCTAAAACAATTCATTCCCCTGACAGAAGAAAAAACATATATGATTCTTGTATGATGAATATGAGGCCGGAAGGAGCCGGTTATCCTTTGATAAATTAGACCTGTCTGAAAATTCAAATTGCCACAAGTCCAGAGTCTGCTGAAGCCCATTGAGTCTTCAGATTTTTCTGAGTTTTGAGATGAAACCTGAGAAGTTTCCTGGATTCTAACAGTAGGAACACTGGGGCCCCTTTCCTCACACATTTCATTTCAAAGGCTGTGACTGAAGTGCCATCAGGAGGACAGAAAATATTAATACATTCCATTCAAAAGATGAAAAACTACAAGCATTTAAAATGAACAACTCAGTTCTTTCTGTTCTCATTTTTTGAGGCATTCATGCTTCTGGGAAACTATAGGGTCAGAAAAAAATAATTTTCAAAGCTCACTTTTCATAAAAAAAACACATTTGAGAATTTCAAGAACTGTGTGATCCCAGACTGTTTATTTTATTTTTAAAGGGGGAAGGTGGTATAATGGATAGCAAAGTCCTACATTCAAATTCCACCTCAAATGCTAGTTGTGTGCCCCTGGTCAAGTCACTTAACCTATCTGTGACTCAGTTTCCTCATCTGTAAAAAAGAGTGTTGGACTTGAAGACCTCTAAAGTCTCTTCCAGCTTTAATTCTATGGCCTTATGATCTAGTAAATTAGCAAAACTATATACTCTGGATTGTTTTAAGAAAATAATTTAAGTTGTGTTTAAAAAAAAGTTAGCAATGTGACATGTCAACAGACACTACAATGTACCTAGAACCCTCTTTTGTGCGCAATACTGTACAGTAGTGTCCTTCATTACTCTGTCCTAATGATGAATGGGGCATCAGCACATTTTCCCACTTTTCCTACTTGTTTGTCCCACCTGAAGAAAAAAAAGGAAACCAGATGAGTGTTACCAGTACAGATACTTTCATTTAAAAACAAAAATGAAACACTCACATCGCTTATGGCAATGGTAGCTACCAAGAGAGATAAAAAGTCCTAGGGCCTGTGTTCTATGTGAACTTTTCCCCCAAAAATTGCAGCTATTGTTTTATACTTACAACAGGCTTCTGAAGTAGGTAAGGAAGGCAATATCATCCCTCTTTGACACAGGAGGAAAACTGACCAGAGAACTAAGAGACCTACCATCACACAGCCGAGCAAGTCAGTCAGGACTGCCCCATGTGCCAAGCTAACATGGCAAGATCTCATTTTATAATAAGGAATGTGCTGCCTGAAAAAACTTTTATGTTAATAAAAAAATTTACCAATTACATCAAATTGATTAGAAGATTTAAAAGAATCCTCCAGGGAAATCTTCCTTGTATTACAAATGATCATGCATACACACACACACACACACACATTCCCAATTTACATACTTCAAAACTTCAGATTTTCTTAAAACAGCTATATATGATGTCATTTTCCCCAAAAAATATGCTACCCACAATGGAATAAAAAACAAAACAGGTATTTTCAAACCAAAATGAAGTAGTAGCTAATAAGCTTTTAGACTTCGGGGGCAGAAATGCATAATCATTTCTATATATAAACACACACAATCTCTCACCAGTATAGAGACTTTATCTCTTCACGTTAGAAAGCAGATATTCTTTATATATTACACAGTAGGCTACAGCATGTTTTATAGAAATGTTCCTGAAAATGTATTTTTGTGCTATTGTGATTTTACCACTTCAAAATCCTATTAATGGAGGTTCCACTATATTGTAGTAAGTTGGGTTATTTTTTTCTTTGTGTTTTCTTTTTTTTGGGGGGGTGGAGGGACATTCAGAGACATTTCTTAGGAGTAGTAAAGGACAATATTTTATCTAAGAATAATTTAAGAACTAAAGTGTGAGATATTACTCAGTTTTTAATTATTTTAAATTATGATAGCTTTTAATATTTAATAATGTTATAGTAAAACTAAAAATCACTTAGCAATTTTAACTAGCAAAGAATACAAAATGTTTTGACTTTGTGACTTCTAAGTTTTGAATATATATCATATAATATGAAATATGTATCTATATGAGTTGTACAATGTTCATTTATATGATACAAAGATAAAGGAGTTCCTGCAAGTTCTATTTACATATGCTCTGTATTTCTCACAAGCATATACAAAAAATCTGCCATACCATAGTAGATTGCTTTACTGAGGAAGGAAATAGTTATTAGTGTTCAGTTCGCTGGGAATTTGAAAACTGGAGTTGGATGGAGTTTATCATTTTTAAAACAAAGAACTGCTCCATATTTAACTAGTGACCCCACATAGGACAAGGACAAACAGCTGTGCATTGCAAGAACTTTATAGATGTGATGGAAACAAAGAAAAGGAAATTCATAGCAGAGGGTGACTAACAATGCTGTGTGTTCAAAAACAATGGCTAACACCGAAAATCATTAAGGAGGCACCTTGTTTTGCCTATATTTGGAACAATACCTCTGACATTTAACCTTACGTTCTGAATTTACTCCTTTTTATTCATGTAAGTAATCTTTAGTCTGCTCAGATATATGTTACAACACTATAATGTGAATCATTTTGGGTTTCCAGACTAAAAATTGGTACTTAGAACTAAGAAGCAGACAGATAGGCAGGGAAGACAGTATGTCACAGTGATTCAAAGGACACCAGTACTTAAGATACTTTTTAAAAGTAATGAATCTGGAAGAAATTTAACATGTGCAACATGCTCTATATTCCTAGGCTTCCATTTTCAGAAAATATGTACTAAAAAACTGCTCTATATGACTAATGATTAGCCACAGATTAAAATTACTTCACAAACAAAATATCTCTTACATAAAAGAAAGGGAGGGAATGAGGCCTAAATATCCAAACTTCAAACTAATTTATGTTTGACTTTAAAGAAAAAAACAACTTATAAAGTGCCAAGCAGATGTTCTTCCCCCCCCCCAAGTTTCCTGTTTGCCAAGTTTCAATTTGGAATGCATTTTTATGTTAATATCACAGTAATGTAATTAGGAAATACTCAGGCACAAAAAGCAAACTGGCAGAGTACATCTCTTTTCAGATTTCAGCATTTACAAACTACAAAGGAACTTCAATTGAGCTGTGGGCAGAAACTTCCACATCACTGACAAGGAGAAACTCCGAGAGCCAACAGCTGCACACATCTGCAGTGAGAGCAGAGAGATGCTGAAAGCCGTGAGGTTGGTCCTGACAGGTTACCAGCACAGTGTTTTCAGAAGTCAACAGTTACGAACCTTGGCAGACTTTGCGTGAACTTGACAGTATTGCCAGATTTGCTGATCAACTGTCAGCACAGCTCCCCAAATTTAACTATTCTTGGGCACAAAACCAAAGTGTAAAAACTCCAAACCTTATCTGTCATCTCTGACAATGAAACCCTCCTGAATGAACCCTGGAATACGATCCACCTGTAATTGGAGACAATCTATCTCGCTGCCAAGTAGGCACCATAAATTGTTCACATATTTGTGTACGGTACAAGAATGAAGAAACAGCAACTTTGAAAACCTCAACGGCTAAGCGCCGAAAAGACTACATATCCTGAATGAATCGGTAGCCTACCTGGAGTCCTCTTCTCCTCAGGATGCTGGACTCATCCATTTCCCTGCTTGCCTTCGGTTAATCCTTCCACAAGAGTCTAGCCATGCTCTACTACACACACCTCTACTTCAGCACGCTAATTCAGATCCTAGCAGCTGCTAAACACTTACATCACGGTTTATCTGATTGGAGCAGGGCAGTCAGCTGATTCCAGTTTAGTTATTCATTCCAGCAACTTCAGAGATCATGAATGCTTGCAGCAGTGTTACAAAGCAGCAAGTGGGCTCCGGTCACCTAATGCGTTTATGCAGGCGGGGGTAGCTGTTAGACAGAGGAAATCCTAGGGATGCCTCTTCCCTGACAGTGGTCGACTTCTCCTCCTCAGGAACAATAACCCAAGCACCGCCTGGTGCTGAAGGGAAGGGGCTTCCAGCACAGCCCTTTCGGAAGCCACTCTAAGGTCAAAGTGGCTCAGTAAATCAGCAGTGAGAGCTGTGTCAAAGGAGGTCGCCCATCGGGATGGTGAAAACCTGGAGCCCAGAGGGTCAGTCCGACAGCACAGCCAAGCCTGGCTCCCTCTCATCCTTCCGATGGCATCAAAGAAAACAAAACGGAGCCTCATCCACAAGCTGCCTTCCCAGTCAACGCTAGTGATTTACCTAGCAGCTTGAAAAGTCAATTCATTTACATAAACACCTAGGCAAGTGGATTCCCATCCCAAGCGCGGAGACATTTAGGATTTTAATTTCCCTCAAAATAGTAAGTTAGTTATTTTAACAGCTGACCAAAACATAAAGGGGAGAGGGAATATTAAATGCCATCATTAGCTGGCCTATTAACCTATTTATAGTCTATAAGCAGTAAAAAAAAAATTCCCATCATGTGCAATTTCACAGTCTGCTTCAGCTTGTTTACTTTGTTCACTCTTATCTCATTTCAATTCAATGCAACCAGGAGCTGAATATTAAGTTTTCGTTATTGGCATAGCACTGAAGTAACACTATACCAATATTACTTCTTTATAATAAATTAGTTCCCCTTGATTTAGGTGCTTACCATACTTAAAGCAAGAATTGTACTCTTTAGTCTTAGGAGACAAGACTACCTCTAGAACTACTATGACTTCACTTAATCCAAAGGACAAATCAATAAATATTTATCAAGCACCTACTTTGTGCCCATGAGGGAGCTAGGCGGTGAAGTAGATAGAGCATTGGGCCTGGAGTCAGGAAAACATAAGTTCAAATCTGGCCTCTGGACACTCACTAGTTGTGTGATCCTGGGCAAGTCACTTAACCCTGGGTGCCTCAGTTTCTTCATCTGTCAGATGAGCTGGAGAAGGAAATAACAAACCACTCCAGTGTCTTTGCCAAGAAAACTCCAAATGGGGTCATGAAGATCAGGACATGATTAAAAAGTGATTCCACAACAACATGTGCCAAGCACTGTGCTAGGGGCTGGGGATCAAAGAGCAAAAAACATGAAATGATCCCTACTCTTAGCTTAGATAGATGATGGTGGTGGTGGGGTGGTGGTGGTGGTGGTGATGATGATGATGATAGGGAAAGGAGAGGAAAGAGACAGAGAATGTGAAAAAAATCATTTCAGCTAAGTCCTAAGTTTTAGAAAAAGAATCACATAAAAATATTCCACAAAGGGGGAAAAAGTATTTCAATATTTTTCTTATCTAGACACCTGCTGTAAAACTGGCCATTGATCTTTTCTCAGCTGTCATCAGACTATTAGGTTTGATATCAATTGATTAGATTATGCCATTAAAAATAGCTTAGGGATTTAAGAATCTAACCCCAGAGTAAAATTGATTGCACGTTATGTTCAACACTGGCCTTTGCATATATCTCCAGATATACAAAGAACAATCTTGTCAAGAAATTTCATCAGTAGCAGAGGTATCAATTCAGAAGCACAAGAGAGTGTTTGCCACTTAGGCCTGTTCATTTGATAAACATTTAAGGATGAAAACCCCAGAGAATTTTTAGTCCACACTTACACGCAGGAGTGGTCCTATCTCTAAAACCAGAGTGGCTCAAAAACCACCCAAAACCAAAACAACAGAAAAAAAAATAGTGGCTCATTTTAATTAAATAGCCAAAAAAGATAGGAATCTTGTGAGTTGCCTGTCAAGAGGAACAAAACAAAGACTGCTGAAAATGGATGCCCTCCCCACTACTACTAACCCATGTTGCTGTTGTTATTCAGTAATTTTCAATCCCATCTGACTCTTCATGGCACCATTTGGGATTTTATTGACAAAGTTACTAGAGTGGTTTGCCACTTCCTTCTCCAGCTCATTTCACAGAGGAGGAAACTGAGGCAAACAGGGTTAAGTGACTTGCCCAAGGTCACATGGCTGGTAAGTATCTGAGGCCAGATCTGGATTCAAAAAGACAAGTCTTCCTGACTTCAGTGCTGGCACCTTATCCACTGCGCCACCTAGCTGCCCATGACTCTGCCCTAAATGTAGATTTATTCTTCTATGAAAACAAAAAAGAATCACAATTCTTACCTGTCTTGTGCCAGATGTACCCTTCCCACCTAGCTCTCTCACCCCAGCACTGGAGGCATTCCATCCCTCTGATATTAGATTGTGGTTCCTGAAACAATAACCTGGCAGCAGGTGATGATAACCTTACCAGCTGTTATGCCTTCATCATCCACAGAGAATCCAAATTTAGAGTTTAAGAAAGATCTTTGGAGTCTCTAGGAACAGGACTTCAAGATGCATATACCCACTTCTATTGTGATGCCAGGAACTGATGCATCTTTTTATCACTAAGGAGAAAGAGGTAATGAAGGATAGACACCAATTATAAGAGGACTCTAAAAAAGGAAGCTTCACCACTAAGGAAGAGATCTGAAGGAAATGCCAAATTCCTGATCCCAAAACTAGAGTCCAAGAGCATCTTTTCTGTCATGCTTGAATTAGTCTAGCTGGAAAGGAAAGCTGAAGGACATAGCATCTCACTGGCAAGTGGGATGAATTTCTGATAGCAACTGCACCCACGTAGCCTATAACACTTTTCAGGGACAGTGGGGGCTTTGATGGGTATAAAGTGGCTGAGTAGAAACTTGGCTGAGGGGGAAAGGTACATTTCTTAACAAAGGATAAGAATTAGATAAAAATCTAGGTTAGTATTCAACCATTAACTAACCCTAAGACAAGGATTATGACCATAGCACCATCAAATCTAGTATGAAAAAATATTGATTACCTGTCAAAAGGCATCACTTTGAGAAGGGATACACATACATTTTAAAGAAATAAAACCAGCCAGAGGCAAAAACATTTGGGACAAAAATAAAAGACTGCTGAAAGAATAACATCAAGCAATAACAGCTCAGCTAAGGGAATAGTAAAAGGAAAATTGCTACACTTACCCTATGTCTACAGATTTTCTCATCAAGATAAACTATGTATTAAAAATGCAATAAAAACTTAGACTGATGACACCATTCATAGGTACTGACTAATTAGCTTTCCATCCAGATTCCCATTACAAGGTTTGGTTTTCTATAGTTTTTACACCTTTATAGGATACATTCACATTGTTGAGATTAAATTTACAAGATATCAACTTGCGCATATCTTAGCTTCCATACATTCAAATAATGGAATTTACCAGCCTTTGTCATTATTTAGAATGTTAAAAGTCAAAGACAGGTTTAAAGTGGAAAACAAATCTTGTGCAAAGATATCCTCCTGCACAGCCAGTTCTGAGTATAATTTACTTCACAGAATGGACACTATTATGTGGGTCAAATTTGGTTATAATAAATATTATTACAACAAACAGTTTCCTAAAATAAAAATAATTCTAAGTCCTAGCTGACAATCAGAATAAGAGCTCTTTGTCTAACAACAACAAAAATCACTGTCAGAAGTCATTTGAGTGTTTTTTCTAGGCACAGACGCAAAGGATTTTAAAACTGGAAAGGTCTTTTAAAAATCATCTTAGTCTATGTCTATATTAAAGTCACCTGCTATAACAAAAAATCCTGATGTAGTTTGTGCAACCTAATATAAGCTCAGGACAGAAAAATAAAAATTTGTATTGGTTATTCAGGAACATATGGCCTTGCTTCCTCTTGTCACCTTGTCTCCCTACATTTCCACTTCTCTTCGGTCTCCGGACTTATAGTATCTCTTAATCAAATAGCTGTTGATTCAATGCCGAGTGACCAGCACTACTAGGCTGGAGGGGTTGAGGGGGGAGGGAGAGAGAGGATAAAGAGAAACAAAAAAAATGGTAAAAATTCTGGTACAAGTATAAAATACAGTCCCTGATCTTACTGAAATTAGAAATCACCCACCATGCCTATACCATCCACCATCACTGCTCCTATTCCCTAGTGTTAATCTACTTCTAAGCATCTCTGTAAACTTCCATCCAGTACTCATTGAAATTAAGGGCTAAGGTAGAGAAGAAGGGGTTGATTCTTAAGAGTCATCAAATTTCTGAGGGTGAAAGAGACCCTACCCACTTACTCAAGACAACAACCTCTTTAAAAGCCCTATATAGGTGCTCATCCAACCTTAGGTCAATTTCTTCCAACACTTCTAAAGTTAGATTTTGAACACATACAACTTTATTTAAGAGACCATCTCTGTGTTTTCTTTTAATCTCCATACCTGGAGTCCCTAAATGACACAAACATTTGAAATATTTAATCTCAGTGCCCAGGATTAAATTTCCAAGACTCACCACCCCATGTAAAAGGATGATGAGTCTTGGGTATCTTGGGAATTGTCACCATGACAACATTCCAGGAAAAAGAAAGCATTTTTATGCCTCTTCAGAGTTTTAAAAAGCACTTGCTTTGTCTCAAAACTTAAGAAAACCACAGTGTTTCACCACTCCCCTTAATCAGTGGTCCATATGTCATCACAAGGCACACTGGTTCTCTTGATGGTCATTTTTGACAATAGATGTATGTGTAAAAGATGTATGTATATATATATGTATGTGTGTATATATATGCATATATATAATATATGCTTATTCACAAGGAAAGACATTGCATCTAAAGAACTAAAACATCAACTGTTGATAAATGACGCCCACTCACTCCTTCATCCTAATATTTTATCCATCTGTAAAATAAAAATATCACTGATGCACTGTTTAAGAAGGATCACCAGAATATACCATGAAAGTGGTGAGTAGTACATTCACAATAAAGTCATTTATAATTTTTAATTCCCAATTCACATAAATAAGTCATGTGCCTGTATGACATTGAGCAGGTGATTAACTTCTCTAGGCCTCAGTTTCCCCAATTGTATAATGGGAAGTTTTAGACTAGATGATCTCAAACACTCTTCCAGTTCCAAATCTGTAAACCTCTTACACTTAAGCATTTATCAAGTGCCTCCAATGTACAAGGTCACATGAGAAATGCTGGGGATCAAAGTAAGAAAAACAAAGCACAATCCCTGCTCTCAAGGGGACAAGTAATTAAGTAGCAAAATCAGTACATAGTTGAACTGGAAAACCATAGGGTGAAGAAGGCAAAAAGGGAGAAGTAAGGCCAGCAAAAAGTCAATGGCATGTGGAGATCCGGATGGGATGAAGTAACTTTCTATCTCTAAAGAAAGGGAAAGATTGAAGCCTGGGAAGGGTAGGATCATGAAGAGGTAATTCAGAGTTCTGGGTCACAGCCACAGAACAAAACACTTCATGCCTCTGGATGTCAGTTTGCCCTTCTGGAAAATGAGACAGTTGAACTTGCCACCCTTTGAAACCCCTGCTGGTTCTAAATTTATCAATATTACCAACAGTGAAGTAGAAGGTATCACCCTGTGAAGTGAAGGTACAGACTATGGGAACTGAAGAGACTGATTAAGCAGGAGGCCCAGATGTTGGAGGAGGAATCATATACAGTGAATTTCCCAAGTATAAAGAAAGGAATGAGATGGAGAGAAAAACTGTGACCCAGGTGTTGAACTCACCGAAGAAGGAGTTAAAGCATCCTGGAGGTAAGGAGGTGAGATTATTTGGTGATGCCAGTGTACGGTGTCATCGTGGTGGCACAGTGGAGAGAACACTGGGCTTGCAATCAGGAAGATTCATCTTCATGAATTCAAATCCAGCCTCAGACATTTACTAGCTATGTGACCCTGGGGCAACACATTTCACCCTATTTGTCTCCGGTTCCTTCTCTTTAAAATGAACTGGAGAAAGAAATTGCAAACCACTCTAGCAAGAAAACCACAAAATGGGAACATGGAGAGTCAGACATGGCTGAAATGATTGAACATAGATGTAAGGAATAAAATGATGGTGGTATACAGGAAGGATCTGGAAGGGGCACTAAGAAGCAAACTGTCTTCCCTTCCTGATCCAGAATGAGAGAAGCATCCACTCATTCAATAAGTATTTATTAATGCCACACCTACTTTGTTCCAAGCACTGTGCTAAGTGCTGGGGATAAAAAGAAAAAGCAAAACTTAGACACCCTCTCAAATAACTCACAGTCTAATGGGAGAGGCAACATAAAAAAATTATGCACAAACAAGACAGACACAGAACAAACTGGGGTTAATTGACTGAAGGAAACCACTACCATTAAGGGGATCAAGAAAAGCGTCCTTTTGGGTGACTGGGGATGCAGTGTTTTTTGGGAGGAAACCAGACTTCCTTGAGTACAAAGAATACAAGGTCACCTAAGACAAAGGGGAGTTTGTTCATCATTGAATGTCCAAGAGCACACAGAAAAGGAGGGAGAAAAAAACAGAAGAGGGACAGAGGAGAAGGCAGAGAGAGCAGGTAGTGACTGCTGACAGAAGAGAGTTTTCATCAAATCAGTCACAGAGAAAAGGAAAGAAGGCAAGAGTCTGCTAGTCATAGTTAGAGGACTACCATTTATGTGGTGGGGACCCCACCCTTAAGTGATGATGGGGAGGGGGAGATTGGGAAGGAGGATGTCAGTATGTTCTCCCTCACACACCAAAGCAAAAAGGAGGAGTCAAGCACCTGGTACAGGAGGTATCTGATGATTGATTCCCCCAAGAGCCTGAAGGAATTCACATTCAGCCCCATTCCCTTTGCCTCATCCCATTGTGCTGTGTAGTTTGAACTTCATTCCCAAAGAAGACCATGACATCAGGGCAGTGATGCCATGACTTGCAAGTGAGTTGACTTAAGTGAGAGAGGGCTGTGCAAAGTCACCAGTCTCACTCTCTGCTCTGGAACCATCTGGTTTCAGTGGCCAGATATAGATCAGGACGACTGGAGATGGTCCCAGAAGCAGTGGGAGACCTTGGCCTTTTTAAGCTAAGGTCTTTCAGAGTTGTCACTTCAACTGAGGCCCATTCAGTGATTAGGTCTGTTTAAGAAGTGAGCCAAGGGATGGCCAAATGCACAGTCAGAAGATACTCTGAAGCTTAGCCTGTGAGCTTAATTCCTTATCATGGCTGGCATGGTAGGATGAGGTTTTGAGGACAAAAAGCTCCAGTGTCTTAATGAGGATCTTGGTGCTTTAGGAGCCTAGCATCTTGCCTTTTGATTTATACAGAAATTACAAAGGGCCAAGACATTGATGAGTACAGGTAGGGGGCACAGGAGATTATGTGCTGGTCTTGGAGTCAGGAAGACTGGGGTTCAAGTCCTGCCTCAGTGATTAAAAAGTCTGACTCTGGGAAAGTCACTTGGCCTTTCTCAGACTGAGTTTGTCATCTTTTGAACAAGGATAATGCAAGTAGCTACTTCACAGGGTTATCATGAGGTTCAAATGGGAGTATTTTACAAATCTCAAAGTATCATAAAAATGGGTCGTGGTGGCAGCAGAGTGGTGGTTATGGTTGTTGTTATATCTCAGTGAAACACAGTGAAGTAGGAATGGAGCTCAGGCCCCTACCCACTCTAGTAAACATCTCCAGCCCAGGTTTTGGCTTGGTAGTGATAGGCACTCTTGCTTTTCTTATATAATTTAGTAAAGCAGGATGGAGCAGAGCAGGTCACATCTCAAAACATATTGGGAGGTTCCACATCTATTCCCAGGGCCATTGGTAGCAAGTGTGGGCTGTGTTGTTGCACTGATTCTGTTCTCACATCAGCCAAAATAGCAGAGAAGCCTTGGAATTCTCCATGACCAACCGTATCCATAATTTGGGATTTAATCCAAAATATACTTCATATTCAAATTCAGCCTTAAAATTTCCACCTATCCTTCTCCTGTTCATCTCTGTTATATGTAGAACGTGAACCAAGAAAGGATCTGGTGCACTTGGTTGATGGAAGACTTTCAATATGAAAGCAAAGGGATGTTTCTAACAAGGAATAAATTCAAACTAATCTCCTTTGGTGAGTAAAGGAAGCCATCAGACTTCAGGTAGCCCAGTGTACAAAACACAATGTAAGGGAAATCAGAAATCTTAAGGCTAGGAGGATGCTGTGGTAAGGAATCAAGTGGAGGGACTGCCCAGCAGGAGAATGGCCAGAGACATGAGGCTTCTCACACACAGTTTCTACTTAGCTAATATGACTCTTGAGGAGGCCCAGCCCCTCAGTGTGTAAGAATGGGAGACTCTTCCAGCTCTAAAATCTTATGACTCTAAGCTTTCATCATTCTAAATAGAACAGACAGGAGTTTATCATTCCACAAAAACAAAATCCAGCCTTTCAGTCACTGTGACCTGAAGCTTTTCACTTAGCCAAGCATAAGATAGACTCCCATAAACTTTATGTTGGTTTTTCGTTACTTTACTCTATGGAGTCTTTACTGTAGGTAGACTTTAATTGTTCAGAAGAAACTATTGCAGAGTCCTGTGACAAAACAGCATTTTTTAAAACAGCTCATGATTCTAGCTTCTTTGTACTGGCTACCTTGTTCAGTGGCCACGCTGATTAATTCTTTTTTTAAGTTTGTGAAGACTCTTAAAAGAGATTTCTCTTCTCCACCCCCACCAACAGCTCCTTAGAATAAAGCCTCACAAGGACATAAAGGAAGAAGTGAAGAAAAGGGTGATCCTGCCATGATTTGATTGAAGAAATCAGGTCATGGGCAAGGGAGGGAGGTTCCAGTCCTAGCCCTATCCCAGAATAAAGGAAGTAGTTCTTTGGCACTGATCAGGTATAAACTGAGGCAGGTAGGAGGTACAGTGTATAGAATACCAGACTTTGGAGTCAAGAAGATATGAATTCGAATCAGCCTTAAACACTTACTAGCTATGTGACCCTAGGCAAGTCACTTAACCCCTAATACATTGGAGAAGGAAATGGAAAATCACTCCAGCATCTTGCCAAGGAAACCCCACTGACAAAGTCCACAGGGATCATGTAGAGTTGGACATGACTGAACAACAACAACACAATATATAGATGGACTTTACCATCTGCATACCAAGGTCTGCCCTTGGCACTTCCATTTCCTTTTGGTAACCCCTTCTCCCCAGAAGGGGCCATGTGCTTGAAGGTCTTCACTCTTCTGCCTCTTGAGAGGACTCATTACTGGACCTTGGCTTATTCATCTCACTGGTTGCTCCCCCTGAACTTCAGCTTCTCCACCTGGTCTGGGGAGCTACTTACGGATAGAAGTGACATGTGTTTCCCTTTAGGCTCCTTCCTACTATCACGCAATTCTCATAACAAAACAGGGGAGGAAAAATTCCCAGGACTTGCCCTTACCCATAAAACTAAGGCGGCTCCAATTGCAAACTTTAGCTTCCTCAGGTTCATTTATTCATTTCCCCATCAGAATATTTCAGCTTATGACTAGGATGGACTCCAGTATGCTAGCTGAGTATTTCGTATCTAAATAAGCACAATATTAAAACTGAACATTTACAAGTATTTTTGTATGTTTCATACAAACCAGACCATTTTGTTCTTGAGTTAAAAACTACATTTCAAGTGAACAATGGTTCACACCCACTTCCATCCAATACCTAAAACCTTGAATCAGATTCTATCCAATTCAAAATAGCACAGAGATACAATGCTCAGATTAAGAGCAAATAATCAAAGTAAGCCATGAGCACTAGGATATTTTTTCCCAAACTAAAACCAGAATCTTATTTAAAACCACGTTTGAAGATTAATACACGAAAAGAAACAACAATTTGTATTATGTTGTTACTCAAAGAAAATTTAAACACCTGAAGGTTAGCATGGCAACCTGAAAATTCTGTCAAGCAGGAAAGCAAAACCAAGGGTAGATTGCCTTCAAGAGGAAGATAGGATTTATCCCACCACCCAAAAGTGAACTCATCTAATACTTTCCCACTGACAAAAGACCAAAATCTGTATTTATCCTAAGAGCAGCGTTTATCAAATATGTGTTTCACTTAGCAGGAAATGCAGGTGGGGTCAACAGCATGCATATGTCTATGTAATATATGGCATCCCACACTAGCCTCCATTTAGCTCCATTTTCCATTCTGTCTATAATCTTTGAGACTTTATAATGTATGCAGTTGGTGCTTTGTACAGTGTAATATGCACAATTTTGCTTAAGGCTTTTCACTAGATGCTATATTGTCTTGACGTTTTCATCACCTTTTTTAATCTAATTATTTCTGGCATATTAGCCATCAAATCATTACCGACAAAATGACAGGAATCATGGTATTGAAAAAATTATATCCTTGAAGGAAATAATAAAATATAAATTATATACATAATTTTCTTTTGAACATTTTAACAATGACACACTCATATACATATGAAATATAGTATACTGTCCTCATAAATGCCCTAACATCAATCACAGCAGAAAAATATTCCCTGCTTTGCTAACACACGAACCCACAAAATATACCATTTCTAATAAAAACTGTGTAATATAACTTCATTTTTTTCATATCTGCAGAAGCACAAACACTTCTGAAGATATGACAATGACCTCATTCCTTTTTTCTCTTCTTAAATAAAGTGTTTTCCTTTTTAAAAGACATACAACTGATGCCAAAACCATAACCTAATACTCAGAAAGATCCCAACCCCAATACTCAAGTATTGTCTGAGAGGAAAAAAGAGGAAGACACAGCATAGTCAAGTGGAAAAAAACCCTCTCTGTGGGAGCAGAAGACCCCAGTTCCAATCTCATTTCTGATGCTTACTACTGTGTTACCCTGGGAAAGTCAAGTGACTTCCTGGGACTTCAATTTTCTCAGCTATAAAATGAGCAGGACACTAGCTCTAATTCTATGATTCTAAGACTAAAAGGACATCAGTAGCATGGCTGCAACAAGATTCCTACATATCCCACAAACTTAAGTAGAAGTATTGGTCTATTCAGATGGGTGACTTTATGATCAGAACTTCCGTGGTATTTCGAGAGTCTGAAACATTTAAGTATTAATTCATTGTAAAGTGTTCTGCAAGGTCCTCCCCAACAAGAACCCCAGAGAGGGTCGAAATTCTCCTTTTTTCCAAGTCTAGTCAAGACATCAGTGATTGCAAAAATGCTTTCAGGCAACACACGTCTCATACTTCCCCCCCCCTTTTCTCTCCCTACAGTGACAAAGAGATCAGATCTAGGTTAAAAGGACATTAACGTGGTTAAGCTTCTGAAAAAAAAAAAGTCAACACAAGGTGAAAAACCAAACTGGAAAATCTTCTGAGAGAGAAAGCAGTCTGCAGTCACCTTCAGATTTTAGAATCAGAATGGCCATAAAGCATAGAAATATGGCTAATTAAAAGTAAGCTATGCATTCATAAACTGACTGAGTAGACTATCTTTCTAATAATGACTTTTAAAAAACAGAAATGCAGATTACAATACAGCTCTTACTGGCCTAATGAAAACTGACAGACTGATGGCTTTAAATCTTAAATTCAAGATTAAATCTTGAGCTTAAATCTACCTAGAGGCTTTGAGTTAAATTAATCTGGTATTCTTGGCCAAGACTCTTATTCAGATCTTGTTTCCATTATGCACATAAAGGGTAGAATCTGCAATGAATTCTTTCCAAAGACTGAAAGTTATTCTAATAAAGAAAGGAGCAGAGAACATATTTCAGGGGATTCACTCAGCCAAAGAAACAAAAATTCTAACATGCCCCTATTTGTTCTTCCTGAATCTCCACTTAATTGTTTTTTTTTTCCCTATCACTGTAAAACAAATTCTTATGGATCAGTCCTCCATCTTGTTCAACAGAGCAGATAGGTCTGCAGGCATGGAGACAGGGGAAGGGCCTAGATTACTGAGCATCTCAAAAGAAAAAGTAATCTTTTAAGACTCCATTACTTTACATGGAAGGATGGAATTCACTTCCTAGTCATTAACTGATGAATATATTATGGTAACAACCTCAGAGCTAACACTGATACTGTTTTCCAAGTCAAAAATCAGGGACCTTGATTGAGGAAGAGTAATTTCATTTTACAATTTTATCACAAATCCTCTACAACAGTAGTTCTCAACCTCATGCCATGACTCATTAATACTCATATGTGGGCATATCTGCATTTGGGTGGACCCACCTGGAGACGGATAAAGGAGCCGTGTCTCGGTTCCCAAGTCCATCAGAAATATGTGTTTTCTGATGGTCTTATGCGACCCCTGTGAAAGGGTCATTTGACCCCCAAAGGGGTCACGACCCACAGGTTGAGAACTGCTGTTTTACAAGGTCTTTCACTCACAAAAACTACTTTCTCTTCCTAGAAGTTAGGAACGTCTCAGAAAATGCTATCATATGGACAATTCACATAGTTCTTCCTCCGACAAATCCAAAGTGTTCTCCAGTCAGCATTGGCATTTATCTGTAGTGATTAGGCAGAAATGGGAATAACTATGCCCATTTCAGCAGAGAAAAGTGTGAGGGAGCCCCGGTTTGCAATAGGTCACTGCTCCATTTACTCCTGGTTCAGGGTAATGTCCAATAGACTCAAAACAAAATAAAAGAAATTGTCACTTTAAAAAAACAACTATAAATTTAATATTAATAACAGTGAACTTTTTTATTTTTTCAAAGAGCTGTAATGTTTGCCAAAGCTACTCAAATAAATTATTGCATTTGGTTCTCACACTATATCACTATGTCACTCCATGACATAGGTGCTGTGATAGCCATTTTGTTATGCACATAAAGGATAGGATCTGCTAAGAATTTTTTCCAAAGACTGAAAGTTACTCATAAAGTAAGAGGAGATAACACAATTTGGGGGGTTCATTCAGTCCAGCAAACAAAAATTCCAACATGCCCCTATTTATTCTTCCTGAATTTCCCTTCAAATATTTTATTTCCCTAAAATGTATTCTCATGGATCAGTTCTCCATCTTGCTCAACAGAGCAGATTTTATCAAAGGGGAAACAGGATAAGAGAGATTAAGTGATTGGCCCAGAGTCACACAGCTATAAAATGCAGGAGGCAAGATTTGAACTTGGGTGTTTCTGACTCCAAGTTCAGAGTTCTAACCACTACTCCACCAAACTACCTACAAAAACTTTACTAAGAAAAAAAAAACCATATAATTAGTTGATCAGTACTGTGGATAAGTTTTTAAATATGCTTTATCTTGCAAATAACTTATCCTTCTACTTTCTATCCCCTTCCAATCTCCTTGTCAGTCCTTTTGCATTAATTTCTATATAAAGTCATCACCAATAAAAAAAGCTATTACAGTTCACACTGTTATACATCTTTCCATATTTCTTTACAATCCTCATTTTTTCACTTTTGTTTTAAATTTTATTTGGCTTTCTACATAGTACCTATCCACTGCACAAAGCATTAGTCATGACATATGTTCTCATGACTTTGCCTAGCCAGGCTTGGTCATGAAAAAAGCAAAACTGTCCTACCCTCACTAATGTTTGTCCTCAGAAGAAAAGGTTACCCTGAGAAAAATGCAGTACTGGGGTGTTGTTTTTATGAATTTATGCAAGTGAAACAAGACTGTGCAGCCAGAAGGCCACTGCAGCATTGAGTGTAAGCCAAATCTGACTTGTCCGTGATTTCCCTCACCATTTGCTTATGAAGGATTCAGATTTCCACTCTGCTCCAAGAGTAGTTTTATCTCTCTAGCTTAAATTAAAACGAGGTTGATGAAAAGGCCATATTTTCACAAAATGAACTCAAATGTCTGACAATTTCTAAGTTCTGTGGCTTACCCTTTTTCTAAACAAAACAAATATTTTCCTAAACATTCAGCTATGAAGAAAACAATTATTTTCCTTTTTGAAAAAACATTTTTCCCTAAATTCTTAACTACTGCAGGTTTGGTTTTTTTTGGGGGGGGAGTGGTGTTATTGTTGTTGTTTTAAGAGGAGGGGGTCAAGTTACTGTGTATAAGATCTGGTTGGAGTGGACTCTCATTCGTTTTCTCCTGTCTTTCCCCAAGCTAATTAAAAAGAAAGTCTTTTCTGTTTTTAATTAACAACAATTTATTCTATAGTGATATGTAAAAGCACTCAAATATGTGCATACTTTTACATACACACATAAGCACACAAACACACACTTATTGAGTGGATCTATTGAAAAAATTATCTTTGAGGCAAATTCGATTTTCAACTCCACCTAAATATGACAAAAGGTGATATTCTTCAGAAAGGTGGCCTATTGAATACTACAAATCATGTCCTATCTGGTCATGTACAATCCCTAAGCTTACCTTGTATCCCTAATCTAGCCAAGAAACCAACTGGGATGCGTCTATGTTATCTTCTTTCAAAAATACTTCTCAGATTTTATAGACTGATATAAAGTCACTATGTTCTGTTTGAAATCCTTCATTCACCCATTTATTTTCATTAATCTTAATGACATCATTAATGTACAATGTGTTTCTCTAGAACTAATGTATTTTCCCTGAATCAAACACTAACAATCATGGATTCCATTATCACCTAATAAGATCCAATAAAAAAAAACTGCACAGTACTGGGCCCTAAAATGAATATTTACGGATTTTAGGTGTTTTACATTTTAAACATTACAGTAGATTGACCAGATTGTCATTAATTAGGTGGTTTCCTATTCATTTAAACAAGGCGATGAATAATTATTTTATTAGAACAAGAGAGGTGAGGTTTCGAACCACTTCCTGAAACTGTTGAATGTAGGCTATGCCTTATTGTCCCCTTATCTTAATATGGATGTATTAAAAAAAATGCTCCCTTTCATCCTCATATAATTAATGAATCATTTAAAGGAACAGAATACCAAAGGGAGCCTACGAGTTCTACCTTCTTGAAAAATCTTTAAGGAAAGCAATGATATCTACCTGGGGTGATACAGATTTCCCATAAACTAGGAAAATATGAACATATTTCATGTTCCTGGGAATATCCCCCTGACCCTCAACACTAAAGATAATAGTTAGTACTTATAGAGTGCTTAAAGGTTTGCAGTGCAGTTTAAAAATTTCTCATTTCATCCTCACAATTCATTCCTATTTTATAAATCAGGAAACAAGCAGAGAGAGGTTAAGTTATTTGCCTAGCATCACACAGTTATTAAGGGTCTGAGGCCACGTTGGACCTCCGGTCTTCCCGACTCTAGGTGAATTGTGCCACCTAAAGGCCTTGGTAATCATGGCATATGCCATTTGAAGGTGGCATTTTTTAAACTGGGAGCATAAGCAAAGGCAATGAACAATGGCATAAGGATTTCCTATAGATTCCTATACGCTTAGCTATGTTAGATGTGCCCAGTAATAATATCCCCGCCCCCTCCAATTCCCTCAATTCAATTTCCTTCTACTCCATACACTTCTTATATCAAACAGGTTTAATACTTAAGAGGCAATTCTACTCAAGAGACCCTCTTACTGTTAAGTCAAGGGGTCTCTCATGCAGTACATTCCATCAATCCGAGAGCTCTCGTGCATGTCCACAATCTTCCTTCAAACTCATTATAATATAAGAAACAGAGAGAGAAGAGAAAAGAGGAGAGATTGATTCTTATGGTCATAAAAGAGGTAGACAGTGTTCCTTTAATCTCTTTTCACCAAAGACTCAAGTTTTCTAGAGAAGACATGGTACTTTTAGTACAATCTTTTCTGCTAAAATTGAAGTTCAGTGACCTGGAGAAAGTGAATCTGTCTTGGCTATAGCAGACAGATAAAATGACTCACCTTATTAAGAAAGAGGGAGAAAAGGAAAAAAGGAAGGGGATGTCACCTCATTCATTTCTTCTTGGGGCTTCCCAAACTCTATTGACATCTTCAAAATTACTTCCTACCCCATCTTTATCATCACTCTTATAATACTAAAAAGAGGCAAGGCACGGTTTTTTTCTGATGAAGCCACCAACAATTACTTAACTGTGCTTTTAGAAAACTAGATACGATGAGAATGTGAGCACCCTAATTGTTCTGGCAAGAGATCATATTAAAGTTTAAATCTGCCTTCTTTCCTCCAGACAATCCAGATCACTTTCCATAGACAATCAGGAAGATATCAACTTTGGGGGGGGGGAAAGAAAAAACCAAGAATGCCACATGAAAGCAAAACACATTATTGGAAGGCAGCTTTGGAACTCAGACACCTTCTGCAATTTACATTTTCTAAAGCATTTTGCCAGTTTGATAACTGAGCTTTCAGACGGGGTGCTCAGATTAAGCTGTCAGGAGGCTGTTTCATTTGCATGCTTCCTCACCACCCAGAGCAACAACCATGACGATTACCCACTCGGTATGGAGTTGCTCATTTAGCTTGAGTGTTTAATTGCAAATCCGGGAGAAGTTACTAGCAACTCATTTTGGCAACATGGTGCAATAGATTTTTACTATTGTCTCTGCTTCCAAAGGCAAGTTATAGCTAATACGACAAAAAGAAACTAAATATTCTTTAAAAAAAATAATACCTTAAACTAAAATATTCAACATTTTATGAAAAAAAAATCATTCTGACACCAAAACCAAGGAAGCCAAAATGTTTTACATAAACGATTTGGAAGATCACAAGCCATCAAACTCAATCATTCTAGAAAACTCAAATTACTGTCAAGGAAAACATCATTCTCCTGCATATATGTTAGACCTATAGTGAAGCAACTGTCTTTTCAAAAATCAATAAAGAAAAGAGGGAAGGGAAGGGAAGCACCGGCCAAAGAAAACAATTCATTAGTGATGATATCAATTTTTTAATCAAATAACAAAAAATGCCTATTTTCAAAAACTCCTTAATTGTTCTGATGATATGCTCCAAGTTCATATGGGGATTCCTTCCTGGTTAGATAGCTTAACAAATGGTAGTTAACAGATGAGACCAATTTTTTGCTATTTCAATGTCAACCACAGTCCTTATTAGATGCAGAAATCTTCTCCTGACAGCCATATTTTCTCACTAAAAGAAGGCAGCTTTAAGAGGGTCTTGACAGTTGGTTCCAATTGGTTTGAGCTCCTGACTTTGCATCTAGACTTCAATTGCCCAATACATACATTATGGGTTCATTAAAAGAAAATAATTCATCAATATACATCTCACTTCCAAAAACTCTCATGTACAACTACTTGGAAAAAAGTGTTTCAGAGAAATTTGATCTTGTGCCACCCAGTGGACAAATCTTCATCCTGTTTTTATTTACTCATTTACTTTGAAAGTTGTCCAACTCTTGGTTATATAAGATGAGAGAGAAGAAAATTCAGAGATTTCACAAGTTAGAATACCCTGTCCGGACATAAAGAGAACCAAGATCGCAGCAGTCACCAGGAAATGTCCTAGTAGACACAGCTTAGTGCGATGGAGAGAGCACCAGGCCTGGAGAAGGAATACTCATCTTTCTCAGCTCAAATCTGGCCTCAGACACTCACTAGCTGTGTGACCCTGGGCAAGTCAGGCAAACTAACCTTGTTTGCCTTCGTTTCCTCATCTATAAAATGAACGGGAGAAGGAAATGGCAAATCACTACAGTATCCTTGCCAAGAAAACCCCAAACGGGGTCATGAAGAGTTAGACATGACTGAAAATGAATGACAACAACAAAAAGTTCTATCTTATCTCTCTCCTTATCTTGCGCCATCTGGCAATGGTGACATTTCTAACTGTCGTGCTTGATAAATACACACAAAGCAAAGGGTCTATCCATGGGAAAGGGCCTCGAAAGCAGATCATTTCATGTGGGGATAACCAGAAAGCCACTATTCAGATGTGTAAATCCTTGTCTGCTTAAAAGGTGCTTAATCTTAGTAAACTATTATAGCGAAACTAAATGTTCACCTTAAATGTCTCTTTAGTTTCATAACTTTCTAAATTCCTGTACCAAGTTTATACTGTTAGTAGAAAACTCGGTAAAATATCTGGAGTTCTACCTTACTAGGGTTTTAAAAGAGAAAATCACTCAACTCTGAGGACGATTTTTGCCACTGTCACTATTGTATCTTGGTTAAATTAAAGGCATTTGGGCTAGAAGTTTTACTCTGAGGACCTACCCTCCTTTCTTGAGCCCTATAGATCTGAGTATCAGTCCCAGGACAAAAACAAACTTATTCAACATTGTTCAGTAGCTGGTTTTCTGTCTCATAATTTTTAAGGACAGACTATAGAGCTTCATTACAGCTTTCACCAGTCTCAAGATGCTTAAATACCTGACTTTCTCAGGCAGAGAATTACATTCTGAAAATTACATTTTCATTGTAAAGTGTACATTTTCAAAGTTTTAAGTTGGTCTCTTAATTTTTTTTTCTTTCTAGACTGTAGCCTTTGGTTTTCATAGTTTAGGGGAACTGGGGATAAGGAAGAGTAGCTGTTACAACTACCCACAGCCCAGTGAGAACATCCTCTTTAACTTCAAGAAACCCTAGGACCTGGCTCACTGCTGTCCTTTACATGCAGCAGTCTTAAGATGGTGTCTTATTTTTTTTCCTGATATTTTGATAACTGTATTACCATCTAATTGGTTTCCTCTGTAATTCTATATATTTTATCATGCATTAAGCCCATTATTTTATGGAGGGATCAACAGGCCTCACCAAATTGTCAAAGATATCCAAATCACAAAAAAGGTTAAGGATGTATGCTCTGATGGTTGTATTTTAGGCTACTTTCTGCCCAATCTGTACCAAGTTGCTCAATATCCAGCTCCCCAAAGAAAAGGAACATAGATTCCTTCCTTATATTCCCAGATACTTCCTTTGCTCCTGACAAAACAACACAATACCCTCTAGAAGTTTTTGAAAAAGAAACAAAGTACTGCAAAGGAAACTGGGGAGGGGGGACACTGGAGGGGAATATAATAGCAGATGACTAAGTCTATTGGGGGCCACCCCCATCCCACAGAGCAAGCTCAGAGCTACCATTCCTTGTTCCAAGCAACCAGATGAAACCTTCAGGACATAACCAACAGCTCCATTGTTATCTCCCAAGCTGCATAAAAACAGGTGAGCCACTGGATTTGCCCTTTGGGCCATAGTTTAACAAATGCCAGGACTAAGATCAGAAAGGACCAAAGAAAAAAAAAAGTAGCTCCAGCCCAGGCTTGGGCAACCTGGGCAGAATTTGTGCTAAGAGGTGCAGTGGGTACAACATGGGACCTTTCGTTCAAATATGACCTCAGACACTGACTAGCTGACTAGTGACCTTGAACAAGTCACTTAAACACACTCTGCCTCAGTTTCCTCATCTGTAAAATAGGAATAATGACAGTACCCACCTCCCAGGGCTGTTGTGAGGATCCAATGAGATCGTGTTTGTAATGCGCTTTATGATCACACTCTTCACCTGTTGTGAGTTCAGAGTCTCCTGGAGGCTGATCTGAGGAATGGGGGAGCCATCCGTCCCCCACATGAGTGTCAGGACACAGCTCTGGACAACTCCATGGTTCGCAGCTAGAGAGGAACTACGAGGTGAAGACGTTAGAGATTTCCTTCCCTATCCGCCCTTTTAGTCATCAGCATCTTCAGCTCAGCAAGTAAGAGACCTTTCATTTACTTACAATGTGAGCCCCTCCTTGGTAATGAGTACATGACCAGAAGCAGCCCACCCCATCACAGGAAAAAAAAAAGAGGCATCTGGAATGAAAGGTCTGATGTGCTGATGCGGTGGACAGAGTACCAGGAACGAAGTCAGGAAAAGCTAAGTTCAAATCTGGCTTCAGACAATGGCTAGGTGTGTGACCCTGGCCAAGTCACTTCGCTCTGTGTGCCTTGGTTTCCTCATCTGTCAAATGAGCTGGAGAAAGAAATGTCAAACCACTCCAGTATATTTGCCAAGAAAACCCCAAATGGGGTCATGAAAACTTGAACATTACTGAAGAGACGGAACAACAAAGTTTACACCTTACAAAGGGAACTCGGCCTTACCATCTTCCTTTTTTAATTTACCATCTTTTCTCCTGACTTATGCCCTTTAACAGGTTAGTACTACTAGTTTATCTCTAGCTCTCTAGAAGCTAAATACACTTGCCACATTACCTCATGTTTCAGACTTTCAGAATTGGTTTTCCCAACCAGAGTTCCTTTCTCCCTCCCCATCTCCAAACCCTGCCTTCCTGGGTGTCTCTTACAAATTGACGGCATCATTTTCATCCAAGACTTGCTAGTCCCCAATCTGGACGTGTTAGAGTCTTGGGCTCCCAGGTTCTGAGACAAGAAAAATACTTCCTCATATGATCTCTGGCCCTGTTTCCAATACTACCCCCGGCCATAAGCCAAGGTTTTCTGCCTCTCTCCCTCCTCTGAAGATCCCAGAATTCTAAACCTCCAAAACTCCTGAGACATTCTTGATTTCTCAGTCTGTCTGACAAAAATTATCCATTCCCCCCAAAAGAACATAAAGTCTTTGGAAGTAAAGATTGTTTTGTTCTTTGTCATTGTATCCTAAGCTCCTACTGCACTGTCCAGGACTCTGATATATAGTGCTTAATAAATGCTTGTCTCTCTCCTTGGCAATAGAACTCTCTCTCCTCTCTAATGTCTTAGACTGATGGGCCCCGTCACCCTTGATACGAGGTTATTTCTTCATGATTCCCTTTCCTGAATCCCCTTCTCAGGCTTTCCTGAGAATGGGTTCTCTCCCTTCAAAAAGATTTTCTGTTCAAATTCTGTCCCTGTGAGCCCTGGTAGCCTGCCCCCAGCTTCCTTCTTCATCCCTTCCTCTGGGCCCATGGTGCTGCACATGACCTATTCTTATGTTCTAGACAGTTAAAGTTTAACAAGTTACTCTCTGGGAGAGAGTGTGTACAACACATTTTGTAGTTTAATCGTTATTAATAACATTTTCTCCAACACTTTGAGGAGCCTGTGACCTTGAGGCCACATGTGACCTTCTATGTCCTTGGGTGCAGCCTTTTGTCTGAGTCCAAGTTTTATAGACCAAATCCTTCTATTAAGAGAATTTATTCTGTGAAGTTTAGATTCAGAGGGTCACACTTGAGGATTTAGAGGGTCACATGTGGCCTTGAGGTCACAGGTTCCCCACCCCTAGTCTAGATAATTATCAAACAATAATTATATATTTATAATTATCAAACAACATTTGTCTATTTGCTGAAATCCAAGGTATAAATGCTGAACCTAAAAATTTAACAATCAACTTTTGAAAGTAAGTTTGAGCTGGCTCTAGGACACTTCTGGTGCCATCCCATGGAGACATACTCCATCAACTACATGCCTTCACAACTAAAACATATGGGACATAAAGTGATTTTTTTTTTGAATCAGCATTCTGTGTCTGACTGTCAGGCACAAATTAGTACAGTCATACTGCTACATATTTATACTGGACATACCTTTCATGATTCCAAATCAAATACTGAAAACTTCATTCGTTGCCTAAAGCAACCAAAAAGAGATATTTTAGATTCAGGACTGTTTTGAGGGTTAAGGGCGATGAAAAGAAGTTTCACGGGCACTAGATCCGCACAGAACCTAAAAAGTCATATAGTTCAACCTGCTAATTTTATAGATGAGAAAAGTGATAGCCAGAATATTTTAAAGAAAGTCCATGTAGCTACTAAGTATCATAACTGGAATTCATACTCAGATCTTGAACTAAATTTTTCCACTATACAGGGTACAATCTTAACAATAACGGTATCCCCATTCTTGTTTGACACTGCTATGGTTATTTTGATCTCATTCAAATGATGAAAGAAAATGAAATTCTCTCTGCCCCTTTTTAAAACATCAGACTTGTATATCCCAAAGACCTTCTCAATAGTCATTTCTATAAGTGGAATAGAATGCAAAAAGTCATGAATTTTCATTGAAATAACATTTACCTAGCTGTTTCTTTTTTTTGTTTTGTTTTTTAGTATTAGCTAGTTTTCATTCATTCTATAAGTATTTATTAAGCACCCACCATATACTAAACACTATGCTAGGTACCAGGCAAACAAGTAAATTCCCCTAAAGTAGATCAGCAATAAAACACAGCATGGTACTCATCTTTTTTTTTGGGGGGGGGAGGAAATACACAAAGAGAGAAGACCTATGATTTCCTCATTGTGAAAACAATGCAGATGGGCAACCTGGCTGTCATTTATAATCTTACAGAGTTGCCTGATGAACTAAAAGGTCAAGTCACTCGCTCATAGTTACACAGCTGGCACGTGTCAGAGGGAGGATTTGGACCTGGGTTTTCCTGACTCCAAGGCAAAACTGCTATACATTACTCCACGGGGCTTCTCTTTGCAATGGCACCATGGAAAGAGCCCTGGATTTAGAGAGTTCTTGAGCACAAAACCCATTCTTTGCCATTTATTATCTATACAACCTTGGCAAGTCACTGCCACTCTCTGGGTTTCCTTTTCTGTTAAAATGATAGGGCCAGACCAGATGACCTCTGATGTCTGAAAGCTGAAAGCTCGAGATTTGTGATCTCATTATCTACGGTTTTTCGATGAATGCTACGGCCACCCCATCACTGACTGGATCGGAGCCATAGCAGGCTCTCAGTAAGTGCCTGATTGATTGCTAGGAAGAGCCAACGGCCAGTCCGCACGCTTTGCCGGTATCGAAGAGATTCGGAGGAAGAGCAATAATGATGACAGCTAACAGTAACATAGCACTTGCCGTGTGCCAAGCTGTGCTGATCACTTTAAATTTATTATTTCATTTGATCCTCACAACAACCCTGGGAGATGGGTCCTACTATTATCCTTACTTTTAAAGATGAGGAAATTGCGGCAAACTGGGATTAAATGACTTGCCCAGGGTCACACAGCTAATAAGTGTCTAATGAGACTATTTTGAACTCAGGTCTTCCTCACTCCAGACCTGGTCCTCTACCCACTGCACCATTAGATGCCCCAGAAAACTGAATTGACCTACATGTGGAGGACGTAGGGGAGAATTTGGGCAAGGATCACACAGGATGAGAAGGTATAAAGAGGTGGTGATATGTACCACTGAAGAGAGTAAACACATTGATGAGGTCATAGATCCAGAAAATCAACTCTCCAGTCTTAGTCATCTTAAAATCTAGATTCTTTGGCCTTTCCTGATATCATAGATTTAGGACTGGAAGGGAGATCAGAGAGGTCATGCAGTCCACCACCCCATCCCTGAAACTGAGGCTCAGAGATGTTAAGAGATTTGCCCCAAGTCACATGGCTGATAAGCAGAAGGGACAGGTCAATACACAAATCTGACATCAAATCCCACAACTTTTTGCAATACAATCTAATCAAGGCTTGGAAACTGGAGCACTCTACGAGGGCTTGACTTATTCTTTTGTGGATTATCTAGACTTAATAAAGTGATGGACAACATTTTAAAAATGCAGATTAAATTTAAAAGTGTGTCCTATGCACATTTTTTGAAAACTGGTTGCTAAACATAGGCCAGCATATGCCTAAACACAATGTTATTTTGTCATGTCCCACAGAGTAAGAATGAGTGTGATGGGACTAGGAATCCATCCTGCCCCAACTTCTTGGTCACCTCTTTCTTCACTCACAAAATGAGAAACTCTTGAACTTCTTTGCTTTAAGATGTTCTGATAAGTCACAGTATGAGTACAAATTACAGTATTGATTCCTCAAGTCGCCAGCTCTCTGAGAGTCTCTACTCTGTTTCTGGAGATCTTTTTAATATCTGCTCTCCTTTTCTGAAAAATGTGTTCCAAAGCTTGACGGAGACCATTATTCAAAGGGCAGGCAATGTCATCATTGTTTCCCAGCAACATAATAGCTCCTGCACTCCTCTTAATTTGTCCAAGTGTCCATATGCTTCCTTTAGAAGCTACAGGACAAAAGCAGATGACTTAATTAAGCTTCTCACCATGATTTACTCTGCTCTTCTTCCCAGTCTTGGCTCAGCTAGTAAAATACTTATCATAAGATGGATGTTAACTGTCTCTGGATATTTTATTTGTTCTATTAGAGATTTGAAATACACTAGAGCTTACCCAAAGCTTTGAAATGTGATATTTATGGGGATGGGGGGGTGGCGTAGAGAAAGGGGATAAAAGCAAAAAAGGAGGAAAAAAAGTGGGGACAGGAAAAATTAGCTATTTCCCTATAACATTTTCTCAGTAAAAATGATCAATGATTCTAATGTATAGAAAGCATGAGAACTTTGATTTGAAAAACAAAACAAAAAGAAATACACATGTCAAGATTACGTTAGCTCTTTATCCCCTGCGACTCCACATTTTACAAAACACAAGAAATTGCTTTCCTTTGTTAAAATTTTATCTAAAAAAAACACTGCACTTGTGCCCAAAAGACCAAGATTTCCCTTAGTGGAGGAATTCTGGGCATATCCCTCAACCTTTCTGGGCCACAGTTTCTTCATCTGTAAAATGGATACTAAAATATTTACAGTACCTCCTCTCACATACGTTTTGTAAGCTGTAACACACTTCTGCTCCCAACCCTGCTATTCTCCCAACTGATGAGAGTCCACTATTTTTATCTGGTCCAGATCCACCATATTGCTCTGGCTATTTTCCTAACATGTTCCATCCTTCACCAAGGACCTGCCACCCCAGCTCCTGCCCTGAGAACTTGAACTCATGATGGCAAGAATTCTCCTTACCGAGTCTGACCCAGATCCACTATGCAACTCTCCAGCTACCTCCATGCTAAAGCTGAAGCCAGGCACCCTTCTATCTCCCACCTCCCCCACTTTCCACCTCTAATTCTGGGTCCTGTTATCAACACCAATTCCTACAAAGAACACGTCATTCAATTGCCCTATGGACCCCACTCACTGTAACTTCCCAGACCAAAAGACCCTACCTAGTTACCATTCACCTACATATGCTGCCTTTTACAATTAGAATGTGAACTCTTTGAGAATAAGAACCACCTTGAGTTTAGGTTTGTTTTGGTCTAGTTTTGTATTTCTATTCTCAGGGCTTAGCATAATGCCTGGTATAAAGTTAATGGTTAATAAATGCTTTTTTCATTCATCATTTACATGTACTATTATTTGTAATGATGATTATGACCCAGAATTCCACTGAAGTCCTACTTCCAATGACTCCTCATGACATGGGTGTGACTCTTGGAGAATCATGCCAACTTTGCAAAGTTTTATCATGTAGAGCCCCTGAGATGAATATGACATTTGCCCCCAAAGCACCGGTCTAGCTAAGCTGAGAGGCTTGGGTACCAGGTGATCATTTAGAGCACTTTTGATATTGTCATTGTTTTTTTGTGGGCAGAGTTAGGGAGGTTTTGGCCACTACCCAGTGACCACCAGAAGGGTGCTGGTTACAATCTGTTTCACTAAATAAATTGACATCCTAAGTATCCGAATTGAATGCCCAATCTAACACTTCCACTGGTAGTAATACAAAGCCATCAGAGTGCTCTATACATTTTTTCTCAATTCTCAAATTATTGCGCTCTAAGTATGTTGTCAGCTATATCTACTTATTACCAGGCCAATGCTCAGAAACTACAGACATGGGGCCAAGGATCAGCTGTGTGTGGCCACAGCTCAGGGGCTGTGTAGGAGAGCACAGGTGTCTGCAGAGAGGTTCCAATATGGACAGCTCTTACTAGCCAAATTCTCTGGACTCTCTCCCAGCTCCTGTACTCCCCTGGCTCTGCTTTTGTCCAAAGAGCCAATGCTTAGAAGCCTCACAAAGAAACTTTTCATGTGTTTTAGGGAAAAAAAGGAAGGAGGGAAAACCTAAGGCGTTAATATTTTTCTTTTTTCTTTTGAAGAGACAGGGGGACCTTTTAAAGGCCAAGATTTTGAACTATATGAGAGGACTGAAAGTTCCTCAAACTTCACAAATGGAAAAAATAATCACTTCAGAGGCTTGACTCAAGCTCAGGTAACTGCAAATACCTATGCCTCCCAAATCTATGCCAAATAATGCTCTAGTGATAAAGTCAAGTCAACAAGTCTTGATGAATCCCTTACTATGTGGCAATCATTATACTTGAGCACCAAGGATAAAAAGAAAGGGGAAAAAGTCCCTGCCCTCAAGGAGCTTATAATTCTATTGGAGAAAATAAAATGTAAGCAACTAAGTTGTTTTTATTGTTGTTAGTACTTCATTTTCAAAGAGACTAATGACATCATAAGAAATGTCTTGACTTGCTCATGAACCAGATTTAAGTAAGGTAGAGCATCACACAGTCATTAGCTTCACTCTCTCTTCTTGGATGATGATGTCCAGGTAGTAGACAGGAAACATTCTGAGGGGAAGCTATGAGCAGCTGGGGAAAGAGGGAAAGATCTCTCATAGAAAGTGGGATTTGAGCTATGTCTTTTATGAAGTCAGAGAAGGTAAAGGCACATAGCATTTGGGGGATGGTGGACAGCTAGTACAAAGGCAAAGAGAAGAGAAGTAGTCTTGTGTTCAAAGAATAGGCCAGTAGGCCATGTGGACAGAATAAAGAGTATGTGAAGGAGATTAAGGTGTGAGAAGATGTGGGACGGCCAGGCTGTAAAGAACGTTAAATGCCAGAGGACTTTTATATTAGATTCTGGAGGTAATAGTGAGTCACTGAAGTTTGGTGAGCAATGGAGGCAAGGGAAGAGAAATAGTCAGACTTGTACTTTAGGAAAGTCACCATGGCAGCTGAGCAGAGGATGGATAGGAGTGGGGAGAGACCTGACGCAGAGACACCAATGAGAAGGCCACATGATAGTTCAGGTGAGAGGTAATGAAGCCCATTCTAGAACTATGGTTAATTACATGAGTGTAGAAAAGCAAACATATAGGAGAGAGGGTGAAGAAAAGATAAGATTTGGCAATGGATTTGATATGTTAGGTGAGTAAGAATGAAAATGGCACTGAGGTTGAGGGCCTATGTGATGGGAGGATAGTGGTACCACCAACACCAAAAATGAAGTCTAGAAGAAAGGAGGACTTGGGGAAGAAAGATAATAAGCTATGTTCTGGATGTCCTGAAATACATGCGGGACAGCCAGCCTGAGATCTCCAAAAAGAAGTTGGTGATGCTCAGATGGATCTCAGGATAGAGACTAGAGTGAGACTGTCAAATACTAAGGTAAGAAGGAGCTGAGCAGAAGATAGAGACAGAGAGAGAAGCAGACAGAGACTCGATGGGGGTAGGAAGAAAAGATAGAGGGAGAGAAAGGAATCATCTGTATACAAATGATAGCTGAACCCATAAGGGCAGTTTAAATCACCAAGTGAGTTGATATAGAAGAAGAAAAGAGGACCAGGACAGAGTCTTGGGGAATATCTACAATTATCAGGTATGATTGGAATAAAGAACTAGTAAAAGGAATCTGAAGAGTGGTCAAATAAATAGAAGAAGTAATCAATAGTCAATAAATATATATTAAACAACTACATGCGAGGCAACTGTGCTATGTGCTGAGGATACCAGAAAAAAAAAGATAATTCCTGTCCTCAAATAGTGTATAATTGTTTGTACATAGATATTTGCAAGTTGTCTCCACCATTAGATTGTGAGGTCCTTGAGGGGAGGAACTTACTTTTTAAATCTTTCTTTGTATCCCCAATGTTTAGAACAGTGTTTGGCATATAGTAGGTGCTTAATAATTGTGTATTGATGCCAGAAATCATTCAAGCTCTGCCTCTTTTAGTTTTCTCATCTGTAACTGGGGATAATTAAGAGCACCTACCTCCCAGGGCTACTGTGTAAACAAAATAAAGTGCTTTAGATTCCCTATGCCCTGGAAGTGTTTTGGCTGTGATGACAATGATGGTAGATGACGATGGCAATGGCAATGACGATGCATGAAGCTAAGTTATAGCTTAGTGGTGCTCCATGATGCAATGGAGGCAGTCCTGGATTTGGAATCAATGGACCTTGGTTCATGTCCTAACCCCAATGCAAATCATAGTCCAAATACCTGCGAGCTGTGTGACCATGGGCAAGTCAATTTTCCTCTCTAGGCTTCATTCTTCTTGTCTGTAAAATGAAGAAAGCTTCTGGGCTATCTCAATAGAAATCTTTTCTAGCTAAAGATGTATAATCCTATGCTTTTATGATAAATTACAGGACCTTTCTTGAACAGTAATGTAGAATATAGGTTCTTTCTCCTTCCTTGCTTCTAAAACATGTTCTAAGGGACCAGTTGTGTGCAAATCCTGTTACAGATGGAAATAACACACCTACCCATCTGGTTGCAAAGCTATACCACTACACAGCACACATTGTCAAAGTCATGTCTCTTGCATCTGTGAGGAAAGGCAGAAGGGGTGGAAAGAAAACATTAAATCGGGGGGAGGGGGTGACCATGACACTGGCAGGCTGAACAGACTTTGGACAGCCAAGCTTGTCAAAGTGGGTTGTTGTCAAGAAAAATTCAGTGTTTCACTCAATAAATGTCCAACAGACAAGGAGACACTCCTTCAACTTGCTTTATTTCCAAATAAACCACCCAATACACTTTATGATTCAGAGTCTGAAGCCATGAAGTTTAATTCAGCTTCTTTACTTGTGCTTAGGTTCTATAGTGGCAAAGCAAATGCTGACCTGTGACCCAGCACTAGGTCTAATGTGACATAACTAAGAAGTCAGGGTTTGGTTTAAATCAATTGGGAACTACAAAACAGAAACAACGGCAGAGAAATATGGAACTTGAGACAGAATATTCATTTGAGGATTTTTGTGAGAAGTAATATCTCTTGCAGTAAAGCAAGATAGATTACCAAACAGAAAGCAGACAAAACACACACACACACACACACACACACACAAACACACTCACAGAGCTACTCCTCCCACTCTGGCCTTGGTCTAATCTACCCATGCTGTTGAACAGGAAGAAATTATATTAACACATCATCAAAGTGAGTCAGTTCTTGGGTATCTATTTCTTTGGTAAATAAGAGTCAATGTCAGAATGCTCCAGGTAGCCCAGATGCTATTTGAATAACAGTATGTACAACAAAGTGCTTTGAAAAACAGAAAGCTCCTACTCACTCTTAACTTTAAATCCTTATTGATGGTCAGGTTCATATTAAACAAAGGTACAAAGAACCATGTAAATGTAAGATGAAGCTATGATAATTATTAGTGGTGATAGTTACAAATCTTTAAAAATATTCATTTGCACACAATGTGACAAACTCTGGATCACATCTACCTTTTAAGCTGCCTGAAAAAAGATGATCTCATCTTCAAGACTAAAAGATGACAGCATGCATTATGTTAAGCCAACTCACACCGTAGTAGGAAAGAACAATTGGGGGGAAAATCTATAAATCCTCCTCCTATTTATAATTCCATTCTGAAAGATAAGGCTTTCTTTAGAGGCCATAACTTGGCTTCATTCCATTAATGGCCATCAATGAGTAAACTTTTGTTTGAATTTCACAGCAAAAATCCTAGCTTAACACTTTCATATCGTAACACTCCTAATAAGGACTTAAAGGAGGTTTTTATTGTGCCACTGGCTTTCAAAATTGAAGTGCATAGATAAAAGTCACATAGATGTGCCTACATTCCACTTCAACTATGCATATCAATAGATTATTTCATCTCTGGTTGTACTTACCTATGTATGTACGTTAAGTGTATATACATATATATATATATACACATATATATGTCTATAGATGTGTGTATGCATGTGCATGTGTGTGCATATATATGTATGTATATGCACACATACACAAAAGTACATATATACGTGTATATGTATGAACTCTTGGGAGAGGAAACTCATTCCACCAATAAAAGTGATGTACCCTCTTGCAAACTAGAGTCTGAGAGCACTGCCTGGGTCACTGAAAAGTAAAGAGACTTCTTAGGGCAGGTCTTATTGATTTGTAGTTCAACTTCTCTATTTATGATACTATGCAGCTTCTAGATATCTTAGCGTTGAGGGGGGCACAGAGAGATATAGATTATACACACACACACACACACACACACATATATGCACACAGGTTTATATATTTTGTGTTTATATATCATATATGCATATATACGCATGCATACACCTAGGCATATGTGTACACAAGCCTATACATGGATACATGTGTCTATGTGCATGTGCACGAGTATGTGTCTGTATTGTGTACAATTAGGTATATACATGTGTAAGTATTGTATCATATGCATGTATACATGTGTATACACACATGCACCTATTGTATGCATGTGTGTATATACATCTATATATACACTTATATATACACTATATATACACATGTATATATACACTTACATGTCTTATTTTTAAATCCACATAAACATTATAAAAGAGTAATTTTTAAAATATCAAGGAGAATAAACAATCATTAAAAACTCTGCATTTTCCAATTCCCAGCATGAGTTTGTACAACGTAAGGAAATTTACATAGGTTGTGTTTTTTTTTAATTTATCATATTTTTTTAAAAGAAAGCAAGATCATATGAAATGCTATATAAAGCTGACCACATCAGACCCAGTTGAAAAAGACCACAGCTAAGAGTCCAATTCACAGTAGTTTTCTGAATTTCAAACATTCTTAGAAATACAAGTAAGAAGAAAAAAAGAATAGCACTCAAAAGGACACTGAGATACACAAACAAAACCATCATCCTCGGGGCTCCGGTTGGGATGATCTCGGGATGGCCATGTCTCGTCTAGCCCTAAGGCAGAGAGAGGTGAATGCTGCCATCTAGAGATACATGAGGGGATACTGGCTTAGATGTTAATGGAGCCCACACAAAGCAGATCATGTTGGTGGCAAGTAGAAACTCTGAGCTTTTTGTGAAAAGCAGCACCTTTCAGGAAGCAGGTGTGCGGCTTCTCTGTGGAGGAACATAAGCAATGAAGGCCCAGACAAGAGACTCTTCCTTCGACCCCCAATCCGGACGAGTGGAACAGCTAGAAAAGAGAATCCCCTTGTCATAAATCACCACTTGAGGCACGAGGGGTTGGAGGAGTTGGAGAGACAACTGGGAGAGTGAAGGGAGTGTAGAAACAAAGTTAGTGAAGAAAGCAGGCGGAGACCTCGTCTGATACAGCATCCAAAACACCTTTTAATGTAGCAATGATTATAATAGCAGCTTTTATAGATCACTTTAAAGTCTACAAAGCACTTGGCACGCATTATTTCACTTGATCCTCCCAACAACCCTGTGAGGAAGTTATTATTGTTATTATTTCCATTTTATAGTTGGGAAAATAGACACTTAAAGAGGCTTCTGGTTGTTGTTGTTCACTTGTTTCAGCTTGGTCTGACTCCTCGTGACCCCATTTGTGGTTTTCTTGGCAAGGATATTAGAGTGAAAAGAAAGAAATTAGAAATTAGCCATTTCCTTCTCCAGCTCATTTGACAGATGAGGAAACTGAGGCAAAAAGGTTAAGTGACTTGCCCAGGGTCACCCAGCTGGTAAGTATCTGAGGCCAGATTTGAACTCAGGAAGTTTTAGGCCTGACTTTAGGCCAAGTGCTCTGTTCACTGAACCAGCCGGCTGCCCTTCAGAGAGACATACCAGTAGGCAAACAGCTAATAAATGTCCGAGATGGGAGCTGGGCCCAGGTCTTCAAAATACCAAGTCTAGTACTATATTCACCATGTCATGTTGTCCTTTAGGAGCTTATTGCCTAAGTGAAGATGGATATACTAAATTTTGAAAGTTAGGGGGAAAAAGGCAGCCGACTGAAAGAGAAAAGGAGATATGGAGACTGGTTAAATAATGAGGAACAAATATTCTTCTTTCTTGGTGAACCAGTAGCTATAATTAATTATCTAAATAGCAAATTATTATTTATGTTTGTTATGTTTTTAAGAAAAGCTATTTGGAGGTATTTGATAGATGGATTTCACTCTAACCTAAGTAGGTTTCCAAATTTGTCAATTGAGTATAAGACCTCAGGAATAAGAAGTTCAATTTCTACCTAATCCAAGAAGAAAACAGTATTTGTGTGCACTTTAGATTCTCCTGCTCACCAGTCTCAGATGAATGTTCTATTTTAGGGAAGGAGACAAGTACACGACATTCTTTAGTCTTATTGAACAGGCTGTAAGATAATGGCATCAAAGGGAAGCATGTTCAGCTGCATTTGGTTAATTTCATAGGAAATTCAGATTTGCTTAAAATGCCAGACAAGTGGGAACCACTCAACCCTCCTCAAGTCTCTCTTCTCTGACAGGTAGAGCAACCCAAGGAATGTCAAGCCTGATAGATGGGGAGAATTATTTCTTGTGTGCTGTCAACTCCCCTCCTCCGCAGACTATAGCATTCCCATCATTATGTGAGGAGAAGAGTAGGGATGAAGGGCCTGAGAACGCAAGGAGTCCAGCAAATAGCTTATATGTATCATTATGTAGCATCATTGAGAAAAATAATAGGCTTACATAACACTATGCTAATTTTCTCTTTTTACCTTCCTATTTGTTTTTGTAAATCAGCAACAGACAAAGGTTTGAAAACTTGGCTGGAAAACAATATGACAAGGAGCCCTTTGAAAATAATTTCACAGAAGATATGGGAATTTTGTAATTAACGCAGCACTTGAGAACATGAGAAGTTTCAGTTATAAATCAATGGTGTCTCTATTAGTTGATAGAGAAAAAGAATAACCAGAGATAAGAAAACTCCAGAACTATGTTTGACTTTTCTTTCAAGCATGCCTAAGAAAAACAGAACAATTAAAAACAAGTCTCCTCACCCTGCCCCCATTACCCAAGGTATTCCTTAAAACTTGATTTAGCATTAAAATTTCATTACAAAGTGTTGTGTTAAAGACTTCATTTATTTATGGGGAGTGAGAGGTGTGGGAAGGAGTAAGGAGGTGAGAGATGTTCTGTTCTGTTAATATATATAGTGTGTTTTAAAGATCTTAAATTATAAGCTTGAATTTTTAAAAATCACTACTCTTGCATAGGAGGAAGAAAAGGAGCTGAGCCATATGCAGCACTTTAGGGGAAGAGAGGTGGTAGGAACATAACACTGGGCCAAGGAGAAGCATCCCATAGGCACTGGCCTTACAGAACACATGTCATTTTGGTTCTGCCAACAATCATGAAGCCAGGGAGGGCTACCAAAGGCTGCCTCTCAGAACCAGAAAAGATGTTCTGGGACTATGGGAGTTGAAAGGCAGGTAGCCTCCTATGAAGGTAATTAGTTTAAAGGAGGAAAGCAGCTGTGTATAGCAATTACACATGTCTACAAATTGTCCATCTATCTGAAGACAATTAATATGTGCCTTTTGTACTAGAGATAAAGCATGCTTGATGTGGTGTTTGTGAGATCTTGTCCCTGAAGGAGTTTATGATGTTACACACAGTGGTTATTAAAAGAATGGAGGGAAACTGGAAGACTGAATGATTCCATATGGAACACTTTGTAAATGAGGAGGGAAAACATGGCTGCAAGACAGTGAGAAGGGAACATGGGTCCACTTGGGAGCACTTTGATGAAAGGAATAGTCAGTATGCAAGCTGCTGGTCTGCAACTCATGCTTAGACTTGGGGGAGCATTGGGCCAGTAAAAGATGGCACCCTCTTAGTGCTTTGAGAGACAGCATGTGGCATTAGTTTCTTTTGCCCTCCTCTGGGTATATATATGTTAATCCAGGGGTAGGGAACCTGTGGCCTCAAGGCCACAGGTGGCCCTCTAGATCCTCAAGTGCAGCCCTTTGACTGAATCCAAACTTCACAGAATAAATTCCCTTCATAAAAGGATTTGTTCTGTAATATGTAGACTCAGTCAAAAGGCCACACCCAAAGACCTAGAAGGCCACATGTAACCTGAGCCCCTGCTCCAAGATATCATCATTTGGTAAGCCATAAGTTGTAAACCTGAGCAGGTATAGATATCTAAATGGCACAATTCTGTGGACACAGAAGTCTCCATGTGGGACTAACTAACACATTCAGATTTGGGATATAAGAGTCTGAGCAGATTTTATGCCTTGAGTGGCATAGAGATGGGAAAGAAGTCCAAGACTCAGAGATGGGGCTCTGAGATGTCCTGATGTAGCCCATTCAAATATAAGTGAAGGGGAGTCAAGATCTCTGCCAAAAGGGCAAATTACTATTTTTTTTTATTTTGGCTATGAGCAAAGCAATCAACAGAGATAAGATGGATGGAGCAAGTAGGTCAGAGAGGATGAAAAAGAGGAGTTCCTGACACACAAATCCTAGGTTACCAGAATCAGAGTTTATGGTTATAGAAACAAAATTCTAGAAGGAATGATATGCCTGAAAGAGAGATCACATGCACCAGGCTCAGAAGTTGATTAAGCAGTCATTCTTGAGAAGAACAGCTTAGTTGACTCTTAAAGTAAGGACATGGCTGAAGGGGGAAAGTCTTGAAGAAAGGGGGAGCTAAGAAAGAAAGTTTCCATTATTGGTAGTAAGATCAGACGACTCATAAGGCATCACTGAAATGCAGAATGTCAGATTTCCAGGAGATCTGATCCAGAAGTTCCTATCCCTTTTTAAGTCACAGGCCCCTTTGGCAGTCTTTCCTAAATAATGTTTATAAACACCTAAAATAAAATATGTGTGATTACAAAGGAAACCAATTCTATTGAAAGACAATTGTTCAACTATTTAAAAAAAACAAGTTCACAGACTCCAGGTTAAGAATCCCTCGTCTATTTGAACCCAAGATTTCAACAAAATTGTCTCTATAATATTCTCTTATCATCATCATTGATGGAGGAACTGACAAATTGGTACACACTTGTATACCAGTAAATAGAAATAGTACAGTACTTAAAAAAAAGATAAGAGCTAGTACTTATTGTGAGGGTACAATAATAATAATAATGCTTTCAAATATGAAAATCATTTTACACGTCATTTCATTTGAGCCTAACAAGTTGGTACAATTGGTATTACTACATCCATTTTGACAGATATAGAAACAGGCTCAGACATAATGAATGACCCATCCAAAATCACAAGACTAAGTAAACATATAAATGGCATTGCTTTTCCACTTTTACATTTTTATTGTTCAGAACCTTTTGTGTGTGTGTGTGTGTGTGTGTCTTTGTGTCAGTGTGTGCATGTATCTGTGTGTGTGTGTGTAATTTCCTTTCAAGTAAACCATTTTACAAGGGGTAAAGCGGGAGGTGCAAGAAGGGCTATGAACTCTTTATTGGAATCAGGGCAAAAGGAAGAGGTCAGAAGCAACCATGCTATCTGACATCCTAAGTTGAGTGTTCGGCATCCAGAGCCAAGCTGTAAGGTCACAGGATCTAGAGAACTAGAACAAACTTTGGAAGTCATACTGTCTAATACTCTTATTTTTACAGATTATGGGGGAACTGAGGTTCCAAAGTTTAAAAAATTGCTCAAAAATTGCTCAGTTAAGAAAGGTGGTGGTGGGGCAGGGTGGGGAGAAGAACAGCAGCAGACTCCAGGACGGGATTTCAGGTAAAAGAAATAAACAACCTCTCTCACGGCACCGAGTTGTTCGTCCTTTGTTTTCAAAGAGGACAAATGACATCATAACATTGAAGTAAAATGTTTGGTAATGCGTAATGTCAAGAATTGGATTTAAGAGCACGGAGTTGCTTGGTTATCTACAAACAAAGACAAACGGTTAGGAAGAGTAGCAAGTGAAACCTCATCTTCAACTGTTAGATGTCAAAATTGTAAGGCCATATTGATCAGATTATATGATCATTTATAAACTGGTTTAGGATATCTTCTACATTTATATATAATTAATATTCCAAACAGTAAATCTCATGAGGCATTTAAAAAAAATTTTTTTAAAAACAATTCTCTAATTCATATATTTGCCTCAGTTTTCCCATCTCCAAAATAGGTTGTCCTTTTGAAACTCAGGTCCAAAAAGGAAAAATTGTTAAATAAAATGACAGTCTAAAAAAGACTTGTGCATTATAGCAAAAGAAGATATACAAGCACTGAATAAAAGTCTCAAAAGAAAGAAAAAGAGAACTTCACATCTGCTCATGGAATAACAGTGATCCCAAACACACTGTCTAAAAAATAATTCCTTTCACTTTTGTACATCATTCATGTCAGTCCACAAGTATATTAAATTGAGGAAGTTATATTATAAGTCTTAAAGAATTAAGGTCAAGGATCCTATAGTCCTTGAGTGATTTATTATGGCCACAACTAAAAGGGGTGGGGGTGGGGGGGGAGACACTTTAAGGCTAGGGAATCCTATCACAAATCTTTGGAAAGCCCTCCTCCCAACCCCAATCACAATTATAGAAGAGGGAGGAACCTTATGATGTCATCTCCTCCAACATAATGCTTTTAAGTATGCATATCTCTGAAAATTATTTAACAGAAACATAACAAATACAAACAAATAAATACATCCTCAAGGAGAAATAAGCAACAAGCCCCAAAAAGAAAATGGCTGTGGAAAATTAATTAGGAGAACCTATCTTGAAGAGTCCTGATTTCTGACAAGTCTCTAATTCTCTGGTTTTGTTTTTCAAAACATTCAGGAAAATTTTTTAAATTATCTTTTAAATACTTGGTTGATTATGTGAAAGTCCTGTTTATAATATTTAATGTTCAAATTCATTTAAGAATTTCATTTTTGTGTCATCTGGTTTCTGCTGTTTCCAACAATTCACAGTGAAACATTATTCACATAAAAATGAAATATAAGAGAAAAATGGGATTTTTAAAAAAAGGAAATTAATTTAAAATCTAAATTATAAATCATATATCATTTTAACAAAGCTCATCTAGAACACCAAGAAAATACTTGCAAGTTTATTTTAAAAGGGAGCAGGTAAAAAAAAATTAGCATTAATTTCCACAGGAAGGTTTATTCAAACGAATATTACAAGACCTATATTTTCACAATGTCCTTCCTTGTCTCATGTGCTTCACATATTAACATTTACTTCTGTCATTCACATATTTAGTCAATTAGTATATATTTCTAAAGAACCATTCTATTTGTTGGTAATTATTTGTTATTGCAGCTATAATTTTGCAGCTTTTCAAGCAATGAATGGACGCCTTACATCTGGAGAAGAAAGTACTAAAGGGTGTTGGCATAATGTTTGAATACATGCAATTACTACTATGTTACATTCTAATTAACATAATTAGTTTTGAAACAATTCTCACAATAACTGTCAACACTTGTGTCAATTTAGTGGCAGTTAATGACACATTTAACAAAGGCTTGCTTATTTCTTTTTTAATATCTTTCCATAAAAGAATCTGCCTAGGGATACAGCCCACCTCTCAGGTTTGAGGCTTGCATCCAGACTAGTTAAAGAAGTGTTCCCAAACTTTTGTTGCATCTAGAACGAGGGAGGATTGCATTCCGACAAAAAAGATGATTCAGTGTAGAAAGGGCAAGTCAAGATGATCATGTGATTCACTCTATTAATCAAAATCTATTTGTTATGGGGGGATGAGCCAAGATGGCAGAGTAGAAGCAGCAAAGCTTCGCAGCTCCCACACAACCACCTTAAAAATCCATAAAATATGACCCCAGACAAAGTCTAGGACGCTCAGACTCACAAAAATAAAGAAAACACATCTCTTGCTGAAGGCAGCTCGGCAGCTGGGCTCATCACAGTGGGCCGGTAGCGCAGGCTGGTCCAGCCTGAAGCCAAGACCGCGGCCAGACCGGGGTCGGTAGGAAGGAGCTGAGCTGAGCTGAGCTGAGCTGAGCTGAGCCAAGCAAGCCTCACAGCAGCCAGTCTGCAGGAGAAAAAAATCTACAGCCTTCAGCACCTCCACATCTATTGGAGAGGGGCTAATCCAGCAGGCCAGCAGGCCAGGAGATGAGACCAGCCCAGCCCGAAAACCACAATGTAGCCAGGTCAGGCCCCAGGGCGGCCAGGAGGAGCCGAGCCTCCCAAGCCACAGTGTGAGTCTGCTTCAGAGAAGATCTAAAGCACATTAGGGGATCTTAAAATCCAGCAAACCAGGATCAGAGACAGTTAGTGAAAGTGAAACTTTGAAACTTAATTTGGGGGAGGAAAAGCAGTTGAGCCAATCTGCCTTCAGGGCAAGGAAGCAGTGGGGGAAGGGAACTGCTGGAAACAGAAGCAGCTCCCACTGGGCTGCTTCAGAGTCCCTGGCCTGCGGACTCCACAGTGAATCAATTGATCAGGGCCAAGTGCACTTGCATTGAGCGGCCTGGATCCGGATTGTGGTCTTGGATGGTGGCCCTAGGGTGCGCTTTCAGCAAGCCAAAGCTGGGAGGGGGGGAACTTGCAACAACCCACTAATAGCACCGGCAGCTGGGAAAACCCCAGCGATTTGGAACAGAGCTTTCCCGCCTGGAAGCAGAGTTTCACAAAGCTAAAAAAACCAACCAATTAATTGACTGGCCAACATGAGGAAAAGGAAGCAAAACAAGAACACCAAAAAAACTCTAGAATACTTTTTTTGTGGACAAAAAGGATCAAAGCATGGAACGGGAAGACAGCCCAGAACTCAGAACTCCCACACCAAATGCTTCCAAGACAATTGAAGAATGCCTAGAAGCTATACATCAACTGAAAAAGGACTTTGAAAACCAAACAAGAGAAGTGGAGGAAAAATTGGGAAGATAAATGAGAATGATGCAAGGAAATCATGAAA
>CM053594.1:320986053-321003675 GCA_028646575.1 Pseudocheirus occidentalis
GTTTTTTGCCACCACTAAGAGAGCTACAATAAATATTTTTGTACATATGGGTCTTCCTCCCACTTGTATGATCTCTTTGGGATACAACCCTAGAAGTGGTATTACTGGGTCAAAGGGTATGCGATTATTTATAGCCCTTTGGGCATGGTTCCAAATTGCTCTCCAGAATGGTTGTATCAGTTCACAATTCCACAAACAATGCATTAGTGTTCCAATTTTTCCACATCTTCTCCAGCACTTGTTATTTTCCTGTTTTGTCATCTTAGGCAATCTGGTGAGATGTGGTACCTCAAAGTTGTTTTGATTTGCATTTCTTGAATCAATAGTGATTTAGAGCATTTTTCCATATGGTTAAAAATATCTTTAATTTCTACCTCTGAAAATTGCCTGTTCATATCCTTTGGCTATTTATCAATTGGGGAATGACTTGTATTCTTGTAGAATTTTATTTAATTCTCTGTATATTTTAGAAATGAGGCCTTTATCAGAAACACTACTTGTAAATATTCTTTCCCAATTTCCCACTTCCCTTTTAATCTTGGTTACATTGGGGCTTTGTTTGTACAGAAACTTTTCAATTTAATGTAATCAAGATTATCCATTTTGCATTTTGTAAGGCTCTCCAACTCTTCTTTGGTCATAAAGTCTTCCCTACTCCATAAATCTGACAGGTAAACTATTCCTTGCTTCCCCAGATTATTTATAGTATCAGCCTTTATACCTAGGTTGTGTACCCATTTAGTCTTGACTTTGGTGTATGATATTAGATGATGGTCTATGCCCAGTTTCTGACATACTATATTCTAGTTTTCCCAGCAGTTTTTGTAAAATAGTGAATTCTTACCCCAGAAACTGGGGTCTTTGGGCTTATCAAACAGTATGTTACTATAGTTGTTGACTACTGAGTCTTTTGTACCCAATCTATTCCATTGATCCACAACGCTATTCCTTAGCCAGTACCAGGCAGTTTTGAGGACCGCTGCTTTATAATACAGATTAAAATCTAACATTTTTAACATTTCTTCCCTAACATTTCTTTTCGTTAACTGCCTTCAACATTCATTTCTTACAAGATTTTGAGTTCCAAATTTTTCTTCCTCTCTCCCCAAGACAGCTAGCAATCTGATATAGGTTACACACATGCAATCATGTTAAACATATTTCCACATTAGTCATGTTGTGAAAGAAGAAGCAGATCAAAAGGAACACGCACACACACACACACACACACATGCACACACACATACACACAACCCAAAGAAAGTGAGAACAGTATGGCTTTGATCTGCATTCAGACTCCATAGTCCTTTCTCTGGATTTAGATAGTGTTTTCCATCGTGAGTCTTTTGGAATTTGCATTCTTTCTTGAATGCAGCTAGAGTGAGAGACAATAAACAGGCATCTCTGGTGTTATGTTGGTACTCCTCAAACACTAAAAGAAAAAATATATATCTATCAATCCATCGATTGATTGATCAATCAATCCTATGCTGGTTGGGAAAATCCCCTGTTAAGCACTGATAAGAAACATAGACTCAAATTGCACAGGAGAAGGTGTGGGGTGCTTATTGGTAGAAGGAGAAGCCACAGTGGTGAAGCCACAGATACACCCAAACATGTGGTCCTTGAAAGTCTTTGGGCACTCTCCTATGTCAAATGTTTCTGAAGGTGGCCTTTATTTTATATCATGAGGTGGGGAAGACGAGAAGTGAGCATCTCCTTTTTATTAATGGGAAGGTTTTGAAAGGGACGTTTTAAAAAGTCAAATTGATAGATATGTGCTTGCTGTTCTTGTGCAAGAATCAAAAGAGGCTTGCCCTAGAAAGACCCTCCTTGTCTTGATAGGTGAGTTTTTCAGCCTCTGTAAGTGCATTTATAAATGGGAAATGAGTCACAATTTTACAGTTTATTTGGTGTGACCTGACTTCATCAAGTTTACAGCACATATTATATGCTGATGAATTTTGAGCAATGTATTTTCCAGATCAGAACCTTTCAGCAGGGCTTGGTGCATAAGCATTTGGAACAGCTTAGGATACAAACTGCTGAGAGATCATTTAAACACTTTAAGAGAAAATCAGGTTCACTCTCTAATATTTTCCATGTGTAATAAAATTGTGTGCTGAAAGGTGTGGGGAATGGAGTTTAGTTTCTTTCTTTCTTTCTTTCTCTCTTTTTTCTTTCTCTTTCTTTCTTTCTTCCTTTCTCTCCTCTCTTCTCCTCTCCTTTTCTCTCTCTCTTTTTTTTCTCTTTCTCTCTTTCTCTCTCTCCCCCCTCCTCTCCCTCCCCCTACCTTCCTTCCCTCCAGTCCTTCCTTCCTTTCTTTCATTCTTAGAGGCTAATGGTTTTGACTTTCTGGCCAATGAATCATGTCAAGTATTTGGTTCCTTAGAATTCATATTTTAACTTCAAAGAGACAGCATGGAAAGTGGTATTCTGCTTTTAGGGGTGGTTAGGTAAAGTAATGGGTCCCATCCATTAAAAAAAAACAACTTAGACACAGAAACAGCTCTTTATCATGAGGCTCACTTTGGTTCCTTGGGGCCTCCTGAAATAGTTGGTAAACAGTTAAACAGTGGGATTGGATTTCATTAAGGATGCTCCAGGTGTTCTGCTGAAGTTCTTAAATATACCGTATACTGCTCTAATATTGTCTAATTTAAGCTCCCTCACTTGGTGTTTATTATTTGTTTTCCATTTGTTTAAAATTTACTTGTGGCCTAGAATTTGTCTTTTTTCCCCAATATTTCTATCATAATAGACTTAAGATCATGCAACCATTTTGCCCCAAGATCCTGAGGTTTGGCTCTCCTTAGAAAGCTGTGTGAAACTCATGGTCATTTGGGCTTTCTCATGGGCTGCCAGACTAATCTTCCATATGCATCCGTGTACTCAGAATCCTTCAGTGATTCCCTGGTGCCTACTCAGTAAAGTTCATACTCCTTAACCCGGCAGTCACGGTCTCCACCATCTGGTGCACCCTGACCTTTTCCGCTATTATCTTGTGATTCTCTCTTCTTCATACTCTGTTCCAGTCAAACTAGATGATTCACCATCCCTTGTGTGCACACTGGACTTTCCTGTCTCAGAGTCTTTCCTGTAGCTGTTTCCTATATGTAGGATATTTCTGCTGTCCCCTCTCTGATTCCTGAGATCATACATTCTCCTGAAGGTTCAGATCATATTCTAGCTCCCCAATGAAGCTTTACCTCATTCCACTAACATCTGTTCCCTTTAGACCTCTTTAATAGTGCTTCACCCATACTGCCTTCATAATTTGTTGTGTACTAATTTGTGTCTTGGTCCCATCCCTCCACAAACTGTGGCGTCCATTATAGTACTAGTCACCCAGTCTTCTTAAATCTCTTTATCTCACTCAGCCTTAGCATAGTGCTTTATTAATGTAGGTGCTTAATGAATATAAATGGAGTTGAATTGGAGTAAGAGAAATAGATAGAAATCCAGCCCACCAGGGAGCACTACTGAGAAGAAACTTTCTTCAGGTTAAGGGATGGTTAGATGTCCACCTAATTACACACCTTTAGAAGATTTAGTACCGGAAGGTTCCTAAGATTATCTGGTCTTCACCCTCATGTAAAGGATGGAGAATGTGAAGACCAGGGGGCCTTATTTGCCTAAGATTGGCTGCAGGAAATGAAAAAGCTGAAACTTGAACCCAGGCCCTCTGACTCCAGATACATTACACCATGCCCGATGACTGTGCCTTCTTGCCTCTTATTTCTACTTTAGTCCCAGAGAATATTCATAACACTTTGGCTGGAATCCCTGGAAGAGAGGCAGGGAATTGGGATTTATTCCAACTCATAGTATGTCAGTCAGTTGAAAATCTATTATGCCAAGTTATTCTCAAAGGCCATCTTCCCAGCATGGTGAGTGTGGATGTCTTCTCAGTCTTCTTTTATAACCTCTCCCTTTTCCCCATAAGTTTAGTCCTACTAAGTATCACCCAAAGGATCTTCCTCAAACTTCCTACAATATCACCCTTCCATGACCCAGTCTGGTTGTAGGTTTCTCGTTCTGGCTCAAAATACACGTGAAACCAGCCACTCTGATGCTTTGCTAGGTCTGCAGTAATAGCTGCTTTTATAGACTGTTTCATGTTTACAGAGTGGTTTTATAGTCATTAATTAGTTGTCCTCCCAATATCACTATAAGTAGCTATTATGGGTCTTTTGCTTGTTAAAAGAAACTGAGTCAGAGAGAGAAAATGAGAGCCCAGGGGCACAGAGAACCCTCCCTTCTCAGACTACTTCCCCAAGAACTTTGGTGTTTGAAGAGGAATGCATGTGTCTGGACAAGTAGAGGTGTGTGAATTTGGTGGACACCTCAACAGGCAAGTGAATAGAGCCTGGGCTATTAAACCTTCTTTTTTTCCCATTGAAATTGTCATTTGAAAGTCAGGACAGCACAAGCCTTTCAGGAGAATCTTCCTAAGTATCTGAACAAAGCAGCCAGTCTTTACAAAATTTTTTGCTTTATGAGTATTATCTGATTTGATTCTCACAACAACCTGAGGAGATCAGTGCTTTTTTAATCTTCATTTTTCAGATAAGTAAATTGAGGCACAGAGAAGTTAAGGGACGGACTTATCCAGGGCCACACAGCTAGTATGTGTCTGAGGGAGGATTTGAACTCAGGTCTTCCTGACTCTAGGCCTAGTACTCTAGATACTGAACCACCTAGCTGCCAAAAAGAAAAACAAATTTAAATATCCAGATATGAACATTTCAAATTCTTTTTAACTATATGGATTGACAAAAATCACCCATGCCATTTTTCATGTGCATTTCCTCATCCTTTACATGAGGGAGCAAAATAGACAATGTGAAGTCCTTTCCCAGCTTCAATCCATTTCTTTTTTTCCTCTCTCTCTCAAAAAAAAAATAATGATAATTGGGCCTTAGTAAAAATAAGCAAAATTTGTTCTCTACATACAGCCTGTTACTTTCCATGTCTACCTTTGTTCCAAATTCCGTTTCCTTTTTAGATCTTCTTACTTTTTGTTCTTCTTTGGGATGGAGTATTCCCTTAGCAGCCATAGCAGTGGATTCACGCACAAGGTCTTTCTCCTTATTGTATATGTAACTGTCCTATGTTTGTATATTCAGTTATAGAGCTGTATCTATAGCTCTCAGTTTGGGGGCATTTCACTGCTAGAGAATAAAGATAGAGAAATAGAAGGAAACTCATGTTCTTATTGATTAGTTTTGCCATCTGCTACCTGGTCTCTCAAAGGTCCGATGGAACAAGGTAAAGTAAAGATTGAGGGTTCAACTACAGATGTCATTTGGCCATATTTGTCATGTTATTTGGCTAGGTGGTGCGGTGGTTAGAGCTTTGGGCCTGGATTTAGAAAGATCCAAGTTCAAATTATTCCTGTGACACTGGACAAGTCACTCACTCTTTGTCTGCCTCATGTTCCTCAACTGTAAAATGGGGATATAATAATAGTACTTACCTCCCAAGCTTGTTGTGAGAAAGTCTTACTAAGAAATGATAAATGAGATCATAGTTTTGTAAAACACTTAGCAAAATATGTGACACATAGTAGGTTCTTAATAAATTGCTTGTTCCTGCCTCCCTCTTCTCCTCTTTCCCATTTTACCACTATCATTTGAGAATTGACTTAAATATCTCTTCAGTAGCCCCAGTCAAAGACTGTTTTTCTTCATTAGGACTGTCATATCATTATTATTATTATTAATTTGTTTTTTGAAGGGAGGAAGGCAGGGCAATGGGGGTTAAGTAACTTGCCCAAGGTCACATGGCTAGCAAGTGTTAAATGTGTGAGTGGATTTGAACTCAGGTCCTCCTGACTCCAGGGCCAGTGCTCTATTCACTGTGCCACCTAGCTGCTCCAACTAAGTCATATTATTGACCTAAATAAAACCTCATCTTTATGTAAGCAGAAATTAGAGATGAGTTTTATATGACACTTTATTTATGGAGTCAGTTTTATTATCCAAGTCCAAGGGTCATTTGACCGTCAGTAAGCACTTTTATTGTGTCTCTAAGTCTGTCACAATTATCTGTCGGTGTATCTCTACTAGGGGAAGCCCACTCTTAACTAGTAGTGTTTCTTACATTGTAAAATTCCTAGTTTGAATCTAGGGCTGTTTTTGTGTGTTTGTTTTGTTTTTGAGCCAGGCAGATGGGGGTAGGTTGAAGATGCAGAAGTGAAGTGTTCACTTTCACTGGACAGAGGATAACATGACATCCTTTTCTGGCTTCACAGATCCTGAAACACTGACTTGTTTAGCAGTAAAAGAGTGCTTCATTTAGGCTAAATATCTCTAAGGTCTCTGTTAGTCTATGAACCTCACAGGTTCTTAAAGGAAGTTGTGATTCTATTTGTTACAGAATTACTGAATGGACCTTTCTAGGTCAAAGACTTTGTAGTAATATTTTGTATCCACATTTCTCATGTGGATAAATTTTCTCAAGGAAAATGACTATTAAAAGTCAGAGGAAATGACTTGGGCAATGTGAAGGGCCATTTACATGTTAAATAATGATGATTTCTTTTTCCCTTTTTAGCTGCCAAATGGTTTCTAGATGAGCTTTCTTTCAGGAGCAAGCAAGGGAAGATTGCTACTCCCTGAGCCCATCCTCCCACCTTTTTCCCTAGCTATTGAGGCCAACCCATGTAATTTGAGTGTATTTGGAATTGCTACAGGGAAGAGCAGACATAGTAAATAATTTGATAAATTCATGATGAGTATCATTAGAACCTAGGAAGTAACTTCTATGCCTTTCATATGTAAAGCACCAAATGTAATATTCTCCAAAAAGAAACTTTTCATTTTAGAAAAATGTTTGACATCTTTTGTTTTTATGTCTTTTTTTCCTGAATCCTTTTAACAAAATACAAAAAAAAAGAAAGAGAGGGAAAAAGTCATTCAGCTAAACTAACCAACACATCAATAGCTGCCTGTTGAAACAATGCACCACACTCATAGTCCCCCACCTCTGCAAAAATGGGAGGTCAAACGCATCTTCTCTCAACTTTTTGGGTCAAACCTAGTCATTATGGTTATATAGTATTCTGGTTTTTGAAGCTGTTTCTCAGAGGTAGCTTAACCAATGTTCATTTTTATTTGCTCCCTGGGGAAGGGACAGGAATAAGGATAGCACTTTTCCTTCCAGGAGGGATGGGAAGCCTAGATCTACAGGTGAAGCATGCGAGGTGAAGCGTACGAAGTCCAGTTCGATTCATTAGATATTTATTAAGGTCCAACTCTGTGGGAAAGCCTGGCAAGTAGCAAAATGGAATGCAACATTCACCTGGGCTTTTGACAGTGGGAATAACGGAAAGATGGCGGTTCCTCCTCTTCTGCCTCTATATTGACCTAAAACTCATCAACTTAAAGATCTCTCTTTCCAAATTAAGACAGTCAAAGCTGATCACATTTTAAGCATCATTAGTGAACCCACTGCTTCTAACTGTGTAACCTTGGGCAAGTCACTTACCCGTTTGCCTCAGTTTCCCTATCTGTCAAATGAGCTAGAGAAGGAAATGACAAACCACTGTAGTATCTTTGCCAAGAACACTCAAAAGGGGTCACAAGAGCAGAACAGGGCTGAGAAAGGCAAAACAACAATGTGTTGTTTCCATGTTTTCTCCTCCCTTAGAATGTAAGCTTTCTTGAAAGCAGGCTTCAAGTTTTGGTCTTATATTTGGTTCTAACATGCCCATGGTTTGCAGTGTCTGGTACATATTCAGAGCTCTAATAAATGTTTACTGATTGACTTGAGCATGGTTGGTCACAGAAATAAGTGGCTCAGGAAAGATACTTTGTGTATGAAGAAGACATGGTCAGGGTCCTGTGCCATTAGGGGAGCAGAGAGGTCTTTAGAAAGAGTTTAGCTCTCACAGCTAGGCCTTTTACTCACACACATCTGCTAGGCTACTTTGATACCTGTCCTGCCTCTGTGTGTGAGTTCTTAACTCTTTTAGTGTCTCCCTTTAGAATAAAATCTAAGGACAAATTGTATTTTGACTCCTGCTACTACTGTCCATTTAATATTACCTGGAAATGTCACAGCAGTATTAGAGCATTACACCATTTTTCACTTTTCATTGGTCATTTGTACAGTGCCTAACCTTAGAAGTCATGCTTAGCCCCTGGCTTCTTTCATGATACTTTGTCATTGGCATGTACTTTTTCAGTATTTTTGGCATGCGAGTTTATCACTTGATGTCCATTTATCCCAAGGGGACATCTCGGTGCTGTACTCAAAAGTTACCAGTCATCTCCTTGTTATGAGTGACATCTGCAAAATTCTCTCTGAGGCTATTCCAGGTTGTTGCTCACTGTGCCCTTTCTTCTTCCTGACTTCTCACAAATGGGACAGGAGCCCTTGTTGGGGGAGTTTTGGATGTCTGGAGAATCAAAGCGAACCAGACTTCAAAGCCCTGGCCAGCAGGTAGCCAATTTGGGATAGTCTCATTGCCCTTCCTAGCCTTTATCTTGGTTTGTGGAGGCTTTGGTAGTAATACCCTTCTCCAGGCTTTGGTTTGCCGGTCTCAGGAAAAAGTGGGCCTGCTGAATATCAGAACTGTATTAGAAATCATTAGTTGAAGTCCTTTGTTTTACAGATGAGAATCTGAGTGGATAAGCCTGAAACACAGAGGTCCTACTTCCAACATTTCTACAGGGAAATAGCTCTTACTCCGGCAGCTGGACTTTTCTTACAGAAAAATAGTGTAAAAATGCAATTAAACGTCTTTTTACTTTCACCTTGCCCTGTTGTGGTCTTAGAATAGCAGTTCTTAACCTGAGGTCTGTGAACTTTAAATGCATGCGCACACACACACACACACACACACATTGTTAACTTTTTTTTTTTAGTACAATTGGTTTCCTTTAAAATATTATGCACTTTATTTTATGTGTTTAAAAGCATTATTCTGAGACAGGCCCATAGCCTTCACCAGATTGTCAAAGGGGTCCATGACATATAAAACAAACCCTTGAGTTAGAAGAACTAAATCATGGCAATCATTAAATCCTACTTATAAATTAAAATTTTATTTTAATATTCTCACCTGAACTATTATAATTACCTCCTAATTGGTTTCCTTGATTCTACTCTTCTTATTCAAGCTATCCTTTGCATAGCTGCCAAATAGATATTCTTAAAATATAGATTTGAGTTTTCTCTATTCAAAAATCTTCAGCATTAAGGGTGTCCCAGTTGTAGTCATTTCTACTAGGAAAGCTCAAATGGTGAATCGCTTGAGTTTAAGAAGTCTAAGCTGCAAAGGAACAAAGACCCATTGGGTTTTGGCACTAACTCCTGAACCAAGATGGTGAATCCTGGCTGCCTAAGCAGGAGTGAACTGGCCCATGTCAGAAACAGAGTGATTCCAGGTTGCTTGCCAATCATTAGTGGGATCAAGTCTCTGAGCTTCAAGCATGGGGTAAGGGGGAGGGCAGTAAAGAAACTCATTCTCATGGGGGTTAACATTCAATGATTGCCTCTGGGATAAAATGTAATATCTTCTTTTTAGTCTTTAACTAAATCGAATCTCAGCTCCTCTTTGAGTCTTATTTCATGTTATCCCTTTTCACTTTATATTCCAGCTAAACTAGCTTGCTAGCTCTTTACTGTTCATGCCACTTCATGTCTGAGGGTAGGTAGGTAGATAGAGCTCTGAGCCTGGAGTCAGAAGGACACATCTTCCTGAGTTCAGATCTGGCCTCAGCCACTTAACCAGCTTTGTGACCTTGGGCAAGTCACTTAATCCTGTTTGTCTCACTTTCCTTATCTGTCAAATGAGCTGGAGAAGGAAATGGTAAAACGCTTCAGTGTCTTTGCCAAGAAAACCCCAAGTAGTATCATGAAGAGTCTGATATAAGCGAAGAGCGACTGAGCTTGAAGACATACATGCCTGTTACAGTATGTCTCTAATGTCTGGAGTGAATTTTCTGCCCCTTCTGTGCCTTTGAGCCTGTTCCACTCCACATCAGTGTTTTCTGCCTCTTCAAATTATTTTTGGCATATTTTATTTATTCAGGTGTATAAGTTGACTCTCCCCATAGAACATAAGCCCCTTGAGAAATGGTTTAATTTTTTCCATTTCTAACCCTATTTATCTTTCTATTTATACATAGTAGGTGCTTTAACAAACATTTGTTGAATTGAAAAGAAAATTTCTTTTTGAAAAAATTTCTTTTTGGAGGGGGGGATGGTAGGGCAATTGGGATTAAGTGACTTGCCCAAGGTGACACAGCTAGTGTGTTTGTGTGTGTGTGTGTGTGTGTGTGTGTGTGTGTGTTAAGTGTCTGAGGCTAGGTCCTCCTGACTCTGGGGTCAGTGCTCTATTCACTGCACCACCTAGCCGCCCCTGAAAAGGAAGTTTCTTAACAGCTAAATGGAAGAACTGCTGGTGGGCTTTCTTGGAAAGGCAAATAAAGGAGGGTGCACAGTGTTTAGAGTCCTCAGTTTAAAGTGGGACAGGACCATGGCAGGTCTCTACTCTAACTGGGCTCCTTTTGGAGCTGGGAAAACCGAAGGCCAGAGAGGTGACGATCTGCCAAAGGTCACATGAGGATCAGTGGGCACGGTGAGATTGTGATCCCGGCTCCGCTAACTCTGCACATTCAGAGCACTTTCTGTTGCAGCGGCATCAGCTATTTGTTAACTTGCATCCGAAATCAACAAGAAATATTAATTGGGGGGATATTTGGTCTATTTGTATTACATTTGCATGAGCATTTGCAAAATGATTGTCCTGGGATTTGCGAAATTGTAAGATCTCTCTGTGAACTATAAAGCATTTGATTCAGTCACCTTCTTAAGGGCTTTCCTTTAACTAGGTACCCCCATGAGGCCATGAGGTGGGGCAGTGGAGAGAGCAGCCCTGGGCATGGAGTTGGGATGACGAGTTCAAATCCAGATTCAGTCACATTAGCTGCGTGACTCTCGGCAAGTCACTTAGTCTCTGCTTCAATTCCCTCAACTGTAAAATGGGGATGATAATAGCACTTACCCACCAGGGTTGCTGTGAGAATCACATGAGACAACACAGCATGGTGCCTGGCACAGAATAGGCCCTTTATAAATGCTTTCCTCCCTTCTATGAACATGTAAAAAATCCCTTCAAAGATTTAGTACAATTGGTTTCATTCATCAGCTTTCAGATTATTATATGAATTGAGGCTTAAAGCAAACCAGTGCCTGCTTACTAAAGGAGTTAGTCAAGGTTGTCGAGAAGGTTCAGCCCAAAGCCCATACTGAAGAGAAATTTCCCTTGGATGACACTGTGACAATTTCATCAAACCATGGGATGTTGTGGGACTTCAAAAGTGAGATCAAGAAAACATTCAGTCATTCAGTTTAAGTATCCATATTGGAAAATCCAAATGGATAAAGAATATTATTGTCCAGATTATGACATATAATTAGAGATTTTATATATAATGTAATTGGATGCACTCTCTGGAACTAGGCCTTGAGTACATATATCCTGGATAGATTTTATGAGAGACCTGGGATCAGAGATGAATAGGAACAGTAAAGGGTGGATCTGCTTTAGAAAACTGCGGTGTTCATGCAGTAAATAGAGCACCAGCCCTGGAGTAAGGAGGATTTGAGTTCAAATCTGGCTTCAGACACTTAACACTTACTAGCCATGTGACCTTGGGCAAGTCACTTAACCCCAATTGCCCCACCTTCCCCCCTCCAAAAAGCAGAAAAAGAAAAAAAGAAAATTGCAGTGTTATTAATGGCCTTGTTATTCCTGAAAATATTCACCTTTTAAGCATTTTTTAAAGACTACCCTGTAGATTATTTCAGCTTAATGTATCAACATATGTTCCAAAAGTTTGATTGCTAAACAAGTGTTTATTAAGGATATTGTATTAAGGATAAATATTAAATAATATTTATTAAGGCTTATCTTAAGAATTGGACTATACTATATTGGCAAAATATTGTCTCTGCTCTCAAAGTGCTCAATTCAGTAAAGGAGGTAACATTCAAATAACTGTACATATATAACATATATTGTACATACATATATTTGAATAAGTCCATGTAAATAGATACATGCACATACAAGCTATATCTGTATACACACATGTATGTACATGTCTACATGCCTATATGTAGTATTAATTGGAGGTAATCACAGAGGGAAGAGTGACTGAGAAGGACTTGCTGCCAAAAGGGGTCTGTAAGATGAGTCTTGAAGGAAACCAAAAAGCCAGTTATAGAAGATGAGGAGAGAGGGTATTCTCAGCACTCGATGACTTTATGCTGGTCTTAGGAGATGGAATGATGTATGTCTAGAACTGCATCCTGAGCTGTAGGGTACATGGCAGGAGTCAAGTGTAAAAAGACCAGAAACTTAAGGCACCAGATTGTAAAAAAGTCAATAAGAACTTTGTAATTAAAATATCATCTCTTTCAAAATTCTGACTCCATTCAGTGGTAGTTTCAGGAAATGATGGCAAAAACTGGTGGAAAATATAGTGTAAAGTGACAGGAAGAGTACTAGTTACCAGTATTAGAGTTGCTTCTGTTTCTGCTCTCTGCATTAGTTATCAACTTGTTAGAATAAAAAATCAAAATTAGTGGGGTGGCTAGGTGGCAAAATTAGCAGAGCACTGGCCCTGGAGTCAGGAGGACCTGAGTTCAAGTCTGACCTCAGACACTTAACATTAACTAGCCGTGTGACCTTGGGAAAGTCACTTAACTCCAACTATTCTGCCTTCCCCCCTCCAAAAAGCAAAAACATAAAAATTAGCTCTAAATTACAAGGAAGTAAAAAGGGAAAGTATGATGCTTAAATAAGGAAGTTCCAACCTTACCTGATTTAAACAAGCTATTGACATAGTGGGGGAAAAAATAGGAAAGGGATAAGAAAACTAACATAGACATGGACTGCTACCATTTCCTAAGGAAGTTTAACAGATATAAGTAAATAGCAGCAGTGAGGAAACAGACGGGGAAAAAAGCCTTGACATTGCTTCAGCTAGCAAAAAATAAAATCCTCAATATAAGTGATATGACAACCCAAAACAACATAGTTTCATAACAAACTCTCCTGAAAAATTATATGAAATGATGGTGAGTAGTTTATTTTATGAGTAAAATTGTTTGGTAAAATCAAAAGAAACATTGGGGGTAAAGTAAAATATATAAAAAGCATGGTAAGAAACTCAACAAAGCAAAATTGCCCTAAGGACATATGAGGATTAAAGTGCATCCTAAAGTGCTACGAAGGTTTTTATGAATGATATTCTGGACCAAACTTCTCTAAAGACAAAGAGTTGACTGAAAAGGACAGAGGACATAATATCCAACTGAGTTTATTTTGTTGGTAATTTTTAAAAAAGCATTTTGTAGCCCAAAATACCACTTCAATGACTTTTGTTTTTGACATTGCATATATGTCATACAGATTTCTTTGAAAGATTTAGTAACAAAAATAGGTTCGTTCAGTGACTCTTTAATATTTTCATCAAACAAGACATAAAATATAGAGATGTATGCTTGCTAAATGTGTTTGCCAGTGTCAAATGGAACAAAGGATGCATTCCAGGTGCTGAGGTTCCTCAGCTGTTCCTTTTTCTTCATTGCCCCCAAATAATACAGTGTTCTCTCTTCTTCCCACTCAAATCTGGGCCCAACCTATTGTCCACGGGCACTATTTGTCCAAAATACATAAAACGGCAGATAAGTTCTTTGGGTTGTCCATCAACTTGTGTATCATAATCCGGACAATAACCTCAACTTGTTCCTGAAGCAAAGACCTACTTTTTTAACAACAGTATTATTCTGGTGATGTTATATGCCTATGATTCATAGACTACCCCATTCTCTGTTAGGTCATTAAGGTCATCCAAAGGGCAAATGGAGATATGCATGGTAGGCATGAGTCAGCTGAAACATATTACCAATAACAGCTTGTGTAAGAGATGCAATAAAATGGATGTCATCAGTGAGATATGACTGGAAAAGAAGGTGGTCCAATTATATGACCAGAGTCAAGCATAATCAATACACAATATATGCTTCACTTTTATCTATGCAATATCAAGATCTAGAAGAAGGCCCCCACCATATTAATAAAACATAGCTAAGAGTCCATCGGGGGAATGCTATTGCTTGCCCTTGTAACAAGTACCCTACAAAAGGCAGCATGGAGCCATTGACAGTGTTGAACTTCAAATCAGTATTATTCATAGTCACATTTCACTTTGAATATTTCCTAACTGTGTGATGTGCGCAAGGTGGCACCATAGTGCATAGTGCTGGGCCTGGAGACAAGAAGACTCATCCTGAGTTCAAATCCAACCTCAGAAACTTGCTAGTTGGGTGAACCTGGGCAAGTCACTAAACCCTGTTTGCCTCAGTTTCCTCATCTGTAAAATGAATGTAGAAGGAAATGTAGAAGGAAATAGCAACCACTCCAAGATCTCTGCCAAGAAAACCCCAAATGGGGTCATGAAGAGTTAGACATGACTGAAAACAGTAACAAAACTGTGTGATCCTCCACTGATCTGTTAGCCACTTTTAACTTCTTTCTTCAATTGTAAAATTAGGATTAAAAATAATGCTTCCTGGGGGCAGCTAGGTGGCGCAATGAATAGAGCACTGGCCCTGGAGTCAGGAGTACCTGAGTTCAAATCCGGCCTCAGACACTTAACACAAAAAACTAGCTGTATGACCTCGGGCAAGTCACTTAACCCCAACTGCCCTCCAAAAAGCAAAAAAAAAAAGCTTCTCTCACAGGATCACTATAAGGATTGAATGAGATAGTATGTGTATAGTGCTTTCCAGGTTTAAAGTATTATACATGCATACCTCAGAGGAATTACAGGTTCATTTCCAAACCACCTCAATAAAATGAATATCACAGTAAAACAACTCACAGGAATTTTTTGGTTTCCCTTTGCGTATAAAAGTTATGTTTTTATTATACTGTAGTCTATTAAGTATGCAATAGTATTATTTCTTTAAAATGCGCATACCTTAATTAAAAATACTTCATTGCTAAAAAAAAAATGCTAGCCATCATCTGGCCCTTCATCAAGTCATAATCCTTTTTGCTAATAGAGGGTCATACCTCGATACTGATAGCTGCTCCTCAGCAAGTGGGTGGTTGCTGAAGGTGGGAGAGGCTGTGACAGTTTCTTAAAATAAAACAACAATGATGTTTACCATATCAATTGACTCTTCCTTTCACTTAAACACTTAGAGGTCATTGTAGGGTTATTAATTGGCCTAATTTTAATATTTTTTTTATCTCAGGGAATAGGGAGGCCTGAGGAGAGGGAGAGATGGGCAGTGGCAGGTGGGTCGAGCAGTCAGAACACACACATTTATCAGTAATATTTGCTGTCTTATATGGGTGATTCATGGCACCCCCAAAACAATTGTAATAATAGTCATCAAAAATCATTGATAACAAATCATCATAAAAGACGTAATAATAATTTCCTAACAATGATCCTTGCTTGTTTCCCTTTGTTACATCATGACTTACCTGTTCAGTACTTGGATTGGCTGCTAAGATAGTCCATACTGATAGGTACAATTTCACGAAAGTTTTCAGATCACCAGGAATTGAAATTTGAGCTGCTCTTATGGTATTTCGCATTCACAATGTTATTGAGTTTCAAAAAGTCAGAATCCTTTTCCTTGTGGTTAAATTGAATACAGTTAACCATTAAAGTGAATAGATTATAGTGTAAATAATCCAAAACCAGAGTTAAGCTAAGAAAATTTCAGAATTAATTCTATATTTTGGGGTAACAAATTTGACTTCCTAGTTTTGCCTCTATTTGTTTAATGTTAAAATTATTTTGCATTCCCTGAGGATATGAAAAATTTACTAAGGAAAGCTAATTGCTCCTCATCCAGAGCTAAGATAGGTAGTAGGCATGGCTTAGAATTCAAAAGGGACTTTATAAAGTTCACACATTGACTCTTCCATTACATGAATAATGGAATATAATTTTATGCCACCTGGGAACAAAGCACTGCATGTATTCATAACTCAATCAGATTTGCAAGTATCTATTGGACATAGATACTGAGGGTTTGGTGACCTAGCAAACTGGAATACTTTTTCCTCTTTTATGTCATTCCAAGGAAGAAATCAGGATATTTCTTTTATTTTTAAGTGAATTTTCAGCACATGTTTACAAGACTGATGGAGTGATTAAATATTATTGTTCTTTATGACAGAAAATTATATCAGGCAAGTTTTAGGAAGGACAGCTTGTATGTGTTCCTAAGTTTATAAACAATTGATGGTGTTATACAATTCTCAGAGGCTTGAGAATTGCTAGATTACAGCAATGAAGACTTTTTTACCAAATACGTGACCTCTGGAAAGTTTCTTTTAAGGTTTATAACTTGGTCTTTTTAGTTAGCTTATGAAACCAATTTGGCAAGAACATTGCTTCTCCTCACTGACATGATATTCTCAGGATTTGGTCTCTAACATTACAAAAATAAAATTTCTGGTCATTAGGGAGGAGGTGAGTATTTGTCCCTCTTCTTGCATGAGAATATTATATATGGTTCCTTTATAAAGATTTTTTACTCTACTCCTAATGTGATCACTTTCTTCAGTTATAGGAATGTGATCAGGAAAAAAATGTGGGGAGCCCCCTCCCCATCAATTAACCTCTATCTTGTATTACAAAACAATCCTGGTAGCTGCTGACCTAAAATAGCCGCACTGACCCACTTTGTTAAATAGACGACAGGAGAACTACCTTTTAACCTCAAAGGATTGTTCTAAGGAATAGGATAGAGATAAGGTATGTGAAAGTGTGTTGTTGCCAAGAAAACCTTACACAAATATGTTAATGATCACAATAAAACATATGTCCAATTTCTATATTACTCATTCTATCATTAAACATTTATTAAACTCCTTACTATGTGCCAGGCATTGTGCTGAACCCTGGGAATATAAAAAGGGGCAAAAGACAGCTTTAACTTTCATTCTTGTGTGTGTGTGTTCAGTTGTTTTTTTCAGTTGTGTCTGACTCCTCCTGACCCCATTTGCAGTTTTCTTGACAAAGATACTGAAGTGGTTTGCCATTTCCTTCTCCAGTTCATTTGACAGATGAGGAAACTGAGGCAAATAGGGATAAGTGACTTGCCCAGGGTCACACAGCTAGAAGTATCTGAGTCAAATTCAAACTCAGGAAAATTAGTCTTCCTAACTCCAGCCTAGGCACTGTAATCCACAGTGCCACCTAACTGTCTAATTCACACTTAGACAGTATTAAAGAAATGATAATGCTTAAATATAGACACCTGAGGTCAAACAAGATATACATGGATTTACTACTAGTATTTATTATTACTTTCTTTTATTATATTATGATAAATAATCTTAAGAACTATATAGCACTTTAAAATTTGCTTAACATTTTATATATTGTATTATGTCTTTTGAGTTTCACAACAATTCTATAAGAGAGGTTCTATTTTCCCCATTTTATAGAGGAGAAAACAATCAGAGGTAGAATTTAGGTCTTTCTGACTTCCAGGTTCTGCCTTCTGTTTGTTTCTCCTTTAGAAGTGAGTGTTTAGGGCAGTTAGGTGATGCAGTGGATAAAATACAGG
>CM053594.1:321004175-321061996 GCA_028646575.1 Pseudocheirus occidentalis
TCAGTATCATCGATCATATCAACAATAAAACTAGCAGAAACCATATGATTGTTTCCATAGATGCAGAAAAAGCCTTTGACAAAATACAACATCCATTCCTATTAAAAACACTCGAAAGTATAGGAATAAATGGAGTTTTCCTTAGCTCATAGGTATTTAAAGGCTTGAAATTCTATTTTGGATAAAACAGAAAAAAAAGCTTCTTATTTCCTCACTTAAAGCTACACCATATAGTAACCTGAATACAGTTCAGTGCAATGACTAGAGTTAACAGTGCAACTATGTAGGATTCACAGCTTAAACAACACCACCCTACAGTTGGATACAGGATCCACATAAGCTCATTTTCGAGAGCATTTACACAATACAGCCGAAGCTTCATCACATTTGGGTCTCCAAATTCAGATTCACTAAGAATCAATAAAATATGTAACATTTCATGGGATAAATAAAAGCTTTTGATGACAATAAAGAAAAAAAATCTTAATGTTAGAATTCACCACCATTAAAGTTTCCTTGATATTCACTCCTGATCTTGACACTCATGTCTAATCTTTGGACTCAAATAGAGCATAAAAGTTATCACATCAGATGTTAAAACACATGAGAAGAGTTAAATGGACTGTGCCTCCCATCCCTCCTCCTAGTTTTAAGCTACAAAATGTGGTATCTTCATCAAGATCTAGGAGTTGGGGATAAGGACTCCAGACTTGTGATTTTTAATGATATAAAACATTTCTCCAACAAAAGGAGAAAACTCCCTCTAGTGATACAGTTGGCACCTTATTTGCAATGTAAAGTCTTGGAAAGTTTCCTAGGGCACTAGGAGGTTATAAGATTTGCAGGATCAAATCTGAACCCAGGTCCTTGGGGCTCTGAGGACAGAGCTCTAAGCATTGTAGAACATTGCTTCTAGGTTAATTAGGAGAGATCAATTAGTAGTAGCTTTTAGTAATTGGATTAATTCAAAGAAGCTGGAATGTACCATTAGGTGAGGGGAATTTCCATTGTGGAAGGTCTTCCAGGCGATTGCTTAAGATTTCCTAGAAAAGTCCTAGGGAATTGCTGGAGAAACAGAGAGGTCAAGTGACTTGTTGAGGTCTGCTAGTCTGAGGCAAGAAGTGAGCCCAGATTTTCCAGCTCCAAGCCTACCACTCTCTTCATTACTGCACACCATCTCTACAAAGTACTTCAAACTTCTCTCTGTAAAAGACCAGGGTTCAAATTTTAGGTCTAACACAACCGCAATGGGTCAGGTCATTTATCCTCCCTTAGACCACACTCATTTTTTTTTTCCACTTAGAAAATTTAAGGTTTGGATTAGATGATTGTTCCTGCCACCATTCTAATGGCCCCAAATTCTCTATCTCTTTCTGGGTCAGTAGAGACAGACTGAAGGGTAGCTAGGCAGCACTCTGAATAGAGAGTTGGGACTGGAGTCAGAAAGACATGAGTTCAAATTCAGCCTCAGACACTTTTTAGATATGTGACCCTGGGCAAGTCACTTAACTCTGTTTGCCTCAGTTTCCTCATCTGTCAAATGAGTTGGCATTCTAATATCTTTGCCAAGAAAACCCCGGATGGGGTCACAGAGAGTTGGATATGAATGAACCACCAAAACAAGAGACTAAGGCACAGGCTATTTAGCACCTACCAAGGAGAATCATGCTCTGAGCATGAGGATGCCACAGATGAAAAGAGAATCACGGAAGAGAAGCACTGGGGAGTGGCAGAGCAGCCTCGAGGAAATGCCTTATGTACATGAAGGGCTTTTGGCACAAGAGCATTATGAGAATGGAGCAGGCTAACCACACCTTTTTACTGCTTCACAGCTGTTACTCTCCAAGAAGTACAGAAAAGTTTCACAGGGAACTTTACGGTCCCTAACCTAGAGTGAATAACACTTTTCAGGCAAATAGAAAAGAAAATTCTTTTTACCTCCTATGCCACCTAGGTCATGTAGAACACAGGCCAGGGAGGAGACAGATTATAAAACTGAGGTGGGCACATATATTGGAAATATTCTGTGTAAGGTGTCCAACTATTCTGTTTTACTTCCTTCTAGCATCAGCAAGCTCAAGGCCAACTCCGTTGGTTGCTTGTGGTTTGAGAGAGTCCACGGGACCTTTAAAACTCTAACACATCTGGTTCTGCCCAGGCTGCCACCTACCAGGAGAGCCTTTTAATCATCTTCTCCCCAGGTTCACCAAGCCTGTGAGGCCTACCAGGCCGTGACCTTCTGTAACTGTCCTAGACGACTGAAATCCAGCTCCATTCTCAAAATAACGTTCATTCCAGGACTTGAATACTAATCAAATCTGACAATGTCCAGGTAATTTCAGGGACAGGAAAAGCCCACTGGCAGTAATTTTTAAATTCACAGCTGACTACAAAGGCCAGCACTCAATCGAACATATGGTCTTTAACCAGCCATCTTTGAGGGTCCTTAATAACATAATGAGTTAGGCAAGAGGCGCTCCAGCAATTCTGGGAAGCTGGTCTATAATTTATTAATATATCTTGATAGAGGATCCCATTTACAGAAATAAATTGACGTAGGAGGCTAATGAGACACCAAAGCTTTACCATACGTGCACATCTGCTAACTTTTGCTACAATGTATGAAGTATTACCATCCATTATACAAGAAGCATTACAAAGCAATGATGAATTTTTTTTATAACTGCTTTGCACATATTCGGCTAAAGTAGCAACTTGTGGAGAATTAAAGGCACACAAATCAACATAGACATAATACTTTTTTAAAAATGAAAATTGGTGATGTGTAAAAAATAACTGTCTGGCCAAGTGTTCCTCATGGGAATGCTTCACTATGTTAAGGACCTAGAATTTCATTAGTGTTAATACCCTTCCCTCCCTTCAAACTGAGCACATCCCTTTAAGAAAAAAATGCTATAGCCAAAAATTGAATCAGGTGCTTAGCTAAACAGGTCCTTACATGATAGATGTGCAGTACCTTGCTAGGCCCATGCTTGAAATCTTCCCAATCTGGCAGGACCTAGTGGGAGCTAGAGTCCACACCCCAAGTTTTCAAGAGTAACAGCAACAATTACAGCAAACATCTGCACAGTGTTTTAAGGTTTGCATAGCACTTTGCATATATTATCTCATTTTAAATGTTCACATCACCCTGTGAGGAGGGTGTTATTATTACCCTCCCCATTTTACAGATGAGAAAACCGAGGGCTGACTTGCCCCGGGGTCTCCTAGCTAGAAAATGATTAAGGCCCTATTAGAACTTAGGTCTTCTTTATTTCAAGGTCCAGAGCTCCCTCTTCTATGACACCTAGCTATCATTTTAGGAAGAATCTCCAGGCTACAAGGAGGAATTTAGATGGACAACTTGGGGAGTGGGAAGAGGGAGATGGGGTATAGAGAGACTGGAAAGGGAATTTTAGGAATAGGCATTCATCTTCAAAATCTTAAGGAAAAGCTAATGAAAAAAATAGAATTTTGCATGTAATGTGGGGGTTCTACAACCTCAGTTCAATCAATAGAGATGATCAGCTTTTTATAAATGAGGTTTTCTCTTAACTCAAGATCCCATTGAAAAGTGCAGACTCTTGTTTACTTGGGTCAAGAAGGGACTGGCATAATTGGCTATCCAACAAGCTAACCAAATCTCTGGGGACTTTAAATAATAGGAGAAATTCTTGCTGTTGTGTTTTTTTTTTCAGTTAAGCTCTGGACCTGTCTAATGGCACAAGATTTCCAGTTTGAAACATTTCTTTTGGAAGGCAAGGAAAGACTTTACATTTGTTAATGGTTGTTAAGTTTGTATTTAAAAAAAATTTAAAACCAAACCTAAAAAATCATCTAGCCTAATATATTTCTGAAGAAAGAACTCTACAGTCATGCCTGCTCAGCCACCATCTAGCCTTCGTTTAAAGGCTCGGTCAGGGAATTCATCACTTCATTTCCCTTTTGAGTAACTCTGACTGAGGCAGCCACTGGATAGGGAGTCTGAACGCGGAGTTCAAACTTATTTCAGATACTTACTAGCTGTGTAACTCTGGGCACATCATTTGGCCTCCTTCTGCCTCAGTTTCCTTCTCTGTAAATGGGGGTGCTAATAGCACCTACCTTCCAGAGTTATTGTGAGGATCAAACAATTCAGTACTTGCATGGTGCTTTGAAAACTTTACGGCAATATAAAAATATTAACTATTATGTTTAAAAAATAGAAATCATCTTATATAATACTGTATCTCCCTCAACTAGTGTGATGCTTTGCATATATAACATTCTTCCCAAAAATATCTGTTGAATGAATGACTACAGAGGCTACCTTCAGTATTAACCAGAGAAACAAAATAATCACACATACAAAGCAACCAAAGAACAGTTAAAAAGTTGCTTATGGGTCAAGGTCAAAGCATCTACTACATGTTAGGCATAGGAGACAGAAAGACAAAATGTAAACAGTCCCTGCCTTCAAGAAGATTACAAATCTATCAAGATAAACTAGAGGGTAGCAAATTGAAATGAAAATTAGGGAAACACAATGGAGGAACTTCTATATTCAACCCCTGGGGATCTAAAGAGGGAAACTGTCTGGTTCTCAAATGCTTCTGAGTAGTTAATAGAGCCCCTATTTCAAGAAAATGCACTTTCTTCCAAATATCAACTTACAAATACTAAGTGTAGGAAAAGTAACAAAAAATTTGTCCTAAATTTCCAAATGAAAAATGGATTAGATAGGCCTAAGGTCTATGATTTGGGGGAATGCCATTATTATTCAGTTTCAATAAAGGTTAGAATTTCATAGAGTCAAAGATTTACAGATGAAAGGGACTTTGGAAACCATTTAATATAGGAGTTTTTAAGCTGGGATGAATGGGGCCTGTACATTGATTTTGAGAAGTTCAGGAACTTGGATGGGAAGAGGATGGAAAACATATCCTTACTTTCAGTAACTTCTAACAGAAAATTAGCATTTGCTTCAATTATTTAAAAATATTACTTGAAAAATGATCCACTGGTTTCACCAGACTTCCACAGCAGTCCTTGATGCAAAAAAAAGGTTTTAAGAACCCTGATTTAATTCAGCCTTCTTCACATTATGGGTAAAGTAACTGGGGCTTAGAGAGTAGAAATTATTGGTCTAAGATCACAGTTTAAAAGTAGCTGAATTAGAAGCTGTATCCCAGGGCCTCTAATTCCAAATTCAGAAGCTCATTGTGCCCTGGTTGAAAAAAAAAAAGCAGAGAACAGGATCTGCCTGTCAGCATGATTTCTGAAACATTAAGTCTCAAAATTAATGGGTATATCTCCTCAAATTTTTACTTATTTTTAACAAATGAAACAAAATCAGGAGTAAGACTCCCAAGCACTTTGTATAAGAATAATGAAGGCTTTTATTTCCCTATTTTCTCCTTTTGAAATGCTGTTTTTATAAATTTGATAACTTTTGTGTACTAGTATCATCTAAAACCAGAATTTTAAGATAATATTGAAGGAACGTTCTGTTAAATTGAAAACTTTCCTTAACAAAGGCTATAGTATTGAGGTAGTCCTTTTTAATCTATTTTAAAATTCAGTCATCCTCATTTTTCTACACTGAGAAATACTTTAGTAAGCAATGAAATACTTGTTCAGTCTACTGACCTCATTACTTCTATAGTTAAATCTGATCTGTTAAAGTAGTTAGAAGAAAGATTAATTCTCTCTCAGCAGAGTATAGTATCACTCCTTTCTGAACTTAAATGAGCTAAGAGCCTCTTTCTGTGACCCTCTGGGCACTCAACACAGGTACCCTACTACCCCTGTAACCTTGGTGAGTAACTCAAAAGCTCCAAGCATTAACTTCTTCATGTATAAAATAGGGAGTTAGAATAAATAACTCTAAGGTCCCTTCTAACAATAAAATCGTATGTTATTAGCCTTTTCCCAGGCTGCTCCAATAACATGGCCCCAATTTAGCCAGTCTCCCAACTGCTTAGGAAGAATCCCTTTAATAGGCACTGAAAATTAACATAGAAGAAGAGGCAAATAAAAAAGGCAGAATTCTAAGGGCTAGGAAATGCTGCCTTAGAATAACAAATATCCTCCTTATTTCTATCCCATACGATTCCATAATAATAATAATAATAATAATAATAATAATAATAATAATAATAATGATGATGATGATGATGATAATAATAAAAGCAATTTGACCAGTATGGAAAAATGAGAGCAAAACACTTTCCTCATTCAAGGAACCAAATTATCAATTTATAGCAGACTGTATCTCTGTTAATATGGGGGAAGATTGGTAAGCATTTTTAAGAACCAATTAAGGAATTAGGGAACATTTTAAAATTAGTATATACCACGTGAGAAGCATCAATGAAACAGAAAGACACTAATGTTTAGTGAAGAAAGACACAGTTTAGTAACTTTTTGAGAATAGTTCCTAATTGCTTCCCAGAATGACTGAACCAAATCACAGTTCCACCAACGGTACATGAATGTACCTGTTTTCCAACCATGCCTCCAACATTTGCTAATTTCTTTTTTTTATCATCAATTTTTGTCAATATGATAGGTTTAGGGTGGAACCTTAGAGCTGTTTTAATTTGTATGTCTATATTGATGATTTAGAGTATGCTTTTCCTTATGGTTCACTGGCTACATAATTTTGGTGAAGTCATTTAACCTTTATAAGAATCAATTTCTTTATCTATAAAATGGGAAGAAAGCTGGCCTAGATAGTCTATGAAGAATCTTTTACTCAAAAATATTATGATTCTATATAATCTGAGGATCCCAAAGCACTAGAAATGTTAGATTTCACATCTCTTCTGATGTAGTTAGGTATTCTCAAGTTAACAAAGTGGAAGGGGAAAGGAAGCATAATATTTGACTTTTGAGTGCATGTAAGTTCCTTGAGAGCATGGGGTCTTTCTCTTCCTTCTTTCCCTTTCTCTCTCTTTCTTCCTTCCTTTTTCTTTCTTTCTCTTCTCCTTCCTTCCTATGTTTATCTTTCATTCTCTTTTTTCTTTGCTTTCCTTCCTTCTCTTTCTTTCTCCTTCCTTCTTTCCTTTCTTTTTTCTGTCTTTGTATTCAAAGTGCCTAACATGGTGTCTTACATATATTAGATACTTAACAAATGGTCCTGAATTGTAAAAAAAGTGACTTGAACATTAATCTGTGAACCTAAACGTCTGCCACAAGAATGTATGAAGAACAGTTCTGGGAAGCTCTTGCTTCTTTTCCTTAATTTTCTACAAGAAAGGGGATGTAGTAAACCAATAAGCAATCTCATGCCCTGATTTCTGCTGTTCACTTCCTTTAATTCAGAGTCTCACAAAATAATAGTTTGTCAATGACACAAATGCCAAAGTTGTGATAATGGGCATGGGAATAAAGGGGGAAAACAGCATGGAAAACACCAGGAGAACCATCCAATGGGACATTAAAATAAATACTACATTCATGCATTACTTAAATACTTATAATTCATTGCTATTACTACCACTGGTTTCCAACGGGAAAAAAGCAGCCCTTTAAGAAGGAAACTAATCCACCTTAGCACTGAAACAACAAAAGGTCACACACATACATCTTGCCTTAATTAAATTGTCAGATGCCTCTTTCTCATTTGCTTCCCTTGATGTTTTCTTTGTCAGCCCCTCATTTGGCACAGACGAGATTGGCCAAAACAACAATAACAAAAATAATCTAAAATTCTTGAGCGGAAGGTTGTGGAATGTGGGAGTTGCAGGAGAAAGGCTTTTAAGTAATTTTGCAATCAACTATACTAATTTTCTTAGTTGTTTTAAAACCCCAAATCAAGTAACAGAGACTTAAAAATCTCTGTTTTCCTGGCTGCTAGAATAATCTGTTCTTCTCTTCCTTCTAGATATCTCCAAAATGTTGATGTTTTCTAAAATTAAATATTTTTTTAATTAACAAGCATTTATTTTCTTTCCCTCTCACATTCTCCCCATTGGAAAAAATGAAAGAAAAAACAAAACTCTTCCAACATTCATAGTCTAACATGTATAGTCAAGCAAAACAAATCCTTATATTGACCATGGCCAAAAATATGTATCTCATTCTAAATAATTAATCCTTTACCACCTCTTTCTTAGGAGGTGGATAGAATGCTTCATTTTATCAGTCTGCTAGAATTGTGGTTGGTTGTTGCATTGATCAGAAATCTTAAGGCTCTTAAAACTGTTCATTTCTACAATGTTCTTATTATAGTATAAATTATTATCCTGATTCTGCTCACTGTCCTCTGTATCAGCTAATGTAAGTTTTCCCACTTTACAGACCATAAAGGAGGGTCTCTCCAGAGAGTGGGAGTTAGGGATGTATATAACAATTACTTTCTGTGTGACCTGCTCTATGGTTGAGCTCTGTATAGTCTTGTGAGTTTGTGCTCATATAAGGGGAGTTGGTAAATACCCTTATGGGGGCAGGGAGGGGGAGGGGGATAGCATTAGATATTGACAGTTCCAGATCATCTGGGTCTGGGCAATAAGTTGGAGAAGTGAGAAGAGCACCTGGTGTCTTTATGTCACTAGGAAGCTTCTGTCACAGGGGTTATAAATCTATATTTGCTCTTAAACAAATGAGTAACAACAGTTTAGTCACAAACAAAAAAGGGCCTGTTCCATTTACCTTTTTTCATGACTAATTTGTTCCTCTACACATTTATGCCCTTCCTCTTGTCTCAGTGGCTCTCTAAGTTCCTTTCAATTTTTAAAATTCTTTCCTTAGTTTCTCATGTCTTGGATGAGAATTCTTTCTCACTCAATCAGGAATTTATTGAATATCTACTGCAAAGTACCAAAAGGTACAATAGGCATGACATTTGATTTCGAAATTCAAAGAGAAACATCCAAAGTAAAAAGGGCTAAATTGTGTAGTCAGATGTAAAGACTGCAGGAGCTCAGGGAACAGAGGAAAAAAATAAAGGTTTTAGCAATCAGGAGAGGGCTTCGTGAAAGAGACAGGACTTGAGACTGACAACTCTTGAAAAACAGGCAAAATATAAATAGACAAGAACAGAGAGAAGAGGACATTTGAGACATTGGAGAAAAGTCTTTTTCCACAGTTCCCTTCCTCCCCCAACCAGGATCCCCTGACCCATGACAGCTACAGCTGGAGGGAGAGGTTCTACTTGTCTGTTTTCTTACAGAAGGATCACACACACACACACACACACACACACACACACACACACTGAGTGCTTTATATGTAGGTCACAACTGACATCATCATTTGGGTGTTTTTACAATCAAATCAATTATCTAGAAAGCATAATATTTCACATGTAAACTACCCTTGGCGCCATAAGGCTTCCTCTTTGCTTCTACCCATTCCAGCTAATTAGGCAGGTACAAAAAGGAAATAAGTATGTAATGTAGTAAATTCAAAAGATTTCAAATAAATCTACACAAATAATCAGCATTTCTATGTAATGCCAATAAAACCATGGCCAAAAATATGTATCTCATTCTGCATAATTAATCCATTACCACCTCTCTCTTAGGAGTTGGATAGAATGCTTCATTTTATCAATCTGCTTGAATTGTGGTTGGTCATTGTATTGATCAGAAATCTTAAGGCTCTTAAAACTGTTCAGTAGGAAGAGAAAGAGAAATTGCATTTAAAATAACGTTAGAACGTATAAAACGATTGGGAGTCTACCTACCAAGATACACACAAAAACTATACAAAAACAATTACAAGTCACTATTTATATAAATAGACTGACCTAAATAATTGGAAAAAATATTAATTGCTCAAAGGTAAGATGAGTCAATATAATAAAAATGATGATATGACCTAAATTAATGTACTTATTCAATGCCATACCAATGAAGCTAACAATTACTTTATCAAACTAGAAAACAAAAGTATATGAAGGCAGAAAAGGTGAAGAATCTCAAGGGAAATAATGAAAAGAAATGAGAACAAAGGATGCCTAGCAGTGCCAGATCTCAAAGTAATAATTCTCAAAACAAGATGATATTATATAAAAAACAGGGGGCACCATCAGTGGAACTGATAAGGTACACCCAATACAGATACAAATGTAGCTAGTACTCTCATATTCAGGAAGGACAGGTCCCAGCTACTGGAAAAAGGACTCCCTATTTGGCAAAAACTGCTAGGAAAACTGACCAGCAGTTTGACAGAGATTAGATTTAGATGAACACTTCACACTTTATTCCAGGACAAACTCTAAAGTGACAAATAATCTAAATATAAAGGTCACTTCACAAAAAAGGAGAAAAACATGGAAAAAGTTATTTATCAGATCAATGGATAGAAGAAACATTCATGCTCAAATAAGGATCAGAGAAGATCATGGAAAAATAAAAGCCTAATAATTTTGATAGCATATGCTTATCAGAGTATGCCTCATGCTTAATTTTAAAGTTGAAAATAAATTATTTCTGAATGATTCTGACTTCTTATTACTTCTGCCTCTCTATTGGTGGATAAATCACTTAACTACATGCAGAGCTGAAGATGATGATTTTCCAAATCTAGTTGATAAGGTCAGGTTTCTTATTGTATACTAACACTGGGAGAAAGCACTAATGCCACGATTGTACTATACACAATTAAGTTTTCTATTATTTATAGAACATCTGACTCTATATGTTAACTAGCCATGTTGTTGTTTAGTTGTTTTTGGGCTTATTTGACTCTTCATGACTCTATTTGGGATTTTCTTGGCAAAGATAGTGGAATGTTTTGCCATTTTCTTCTCCAGCTCATTTCACAAATGAGGAAACTAAGGCAAACAGAGTTAAATGATTTGCCCAAGGTGACACAGTTAATATGGGTCTGAGACTGGATTTGAACTCGGGTCTTCCTGACTCTAGGTTCAGTGCTCCATCCACTGTAGTGACCTAGCTTGCTCCAGGCATGTCATAGCGAAGTCCTATTGCATTGGTAACCTAGGTTTAAGAGATATTAGGAAGGAAAATCACGGCTTTCTCTAACACTTCCACATAAGAACCTTTTAAAATGCCAGCTACTAAGTGAGATACATACATATACAAACTCTCTCCACCTTTATATACTCTATATTTCCCTGTGAAATCCCAGGTCTGTATCACATACACAATTTCCTGACCCTACATGAGTGTGCTCAGTTTTCACCATGTCACCCAGCTTTAGGACATCTCCCTTAAATTTCCCCACTTTAGTTCAGCTGATCACCCTCACTGTCTGTCCTTAAATTCCCCTAATGTAATTCTTTTCTCACTCAACTCTCCAGAGTTTCTATGACCAGCATAACAATCTGCCCATCGTAGGCCCAGCCTCCAAGTTTTGAAGTGGTGAGCTCATCCATAGCCAGACTGGGTTTGGCACTTACGTCTGTATATCTCACATACAAGGCAAACAACTCCCCCAGTCTATTCCCTATCACAGACGGATGGCCTTTGATACTCTCATTCTGCATTCACTACCTGGTGACTCAGAGGCACCATTTAACCTTACCCCTAAATCCCTGCATTTTAGAGAAACCTCAACCATCACAGGAAGTCAGATTTTAAAAACACCTGTCTAATAAGAAAGTCACAGGTTACAGAGTAAGAAGCCTCACCCTCTCACATATAGACTCTAAACTAGAGAGACGCCTGAACATCATACCCATGACAAAGCAAATCACCCACTCTAGAGACAAACCAAATGTATCAGAACAGGTTCGGGTTTAGTCAAAGGGTGGCATTTGAGAACCTAGAGGGCCACACGTTGCCTTGAGGTCGCAGGTTCCCCATCCCTGAATTAGAGAATTAGAATCTTATACCTGTGGAAAACAACTCACTGAGACAGTAAATTAACATAGACATTATTCCTTGCTACTACTGATCCTTATTTTTCAATAATGAATTCTGAATTCTATAAGATAAAAGATATATTAACCAAAATAACAGGCCTAGCCAATGTTCAAAACAGATCTTCTCAGTTGGTTTTTGCTTCATTTCTGTCTGATGTTTTCTGTTGCTTTATAGTCATACAATTGCAGGGCTCACAAAATATAGAAGAAGTGTGTGCCCCCTCCCCCTCTAAAACTGAAAATTTTTAGCTCTAAATCCTGCTCTTCAACTGTGGATTGCACTGACCTTGTGTATTTAGCAGTAAGCCATGAATGTCACTAAGCACACGAAATTATATTTAGCAAAAGATACAAAACATTTTGTACCTTTTACATTGTTGTGGTTTTTTTCCCTGTTTCAGAGGGATGAGAGAGAACAGAATATGATTCTGGAGGTTTGAAGGCATATAAGATGTGTAATAGAAAAAATAATGCATCTAAAATCAGAAGATCTGGGTAAAAGACCCAGGTTGGACACCTGCTAGATATGAGACCCTAAGGTCTCACAAGTGACAGCTTCTCTGTTTTAGTTTCCTCTGTCTATAAAATCAAGGTGAGAGGGAAGGGTTAAACTCCAGCACATGTAAATTCCCTTCCAGCCTAAAAACACTCAGGATTATGTGACTTTAAATGCTTCTCTCTTTATAAATGCATCACACAGTAACTTTGTCGTGTATTTCTGCATCCTATAGCACAGTAAGAGAAGAAAACAAGTTTGGGTCTAGGGAGTGGTGTGAGCCATGAGTCATACCTTGTTTCTATAGATTTGGTGACTGTGGAAGTCAGCGCCAAACACGCTCATAAAACAAAGTTAATCCCCGGCTCCCCTCCACCAGCACAACCACCAACTGTTTTCTGCTATAACTCAGATCTTGTTGTTCTTGTTTGTAACTTTATTAAAAGCCTCCATGGGGGAAAAACCACTCCTTAATAATGGCCTTTTCTAGGCTTAGGAAGGAGAGAACTGGTACTAAGGACCCCAGAGATTTTCACAGGAGTTTACAATCAGGAAATCTGGGGAGGGAGACGTTTCCCTGAGTTTTTAAATAGCTCCATTGTTCAGTTTCAGAGACATTGTGTAATTGGGAGAACAGCAAAACCTGTCCACCCAAGGCTTAGAAGACAATCAAGAGCCACACCATTGATCTGCCACCTACCATCGGTGCAACTTTGGGCAAGTAACTTCACCTCTCCGGGCCTCAGGTTCCTCACTGATAAAATGACAGGTTTGACAATTGTCAATAAAATGACAGGTTTGAACTTTCTAATGAAGTTCAAAGTCTATTCCCAGGGGAAACCTTATTTTATGATCTTTCCCGGAGATGGGGGAATGTGACAGTGTTCAGACCAGGTCAGTTTTACTCGCTTCAGCGAGGCAAGATCATTTTCTGAAGCAAAAGCTGCAAGAAGGAAACACCTTCACCAGTGCATAGTTTTTATCATTGAGAAAAATGGAGCTTGAGCAATGAGTAAATAATCCTGGAAGGCTGTGAATCTGCTGGCCTTATTTATATCAGTATTCCTAACACAGGAATCTGCATGAAATGAGCACCTGACAAATGTGTGATGGAAGAATGAATTCTAAGGAATTGGGGGCAGGTGAGGGGTGGTGCAGTGGGAGAGGAGGAAGGTCCCAAAAGAGGTTCTTAAGTTATTTGAGAGTTAGGATTTATGACTGCTATGGAAGTTGTTCATTTGTGACATTTGTTACCTGCTTTTTCTATTGTTTCACCCACCAACAGGCAATCATAATTCATGTTTATGGTGGAGTTTTAAAACATGCTGGAAGATATTTCACCTTATTTGCAGCCTTTCCTCTTTGTCTTCACTGCCCTAATGGTCATCTCTTATCTGAACTATTGTAAACTCACCTCATAGAATCAGAGAGCTGAAATGAATTTCACCAAACTACCTAGTACACCATGAAATCCCCAGAATGAATCACACCTGAACTACCTAAATAAAAAGACTGCTTATCCTGGATTTTTACAAGGACCCATGGATAGAAAACAGTTCATTTCTCAGGCTTCAAATGCTGTTACTGATCTATAATTTCACCGATTTGGATCTTTGCCTCCAATGATGAAAATCCCAACCCAGCCTGCATCACTCCACCCCATGTTCTCTCATAAATTAATTCCAAAATGGCAGAGGACTTCCTCACTTCGTCTTGAGGTGGTGAGAATAGTAGTGGAGATCTTTCAAGGCACAGGGCTTATCACATAGTAGTGCTTAATAAATACTCTGTGACTGATCATCTCTTTTGCTACTTTGTTGTTGTTCAGTCATGCCCACTCTTCATCACCCCATTCCGAGTTTTCTTGGCAAAGATATGAAGTGGTTTTCCATGTCTTTCACCAGCTCATTTGACAGATGGGGAAACCGAGGCATACAAGGTGAAGCGACTTGCCCAGGCTCATACAACTAATAAATATCCGAGGCCAAACTTGAATTCAAGAAGATGAGTCTTCCAGATGCCAGGGCTGGAAATCTATCCACTGCCCCACCTTTATTTGAATTCAAAAGGTAGGAGCCAATGCTAGTATACAGGAAAAGCAACAAAATGGTGTCAGTTTAAGTAGCTTGGGATATTTTGACACACCCCAAAAATAGTGAAAAAAAGATCAAGAGGCTAGATGATGGGAAGGCACAGGGCAAGCACAGGTGCTGACCTGGGAGTTGTAATATTCACCACGGGGTAAAGATTCTGGCAAAAGAGGGGTCCTGGTTTCTATTTTTGACATTCCAATATGGAAGTTCTGGAATCACCTGTCTAGTGTTGAATCTATTGATCACTTAAGTATTCAGCTCAGTATTGCTAACCAAAATCTTACAATGCACTCATTTCCATATGCATGTTCTTCTGTGGTTATATGTCAAGTGACAGCATCCTCCTGCATATATCATTCATAAAACTTAAACAAAGTATAACAACGTTTCTGTTATCAAGAATAGTTAGGGAATGATGGGGTCCCCGTGTATACTTAAGTCTAAACGTGGTATTTGTTAGCAAAGAGAATGATACAATAAATCATATTTCTGTTTATCTTTTCAATCTAATTGAAAACAAAGTAACCTGCTAACTTAACAAAAGTATTCAATTGGGATCATTATTATAGCCTTTTACACTATTTTCTGAATATGGGCCCCAGCATGAAAATGCATGGGAAAGTCAAATATACACACATTTTCATTTGCTGAGAGCTTTAAGTTCATTGCCACTAATTATACCAAATAACTGAATTGGAAATAGATGTAGAAGTCAATGCAAAAATTCAAGAATTTTATACATTTTCTTACAATTGACAGACACTGGCTATTTGGTAATTGAACTAGGGCACAATGCTAGTGTTAACATGTACTCTTTGTTTTATCTTTGCTTTTTCTAAGTTATTCAAGGACAGGGCATTATAGAAACTGCCACATCAACAAATACAACACCAAACTTCAACATTAGTCCGTAAATATTTGTTGATGTTGAGAACGGTTGCCTAGGAGAATGGATCTGAATTCTACTGTAGATTTTGAAGAATGTGCAGGGAATCAAAGCTAGGGATGAGATTTCACAGAATCTTTAACATGTCAATGAAATTTTGTCAGCAAACTTTAGAAGTCCTGATTAATCTTGTTTTGCTTTTTAAAATGGTAACATTTCCCCAGGATTTTATAAGAATCATGAAGAGAAGACTGTTGTTTAGAAGAATGTTATTATAAACATTGATGAAGCTCCCCAAACATCTCCATTATATAGCTTCATTATTAGCCATCCATATGCCAAGAAAAGAAAATGTGATTGAAGAATCTCATATTATTCTTAAAGTTACATGGAAATCTAACAGGCAAAGATAAAACTCTGATCACACAGAAGAGTTCCCATATGGGAGAAATATTCAGAGCAGTCGATGAATCGCACTCCATTCAGAAAGCTTGTTTCTCCCATTTTGGTACCTTTAGCTCGGTTCATCAAGTCCCAGATAGGTCTGATATTGACAGAACACTTTGTTCAAGTCTGTGAACTGTTATGCACATGTCCCAGTTAGTAGCCACTCTCTGTTGCTACCAGCATGTTTCCATCTGGCAAACCTCAACAGGAAATAACATGGTCCATTAGAAAGAAAGCTTCCTCTAATTTGGAATTGGAGGACCTGGTCTAAAATCCTACCTCTGATACTTAATAGTGCTGGACAAATCAATCACTTAGCTTCAGGGGACCCCTATTTCTTCTAAAGTAAGGGCACTATGGGGTGGCTAGGTGGCTCAGTGAATAGAGCACTAGCCCTGTAGTCAGGAGGATCGGAGTTCAAATCCGGTTTCAGACACCTGACATACTTACTAGCTGTGTGACTTTGGGCAAATCACTTAACCCCAATTACCCTCCCCCCCCCAAAAGTGAAAAAGTTAAGTAAGGGCCCTAGATAAAATGGCCTCTGAAGTCCGCTCCCTGGAGCTTTGGGGGTGGGGAAGGTGAAGAAGAGGAAAGGGGAAAAGAATGAGCATTTATATAGTGTCAGCTATATGCAAGGCTCTATGGTAAGTGCTTCTACAAATATTATTTCATTTGGTAATGACAATATGGATCTATGATCATATGTATTAGGGTAGCCCTAGGAAATTTGTCATCTTTAACAAGATCTCTGGGGCTGAGCACAGATGGCGGTTACTCCCTTTATGAATTCATATGCAACGTCACCTTCTCTGAAGGGATTGGGGTCTATTGGTGTGGAACATGGCATATACTTATCTGACTCAGGTGATGCTCAACGTGTGTTGTCTGGTCTGGCTGAACCCCACCCCTCATTATTTGTTTCAAGGGATGGCTTACTAGGCAGGAGAGAGGAACAGAGATGGAAATTGAGGTGATGTACAAACAAACTATATCTGTAAAAGTCTCTTAAGACTAAAAAGAATGGATGTGCTAAGAAGTGCACAGAACAATTTGTGAAAGGGGAAATCATTATTAAATAAAAAAGAGAGATAATGTAAACTAGAAAACTCTGCTCACACTATCCAATTGTACCTTAACCATCTGACGTGGAAGTTTTCCATTTAACCTGATATAATCTAGCTCTTAAATAGATAATACAAGTAATGACTGGGGAAAATTCTATTTTTAATGTGGTAATAAATCTGTACCTTCTACGGTATTTTCTAATAGAGCTATAAAAATGTACCATTTTGCACTAAGACTTAATACATGACCCAAGCTAACCACAGAACAGAATTTTATCCTATCCCACATTCCCCACAAAAGATCATCATTAACAATCTTTCCTCTCCAGATAATCATGAAGTTATTTTCTTACATATCAATTACATATATTTTTGTTTTTAGCCAGACCTATGACTAGGCCTGAAGTCAGGAAGATGTGAGCTCAGTTTTGGTCTCACACACTTCCCAGTCGTGTGACTGAGCAAGACGCTGAATCAATGTTTACCTCAGTTTCCTCAACTGTAAAATGAGTATAACAACAACACCCACCTCCCAGCGCTGTTGTGAGGATCAAATGAGCTCCTATTTATCAAGTGCTGAGCACAATGCTCAGGACATAGTAAAGGGCTTAAGAAAGGTCAGTTTGAAACACGAGAGGGAGGGAGAAAAGGAAGGAGGAAGAAGGGAGGGAGGAAGGAGGGAAGGAGAGAGGGAGGAGGCAGGGGGGAAGAAGGGGGAAAAAGGAGGGGGGGGTGAGGCAGGCTCCGGATGATGATTTCTCTCTCCCAATGCACATCCACACCTCTTCTACAACTCAGAGCAAGGGGAAGGGCGCTGAGACAGTAACTGACTGGTCCTAGTTCACAGAGTCAGTATTTGTAAAACAAAGGACTTGAATCCAGGTCCTTGTTAGTATTTATTTATCAGAATCTCTAACAGTGGGAGAAAGCACTAATATCATGCTCTTCTTTTATGCAGCAGTCATGTCTCACTTTCTTTAGATTCTGTCTGAATCTATATAATAATTGCGCAATACAACAGTTGTATTTACAAAGGCCAATTATTTAAGGCCAATTAGTTTAAGAAAGAGTAGGAAGGCTTTAAGTTCTAGATTAAACATTGTTTCTTTTTAAAATTTTCTCAGGTAGGAACCTTTTTTAAATTCCAACTTTGCTCTGAGATACACTGTAATAAATGGAAATTAAAACATACAAGGACACATCTTTATATTCTCTATATCATATTAAGGGAAATCACAATTTTGGACAAAAATAATCATAAAGATTTAATAATGTGTGTGTGCATGTGTGTGTGTGTGTGTGTGTGTGTGTGTGTGTGTGTAAAGAACTCCCTTTGCAGAAACCCCATCCACACATGAAGATCCACCATTTGTCTGTAACTCAGAACAAACTTGAGTGGCCTGGCCCACTCAAACAGGAAGGACCTGAACTCAGGATTTCCTACCTCCAAAGTCTGCCTTCCATCCACTACACCGTATTGCCTGATAACCTAGTGAGGTTAAAATGAGCTAGTAATAAAACAGACCTTGAAACTAAAAGGGGAAAAAAGAAACTAGTTCTGCTTTAAGCTCATTAACAACCCTGAAGCTCACAATTAGAGGGCTAATGATGAGCCACTGCTATAATCTTCAGCCATTCATAAATGTACCTCATGCCTCCCATGTTTTAATGATTACCTTTCTGCCTTCAGGAACTATGGCAACAGATTGAGCAGGAAACACACACACACACACACACACACACACACACACACCCTCTAGAGTTTGGCCAGTTTGGTCAATGAAAAGGGCTACTACCCAAGAACAATGACTATTTCTCCAATTATTTAAATTTTATTTTATTTGTATAAGAAGGTTTTAAATATAATTTTGTTTATATCATTACTGGGTTTGTTTTGGCACATGTACTCCCAGATATTTCATACTGTCTAGAGTTATTTGAAATGGGGTCTTTTGTAAATCTTTTAACTATACATGTATCTATTTCCTCTACTAAATGGACTCATAATGTTGCCTCGTGCTGTGTGGCAGTAACTCTGGGCTCTGAAGGTTGTGTCCCAGTGACAATTCAATTCAAGTCCTGGTTTGTGAAAGCTGAATGGACTTTAGAAATTGGCTCACTTGATGAACCTAAGGACTGATCTAAGAATGTGTCAGAAAGGATCATCACTAATGTATTTGGAAAGCACATGATTTAATTCAGGGGACATGACAACTCACAAAATCATCTCCTAAGATTTTAAAGAGGTGAAATCTCTGTCTAAAATAAAATAAAACTTCTCACCTTGGTTTCTACAGCTTTCCACCATCTAACTACATCTAACTACAGCTGGTTTTCCAGGCTTATTTCACATAACTCCTTACACGTGCTAAATTTCCTCTAAGTTGCTGTTATAACTCAACACACAATCACCTTCCTCCATAACTTCTTACTAAACAAGCTTTCCCTCATGTTTAGAATGGCTTTACTCTCTACTTCTAAGACTCCCCTACTGACTTTCAAGGATCAGTTGATGTGCCAATTTGGATTCCTATGAGAATCTCTCCTATTTCCCTCAGTAAATTGTGCTCTGTCCTTTTAATATAATCTTAAGTTTACCCATCTGTTTATATGATGTATCTCTCCAGTAGAATAAAAATCTTGTAGATAGTGACATTTTTGTCTTTGTCTCCAAGAAATGACTTACAAACAGTGGGTGCCTAATAAATGTCTGATGTATCAATGAAATCAAAGATCTCTTAAAACAAGTAAAGACTTACTTGGCTATAAAGTCATTCTGAACTGAGGCTATAAAGGGTATTAATTATATGAATGAAAAAGTTGGAATTCAACTCAAAAAGTTTAATGAATATTTAAATTAATATTAACACAACAGTGTACCTACGATGGGCAAGACATTAAAACCTCAGCTGACAGGAAACAAAAGATCAAAACTGTTCTCAAAAACTAATGATAAGACATTTTTGTATAATTCCATCAAGCCTCCAATGTTAAATACCTTTATGACTTCAGGAATTTTGCAGCTCTTATACAACTGACAAGTTGAAAAGTCCAAACAGAAAAACAGCTGGCTGCTGCCTTCATTTGATGAAATTATCAATAAAACCCATTTTTCTACAGGGAGCCTTGAGTGATGGGGAACTTAACTCTGTCCACTACAATGATGTCCTACAAAACATCTGTCTTTTAAGTGACCTAACATACGGTTTTTATACAACCTATTCTTTTGAGTCCTACTAGAACACTCACTGATGATTTCTGTCCTTCATTATTCTCATGCACATAATTATAATGTTTCTAGAGTGTTATATCTGGACAGTGGCAGGTGTTAAGGGTCCCCAAGTACCCCCATGGAAATTTCTTCCCAAAGACACAAGTCAGCAATTCTTGTGTAACTTACAATCATAAAAAGTTGTCTGAGAGTAATGAGAACTCCAGTTTTTCCTAGAATCACAAATTAGTATGTGTCACATACAAGACTTGAATCCATATCTTCTTAGCTCCAAAATTCTAATGTTGATAATTTTGAATTTTAACAGGATGCTTCTTTCCTTTTATTTATTTTTATGTATGTTCATTCCCATTACAAGATTTCATCAGTGAATTTATATTGGATTTGAGTTTAATACCCAGTCCTGGAATATATTTAACATTCAGCTGAGAGATAACCTAGGAATTTCAAGCTATAGTGCTTGCTATTAAACAATCAAGACTGTCACATTGTATACAAGTACAAAGTTCACATCATCTGGGTTAGTGGAACAGAGCAAATCTGGGTCAGCAATGTCTGAAATCCTTTAATCCCATGCTGTAGGACATTTATTTTGACTATGAGATCCTTATAGACCAGAATGCTGACCCCAACACCTGGTAAGTACATAGGAAGTACTTTAACAATTCTTGTTGATTGATTAGCCACTGAAAATCTAGGGGCCAGAGAATGCTTGGGTCAGAACTGGCCCTGCCTCTAGGCAGGATGTGGTATTCTTAAAGTGCCTCACCCAACAACATGATTACAAACATGGTCCTGGGAGGATGATTTGTCCTCATGATCCCTCTCCAAAGGAAGCAGAAAAGCCACATGGGTGGAGAAGAAAGTAGAGGATAAATGCAGTATTGAATGGGTACTCATACCAACATTTCAGGGGTTAGGATGAATAGACATCTTTCTATCACCTTGTAGAAAGCCTGCCTATGAAGAAAGTCCAAATAAACTTTAAGGAACAAGTCAAAATTCTCAAGGCATTGTTTGATATGACATTAGACTCACTTTGCTGGTGAGTTGTTCTAAATGAGGAGGTTACAGAAAACAAGATAAGGAAATTAATATTTTAGTCACTAACCAAAGGGTTAGTGATTCAGTCTTTTGTCTAATATGTAATCAATCATAAATAGTAAACTGTGGACTCCATTCAGTTACAGAAGAGATAACAAAAATTGCACCTATTAAATGTAATAAAAGTTTCTAGGCAGTTAGTTATTCAAGGATATTGTCTATTTAGGTTAGAAGCTGGAAAGCATATGGAATATAAACAAAAGTTGCTCATTTTTGGAAAATAAGCTTTTGAAACCAAAATTATTTTACATATCAAAGGCAGTTATTTTGAAAACAAAAAGATAGAGTTGGAGTTTTTAAAGGAAAAATGAAATGTGGATAAGACTGTCTCCCCACAAGAATGCCTAAGCCAAACAGTTTCACCACCACTTCTGCTGAATCTTGTTGCTCTTTGGAGATGAAAAAACATACAAATCAACAACATTTTCATGCTACAGGACTGTTACAGTACCTCCTAGGGTCAGCTTGCAGTTCCTTTGGGATTAACTCTACCTCCCATTCCTGCTTCCTGGATGAAGACTTGGACCAGGAGTCAGTGAATTAGCATTTATTAAGCTGTGCCTATTGATGTGCCTCACAATATTCTAAGCACTGGAGGAAAAATGGAAGGACGGACGGATGGAAGGAAGGAAGGAAAGAAGGAAGGAAGGAAGGAACGGAGGAAGGGAGGGAGGGAGGGAGGGAGGGAGGGAGAGAGGAATGGAGGGAGGAAGGGAGGGAGGGAGGCAGGGAGGAAGAAAGGAAGGAAGGAAGGAAGGAAGGGGGAAAAAAGAAACTCACAACAAAAACCAAATCCAGTTTCTACTCTTAAGAACTAAAAGAAAACTTTTGAGAGTCCCTTGGACAGCAAGGAAGTCAAATTAGTTAATACTTAAATTAACTAAGGCCGTTCACTGGAAGGTCAAATAATGAGGCTGAAGCTTAAATACTCAGGTCACATAAAGAGAAGACTGGACTCACTGGAAAAGACCCTGATGAGAAAGATTGAAGGCAAAAGGAAAAGGAGACAGAAGAGGATGAAATGGATAGATAGTGTCATGGAAACAAGGAAAATGAACTTGGCCAGACTTTGAAAGATAATGGAGGAAAGAAGAGCTTGCAATACTATGGTCCGGGGGGTCACGAAGAGTTGAACATGACTGAATTACTCAACAACAACAAAATTCTCAAGGAGCAGCTTATGCCTCATGCATAAAATCCATTCCAATGTTTCCAGAACTAATACAAGTTAGTATCCAACACAACGTGGCAAAACTGTGATAATATGGTAGTACCTAGTATATCTGCTCAATGGTTTTCCAGGAAAGATATCTCTATCCTCAATCAGAAAAGAATACAAAAAAAAATAATCTCAGGTCCAAGCATAATAATAGTCTCCGTAGGTAATAAGCAGGAAAAGAAAATTTTTCTGTGTGACATTTTAAGGGTAAACAGTTGCTACTTTGCTGGTAAAAAGTCCAATCACAAATGGACTTTCAATTTAAAATGTGAAGCATTCCAAATAAAGAGTATGGGGCATCTGGGTTAGGTTTCCAGAAAAAAAAGCTAGCTTATTTGCTGTTGCTCTTCAGTTGTTTCAGTCATGTCTGACTCTTCATGGCCCTATTTGGAGTTTCCTTGGCAAAGATACTGGAGTAGTTTGCCATTTCTTTCTCCAGCTCATTTTACAAATGAAGAAACTGAGGCAAACAGGGTTAAGTGACTTGCCCAGAGTCACATAGCTAGTAAATATTTGAGGCTGGATTTGAACTTAGGAAGTTGAGTCTTTCTGAATCCAGGTCTGCATTCTGTCCACTTCATCACCTAACCAGTCAAAGGAGCAAAGTTCAAATCCTACACGATACCACCTTTGATGAACTAGGGCTATACAGATGGTCCCTTCTAGTTCTATGATCCTATGGAATCAGGCCTTCAGACACTAACCCAGGGCCCCACGCTGTTCTTTCACATTCAGTATGTTCTATATATTTGTTCTCTTGCACCAATGGGAGCCTGTGTGTTTACATGGTAAACAACAGATTCATTTAAAAGCATGGCTAAGCTAAGGTTAAGTGACACATCATGAATTATAAATTATAATTTATTCATCATATTCTAGGAATGCACCACACTGAAATTGATCTTATAGGTAAGTAAACATCTAAAGGTGTGCTATTAATCCAGCAGTCACCCAGAGACTTCCACACTTTAAAGTACTAGCAGATTGTAAAGAAGCGGGATTTCATCAGTGTAGGTATGTTCTCCTCTCCCAGCACAGATGGCAACCATTCCAAGCCATCTCATTCTGTGTGACTAGAGTCCATATTTTTCTATAAATCTTCCAGAGAGGTTATTCCCAATGCTCAGGGCAGCATCTTCCTCTGGTTCTTTTGCTATCTTGGGAATATGCAGAGTGTATATTTTTAAACTTATTTTATTGTTTTCAGATAAGAAAAATCTACTTTCTCACCTCCCTCTCACTCCTGCCTGCAATGAAAGACAAAAGTCTTGTAACAAAGCTGTATAGCTGAACAAAACAAATTCCTGCATTGGCCTCATACATCCAAATAGAGCTGTGTCTCATTTTGCATGTACCCTGAATCCATCTCTTCTCTTTCAGAACGCAGGTGGCACGCTTCATCATGAATGCTGGATACCTCAGTGATCAGAGTTCTTAAGTCTTCTTAAAGTTATTATAGATATAGTTATGTTATAGTTGGCAGAGCACTGGATTTAGAATCAGGGGGACCTGGATTCAAATTCTATCAGACTCTTGCTAGCTATGTGACCTAATCAAGGCACTTTACTACCCCATGCCTCAGTTTCCTTATCTGTGAAATGAGAAGTTGGACTCCATATCCTCTAAGGTTCCTCTGTTTCTCTGATCCTCTGAGTATCACGCTAGTATAGGTTTCTGTTGTTTTTCTCCTGCTCACACTTTTCCTTGCCATAAGCACTCAGTGATATCTTTAAAAAAAAAACACATATCCTTGATATCATGTTATATGATTGGTAATAGGTTATTCAACCTACTTGTGGCCAGTAGGCAAATAAATATTTTTGTTCATATAAACTGCATATGCGTACACATATAAACACAGGTGTACACATATACACATGTGTGTAAATATAGGTATAGATATACATGCACACATATAAATATACACATGTATATACACACATATGTATGTGTATGTATGTGTACACACATACACACACATATATTTTACTTACAAGGCAAAGATGAACAATGTAGGAAAATGAGGAAAAGATTGAAAGAAGAGTCCCCAAAAGAAAATTTGGTCAACACAATTCTACTTCAACAGACCTCCTTTTTCTCTTGATTTGGTGTATAGTCTTTCTGTTTGTCTAGAATTTATATTAATCTTCCTAGCACTGACATTGTTATGGTCTGGTTAAATGTCCATTTGCATAAACTGAAGAAACGGGGAAAGGTTAGCCTGGAAAAGAGATGGCTTGGGAGTCCATTGTAGCTGTCTTGAAATATTTGAAGGGCTATTATTGGAAGGAAGAATGAAGATTAGTTTTGTTTGACTCTTGCAGCAGTTCTCAATCTGTGGGTTATGTTCAATTTGTAACAATGAAAATACATCCTGCACATCAGATATTTACATTACAATTCATAACAGTAGCAAAATCACAGTTATGAAGTAGCAATGAAAATAATTTTATGGTTTGGGGTCACCACAACATGAGGAACTGTATTAAAGGGTCGCGGCATTAGGAAGGTTGAGAACCACTGTGGAGGGTGGACTCAGAATGGGTAAAAGTTACAAAGATGCAGATTCATCTTTGATGGGGAAAAATTTTCTAGCCATTAGAGCTGCCCAAAATTGGAATAAGATGGAAGGCTTCTCCTTCTATGGAGGGCTTCAAACAGAAACTGGATAAACTACTCTAAAAACAGTTATGTCAAATGAATTATTTATGTACAAGAAAATGGGCAAGTGTATTATAGTAGCTTGAGACAGATCTGTTCCTTTTACAAATACAACACCTAAGCTGTCCAAAATTTACAGAAGTAGGCCACGATGACGAAGTGATATTTCCACTGACTCATTTTTCACATGTGCCAGGCAAGGAAAGGATGCCAGTGGCATGGTGTGTCACAAAGAGGAGTTTTATGAGCAAATGTTTTGAAGGACAGAAATTAGCATTAAAATTGACTCAGCTGGTGGAAGAAGTCCAAAGGTATCCATTTATGAAGTTAAGAAGAGAAAAGGTGTGTGTATTTGTCTATACACATACTCAAGACACTTCCTAAAGTCCTTGTACACATTTGAGCTGTAGTTATAAACTCTGCCTTCCATGCACTGATCTATGTGATCATGGTTTTATATATACTGCTTTTGCTGCTACTTTGAGATTTGCAAACCCTTCATATATGTTACTTCATTTTATCTTCATAATAACCTTGTGAAATAGGTGCTATCATTACCAAAAAACTATACACTGACTCTGTTGTCTTTTTATGAAATTACTGAAATCTCTAATTTAGGGTCTTATTTTTCTTGATTGTCCCCTTTCCATTTCAGGTTTCTGACGAGATCTCTTTCTGACTTTGGAACAATTCATTCTTTGGTCCTTAAACCAAGGATGGGGTTGTACCATTAGTGAAGAGAGTTCTTGTACAGTTCATTGGTTTATTGTTGTTGTTGTTATTGTTTTTTTTATTTTAAAATTTAATGATTTCCTTTACAAAAAAAATTGCAAATGGTATTTAAAGGCAGAATAATGAAAATTTAGATAAGCTCAGGCAAACAACTGGGCACATCTTCAAAATTACCATCATTAATAATGAAACACATTCTCATTAAAGACACTTCCCAATTCTTTCCATGGTAGACCGCATCTTGATAAATAAACGGGGAATTTTGCCTGAGAGGGTTTTGACAGTAAGTAGGAAAAGTGAATTCTGGCTAAGTGTGTAGCTCAATATCAATGTTTAAAGTAATCAAAGTGACTTTAGAGATTGAGAATACAATCCTTAATGGAAACCCAAAAGATATGAGATATATTGGGGTGGCTAGGCGGTGCAGTGATTAGAGCACTGGCCCTGGAGTCAGGAGGACCTGAGTTCAAATCCAACCTCAGACACGGAACACTTACTAGTCACGTGACCTTGGGCAAGTCACTTAACCCCAATTGTCCTGCTTTCCCCCTTCCAAAAAGCAAAAAAAAAAAAAAAGATATAAGACATAGAAAGTATTCCTGAAAAGAAGATGGAAACAAATTATCAACCAATAATTGTCCTAGGTCTAGCAGTGAACTCCTTATAGCCATCAGAGATAAGAAAAGCTACTAAGAAGAAGGGAGAAACTAACTGAAAGACTCTAAGACTACATCCCTTCTTGTCAAGTCATAGTTCAGCTTCCTTCTTGCTAGGGATGACCCATAACATGGATCATAGGCAACATGCCCTCTTTATTGCAAGCTTTATGCTGGACTTAAAATCCAGCTTTTTTTCTTGGAGAAAAGTCAATTTTGAATCAAGGGAGTCCTACTCTGTTAATAACAGAAAGCTATCTTTCTAACTCAGCCATCTCAGGAGTTCCTCAGATCTATTATTTGGAAAAGAACCAAATTGTGGAAGGGGTCGGTTTTTCCATCCACCTTTCCACATAGCTTAGAAGGAAATCAGCTGATAACGATGATATGCCAAGTATGCCAAAGTAGTCAATTCTTCCAATTCCATAAAAATTAATTGCATCGATGACTCTAGCTCTAAGATACAATAAAAAAGTGGTCTTGTCAAATAAACTATTTTAACATGTCCCCATAGATGAGTTGAACAAGTTGCCCCAGCAAAAAGTCTACTTACTGCTAATCTACAAAGGGAATTTTCTGTCCTGAAAACTTCAATCTGCAGCAGCAACTAAGTCAACAATAGTTAGAATCCAGTGAGTGTGGAGACCCCTGCTTTTGTAGTCCTGTAGGGTCCACAAGGAAATTCTTAAGGACAGAGGTCACACACAGATACCACAAAATGTGTTTCTCTTCAGAGATTAAAGTTACTCTACTAAGGTAGATTCAGGTGCTAATTTCTCATCATTCCCTTTCTTTCTCTTTTCATTCTTTCCTTTCCCCATTCCTTCATTGTTTCCTTGCATCCTTCATTCCTTCTTTCCTTTGTCCTTCCTTCCATCTTTCTTTCATGTGGGGTGAAGGCCTATGCAAAGTTGATCACACTCACTAACCTGGTCTGATGTGTGAACAATGATACTCATTTGCCAGTTGTCTGGCCTGGGTCTGAGGTAAAATTTTCAGCTAAGAAAACAGCTTTTTCATTGTGAAAGCTAACTGCTATGGGGCTAAAGCCTTGACCTTGACCTGATTAGCACCAGGTTCTAACCAGCTCAGAATAACAAACAAAAGAAACATGTAAACAAATATACAATGATACAGCTAGCCACTGCAAGTTGGATTCATTCACGTTCTCACAAGAAATGAGTCCATCTTCTGCCAAAATGGGAGTGGAAGAAACAAGTAGCCTAGGAAAGAGAGAGCTGAAAAATGTTTGGGGTGCTACAATTATTATATATTCAATAGAATTATTATATATTCAATAGAAAATTAAAACTCACAAAATGCATTAGAGCCTGGGCTGGTGATCAGAAATCTCTTTAATTTATGAATAAGCCCCAGTTAAAGGATTTTCCCCTAAAACAACTGTAATAATTTTCCTTAGTCTTCATCTGGAATGACCATTCGGCTATGAATAGGTAATTCTGTTTCTATGACTAAGTCATCCTAGAGCCCCGTGTGAAAAATAACAACAAGGTGATCTATTTCTTGCCCCAGTGATGCAGGATACTTCTCCTGTGGGAACTAAGCATGTGTCTCTCTCATTGACATAAGATAGCCAGTAACTCTCAGATGGTCGTGACTCTCACTCATGACTCACTTGGGCTACATTCAGCTTGACGTCTTAAATGTGAAAGGGCTTAAATTCCTGGCATCATTCAAGTTACTCTTATGGACAAGGTTTAATCAGAACAGAGAAAATGAGCATTTATTTGTTAGATCAGATAGTTCTTCATTTCATCATGGTCACTTTCATATCATACAGCCCTGTGGAATCACTTAGTTAACATTGAAACAATGTCTTTTTTAATTTCTTATTTTTAATGATTAACAAATGGTCACTGTTTTATTGATTGATTTTAGTGGAGTATTTTTAAATTTAGGGGAAAGGGAACCTTTGGGTTGGAGACCCCAGGATGACGGGAATAAGAATAAAAAAGTAAAAGATTAAAAGGCAATATCCTACACCAATCTTATAAAACCATGACAATGATCTACAGCATTTTTATATTCTTCTAAGATCTCCACATAGTGATTTATGATATGCAGAATTTTAGGCACTGATATATTTCCCCACTTTTATATTACTATTAGGTATATGATATTTTACATTCCTGCCTAATGAAGTATTGAGATTCTTGATAAACAAAAATTCTAACTCAGCCTTTCTAAAATTAAAACTAATAAAGATGAAATATCAGAATAACCTGAGATTTAACTTCAAGAAACACCCAATTTTTTTCATTTTACTGAAATCTTCTCATAACAGTATTACAAAAAATGATTAAAACACCTATCAGCAATATAAAAAACAGTCATCTTTAATTCAAATAATACTTTCCATTAGCCAGAAGGAGCAAATTTCAACAAAGTAATAATAATACTAAATTATTTTCCTCGATATAGCATCTAAATACTAAATTATTTTCCTACTTAGACTGAACTACATGTTCTCCCATTTTTCCTATACCTAAACTACTTTTATTTACAAGAAAAAAAGGTTTCCCTACTAATTCTAAGCTGACACTTCTACATATTTCACTTCTTTCATGATCTGATAGATCAATTGTGTTAACAGCAGAAGATTCTTTACACAGAACCTACTTTTTGTCCTTTCATGGGATGACAGAATTAAAATTTAAAGGCACTACTGCTTCCCACTTGAGATAAGAGAGTCATATAGAAAAATAGATACACAGAGACACACACACACAGAGTTCCAGTTCCTTAATATCTATAGTCCATTCATTTGCTTCATATGTATGTGTATGTGTGTGTGTATGCATGTGTGTGGGCACACACACATACACCTTCTCCTTATTTGCCTCCTGAACTAGAGATTCAGGACTATTAGCTCCTCTGGAGCACACTTCATGCTCCAGGAACATACCAGTACTGGAGCTGTGGCCAATGGCTTGTCCTGTATCTAGAAGAATTAAAAGTGGTTAAGTCAAAATTCCAAAATGCTGAAGAAAAGGCAACCATTGCATTTCAATCATTTGCCAACCATCTCCTTTTCCTGGCCTAGTTTTTAGAAATAAGACTCAGGCAGTTTCAAAACTTCCATGGAGTCTTTTGTTACAAGTGACAGTTTTTAGGAACTCAAGTAATGCTGAAAAGATGAGTCCAAGAAAATTCAAGACTGATTAACTTTCTTCAGTCTTTTGTAGAAAGTAGAGGAGAGCAGCACTGGGCCTAGCCAAGAATGTGAAGGTGGCCAAATTTCTCCTGGGACATTTCTCCTTCTTTACCCTTAATCCCCTTCCTGTCATCTCTCTCTTTTCCTTTCTCCCCTCCCCCAACTATGCCTTTTCAGGCACCTAGCATTTCTTCCTCCTCTTTCTAACAAAGCTTGCTCTCAGGCAATCAGAAAGGATCTGATAAACTCATCCAGACTGGGATACCAAGAGAGGTATCTGGAATTTAACAGGAAGTAAGAACCTTTACCAGAGAGATGAAACTCTTAATTGTAGAATCTGTCCATGTATCAAGTAACCAAACGATTTTTTAGAGGTCAGGAAGCAAATGTTCTTCCTTAAGACACGGATGGCCACTAGGTAAAGTATGGCACAATAGAGAAAACACTGAAATGGGAAGCAAAAGAACTGAGTTACAAGCAGAAATTCCCCACTAATGTGTGACATCAGGAAAGTCATTTGTGCTTGCTGAGTTCAATTTCCTCATCTGGAGAATGAGAGAGAAGGATCAGATCATCTCCAATGTTCTTTCCTACTCTCATATTTTATGGGTCTACCCATGAAAGTAGGTACCACTAACTCATTCATACTGTTAGGAATTATGTCCAGAATATCTAAAAAAAAATAGTAGCAGGAATGTCCCTTTGCTTTAAGACATCGTAGGGGCTCAAGAAGTGGCCGTTACGTGGAACAGAGCACAGAGTGATAGGACTGGAGCTAGGAAGACTGCTCTTCATGATTTCAAATCTGACCTTAGATACTTCCTGGCTCTGTGACTTGACCTTGTTTGGCTCAATTTCTTCACATGTCAAATGAGCTGGAGAAGGAAAAGGCAAACCATTCCAGTATTTTTGCCAAGAAAATCCCAAATGGGGTCACGAAGAATCAGACATGACTGAAAAGACTGAACAATGGGCTCAAGATGCCTTGGATAATGTAGAATGGAATGCAAATGTATTTATGATATGTGTCCAAAATTATGTTAAGTGTTGAGAAAGCAAATATAAAAGCAAGATGGCCCCTTCTCTTAAGGAGTTATTATTCTAATTAGGTGTGATGATACACATATACATACACACAGACATATACAGTAGATAGAGAGCTGGGTCTGGAGTCAGTAAGACGTGAGTTCAAATCCAGCCTCAGATACCTACTGTGTGATCCTGGGCAAGTCATTAAATCTCTGCCTAGGAGAAAACTAGGTGACTAAGTGGATAGAGTGCTAGGCCTAGGGTCAGGAAGACTTGAGTTTAAATCTGGCCTCAGACATTTACTAGGTGTGTGACCCTGGGCAAGTCACTTAACCTCTGTTTGCCTTAAACCACTGGAGAAGGAAATGGCAAGTCACTCAAGTATCTTTGTCAAGAAAACCCCATGGACAGCATTGGTGTGCTATTTTCCACAGGGTCACAAAAAGAGAGGCAAGACTGAACAACTCTGTGTGTGTGTGTGTGTGTGTGTGTGTGTGTGTGTGTGTGTGTGTAGAAATGGATGGATAGATAGACAGATATAGACAGACAAACTGATTGATTGATTCAGAACTGAAAGACAGACTCAGGACTTCAGAGAACAAAGATTCAGGAGGGATGGCAATGTCCAGTGGAGTCCGAGGTGTAATGACAGGAAGGATGGCTCCCCAGCCAATGACTAGTGGGAAGCAAGCAGCAGGCCTGAAGGTTGCAGTGGAGTAAAGTTCTCGATTGCTTCAGGGAAAGGTAGAAATGGTGGTCATGGTAGGGAAGCAAGCAGCCCAACATCCAGTACCTGGAGGGAACTGTGCAGGGCAATTAGGGTGTAGGAGGAAAAGGACTTTCTGAAACTCCTTCCTGTTGGGCCTTTTGTTACCCATGGGCATCTGAGTGAGCCAGAATGAGGAAGAGGGGGTAGGGCATGACAATGATGTATCTTGTGACAATTCACTTTATGAACCATTCACTTGATGGTTTACTTATTCACAGCACTCTTAGGTGGGCAGCACCTGACTTCCTGGTGGATAGTGACAAACTTCCTGAAAGAAGGCTTTAAATTCCTATTGTACTATGAGTTATCTAAAGATCAGACAAAGGAAGTGACTTCCACATGCTTACCCAGGTAATCAGTGCTGGAGCTGAGTTGGGGCCCAAGCTTCCACATTTCAAATCAAGCGTTCTCTCCTTCTCATGCATGGATCCCAGAAAACAGAGCTTGTTTCAAAGTGTCTTACTTTGAACCTGAGAATAAGCAGCTAGGGCACTAAGGACTTTCACTTTCTTTTTCTTTGTTTTTCCCAGGAGCAGAGATGGAACCATTCACCTTTGCCCTGAGAACCCTGTTGGTTTTTTGTTTTGTTTCGTCTTTTTTTTTTCCTTTTTCTTATTTGCCAAGCCAGGCAGGGAGGTTTTCCACATGACTAGTCAATGTTCCTCCTTGCCCTTGTTATAAACAAATAAATGTGGGTATAATACAACCTAATGGCATGGCACAATAGACGTGCATATTAAAATATTTCAAAGACTGGAAAATGTATGTGTTGTTCTAAATTATTTTTAGTAAAAACTCCCATGACAATGAGGTCAAGCAGGGGTCACTGGACAAATCTTGAACCTACTGGCCCTAATATTTGTGGGTCTGGTTTAGAGAGGAGAAAGGGGTTAGAATAGATATTTTGATGAGATTTGAAATTTAACACAAATAGCTAAAAATTAGCCAATTCTCTTATTAAATCAGACTTCTAAAAAATTAAGAGTTTAAGTCTCTGGGGGAAGGATCTGGATTTTTATAAGTAGAACAGCACACATATTTACTGAACTGGTCAGTGCATCTTTGACAAATATTTTAAGAATTGTAAAACTACTTTAAAAAAGCTTCCCATGAGTAATGGATACTTTTCATAATCACCTATAAAAATTATTGAAATAGGCTCCCTTGTAGTTATCCTAATTTAATATTAGTTTTAGAAGGTCACCTGCATTTTACCAAAACAGAGCATATTAACTCATTTAAAAATTATTTCTTTTCAGTCCCCAATCTTATTTTCATTTAAAAAAGATAAATCAACTATAAAGTGAAGTCTAGAGTTGCTAAAGAAAGGACATTTTGATCCTAATGTATGTGTCAGCTACATGATTCACTGAGAAATGATGGATTTTTTCCATCTCTTTTGAACACAATACCATGGTCTCAAGTATTATGGGGCAAGTATTATGGGGGGGGGGAATATTCTTCAGGGCCTGTGATTTACAATTACTCTGTTTTGTTATGGTTGGCATCAAATTTAAAGTGGCAGAAGAGTCAATAAATGATATTGATAAATAATGGCAATTTTAAAAAGGCCTGGAAGTCCATGGTTCAGTCTTCCTCTGTAATTTGTTGGATAATCATCACAACAAAAACAATCTCATGTTTAAAAATTGGTGTTGAATGGTCACAAAAGTAGGAAGCCTTCACACCTTAACATTTCATGGCAGTGACTTTAGACTCTTAATGGTCATACTTAAATTCTTCTAGATTTACCAAGCTAGAAAGAATTTAAGCTTGGGCTACTGGTGTCACGGGACAAAGCAGTCTAAGTCTGCAGAGGCACACCATCAGAAGCTGACTCTCCAGTAAGGGATCTGGAGTGGGTCACAGCAACTCAAAGAACTGTGTATGAAGCAATGGAACACTGGGGACATACATCAGTCTAGAGGAGGGTTTCTTAATGTGGGGTCTACAGATCTTCAAATGACCCGTAGATCAATTCCAGGGAGTTCAGCAACTTGAGTGGGGAAAAAAATTAGATATTGATTTTTGCTAATTTTTAAATTGAAATTAGCATTTCCCTCAACTATGAAAGTGGGCAACAAATATGATTCTGAAAAGGGGTCCACAGTCTTCATCAGACTGCTGAAAAGGGGTTCATGACACCAAAGTTAAGAATCACTTATCTACAGAGCACCCACATAAAAGAAGTTATTTGTCTTTTATACTAAAGTAAAAGGAAGCAGGTCTGCTGAGTCCCAACAGCAGACTTCATTCTATTTCACTGTGGGAGAAGGTGACAACTGGTGATTAGTTTGTTGGAATTAATCTCAAAGGCCAGGTTCCAAGTCTCTATGTTCAGACTTCGGCTTTTTAAAAAATTAATAATGGTGGGTTTTACATTTTGTAAGCTTTGAAGTACTTTATATACCCAGTACTGACACTAATTTTGTAAAAAGTAGAGAGTATAAGTATTACTATCACTTTTATACAGATGAGTACACTGATGCTCAATGTAATTTGCCTAAACAACTTGAACCTAGATTTGTTAAACACATTTACTCTTATAATCACAGCAGAGCCAATGAGCCAGTGTCTGCAGAGTGTAGGCAAAAGGTAAACAAGTTCTTCAAAAACTAAATTATTAGAGAAAATAACTCAGAAAGGTAGGAAGGCATACAGCTCACAGTGGTGATCTCGAAGTTTAAATGACCTGTATTCAAATACCACCTCTGACAAAATCTAGGTGACCTTTTGGGCAAATCACTCAACCTTGATGATCCTCACTTTTACTCCTCTGCAAAGTAGGGAGACTGTCTGTAGTGCTGCCAGCCATCATTACTCTAACTGTCCAACATAAAAGAGTTCAAATCTAGTTTTCTATTTAAAAACAACAACAATGATTTATATAGCACTTGAGAATTTGCAAAGCACTTTACAAACTTTATCTACTTAGTCCTCACAACAGTCCTGGGAGATACAAATTATTATTAGCACCCTGTAACAGGTGAGAGAACTGAGGCAAACAGAGGCTAAGTGACGTACCCAGGATCACACAACCCAGAAGTATGTGAGACCAAATTTGAACTCTGGTCTAGCTGATTCCAGATCCAGAATATTAACTACTCTATGCTACCCAGCTGACTCATACAACAACAAATTTCTCATATTTCTTTGCTTTTCATTGTTTAAAATCTGGGAGAATGGGCAACGGGGAGGCATAGCTCATCTCTTATGAAGTGGCTTAAGATAAATCAGCTCACTTCACTGATTTGAGCAACACATCTAAAAGACTTGAAGGATGAAAAAAGGTTCAATATTTGCTAATGGGAAGTGCTCTGTATTTATAACTTAACTTTTTGATAAAATACTTGAAAGCTTTTCTATTCCAGATGGATAATACAATTTGGGCTTGTAGATGAGTGAGTACAGCAGTACATGATGTATTTTTCCACCATCCTACTCACTGGTATTGTGCACACATGGCAATTTTTAATTAAGGAGAGTCAATCAGCAGACCCATGGGAATTTCCAAGGATCTACCAAGCTCTAATGTTTCTCACATAAGATGTCATGACACATCATAGAATTCTTAAATTTGAAAGAGCATCGCAGATCACTGAGATCAGCTCTCTCAATCTACAGATGTGCAAACTGAGGTCCAGGGACTTGTAGGGACTTATGAAAGGACTTGTACATGGTTATATGACTGATAAATGGTAGAGCCTAAATACTGAGGATAAATGCACTTATGTGCCCAAAGCATCCCTATAAATTAAGAAAAAACATTTCAAAACAATTTAGTATAAAACTCATCTTTTCCAAACTTTTGACTTATATGTGGAAAAAAAAACAAAAATAAAGTAACTTGCTGGGATCACAGAGAAAGCTAATGACAGGGTCAGAATTGTAACAAAAGTTTTCTCAATCCCAGTATAGTGCTACTTCTACCAGACCACATCCACCTCACACAAATTTAACCTGACTTTCAAGGCAAGTAGGGTTCTTGCCAATTCTTATTCCCCAGATATACTAAATACCATTAGCGGGTAAGGAATTAGGGGACTCCTTTTTCATTCCTATTACCTCCAGGTGTGTAGTGGAATAGTCTGAGATTTCCAAACAAGCCCCAGCATTAAGAGATTGGAAAACATGGATTTCATCTATTCATTTATGTTAGGAAAAAACTATACTTAACCTATTTCAGATGAGCATGTAAAATTTTTCCAGAAGGGAACTTCCATAGCTCTATTGGATAACATATTTCCAAGTCTTTTCTCATGGGAGTGAGGCATATAGGAAAAATGTGGGCAAAAGTATTGGTCAATAAAAAGACAGGTGTATAGTGGTGACAAATGTCATCGGGAGTTTATTGAAACAGCTAACTTTACCTAAATATCACCAGTAATAATAGAAGAATGATTTGACAATAGGTATGTCATTAATTCAGTACCAAAATACTTTTTTTCTGTAGGACAAATAAATGCCTTTAGAAAAAGAAATGAACTAAATGCATTTAAGCAAAAGAGACCATTTCTTAGTTCTGTAGCATCTGTGCACTTAATGTATATTTTGACTGTGGTTCAGTTGGGGGTCAAAATGGATTGGAAAAACTTGCCCTTTCTGATTAACCACCAATCTTAAATGATGTTTCAGTGGTGAGTACCCAGAAATATTGATTCTACTATTCACAGAATCATCAACCAGCCATCACCAACTGGAATAACGAAATGGTTTGGTCACATCCTGCTCCATGAAATGCACAAAGACGTGTTCTGCGCTACTGAAAAGCAGGACAAGAGTCAGTGCTGTCATGTTGTATAACTCCCAAGGTTTATTATTTGTTTAAAAAAACCTTTATAAATGGGAATATTCTTGCAAATATCCCTCATCATCACCCAGCTTGTCACTAACCTCTACTTCTTTCCCCCCCTCCCTGAGTAAAATCCTCGAACTGAGTGATTCCACTTTCCATTTATTGGTTTAACTCTAGAATCCCACTGGGGCTGTGGAAGTAATAAAGGAAACACTAGTCAGTCTTGTAGAAGAATTCTGGGCTGAAGTTGGATACATAGATTCCTTTTAAAGAGATGCCATCACTATTGTCTTTAGAGGTCAGAATGGTGTTTCAGCAAGTCTTTGTGTACACAAACTCAGCTAAAGGTTAGTTGGCTCTATTCATTGGGGAAAGGTGCGTAAGGACACATTCACAGCAGGCCAGGTCTGCTATAGGGAATATCTTAATTCTTTTTCTCCCCCATTGTCTTTCTGGAGTCTTGTCCTTGCCCTAATTCACTTAGGCCTAGAACCAAATTAGAGCGGAGTCGAGGTACTTAAAAGTCTGTAAGAGACTGAAGATAGTAGGAAAGACTTTCATACACAATATTGACCAGTTTCCACTCAATTCTGTTTTGATATCAATTTTTCTGTTTTAACCAACAAGATGTATTTTTCAGTCATTGGATTTGCATCCATTAATTATAAACTCACTAAAAGGGGGACGAGCTATTTATAGTCTTCTTGAGTTTATAAACCTGTCAGATGCTAGAGGATTGAGAAGGGAAAAACATACTAAACTCCTTCTAAAGAAAGAGACAGTTACCCAATGTCACAGCATGGGGGATGAATATTGTCTTAGGCACAGAAATCAGATCATCCGAGAATGAAAGAGAATTATATATTAGACAAGTGCTTCTAACTCTCAGCAAGAGCAAGAGCTGGTATGTGCATTAGCAGCAATCGGCATTTAGCTTTGTTCCACATTTTACATAAAATATAGTGAGGAAAAAAATGTATGACTCCTATTCAGCTTCTGAGACTTTTATAACAAAGCAAGCAAAAAAGCCAAAAGTCAATAAAACCCCAAGATCTATTTAAAATTATGACTGTCACTTTCACTCTGCACAAAAAGTAGCCTACAAAGAAACTTTGTGTACTAAAGTTTGTGCTTTGTTCCTTCCACAGTGACATCTGGAGATCCAACCACCAGGGGCCATCTTTTTATTAAAGAAAATTAATAACAGCAAAATTAACAATCTAGATACAACATACTAGCATCACATTAGGAAAGTGAGTTGGAAGGATCCTAAGAAAGCCATGTGGGGATAGAGTAGAAGGTCCCCTACAAAGTTCCTAAGTAAGAGCCCCTCATTTATTGAGGAGGCCAAAATGAGGTGTTGGAGCTGCCGTCACCAGTAAACAAGGCCATACTTTGATAGTTGCTCCTCCACACTCCAGGTAATTCTCATCATACTCTAAAAACACACTAAAAGAATCAATACTATTGCTATGAAAATAGAAAAATACAATGAAAGCATAATTGCTTTGGAAGTTCTTAAAAGACTCTTCTTGCCTCTTTTCACTGGACTAGGAAAGTAAGGATAAGGACACACTAATTGTTCTATATACAAAGTTATACTGCGACACAATCCTGACAGATGACTATTCTCCCTTTTTTTTCTATTATTTTTAATTGTATCATTTTATATGGGTTTTAGAAAGTTAACCTACTTTTGGAAATTTTCTCATTTGTATGGATGGTATAATAGTGATTTTAAGAATCTTTGTAATTTTATTATAACCAAACCACATCATGATGATATTTTACCTAAAATGTATAATATATACTGGATAGTTCACACATGGTAAGTTAGGAAAGTATAAGGAAAGTACTCCTTAAGAAAAGTCTAAAATAAACCTATAGGTGGACCAAGACCTCAAAATATAAAGCTAGATCATCACCTGCAAAGAAGTAAAACATCTGGAAAAATTACTTGGAGAGGTAAAAAATAAATCTGTCTTGCTAAGTATAGTATTTGTAACTCGCAGTGACAATTTTGGTTTACTGAATACTTTGGAAAATTCCAAAGTGTAGGAGGTTGCTTTGAAAAGTTTCTACAACAACCCGTATAAGATACAACTGAATTAGGATCACATTCTTCAGAAATAGCCTAATTTAGGAGCTCTGTACTCTCTTGGCATTGATATCTGGGTCCACTTGAAGGAAAGTAAGTTCCATTTCCATCCATGCCTATGGCATTCAAGGAAACCCCAAATAATTTACATTATTATATTTAAGAATTCAGGCGACAGCTTAAACTCTGATTATATTCTGCATATTACATCAACTCAAGGCTTTAATAATGTTCCAGATTCTAGAAGTGATCGCTCAACATATAAAGGACCCTAGAAAGGCACATATTGATATTTTAAGAAAAGTTGTTAGGCATTGAAACAATTCCAAGGTATCCCCTCACACTCATTAAACTAGCGAAAACAAAACAAACACACACACACAAACTAGAAGATAGAAAGTTCATTGTTGGAAGGGTGGTGAGTAAACATAGCCTTTTATAGTAAACATAGTAAACATTGCTGACTATTTTAACCATTCTGGAAAACATTTTAGAATCATGCAAGAAAAATTACTAAATTGCTCATATCCTCCAACCCAGAGATTCCATTATTAGGACTATATCCCAAGGAACAAGACAGGACCATATGTAAAAAAATGTTCACAGTAGTATTACTTATAAGAAAAAAGATGTTAAATGGATGAACATTTATGACACGTTAATGTAATAGAATATTATGCAACATAAGGAATTTATATGGAAAATTCAGAGAAACGTGGGAAGATATATAAAGTCATACAAGGGAAGTGCTAAAATAAAAGTACTTGCAATGTCAATAACAAGTTCAACAAAATCACTGTCATGAGGGACCAGCATATTTTGGCTAGATTCAACAGTCAACGTTAGTACAATATTGCCAAAGTTAAAGGATATACATGCAGAAATTAGGGATACATTCTTTTCTCTTAATAAAAGAAATGTTTGGTTTTTTTCAGGAAATGTACTGTGAAAGGCCATTTGTTGGGAAGTTTAGGTTATACGACATTGAACTGTAGCAATAATTTTTTTTTTAAACATCACAATTATCTAGAAGTAAATGGTAATTATCTGGCAGAAGATTTTTTCCTCCAAGAAAAAAAGTTACGTATGAAAGTCAGGTCTCAGTGTAGCCCATGAAAGACCACAGTGCTGGCTGTAAAATAAAAGGTTCTGAAAGTATTCTAGAACTCAGCCATCAAATCTCACACTGTTTCTGAGGCTAAATTCCAACTTCAGATGGTAGATGTTCATCTCCTTCTCCATCCTCCTCCACTACTGCCTATAAAAAGAATAAGTGAGTCTACTAGTGGCCTAGGGGAAGGGGAGGGCAGGTAAAAGTGAAAGGAGGAATTGCTTTAGGGAATGACTGGTGTCTCTAGTCAGTGAAAACCAATAACTCTGGAAGCCCAGTAGAGCTCAAGCCCTGGAGAGTTTGAACCAGGTTAGGAAAGCTTTTGAGTATTATGAGCTGTAGGAAAGATTGAGTATCCACTATCTGAAAGTTAGCCTAGCTCAATTCAAAGAGATACATTATGAGGTTCATCTACTAAAAAGGAAGACGCATTGTGGTCTGTGTTATCAAAGAGAGTATTCATACAGACAAAATAAATTAGGGAACTTTTGAAATATTCACAGAACTTCAGAGATGGGAGGAATTTCAGAAGCCCTCTACTAGAAATCATACCTGAAAAACATATCTCCAGTCTTTGCCTGAAGACCTCAAATAATGGATAACCCACTGTCATATGAGGTAGTCCATTTCACCTCTGGAGACTTCTAATTATTGTATATTTTTTTCATTACATCTAAGCCTAAATTTACTTTCTTGCAACTTCTACCCAAGCTGAAATGATCTTCCTCCAACATTTTTCATACTAAGAACATTTAGGTCAATTCTCTACTTACCTTCTCCCACCCCAACTAGGTTCCAGAATTAATGCTTTTAAGAGGGATGCATAAATAAGGGAATGTGAAGTCAAGTTTTAAAAAACTTATTTCCTAATACTGTTTCATGTGTTTATCTTTTAAGAAAATCACCTGTGTACACATGAAATCAATATCATAGTCTATATGTAAGATAGACATCCATATATTTTAATCTATTCTATATACCTGTTCAAGATTTTTCCATATACATATGAAAAAGAGTCATTAAAGGTACCTCTCAAAAGTATAATTTCATTATATAGGGATGGGGGGAGTTGTAGTTTTTCCAATAACTAAATGATGATTTTCCCAAAGGGTGAGAGGAAGAAAAGAGAAGTTTCAGCAGATGGAACTCATTGTTCCCCCATGAAAAAACATTTCTTCACCTTGCAAAAACATATTAATTGGGTTGCCATCTGGCAAGACAGCTCAGATACTTTGGGGATACAATTTGGATACTTGAAAATTTGAATTTAAGCCTGTGGGGATGGTGGGGATTTGAATCTACTGAGTTAGCACTGAAACTTTTAAGGTGGTCTTTAGAGTTAGAAATGAAGAATAAATAAGAGTCCTATTCTTTGGAAAAGTACTATTAATTCAGAATTATCTTCAATGATATTGATGTGTTTAAAACCTCTGTTGTCATTACAGGCAAATACTAAAATAATAGACATCTCTATGTGATATAACTATGATGTCATGGAATTTATATTTCTGTGCGCTTTGAAGAAGTGTTCTCATTTATAAAGGGGTTCCTTCACAGTCAGAAGTGTTACCATAAGTTAATAGGATCTGGGAACTGAAAAGAACTTCAGGACGTAAACAAAACAAATTGCTACATGAAGCATGAAACCAATCTAAAACATCCCCAGCAACTGGTCACCCCAGCTTCTACTCTGAGATTCCAGCGCCTGGTTTTTAGCACAACAAGGAAGGTGCCTATTTCATTTGCAAATAGTTCTAATTGTTAGAAATGACTTCCTTATACTGAGCTAAGACGTACCCCTCTCTACCTCCAAATGGTTTCAATAATGTCCCCTGAAAAAAATCTAATCTTTCATATGACACACCTTAAAATTTGAAAAATCTATGAATATTCTTCCACCAAGTCATTCCTTCTTCAGGATATAAACCCCCAGCTTCTTCCAAGTCAACAAGCACTCATTAAGTAATGATTATATTCCAGGAACTGTGCACAGTCCCCCCAACTCCATGGTCACTTTCTTCTCTGCCTTCTCCAACTACCCAATCACTCTTCTGAGGATGAGTATAACACTCATAACACCTCCCCTACACTAGCCTGTGCTCATGTAACCAATTTCTGGAAGCTAAACAGAGGATTTCAAATTTATTCCTATTGAGATTCAACTTATCCATCAAGCCTACTGAGCCCTTTTTGAATATGTTAGGTACTGGGTTTTGTGTCATGAACAAGTCAAGACCTTGTGATGTCATTGGTCCTCTTCAAAAACAAAGGACATACAATGTCTTCATCCAGGTTATTGACACATACTGAAAAGAGTCAAGGGCTGATATACCTTGTCTGACACTCTAGTCAAGCTTCTAAAAAGATGGGTAAATCAAATGTCTATATAATGAATAACTATTAGCAGAGGTCGGCATTTAAAGGAAACTTGCATGGAATCTTTTCATAAGTGAAGCAGGCAATCTTTATCTTTTTAATGAATGCCAGTTTTCCCAGATACCATATACTTATTCCTTCACTAAAGTCGAATTTCAATGCTTTACTGTGACAAGAGGCAACGTTGGGTTCTTGAAGGTTATGCTAGTAGGACACAAGCTTTCCTAGTTCCTATCAGGACCTTGATAACTAGCCTGGTGAGATACCCAGTTCTGCCTATTTCTCTTGTACATGGTATGACTTTAAGTATCAGAAGCATCTAACCACATGTTCCTCCCCACCCACAGGCTTTTCTTCAGGATAAATATCTCTAACTCTTTTAAATCAATCCTTACCCAGGGTATGGTTTTTAGCACCCTCAACATCTCACTCACTCTCTTTTCTCTCCTCTCCAACCTGTTTATGTTCCTCTTGAAAACATAGTGCCTGGACACAACAGTCCACTTATGTTCTGTTTAGGATGGAGTAAGCTTGATAAATTCAAAATGGTATACAACCAGACAGTAGGCTACCAGCTCTTTGAGGGAGGAGAGGAGAATTCAGAAAGCATCATCTATCAAATAACAGATTGGGGCTGAAATTTCCTTAGTGGATGGAATACCTATACCAATGAAATCATGAGTTATTAAAATACTGATACATAAATAAGTTTTACTTAAAGTAAGATACACTTATAATATTCAATCTCAGGTCATTGAACTGTTGTCACTCAACTGTTTCACTCGTGTTTCACACTTTGTGACATCATTTGGCATTTTCTTGGCAGAGATACTGGAGTGGTTTGTCATTTTCTTCTCCAGCTCATTTTAAAGATGAGGAAACTGAGGCAAATAGAGGTAAGTGGCTTACCCAGGGTCACACAGCTAGTGTCTGAGGCCAGATTTTAAGTCAGGTCTTTCTGACTCCAAGTCCTGAGCTCTATCCACTGTACTACCTAACTGCCCTAATTTGTGTTAGTTCACATGAAAAAAACATTAAATAAACTAGATATCTGTTAAACAAATTGTCTGTGGTCCCTTGTCCCATGAGGGGGGTTCAGCAGACATCCTTCAGAGATGGATACAATAAAGGTTTATTTTACTGGACTCTGAAAATTCATAATCCTATTTCTTAAATATTCAGATTGCACGGAATATATGTGTATGTATGTAGGTATATGTATATATGTAGGTGTATACACGTATATATATATATGTGCAAGCATACTACATACATATATGTGTCTATAGTTACAAATTCTGTGACAGAACTGGGGTTGACAAAACTTAATCAGATAGCTCTGTAAAGTTTAAAGCACTAAGAAATTTTTAAAATTAAAAAAATTACTCAAATAAAATGTTTAAAAATTATCTATTCCAGTGGCATCAATATATTATTCAGTAGTTAAATATTGGTTTAGATGATAGCTTTTCAAATATTGCAAAAATTGAACACAAAGAGATATAAACATCTGTAGCTTTTCTCTCCAAACAACTTTGAAATGCAGCTGATTCCAGCTTATTCTAAGGTTGATTGGCTAGTCCTTTCTTCCTCTTTTTACCAAACTACTAGACTTCTTGAACTTCTCTGGCTTCTCTAGAAAGCAGGAAGGGGAAAAGAAAGAATGAAAACTCCAAGAAATTTAGTGGCTAAACAGTGCAATCTACAATTTCCTATTTTAATCCATAAAACACCCTTAAATAACTGGGTTTATAATTTAAGGTCAACACCACTTGAGAACTTTTCCTAATTAAAATAATGCCTTTAGTGGTCTTTAAAGAACTGTATACAATTGGGAACTCCCAAATAAATCCCCCAAATGCTGGTCCTTGAAACCCTTCCAAACAGAAACCAACAGGTTTCCCCATTAAAGGGTACTTAAATCCAATGTGCTGAAGTGCTGAAGGATCAGTTACAAGCCACTGCCTGTTTGTGCACATACAAGTGGGTACAAGAATGTGTGGGATAAAGAAACTGCAGCAATCTTTACTTTCTAATTACTAGATTCAACATGTCACTTACATGGGAATAACCAATCCAGCTTAAAATAATGGCCATAATCTTTCCAGAACAATAGGCCATGACGAGTTTCCTTAATTCCGAAACAATTATTTAAAGATGAAGACTGCTAACTGAAAGAGAGGGGAAAGGGCATATGTATTTACCCTGGCATCTGTACAATGTTTCTGAACTTATCATTCAGTGCCAGAAACCAGAGTGTTGAGAATATTGGAACTCTTTTCCACAGGGACGATTACTCTGTAACTCACTCTGGTGTACCGCACTTGAGAAATACTATATGTCCATGTTTTCTGGGAATACTGCCAAAGTGTTTCCTCACACCGACATCTATCAGGTGGCAGTTAAATCCAACATCTGTCTCTCTAACCAACAAAAGTAGCCTGATCTGGGGTGACAAGATGGAAATACCACAAATACTCTAGTTTAATGTGAAGAATTACTTAAGGAATCACCAAGGGATGATAAGTCACTAAACAATTCAAAAGAAAAAGTTCATCTTTTAATAAGGTAATTAAAAATTCAGTACTTCCAATGGAGGGTTCTAGTTCAAAATCTGCTATTCTCTAAATTGTGTGACATGGACCAAGTTTCTCTAAACCTCATCTGTAAAATAGGGTTGTTGCTGATGTTTGTCCTTTGTAAAGGAAGAGGACAGGACCACTACGACTTGCCATGATGACCTTACAAGATTATGGTGAGAATCTCATGAAACAATATATGTGAAAGTGCTTTGTAAACTGTCAAAGAGGATCCTAATGTAAGGCAATATTATTATCAATAGAACTTATGGATTTGGATATGGAGATGGTTTTCAGTCTAGTTTTTAAAGGTTTAAAAAAAGGTTATATAAATTATTCCTTTGATGCATTAAAAAGCCTTTGTTTTCAGAGGAAAAATTTAGCTAAAATTGACAGAGGGAAGAAATCTACAGAATTTGCCTTCCTTCTTCATTAAATCTGTCCCTTCTCCAAATTCTATTAAGGGTAAACCCATCTTCCCATTACTCAGATTCATATCCTTCACCCTACATATCTTCTCAACGATGACGAAGGCTCACTGATTTTACCCCAGCCTGTCTTTCCATCTCATTCTTTCTTCTGATGTAACCTCTACTCTAAGGTAGAGTAACACCTCTCTATTTGTTCATTCTAAAAGTTTCCAAATTGCTCCCCCCCCACTTCTAACCTCTCCCTTGTCCCCAAATCCCATTCTCTACAAAAACTGTCAAAACAATATTCAAAGGATCATATCATAGATTTTGAATATGGAAGGGGCCTTAAGATGCCATGCAATCCATTCCCTTCCTACTACACATAAGGAAAGGTCACACAAGTATCAAGAATCTAGGGTAAGATTTGAACCTAGTACTTTATATACTATACTATACTGACTGTTCTAAAGCACAAGTCTGGCTATGTTATTTCTCTTGCTCAAAAGACCTTCACTAGCTCTCCATTGTATCTAAGATAAAATGTAACCTCCTCAGCCAGGTAGTTAGAGAACTCCATAACTTGGTTCCAATTTTTCTATCATCTTAAACTTCCCACTGCGCCCTCCTTCATGTACTTAGTCAAAATGAATTATTCACTGAACTTGATACTATAACTTCTAAAGTCAGGATTTACAAAAGTCATTCTCTGGCATGGCTAGGTGGCCCACTGACCCTGGAGTCAGCAGGACCTGAGTTCAAATCCAGACTCAGACACTTGACACACTTGACCTTGGGCAAGTCACTTAACCCCAACTGCTCAAGGAGCTCACGCTCCAATGGAGGAGACAGACAAACAACAAGATACTGATAGGACAAATTGGAGATAATCCCACAGAATATGTGGGAGGGAATAATAAGACTACTGGGAAAGAAGGAGGGGATCAGGTTCTGAAGGCCTTTTAATACCAAACCTGAGGATTTTATGTTTTAACCTGGAGGTAACAGGGAGCCACCGGAGTTTATTGAGTAGGCGGAATCTTTCCCATCATAGACACTTAAGCGTTTCCTGAACTGAATTCCATATCTGAGATGGGGCAAATTCAGCCTAAATCAATAGTGAGGACCTTTACACCAATTCTACTACATAAATTTGGAACAGTAGACTTTCAAATATAAGATTCAGGATTTCTGGGGTGGCTAGGTGGTGCAGTGAGTAGAGAGCACTGGCCCTGGAGTCAGGAGGACCTGAGTTCAAATCCAGACTCTGACATTTAACACAAAAACTAGTCGTGTGACCTTGGGCAAGTCACTTAACCCCAATTGCCCTACCTTTCCCCCTCCAAAAAAAAGAATCAGGATTCTTGAGTGAAAACAAGTTTATTTCATCAAAACTAAATATTACCAAAGTGGGTCCTATAGTAGAGTGAGGGGCAGGTACCCCGTTAAATCTGTAGTGGGTCCCTTTCTGAAACTGTTTTTTGGGACAGAGTCTCATTAACTTTGGTAAGGCAAGTGAAGTGAGTCACAAAGTTTAGCAAAATTCTACTTACGTGTCTTTTATTTTGTCCAAGATAGATGCCTTTAAAAGAAACAACAAACTTCTGGGCTTCCAAGACGGTGTGGCTTTACATAATGGCTACTAGGTTAGAAAATACCAATCAGCATATAGAATGGGAAAAAAAAATCCTCTTATTTGGGCAAAATATTTTAAGCATCCAATATTTAACCAAGGCCCTTGAGTTGCAAAAGTCTTTGGTTTTGGATCAAACTTTTCTTCAGATTAGCAAATACTGAAAGTAGCATCTATAAGGAATTCTATTCCAATCTCCAAAATCAATAGGCCAGCCAAGTCCGACTTATGAAATAACATTACACAACAAGCAATTCATGACCACTATTTTAAAACAACACAGATTTCATTTACCCTATTTCCTAGTGTTTTTTTATTTTTTATTTATCTGCACCAATAGTCACACTACAGAGCTTTCTCCTTCAGTCAAATACCATTTTCCCTCTCAATTCATGCGCAAGACTGACGTTTTTCTAGGCATATCATTTCTGGCTTAAGGGGTATATAATAAAGCACTTTAAGAGAACTGACTGTTAAAAGGGTATTTACAGTTTTCATGTAATCTAAAGATTTGGAAATGACCTTATGGTTCAGTAGTCAGCAAACACTAAAATGAGCACAATGCAGCAAGATTGACAGTCAGTGAAGAGAAGCATTAAAAGGCCTGTCAAGGGCATGACCCATCATTGCACCCTAAGACATTTAAACCTGGGCTGAATCATGGAGAAGGAAGCATGCTCTAGTGAATACTCATATAAGCGATTTAGACCTTACAAAATAATCAGTTTCTTACATAGCTAATTTTTATGATTTCATGAGACAGTACCAGGTTTTGCAAAACCTTTACCTACTCTGCCACTCCCTCTCTTCCTCCACCCACCTGATTCACTCAGAAGCTCTTCAGGTAGCCTCCAAATGAGATGTGGGATCTAAATTCATGAGAAAGAGACTTGGGAAGGGAGGGAAGGGAGAGAAAAGACCACAATTTCCAGAAGGATCTAGCTCCTTGCTACCTGTCACAAGGACTTAGCTAGATTCTTCACAGTTAAAAGAGCAGGTCCTTTAAAGGTTAAGATCCTTTCCCCAATTTTCCAGGTTGTAAATGTATTTCTATCTGCAATAAGACAAATCCCTAGGAGACTCCTCTTCTTAAGAAAATGGAACTGCTGTGGGTGAAAGACAACAAATTCATAAAGCAGAAGGTAGAAAAATGCTGTGTTCTATACTGAAGAAAGTATTGTGACAAGAAAAGAGATTATCTCTTAATATGACCTTATTAGGCTTTCCAATCTTTTTTGCTTTCATGTGCTAATCAAGGACAAATTCTAGATCATTTCCCTCCAAAACAGTAATAAATTCCAACTCATTTGGTTTAGGTATAAGATCCTTCTTCAATAAATGTATACAACTAGTAGCAAAAATACACATCTGTGATATTACTCCATTATCAAGGTTTCAGGTTCACATTTAAGGGTTCATAGGGAATCAGTTCTAATTGCCAGACAGATACAGGAACGGAGAGAGGAACAACCTTTAGGAGGATGGAAGGCAATACACTAGCAAGTATTAAGCATTATTAAAGTGTTTATGTGACAAATACATTGGATGCAAAATGAGCTAGATATCATTAATGACAAACCTCTCACTTCTCCCATTTAGACTGTGACTTCCTTGAAGACAGGGACAGTTTCTGACATTCCTCGTATTCAGCACTTAGGGCAGTGCCTGTTACATTGTAGGTTCTTAAGTTCTCCTTGTTACTTACAGAATCAAGCATTTTGCTACAGTAAGATTGTACTGTACATTTCCCCCTACCTCCCCCCTTCCTGCTTCAACAAATGATTTTTTTGCATTTTCTGGGCCTGTTTTCAGCAAATCATTAAAAAAATTTTTTTAACTTATAAGATTCTCTTTGTTCTTTAAACTGACTATGTTTTTCTTAACCTCCCTTCCTCTCTCTCCTTCCTCTGCCCTGCCTCCCCTCCTCACCCTCACCACTGAGCCATCCCTTTGTCACAAAGACGAACACAAATGTAGAACCAGCTAATGGATTTTCCAACCAACATGACTAGGAGACCCACCTACTCCAGCAAAAACACAAACATAGTATCAGAGTGAATAATAATGAATAAATTCAATGAGAAACTTCAGCAAGTGACTTCACCCACCCCTAAAGTGCACAAAAAGTCAGCCAGAAGCCCATGGACAAAGGAAAGGGGGCCTGTCAGAGAAGCAATGCCAGTGAAGGTAAAGGAGCAGTAAGTATGCCTTCAGAATCTTAATGTCTTCAAAAGAAAGGCAGGATGTCAAATAAAAATGACAAAGGACTTTGTTTCTCACCCAACTGTGCTACTTTGAGACATCATGCCCCAAGAAGTTCATTATTTGGAAAACTTCATCCCTTTGCAAGATCAAGCTTTAGGCTTAATAGGCCACCTCATCACTGTTCTCAGAGGCTCAGATTTTAAGGGAGGGCCATGAACTCCAAACCCTCCATTTAAGGAGGGAGCAGAGCTCAGGACATCTCAAGGTTTCTTACCTGCTGCACTCACAACTTTGGGAGTCCTCTGATTTTTCTATGATGCCTTCTTGTAGGGTACCTCCCTTCCACTTTTCAGCTTTCCTTTTGTGTCTTGTCTTTCTCCATTAGATTATAAGCTCATAGAGGGCAGGGATTTTTTTTTGTATTTGCTTCTCCAGAACATAGCAGTTCTTGGCATGTGGTAGGCACTAATAAATGTTTATTGACTGACTGGATGAGCTATTTTTGGGGTTTGGGGAAGGGAAAGAAAACAGTAAAAAAGAATACATTAGTATAGAAGGAAGAAGGGGGTATACAATAAGAGTATGCACACAGAGAGAAAGGGATGGGGAAGTGGGTATGATAGGTAGGTAGGTAGATAGATGGATAGATAGATAGATAGATAGATAGATATAGATATAGATATAGATATAGATATATAACTTTATTCTTTACCACACTGAGTAAAGGAAGTTTGAACAGACATACAGACTCAGAATCAGACAGACAAACAGATATACAGATGCATGCACACACACATATACTCTGGTAGAGAAATATATACTTAGATTAAAAACAAGAGGTGATAGAGAGGGGTAGGGTTAGGAGGAAAATAACCAGGGAGGGAACAGCCACAAACAAAAACAAACTTTCTCAGCCTAAAAATGAGGGCAGGGTTAAAAGGAGAATAAATCAAAGCAGTTAAATCTAAAGGCTGAGGGGTAGGTGCCCATCAATTGGGAAATGATTGAAGAAATTTGGGGATGTAAATATATTATTATGTTGTAAGAAATTATGAAAGAGAAGGTTTTGGAAAATCCTGGAAAGAATAAACTAAAGAAAAGCGTGGGGACAACATGAGAATATAGAAAGTAAAGCAAAAAAAAGAAAAGAGCTATTAAGTTATTTTAAAGGCTGCACAGAGAACAGAATGAAATTCAGAAATAAGTATTAACAGGACAGTTTTGAAAGTAATGTATTGATTTCATCATACACATTTTTTAAACATAAGCTATATGGAAGAGAAATTTATCGTTTCTTATAAAATTATCTTTATGTGTTCTATTTGGAATATAGAAGTGATCTTTTTATTTTTTGATATTATCTAAGTTCAAAATTAAATAAACTAAAAAGCCAACTCATGCAGTCATAGCCTCTGACAATGTGTACCCCATTCCCTACCAATAGTCCCCAATACTTCTACAAGGGGCAAAGATAGGAGTGTTTTGGCATTAGCAGAACTTTATAATTAAATATAATTAATGTTCCAGGATTTTTTAAAAAAAATCTTTATTTGTCACTGAAACTTTCATGTTACTCAATTATTATAATATCACTAGACAATAAGAAGGCAAAGAGCTCAAATAACAAAAGCTGTGTCCATCCTCACCCTTACTAGAGGGGATGGTGATGATGGGAATGAAGGACCAGTCTCTTTGACAAGACAGTATCTCTATGAGGAGAATGACAACCTTTTCAATCCTTCAGAAACAGGCAAGTATTCCTTTAAGCTCCCACTGTCTGGGTCATTCATTCCCACACAGGAACTTCAGTGACCTCCCTCCCCCAACAACCTATCAATTATAAAGTCCAGGAAACAGAAGGCTTCTTGCTTCAGGCAACTAGAAGCTTTGCCCTTGTTTGAAGATACTGCTTATGTTTCTGGTAACTAGGTGTAAGCATAAAATGTAACACATGGCCAGAGGATTAGCAAAATCTATGAAAAACATGTGCAAACCATGTTCTAACTCTACCCCAACAGCAACACAATCCCCTGTCCCTTGAGAGTTTAAAAAAAAATCATACATCCTTGTACTGCCCCATTACAACAATGAACTGCCCCTGCTCTCCAGGAGAGGCATTCTCCAGATTCCAACGGTGTGATTCTAATTAATTTCCTTTAGAAATATAGTGTTTGTTTTTACTCTCTACAAAGGAATAGAGGTAGGGGGTAAAGCAAATCTATAAGCTCTTGTTGTAGGTTCCACACCAGAAACAATCAAACTTTCCAAAAGGTGCATGGGCCTATTATTCATATTTGTTGAGCTTCAAAAAGGTAGTCGCAATAAACATAATAACAACACTCTAGTCTTGAGCAGTTAGAATTTTAGATTGTAAATGATAGATTGGTAAAAAGGGGGGGACCAGAAAAACAATAGAGAGCAAAGAGGGTTGTTACATTTTAAAGGTTAGATTTATTTCCTCCTTTCCTAGGAGATCATATTAATGGGATCCAGGCAGAATTATCTTTAGGAAAAAGAGAGGTTTTGGGTTGGGCACCATGGAACATTAGGGACTTCATAATTACCTGGATAGGCTTATACAAACTGATGCTAAGTGAGAAGAGCAGAACCAGGAGAAATTTGTACACAATCACAGACAGTGTATGTATGACAACCAACTTTGATAAACTGGACTCCTCTCAGCAACGCACAATTATAAGACATCTCTAAAAGTCTCAGAATAGAAGGAGATGTCTACATTCAGAGAAAGATCTAGAAAGAACAGAGTTTAAATGGAAACTGAAGCAAACTACAAGCTCTCGTTCTTTTCCATGTTTGGTTTTGTTTCTTCTTTCCCACTGTTCATTGCATTGCTTACAACCCTTCTTTTTACAACCAGACTAACGTCCAGTGTGGAAATATTTGCAGATCCTATACTTGACTGCATGCCGCCATGGGGTGGGGGGAGCAGGGGGACGAAGGGGAAAAAATTTTGAAACTCAAGGGATTGTGCAACTGAATCTGTAAACTAAAAGTAAATAAACAAATCAATTTTTAAAAAAAGAATTTCACGAGGTAGATTAAAAAAAGGGGAGGGCTCAGAGACCATGCAGAAAATCTGATCCAAAGAATGAAGAAGCAAGGGGGATGGAAGGAGGCAGTCAGACAGCAGGTCTGGGCAAAGCAGAGAGAGTGACAGAGCCGGAGGAAATGAGAGGAGAGATGCAGGGAGGGGCAGAGCCCTGAGGTAGAGACAAACCCTCTGCATGTGTCATGACCAGTGAGGGAAGGGTGATTTATTTGGCAGGCACATTCTGAAAAGACTCGAATGAGGATCATAAGTGAATATTCATCCATCCGGTCACTGCCTATCTAGAGTCCACTAAGTTCGTGGCTTCTGTTTTACAAATATCTTTCTACTGCCAAGGATGCCATAGTGGCTAGAGCCAACCTCCAAGAAGAGCAGGGCTTGGATTCCTTCTCTTATACAGACTAAGTGATCCTAGGTAAGTCACACAGAAAGAGAGAGAAGTCTCTAAGACTCTGATTTGCAGAAGAAGGGGCCCACTGGCCTTGGGCTAGGCGGTGTCCTCACCTTAATTCTTTTACATCAATGAGATCACAGGTCTGGTCCACACCCCTAACCTACTAAGCACAAGCATCATGCTAGCAACAAGCTAGGCTAGAGAGGTCAAACCACGAAGATGGTGCAAACTTGGGTCCTGCATCCAAAAAGCAGAGACCCCACAGAGCAGAGAATGGCAGCTGGGGGGGGGGAGGGGAGGAGGGGATTGGTACTATTCAGAGCAAAGATCTTGAAAGAGGGAGGAATCAGTCTACATTAGAACTGCTGCACACATGGGCTTGTATTACAAATAGTTTTATAGGGTTGGGTCAAGATCTCGAATCTTGGAACAGATAACAGGAAAGGTAGAAGGATCTGAAAATGATTGCAAATTTGGGAAAGATGACAGGATAGATAGCAACAATAAATAAGGGAATATAGTTTTGGGGTGTGTGTAGGGGGAGGGAGGTGTAGTTGAACAGCTCACTTTTCATCCATGACACACAAACAGGAAAGTAAATGCAATGAAGTCATGTTATTGCATTTAATTACTAGAAATCAAAAAGGGAGTGGGAGTAACTGTCAACTCTTGGGGGGCCTGGAATGGAGGAGGGCAGTGGGAAATCGGCCAAGTTTATTTTCCATATTCCTGACAGGATTACATTCAAGAACAAAACCAAGGAAAAAATTCACCCAATACTATGATCTTTGTTGAAAGGAAGGCACAATGTGGACACAAGTGAAACAAATCCTAAAGCTGGTAGGATTCAACTATTCATATCATTCAAGATCCCTCAATAGCATCTTCGAGAATATCTGATGGAACTTGAAAGTGCTAACTAGTAGAGATTGAAAAGATTGGCTCTCAAGGTATTTTTCAGAAAACAAATTCTGTTCCTGACCCCAAGGCAGTACACTCAAGCACAAACATATTTAAGTATACTGTGGCATAAGACCCAATAGCCAGGTTAGGGGTAACTTCTTCATTTACAATTTAATGGAATAAGCAGCAACGCTGGGATATCCATGAATCAAACCAAAATATTACCTGTTTTATTAGACTCACACAACAACAAAGAAACAAAAAGTCCCTCAGAAAAACAATCTTTGTTCTTCTACAAGTATATTTTGGAACTAGAAGACTAAATTATAGAAGGGTTCAAAATATCACCTCACCATTAATCAGCATTTTATCTCTACTCACACATAAAAATAAAAAAATTAGCTATAAAGAGTATAAAACCAATATTTCCTTGGTAGAGATACAGGAGTGATTTGCCATTTCCTTTTCCAGGTTTGACAGATGAGGAAACTGAGGCAAATAGGGTTAAGGGGCTTGCCAACAATCATGGTAAATCATTAGTGAGGTCGAATTTGTGAGGAAGGTCATGTCTTCCTGATTCAAGGCCTGGTACTCTATCCCCTGTACCACTTTGCTGCCCCACATGTGAACAACTGGGCATAGAAATCTGACTGACTTCAATGATAGAGGGAATTCCCAGATGAGAAAGATATTTCTTCTAAACTACGCAAGTCAGTGCCTTCTCTAAAATTTAATCTTGGAGAGTTACTTACGACACTGAGTGTTTGAGTTATTTGTCCAGGGTCAGACTGACAGTATGTTCAATAGGTAGAACTTGGAGGGAGGGAGGTAGCACGGTGAATAATGCCAGTTTGGAGTCAGGAAGACCTGAGTTCACTTACTAGCTTTGTGACCCTGGGCAAGTCACTTAACCTCTGTTTGCTTCCATTTTCTCATCTATAAAATGGGGAAAAGCCATCTACCTCTCCAGTTTTCTTTGAGGCTAAATGAGATGATAATTGTAAGGAGCTTAGTGCTATAGAAAACTCTGCTATTCTTGCTGCTGCTGTTGTTATTCCTGGCTTAGAGGCAATGCTGCTTTGGTACATGTTTAACATCTGGTTGCCTTAAGAAAAAAATAATCTATACAGGACACATTTTCAAGTTTAATTTGAATTATTTACATTTTCTCGATCACTTTCTTCAATCTAGAGAACAAAACAAACCCTAATTTCTGGCTTTGGATGATTTCCTAGATGTAGGTTCTCACACTGATCATTTAAAATTTAACAATCAGCTCTGCTGAGAGCTGATTCCAGCATACCTCTGCTTAGAGGTCAGCTTTCTATACAGTGCACCACTCTGTGGATCTGATAGAGCTTTGTAAAATAGGGGTCATGCCCAGTGTTTACAAGGAGTTTATTTAATGACAGAGAGAATGTAATGAAATAATTAAGAGCAGATGAAAAATCGTACAAATGTGCAGAAAATATAGTGTGTCATGTGTCACCTGTGTATTGCTGAGGGGGGCACTTGGTTGAACAGAATAAAATAAACCATTAAGTCTTGTAATTATTCTCTTAATGAAAATAATTTGCTGGTCTAGCTCAGCATTCATAACTTTTCCATTCATCCCAGAAGAAGTCTGCTCCCCAGAGTAGCAACTGAACTATTGAACTGAGGTTGCCCTGAGGGAGTAAGGTAGGAAAAGGGAAATGCCAACCCAGTTTTTAAAAGGAGAGAGAGAAAAAAAATGTTTCCAGTGGAATGTGAGTGCTTTGAGGTAAAACAGTGAAGGGGGGTGAGGTGGGGGGAAAGAGAAGTTTCAAGGGAGCAACTCAAATGTCAGCATCAGTCAAAATCAAAAGAGCATGAAGAGCAAGACATGCCATCTCTGCACTGATGGACAGGAAGTTCAGGCGCTCCTCTCAATCTTAAGGGTCTAATCTTAAAGAACACAGGCTTTAAGATAACTCAAGCTTGATGCTCCCATTTCCAAGGACTAGAATAACTCTGATATTCCACCCACCAGAATGCCTGAAATGTTGAAATTAAATAGTGAATGAAACCTCATTATGTCACACAATTCTGGGAAAGGAAATCTGGAATATCTAAAAATGCCTAAATAATTTGGTCTACAAGGTGATAAGTTAGCATGCCAGATAGCTAGGTGAAACAACTGATTATCTTGGAATGAAATGTTCATTAGTGGTAAGTCCTATTGTAATAAAGTTTTAAAGGAAGAAGGAAGACATCTCATTCCTTTAAGTGGGACAGAGTATTTCTCCCTCTTTTTCAGTTTTATTTCCCTTAAGCTCATGAGTTCTTATTCATTACCTCAACGTATGATTTGACTCTTAGTTGGTCTTCAGAAGTAGGTATTTATTAAGGAGGTTAATATGTGTGGAACTCCTTAAAGTCACAATACTAAATGGTGCAGCCTGCAGTTATGCAAAGTGGTATGTAAGGCAAAGATACTGAGCATTCTGGGAAAGAAACAAGACCTGGGTAGAAAAGATACACAAAAGGGTGGTGGCTGTATGGAGAAAGCTATCTCCAAATCCCAGGCACCATATCTAAGCTAATGAGAGAAAAGGAGCATTAGGAACAGGAGAGACCTTTTAGAAAGAAGAGGCTTAGAAAAGTTGGGGCCAACCTTTACCAAAAGCTGTCAAGATAATCAGTTCAGACACTACAACCAGGGAAGCAAAAATAAGCCACCTACACCAAGAGAACAAGACAGGGCTTGGAGAAGTTTGTCTGAATATGAAGTGTCAAAATATAAATGTTTCATGAGTGTTAAGGGTTTACTTCACTAATTATTTTAGGAAAAGCTAGCCATTGCAGATTGTTATATGACAAAAAGCAAAATATCTTCCCATATATTGCCACTGTCTACAGGATTAACAACCCTACATCTTTCTGGACATATATAATGACAAAAATGAATGATATATACAAAGGAGTAGGCATTGAAGGAAACTATAGGTGGTGCATTAGAAAGAGTGTGGAGTGTGGACCTGAGTTCAAACCCAGCCTCATCTACTTCCTAGTGGTGTGATCCTGGGCAAGTCACATAACCCTCTTTGCCTCAGTTTCCTCATCTGTAAAATGAGTTGATGAAGGAAATGGCAAACCACTTCAGTATCTTTGCCAAGAAGACATGAAAGAAAAAAAAGATACAACATTGTCACATTGAAAAGTATCTAGAACTAAGTCCTAGGAGCTTTAGAGGAAGATGAATTCACAAGACTCCAGGGCAATTTCCACCTAAACCCTTAGGTTTGATTCAGGTCTAGATCAGGGTGAAGCTCCCCAGGGAAGGAGGGAGGGGCATTCTAGTCAGTAGCAGTTCTAGATAAGATACAGATTGCACTTAGTACTAAAGATCCCAGGAAGATTAAAACTATACACAATGAATATCAATATCAGTGAACTTTTTTCCTTTGGAGGTAAGGGAAGGGAGGATTGAGATTATTCCACAGGTTTCAGACCAATTTAGGCATCTTGACCCACAAATAGCGATTTCAATTTCCCAGGGATGCCCCAAAACAATGCAGTTTCTGAAAAGTTCCTAGGGCAAGAACAGGACTAAGTCACCTTCACAAGTTCATAGACTTAAAGCTGGAAGGGTCCTTAGAAGTCACAGAATTCAGCTCCCTCATTATACAGATGAAGAAACCAATTCACAAGTGACTTGCCCAGAGTTACACACCTAATAAATGTCTGAAACTGGATTTGACCTCAGGCCTTTCTGGATCAAAGTCTAGTGTCCAATCCACTATACTATACCATCTCTTCAAACCCTTAAAACTGCTGCTGAACAGAAATGACCCCACCCCAAATGATAATTACTTGAAGCCAAGGATCAGAAACCAAAGAGTCAGGGAATTCAAAGAATACCTCCTCTACTTGACTCAATGGCATACTCTTCTATCAACAGGTGTAAAAGGGAGGGGAAAAAAATCCTGTTTGTTTCTCAAGTGTGAGCAAGTAGGCCTGCTTGGGGGTGAATTGGGAGGGTTGGAGGGAGGGGGAGCACCACTGCTGATAGTAAACTGGATCCTACCAAAAAACAGCTTTATGACTCCAGCAGTTTAACATAAAGCATAAGTTAGAAGCACATAGCTAATGAGAGGGCAATAAGCTCCCAAGTTTACTTCTGTCTGGAAGAGTGGCAGCTTCAATCAATTTATACCTACATTAGTTCAGTTTGGTGAGATGCACAGCGGGCTTGGTGCTTAAGCTGTACAGCACAAACCAAAGGGGAAAAAAATTCAACATGTTGAAACTTCTCTATAAATATTACATGACAGAAGGACAAAAGCACAGAGATGTTATTTAAAAGTCACAGCTTTAGAACTGCAGTCTGGCTGCGCTAGGAATCATTGAAAAGATAATGATGATTTTAAATCTCTCAGGGACATCTTGTGACTTTTTTTTCCTCTACAAGAATAAGGCATCCAATTGTATTGAAGCTGACCCTGTATGAGTGAGTGCTAAGAATATAATAAGAAAACTACAAACAGCATCCCCGCCCCCCATAACTTGTATTGTTGAATCTGCATGATTACTTTACAAAGTTTCAGGTATATTAATAAAATGATATAGCTGAGGTTCCTGTCTGCTCCCAGCATGTCCCCACCCCAATAAAACATCTTCTCTGAATATTGTCACGTACAGGATAACTTGAGTTTATTAAATTCCAAATCTGATAAGCCTACATCCTGTTTTCTTGGTCACATAATATTACTTTAGTATATATTCAAACAAATGAGTAGTGCCAGTTTTGAAGTAAGCAAGTTGGCTGTATTTGAATTCTTTGTACTGTGTCATCAACAAAAAGCAGAGCAAATTCCAGCTTTACTTTCTACTATGTACTTGTCA
>CM053594.1:321062496-321101549 GCA_028646575.1 Pseudocheirus occidentalis
GAGGTGGGAGAGGACTAGAATGAGAGGAGACAGGGAGAGATAACATGGGATTAATCATCCCATAGTGAAGAGGCAAGGGATAACTGTTACAATTTTACTTTCAGCTACTCTCATTGAAATTGGCTTAGGGAAGAAATGGCATATACTCTAAACTGGGCATCATGCCACACAGAAGAGTAGGGGGCTTGGGGATAAAAGGGGGATGACGGAGGGGAGGGCAGGGTCTGGGGGAGGGATGCTGGGAGCACACACTTCAGTAAACGGACAGGGACAGGGTAGAGAACAGAACAAGGGGGAGGGAGGTATAAGAAGGAGAGACAGACGATCACTGTCACAATATGTCCACTATGAAGATGTCCTGTATAATCACACATCCATAGCTTGTATTCAACTGAGTGTCCTTGTAGTGGGGGTGGGTGACAAGGGAGGAATCAAAAGAATCTGACATTCAAAGTTCTCCAATATGTGCAACTGGGAATTAAGATATAAAGGGGCTGGGATAGGGAGACCCGCCCTGCCCTACCAGAAAATAAGAGAGCAGAGAAGGGGAGGGGCTTTACAGTGGGATTGCTGGTTTAGGGTTGGGACAGTGGCAAGACAGGGAGAAAATGTGTAATTCAAAAATGTAATGAAAATGAATAATGTAAAAAAGAAAACAAATAAAAAAAATTAAAAAAAAGAAATTAATGCAATCTGTTAACCAATATCCTGTATTATTTTCTTGGGAAAATTCAACAGGGACAGGAGAATTAATTTCTCCATCATTGTCAATTTCTTTTCTGAAAAATCAGTGTATAATCATCAGTTTTTGTGTCAGTAGATTAAGGTTGAAGATAATGTTGTCATATTGGTCATTGTCACCTAACCCTAGTGTTTGTATCTGATGTGATGCCAGAATGAAGGAATGCAGGGCTGCTTAACTGATCATATCAATCACAAAACCAACAGAAATTGTGCAGAAAAAGCCTTTGACAAAATGCAATGTCCATTCCTGTTAAAAAGGCTAGGAGTAGACGGAGCTTTCCTTAAAATAAGTGCTATCTGCTATCGGTATCTGTCTAAAACCATTAGCAAGCATTATTTCTAATGGGAATAAGCTAGAGTCCTTGCCAGTAAGATCAGGGGTGGAGCAAAGATGTCCATTATCTACACTATTGTTCAGTATTGTAATAGAAATGCTAGTTATAGCAGTAGAGAAGAAAGAAATGGAAGGAATTGTTGCCTATTAGAATGGGAAATGAGGGAACAAAACCATCACTTTTTGCAGATGATATGATGGTATCCCTGAGAATCCTAAAGAATCAACTAATAAAGTAATCAAACTAACAACTTTAACAAAATTTCGGCATATAAAATAAACCCACATAAATCATCAACCTTTATTTATATTACCAACAAAATCCAGCAGCAAGAGATAGAAAGAGAAATTCCATTTGAAATAACTGTACACAATATAAAATACTTGAGAATCTACCTGCCAAAACAAACCCAAGAATTATTTGAACATAATTATAAAACACTTTTCACACAAATAAAATCAGATTGGAACAACTGGAAAAAATATTAACTCCTCATGGGTAAGCCAAGCCAATGTAATAATAATCACAATTCTACCTAAATCAGCTTACTTATTTAGTGCCATACCAATCAAACTACCAAAAAAATTTTATACAGCTAGAAAAAATAATAATAAAATTCATCTGGAAGAACAAAAGCCAAGAATATCAAGAGAAGAAATTAAAAACACTCTATGGAACACAGAACAAATATCCTTAATCATCAAAATTAAATGGTTCATCTGCAGGCTTCATCCTTTTCTCCCAAAGTATTTATTAAGTGCTAATTATTCAAGGTGCTATAAGAAGACCATGTGGTCATGCTCTCTGGTTACTTATAGTCTTATCCCATGATTAGCAAAACTCCACATTTTTGAGGGGTTTGGGAGACCTCTCTCAAACTTAGTTTTGGAGAGCTGCCTGGGTTACTAAGAGGGTAATTGGCTTGACCATGCTCAACAGAACCCAGGCAATTCTCCCCAACCCTGAAGCCAGCTTGCTATTCCTCTGCTAACTACCTTTAAAAAAATCATTTATTTATTTTTAATTTTCAACATTCACTTCCATAAGATTTTGAGTTCTAAATTGCCCTTTCTCCTCCCCAAGAGGATGTGCAAATATGATATAGACTCTACATATGCATTCATATTAAAAATATTTTCACATTAGTCATGTTGCAAAGAAGAATCAGAACAAAAGGGAAAAACCATGAGAAAGAAGAAACCGAGAGAGAGAGAGAGAGAGAGAGAGAGAGGGGGGGGGGGGAGGGAGGGAGGGAGGGAGAGGGGGGAGGGAAATAAATGAGAGAGACAGAGAGAGAGACAGAGAGTGCATAGTATGCTTTATATTTCTATTAGGATATCATTTGTTAGCTATGTTATGCCTTGATTCTAACTACCATTAAGGGCAGGGGGTGCAGTATATAATGAACTGGACCTGGAATTTCATTCATCTGGGGAATTTCTCCAATCAAGTCACTTTGGGCAGTTATGTAATTTTGTCTGCAGGATTGAGAGGTTCAGTGATTTGCCAATAGTCATACGACTTACCTGTATCATTGGAAACAAAAGTCAATGAGTTCAGCTCTTCTTCACTTCAAGGCTCTATCAACTAGGCCATAAAGCCTAGTTGGGTCCCACATAGTCAGTCAGCAAACCTTTAAGTGCCTATTATGAGCCAGGTACTATACCTTGGGGATGTAATATGAAAAAGAAAGACAATCCCTGCCCTCTAAGAGTTTACAATCTAACGGAGGAAGACTGAAGACAAAAGGAAGTTGGTGGGAAGCATAATGGAGTCCAGTCCAAAGGAGTGCATTCATTCTGGTAGGGAATGAGGAGATGGCTCTTGGAAGCCCTTTTACAAATAGAGGCTTTGAGGAGAATTTTTTGCCTCAGCCTCCAGCCCTGTATCAGAGGGGCTTCTGTTGAGGCTTCTGATGGGATGTGAGTGCCAAAGTTGATATAATCCCACAGGCTGATGAGTTTCCTGGTACTGAGGTTTCCTGGGGCCATAATAAAGTCTAATACAAAAGGGTGCAGCTGATGGGAAGTTGTAACACTATAATGGCATTATCAATATTAAATTGATTGAGCCTTAATCTTTCCTGGTAGAAATTTTGAGAGCATGAAATTCATTCATATTTAGTCATTTCAAACACATCATTTCCTGGTATGAATGAATGATTTTGATGAATAGAGAAGACTTGCTTATTAGCTGCGTGATGTTGGCAACTCACTTCACCTCTAACTGTTTCAGTTTCCTCATCTGTAAAATGGGAGCAATTACAGCAGCTGCCTTCCTGGGTTGTTATGAGGATAAGATAATATTTGCAAAGTGCTTAGAAGACCTTAAAGCGCTAAGTAAACGTTGGCTATTATTGTTGCTATCAGCTTAAACAAATGATTGCAGTTGAGTAGGGAAGTTTGAATGGAGCCCCAGTTCGTGCATTTGTTAATAATTCTTCCCTTTTATGACCATCCTTACTAGTTCTTTCTCTGAGCACAAATACATGAAACACAGGCCTTGAGTCTTGTATTTTAGAGGAAGTGAGTAATGGTGAGTCTATAATTCATATAATTGAATGAGATCAGGGGGAATTGCTGGGACAATTCTATGATCTCACTGGGTTAAAGGAAGCCATTTCCTCTTGTGGCTGGTCTAGGAAGCCTTTCATGAAAGACTTGGGATATAGAAAATTGTTTAAATAACGATAAAAGCTAACGTTTATGTTGTGGTTTGAAGTTTCCAAAGTGCTTTTTCCTGTCTTGTCTCCTTTGATCCTCTCAACAGCTTTATGAGGCAGGAGCTGTTGTTGTGCCCATTTTCTGGATGAAGAAACAGGGAGGGAGGGGTTAAGTGAGTAGCCCAGCGTCATACAATTACTTAGTGTCCAAAACAGGATCTGAAGTCAGGTCTTTCTGGCTTTGTGTCCAACAATCTATTGTATCATCCATTACCTAAATAATATCCGAGAAAGGTCTACATGAAATAAATAGAACATCCAAGTGTAATATATGAACATGCAAAGGATTGGTGCTGTCGTCAGGTAAAAGAACTGTAGGTCTGGGTCCATCTTCCATCCAAGCAGATCAAGCTCAGTCTGTCACTTAGTGACCAGGTGCTAGGGACTTGTCTGAGGCACATGGACGGGTGATTTGCCCAGGGTTTAGCAGGATTTGAACCCAGGTTCTTAACAGTCAAGCATCTATCACTCCACTCTGTTGCATCTATATTATCTCTTGTTTAAATGTAGACATTTGAGGAGGCTGTATGAAGGCTAAACAAGTAATTTAGACCTTCTTTCTTTTACTGGGACCTAATTTGATTATTTATGCAAACTGAATTTTGAACAGAATTCACCCTTTTTCCAGGTAAAAGGGAAATTATGTTAAGGAACTGAAACAGGTCCAGCTAAGTTAAGGTAGAAAAATAAAACCTATACCTGAGGATACATTTTTAAAAAATGTCTTTCAATGAAGTCCAGGAATCTCCCCATTTTCTAAGATGACTAGGATTCATCACATTTGATTGTTACATTCTAGAAATATCTCTTTTTGATAGCTCCTTCACCTTGACCTTACAAATGCCAGGCAATAATTTTAAACAAAGAGCTAAACAAACCCCCTATTCATTGTTGAGCAGGTCATTTGCTTCCAAGGGGAGAAAACAGACAACTAAAAATCTTTCTTTATCATTCTTGACATTTCCTTGGGATCACCTTGAGATGTGACATCAATCCAAAGCAATAAGGAAGGGTCAATGAAAAGCTAAGACATGCTCAAGAATCCATTAGAACATGCCTCAGAGGAATTCTTATCAATGCTGAAGCATTTCAAAGTGTACACAAATTCCAAAGTAAACTGCTTCATGAAACTGAAACACTAGGTGTCAGCTAAGTCTTCTGACATGGAATTAACCAAGTTATTAGGTCTCTCTTCAACCCACTACCACCCTATCAGTCATTTCTCTGAAATTGTTAGGTCCACATGTATTACTATGCTGCTATAAAACCCTGTTAAGACTCTGTACCATTAATCTTGTTATAAATAGTACAGTTAAGCTTTTAAAGTATAAAGGCTTAGGTGAATTATTCTTGTTATTTAAAAACTCCTATATACCGATTTTTGAATTATTTCCCAAATTATGTTAAAACAAGTTTTAACATTAAAAACAGTTTTGAGTTCCAAATTCTATTCCTCTCTCCCTCCCTCCTTGAAGCAGTAAGAAACATGTTCAGTCATTTTAAACATTTCATAAAAATGCATATATTTCCCTGGAGTCAGGAGGACCTGAGTTCAAATCCAGACTCAGACACTTGACACACTTACTGGCTGTGTGATCTTAAGCAAGTCATTGAATCCTAATTGCCTTGCCTCCCTCTGCGCAAAAAAGCTTATATTTAAACATATGTGTTTATATATGTATATGTACATATGTGCATGCATATGTATATATACCTACAGTTATACATAAACTTCTGTGTGTATATGTATATGAAATATGAATTGGTTTATAGATTTAGAACTGGAAGGATCCTTAAGAGGCCACCAAGTCCCACATCTTCACTTTACAGCTGAGGAAACCAAGACACAGGGAGTTTAAGTAATTTGCCTAGGGTCACACTGTATCTGAGACTATGTTTGATCCTAGCCCTTCCCAATTCCAAGTTCATTAAACTATGTAGCCTCTCACTTCATGATTCTACTTAACATAGATTGCTAGTAGTTTGGGTGGATCCTAAATGGAGAATTTATGGAAGACAGCATGGTGTCATGCATGGAATGCTGGTCTTAGAATGTGGAGGACCTGAGTTTGAAACTTACTTCAGACCACTCCTGGGAGACCTTGGTTGTCTCCATTTCTCTGAGGCTCAGTTTTCCCTTTGGAAGGTAGGGATAACCACAGCGCCTCCTTCACAGAATTATTATGGAGGTCATGCGAGATCATGCATAGGGAGTGCTTTGCAGACTTTAAAGCATATATGACTTATTTCAAGTTTTCAATAATTTGCTTAAGGGCAGGGACTTTAAAAAAAACATTTCCCCTTTGTATGTCTTTCACCTGGCACAGTCCCTGCCTGCTGCATAAGTCCTTAATGCATGCTTACTAAATTGAACATAAAGATATGGGCAGAAATCATACGGAACAAGGGCAGAATCACTGGATTTGGAAGCATGTTAACTATGTGACTTTGGGGAAATTACTTCAATTTTTGTTTTGTTTTTGCTTTTTGGAGGGGGGAAGGCAGGGCAATTGGGGCTAAGGGACTTGCCCAAGGTCACACGGCTAGTAAGTGTTAAGTGTTTGAGGCCGAATTTGAACTCAGGTCCTCCTGACTCCAGGGCAGGTGCTCTAGTTACTACTGCACCACCTAGCCGCCCTAAATTACTTCACTTTTGAAGCTCAGTTGTCTCACCTGTAAAGTAAGCATAATAAAATTCGGATTACCTGTCAACAAGGGTTGTTTTGGGGAAAGCACTTTGTAAACTCTGAAACATTATGCAAATGTGCTTTAGTGATATGTACTATTATTATTATTGAAAAAAATGGTTATAACTGATAGAGGAGCACTCATATCAGTGAAATAAAAGATTCATCAAATTTTCTAAATGTGTAGGTGGTACAGCAGATAGAGCGCGAGGTCTGGAGTCAGACCTGCGTTCAAATCCAGCTTCAGACACTTACTAGCTGTATGACCCTGGACAAATCATGTAACCCTGTTTGCTTCACTTTCCTCATCTATAAAATGAGCTGGAAATGGAAATGGAAAACCACTCCGGTATCCTTGCCAAGGAAACTCTAAATGGGCCCACGAAGAGTGGGACGTGACTGAAACAACTGAACAACAGAATCTTGCAGTATAGAAAAGGTTGACCTCTTACCAGAACCTTGAGATAGTTTCTACAAATATTATCTTCGTTTTAGAGGTGGTTAAACTGAGGCTTAGGGAGATCATATCAAAGCCCAAGAGTTGGGAGGGGCCTCAGAGACCATCTGGTCCAACCTTCTCATTTTACAAATCAGGAAACTGAGGCCCAAGAAGGTCACATGACTTTTCCAAAGTCCCACAGATAATAAGCACCAGGAACAGGATTTGAATCCGTGTCCTCTGACTCTTGCCAGTGTAGGCGCTTTCCACTATACCACAGTGCTTCAAATTAAGTGGCCTGCCCATGATTGCCTGGCTAGTAAATAATAAAATGGAACGTGGGTTTCCTAGCAGATTCACATGCCCTTACCACACCATCAGTCATTTCTCTGAAAGTGTTAGCCTCATATATATTACTTAGCTACTATAGAATCCTGTAAAGGCTCTGAGACATTAATTAATATTGTTTCAATATTTTAATAAATAGGACAATCAAGCTTTTAAAGTACATGGGTTCAAGTGAATTATTTCTTATTATTAATTCACTATATATATATATATATATGTGCATGTGTGTAACAAGATCATAGCTTTAGAACTAGAGGAACCTTTTAGAGGCCGCTGAGTCCTAAAACCTTCATTTTACAGATAAGGAAACTGAGGCAATGAGTACACTTCCCACTAAATATATAAATTTTTAAGATCTAAAGTTTTCATTTATAAACCCCAGAACAGTATGGTTCCCCATAAAACACCGTGTGTTCAACCAACACAAATTAATTGGGCTCCATTGGCTTTCATGATTCCAGAGTAACTCATTATCGGCAGAGGAAAACAGAAAGTTTCATGTCTGTGGCAACATACCTTTGTTTCATCATCATGGTTACCATCTTCATCCCTCACATTTGTGTAGCACTGTTAAGTTTATAAAGCATTTTCCTCACAGTAGCCCCCTAAGATGTGAGTGTTATTAACCTCCCCATTTTACAGATGAAGAAACTGAGAATCAGAAAGGATAAAATGCCTTACTCAGAGTCACACTGACAAGTGTGTGCCAAGACTGGGGCGCTGAGATATAAATGTGTAAGCTGGTCAACGTGTTTCACTCTTGAGTGTGTAAAACAGGATCGTTGACATTAACCAGTAATTGAGTGACCTGACTTTTAGCCAATAGGCCCAGTCTTCCCGCATAAAACCTTTAACTTGAACTACCTAAGTATTTCCCCTCTCCAGCTCCCTCCCCTGCCCTTCTACTGCCTGTTGGAGGCATCTTTGAGGAGTGACACGTCTAAAAGGCAGGCGTCAGAGAAAATGAGAAAGGAGGAACCACACGCTTCGGTAATGAAAGACCCAGTTTCTTATATAAAATGACTTCCCTTAATTCTTCGTGCCACTCTCTGCCCAAGTTTGTTAACGTATCTATGCAGCAAGCTGCTCTGAAGACTTCAGAGTTTTCCCAGAACCATCTCTGAAAGCCAGGCTGAGGGCAAAGGATTTCCTGAGCTAATTAGATGCCAGCCAGATGCCCACTGTAACAGAGCTATTTAATGGAAAGTTTAATTAATACTGCCCTTGATTGTTTTTAAAAAGATTGCTGTCCAGGTCTCTGAGCAAAAGGAAGGTTTGAATACCTTGCCGTCTGCTGACATCTGGTGAGACTGGGCGTGATTCATTCCTTTTAGATGACTGTATCTTTTCCCTTTCTGGTCCCTCTCAGGGGGAGGCACCTGCAGAACAGTCCTGGTACCCAGGTGCCCAGGTGTGTTTTCTGCTGACTGTCACCTTCTAGAGGCTCCCTGAATTGGAGTCTGCTGAGTAAGGTCCTGTTTTTTTTTCTTTTCCCCCCCAAACAGCACCCTCCAATTACGATGAATCTCCTGCAAAACGGTGTAAAGTCAGCCTGATACTAGTTATCTGGTGCTAAAGACTCAACACCATTTAAGAGAATCATCAAGTCAAAACTGGGGCTCACTTTTGTGGTTCACCAGGAGTTTCAAATGGCAGTTACTAATCCTCAAGTTTTCTCCTTGCTAATAGAAAGTCAATGCATCAATACCTGATGTTCTTTGGGGAGACAGCTATTAAAAATACATTAATAACCTATAGTGGGTGCAACATATGCCTTTTCAAAAGGTTTGTAGTTTGCCTCTCCATGGTGAAGACGCAGGACTTCTCCAACCTAATTACAAAGCAATCAAACAGTTTAATTAATCTGGATATAGCTTTCTTAACAATAACTACCTCCAAAATGAGGCACCCTGTGCATTGCCATTAGGTGAAGGATTGTTTCGATGTGCTGATTACCTATTCCTATATTACTTTTCCCTGGGGATCATAGAGCTAATTGCCTACCTAAGGCTGGATCATCGGTCAGGTTTACTTTATCAGGTCACAAATATCAGCAGTAATCTCAGCAGTGTCTAAAATATCCTAACCCTCAAAACATACAAGAGTCAACAAATCCCTAGGAACAGCAGGATTTGAGTAATAAGCAAGTGCAGCACATATGGGCAGAGAATGAACTGGCACCAGTTCTCATCTGACAGTCTCTCAGGTATTGCTTTGCAGATGGGTGGATGAATTTGGAGAGCAGGCTGTGAAGAATGAAGGTCACATATAGGACTCTGGTTACAATCCATCTTATTTTCTTGGTCAAGTCCCATGTTCCATGGGTAGCATAGATGCTTACCACAAGCCCTATTTCCTCATGAGTTAGTATTTTTTCCCCAGTTTCCAGTTTCAGTTTTATTTAACTTGGAAACCTTTTTGTGCCCTTAGTCACCAAATAGCATTACAGGTTACCAGCTCTTTTGAGACAGAATAACTCGTGAGTATGTGGTATTTTGTGGTTTAAACAAATTGAGCTGCTAGTAACATCTTTGAGAGATAAATAGCTATTATGCCCCTTTAAGAGATGGGGAAATGGATTCTCTCCTCTCTTTCATCTGTTCTTCTTCATTAATATTTCAAAACTTGTCCTTTATTCTGAAGCCCCTAAATTCACCCCATCCCCTCACAGCAGAAGACCTTGCCTTCTGTTTAAGAATATTAAAACAATCCCTGATGAACATCTTTATCTCTTCGCTCATCCTCTCCTCTTTTGCTTCAGTCTCAAAAGATGATAAGGTAGTCCTTTCCCTCGTACCCTCGAAGTCATCCCCTCTCATTTCCCCAGGACATTCATGTCCCATCCCTCTTGCATACTCACACCTGTCTTCAATCTCTTTGTCTCTGCTGGTTCCTTTTCCTTGTCAGCAAAAATCTACTAGACTGTAATCCTCTTGAGGATGGAGTCTGTTTCATTTTTGTCTTGGTAAGTAGCATGCTTGGCACATAATAGGAGCTTAATAAATGCTTGTTTAATCAAATCCCCCAAATCCAAAATACTTCCTCTGATCCTTCTGTCCCCTCTATCACCCTTTCTTCACCACCCATACACATATTCCTTCACCCGTGGCAACCTGGATTTCTGACCACATTACCATAATACAGATGTTTTCTCCCAGGTTTCCAGTTCCTCATTGCTTCCTCATTGCTTAAACTGATGTTCTCTTTGCAATTTTCGGGCTTTTTATTCTTTTTTTCCCCTTCTGGATGCTTTCTTTCCTTCCTTGATTTCTGTGACTTTGCTTTCTTTCTTAATCTTCACTGGTTCATTATACTCTGGCAGCTTCTTCTAAGTATATTTCTCCTTTGCCCTTTTCTTTTGCTCTTTATTCTGTTCTTGTCTCTGTCTCTCTTTTCTCTCTCTCCCTCCCCTTCCTCCCTTTCCCTCTCCCTCTCCCCCTCCCTCTCCCCCTCCCTGTCCCTTTCCTCCTCCCTCTCCCTCTCCCCCTCCCTCTCCTTCTCCCCCTCCCCCTCCCTCTCCTTCTCCCCCTCCCCTTCCCTCTCCCCCTCCCTCTCCCTGTCCTCTCCTCTCTATCTCCATTCACACTAGAACAGGCTGTCATCATCTCTCACCTGACTATTGTAAGGCCTTCTGAACAAGTCTTTACATCTCCAGTTTCTCCCTTCTCTAGTCCACCCTTCATACAGCTGCCAAAGTGAACTTCTCAAATACTAGGACTTGTTCAAAAAATTTTATTCAAATAGACACATAATGGGCACTTAATAAATACTTGCTGACTGAAATTTTAAAATTCCTACCTACTGTATAAAATGCAGACTCCTTAAACTACCATTTAAGGTCCTTTATAGTCTGACTGTAACCTAAATTTCCAACCTAATTTTACACATTGGACATCTCAGTCAAACATGACTAGCTGGCTGTTGCACAGTCCTATCTTGTATCCCCCAGCTCTGTATATTCATCCAGGTCAACCCCTGGGAGTGGGAACAAGCTTCCTTTTTGTCCCAGCCTGGTTAAATGATTCCATTTGTGGCCTTGCTCAGATACCACTTCCTCTCTGAAGCCCTCTTTGATTTCCCCTAGCTGAAAGTGCTCTGTCCTCCCACAAATTGTCCAAGATTACTTTGTCAGGATATCTCTCACCCTCTAGACTCTATATTGTACTTATTTGTGGACATGTCCCATTACCCCTAGTAAGGCCGTTATTGGCCGACACTGCATTGATCTTCATTACATTCCTACAACCTTGTGCTTAGTGCCCTTTTAATATGTGTTTATTGAATGAATAAATAATGAATCAAAGTTGTTGGGTGAATTATCCTTAAATCTGTCCTGTATTTGCCATTCTCTTGCTGTCAGCCTTACTCTAATTGTTCTTTTTCCAATAATCCATCCAAGCCAGATTAGTCTTGTAAAATACCTAGTTGGTACAGTGCATAGAGTGCTGGGCCTGGAGTCAGGAAAACATGAGTTCAAATGCAGCATCAGACACTTACCAGCTGGGTGATCCTAGGCACATCACTTGCCCTCTGTCTGCACAGTTTCCCAAAATGTGAAATGGGGATAATAATAGCATCTATCTCCCAGGAATGTTGTGAGGATCATATGACATGTTATTTGTAAAGAGCCTGGTACAATGCCTGGGCATCTGGGATAGAGCAGTGGGCCTGGAGGGGGAAGACTCATTTTTGTGGATTCAAATCTGGTCTCGGACACTTACTAGTTATGTGACCCTATACAAATCACTGCCTACCTGTTTGCCTCAGTTTCCTCATCTGTCAAATGAGCTGGAGAAGGAAATGGCCAACCACTCTAGTATCTTTGCCAAGAAAACCCCAGATGGGACATGTAGAGTCAGACAGGACTGAACAACAATGCAAAACCTAGCAGTACTCTTGATAAATGCTTGTCTCTTTCCTTCCTGAAACAAGTACTTTATTATATTATTTTCCTGTTCAAAAATTTAGGTTGTCTCCCATTGCCTGCAGTATAAAGAGTCAAACTCCTGCATAGGGCATTCAGCACCTCCCATAATTTTGTCCACACTACCCATGTGACTGATGGATTAGCTCAGTGTCTCCAGGGCTAGTGAGGATGCTTGGGGGGTAGTGACCCTGGGAGCACACTTAGCAAGCATAATTCAGAAAGGCTGTGATATGGTGAATCTGAATCATTGTTGCCTTGCTCCCCATTCTGTGCTGTGCTGGGCAGAGGTCAGTAACATTAGGGTAACCTGGTCCTATGTTAACACCTCACCAACAACACCAAGGAGACTGAATATCCACACTGTGAGTGATGGGATCCTCCCATGCCTCCCAGCATCTCAATGTCTTCCCCTAGACCAGTGGTTCTCAACCTTCCTAATGCTGTGACCCTTTAATACAGCTCCTCATGTTGTGGTGACCCCCAACCGTAAAATCATTTTCATTGTTACTTCATAACTGCAATTTTGCTACTGTTATGAATCACAATGTAAATATCCGATGTGCAGGATGTATTTTAATTGTTATAAATTGAACATAACCCACAGGTTGAGAAACACTTCCCTAGACTCACTCTTATTCCACTTCTCCCTATACCAGAGAACACCCTTTCTGAGTGATCATCTACTCTATACCCCCTAAACCGACCAGTCTCTTATTTTCCTCTAAGCCACTCACCAAAAGCCCTCCTTGTTCTTGCACCTCTCAATGCCCTTGCAAAAATGCAGGACAGAAGCTAGAGCTGCAGTGAGAACTTCCCACAGGGAAGAATGGCCATCCTGTGTTACTTCCCGGACCCACGGTGTCCCTCCTCTCTCATCTCTCATTTTATCTTCCGAGGGGCCCCCAGAGCCGTGGTAAGACCAGAATTCAAGTTCCATCTTTGCCATTTGTTATTTGTGACAGTTTGGGCAGGTGCCTCAATACATGCCCTTGTCTTAGTTCATACAGTTCTCCTGAGATCATAGGAGATACAGAATGGAATAAGGCTCTGTGAGGATGTGAGGATTCTCACTGTTCTTCCTAGACCAAACCCTTCTCCTTCTGCCAGTCTGACCCCCATTGTCTCCTTATGCAACAGGCTCACTCCCCAGTGTTCCAGGATTGTGCTGGTTTATTCCCCTTGCCCAGAATACTTTCTCTTCTACTCCCTGTGTATCCTAATTCTGCCTCTACCCTTTGCAGAGTGTTCGGGGCTCATTACCCCTTACACTGAATAGTCTCCTAATTGGTCTCCCTGCTTCCTGTCCCTTCCTTTCTCAGTTCTTCATCTACAAAGCTGCCATGTTCATCTTCTAAAGGCTGACCACATCATTCCCTTTCTCAAAAGCTTTTACTAGTTCCCTGTGATATCAAGGATAAAATATGAAACTTCTTAGCTCGGCATTTAAAACTCCATGATCTGGTTCTCATCTTTCTTCCCAGACTGACTTCAGAATTCTCTATTTCATACATTCTACATTCCACACAGATTTGAACAACCCGCCATTTCCCCCTCCCACCCCCTTAAGTGTTCCGTATTCTGCCTTTGTATACTGCCACATTCCTGGACCATGCCCTTTCCTCCTTTCTGCCTCTCAGTATCTTTATTTTCCTTTGATGTTTATCACAGGTGTCACCTCTTCCTCGAAGCTAGCCATGCTCTCCTTCCCTCTCCCCTGCCTCTCATTGTCACTATTCTTTCCATCCTCAAATCATTTTGCATTAAATTATCTGTATATACTTTGCAACCATCCCATGCCCAGGAGAATTCAGGTTCCTTGAGGGCAGGTATTAGTTCATCTTCATTTCCTGTCATAAAATCAAGCTCTAGAGTTGGAAGGAACCCTAGAGGTCATCGGGACCAACCCCCTAATTTTTCTGATGAGCAAAATGAGACCCAGAGGGCTTTAAGTGACCTGCGCAAAGTCACAGAGGTAGTAAATGCTGAGGAAGGCATTGATTCTTTCTACTTAACCATACTGCTTCTGTTTTCTTAATAAACATTAGATTAATTATGTCTTAAGGATCTGACTCAAGGAGTAATCACCTGCACCAGCTGGTCTACTTCAGTTTTCCTAACTCTCATAAAATGGATGGTCCCTCATTCTCATTTTGGTCATTATCACTTACTACCCAGCAGGCACATCTTATTTGCATGTCTGTCTGTCCTTCTTGTCTATGGTAAACTATGGGAGATCACAAGTATCTAATGCTTTTACATTTCCTAGCAAGTACTCATTAAAGATTGCTGAAGAAATGAATGCAAGAAAGAAATGCTGTTTTTGTTTTCTTTAGGGGAATGTAATATTATTTGATTTCTTGAAAATGTCAAGAATATTAAAAGAGGATCATACCATGTCAGGCAGGTACCAGGAAGGAGTTTTACAGGATTACAGGATTAAATGGTATTATAGGATGAATGAATATATGAAGAAATGAATGAAAAGCATTTTTATTAAATGCTTAATATGTTCCAGGTACTACTGTCTTTAGTCCAGGGGGATACTAATGCAAAAAGTAAGACAGCCCTTTGCCTCAAAGAGTTTACATTCTTCTAGGGTAACACAATACATACAGGGGAGTCATGACTATGAAGGGGTGTTTTGGTCTAGGAAATCATAGGGCTGGTGCTTGGAGTCATGGGACAAGAATCCAAGTTATGTGTAAAGAAAGATACGCATTAAAATGTAACAAAAAAATAAATCATTTTTATGCATTGCCTACAGTAAGTAGAAAATGAATAGTAAAAGGTAATGAGAATTATGCCAAGATAAAGAAAACATTATAGATGAAGGTGTGAAACTTTTATAACATGGTAGAGTAAACAAAAAGAAGCTTGTGTTAATTTGATTAGAGTTCAGAAATAATCTTTTTTTTAAAAGGTAAAAAGACCAGAGATGAGAAGGTTACAAATGGTTTCGATGGGAAAGGACTGACAGCTTAAATGAGCATTTAGAGCACAATTTAGTTAGCCTATCTCCTGATATAACCAAAGCAAATGTATTCCTTTCAGTACCTTCATAAGGTGGTAGGCCATCACCTGAGATACATATGTGAAATGAGGTTCTCAGGACCACAAACTCATCAAATTCAGGAACAAAGAAGGAGTAAGAGTTCTGGGTTCATTTCCTTAACCTTCCTTTCCATTATACCTCTTACATATTCAGGTAGACTCTTGACCCTTTTCTGATGACTGTCAATATACAACCTTAGGTCTAGTGTCCTCTTTTCAAAGCAGACAACATTTTGCTTTCAGGGCCAGGTTTTATATGTGCTAATATTTAGATTTTAATTAGCCAAAGCTTAGTGACTATTTTCAGAATGGCTCAGCTTCTAGCCATTAAATGAATTGTGGTTTCTCATAATTTGTTTTTGTTCGGTCTGAGGAGAGCATGAGTAAATTGTGTCGTCCCCCAAATAAAGATCGACCTCTCTACCAAGATGCCTGGTTTTAGATTTTTCCTTTTAGGGAGCAAAAAATCCCCGCCACCTTGAAATTATTGACACCCCTTGTGGAATATGAAGAGCGATGTAAAAGCTAAGGGAGGGGGGAGAGAGTTGAAAGAACTTAATTTAGCTCTGCAGATAAATGGACAAAAAGAGTCAGGGGGTACAGGGCAGCAAAAGCTGAATCCTCATCTCCAGGGGCCCACTGAACAGATGCAGGGACATGATAAATTTCATTGCAGCAGGGGAAATGTATCTTGATTCTCTACCCAGAAAGAAATGGGTTTCTTGGCGCTTCCCAGTTAAATAGGTTTGATTGTGTTGTCTGTCATAAAGTTAATGGCATCTGTTGAAGACATCACTATAAAATTTGCAACCTTAAGTTAATTGAAAAAATTTTGTAGAATTGTAGCAAGACTGCAAGTCCTCAAGGTAACCCTAAATGCATCCCTTCTAATGTGTTAGTCTATTCTTTCTGCAGATGGGTAGTAATTTTTACTCCTTTACAACCAAACACTAGCTTTAAACTGAAGTCTTGCATTCCTTATACCTAATTAGAGTTATAAATTTCATTAAGGAACCAGCAGTGTGGCAAATGGTTGGCTTTTAATAGCTGGACGTTTTTTCCTGGGTTACTTTTGCTTATTTCAGAAAAAAACAAAAGATCGGATCTCTTTCCAGTCCTTTCCCTTCTCTCTTTTTTTTTTTGTCCTTTGAAAAAAAAGTAGACTGATTCCATTTCCATCATGTCCTCAGATGGTTCAACCATTCTAATTAAATATGCAGAGAAAGACAGGGCCAAGCTGGAGTACCCCTGAACTTCCTCTCACCAGCTGCCTGCCAAGCTTTGTCAATGATCAGCAGCAGGTTGAGGCTAATAGGAGAAAGTAACAAGCCCCCAGAGGAGGTGCCCTCCTTACAATGAGCCATCACTGCTTTGCATCATGTAGGAAAAAGACAACTTCCCCGTATCCTGCCCTGACTGAGAAATGGAGCATGCTTCTGGAGGGTCCTGAATTGTTAAGGCAGCCTAACAATTCATGGTCCATCTGGTTAAGATTAGCAGAATTTCAGAGAAAAACATTGGCAAGACATAATCTTATTCAATAATCACCAGTGGTTTTCAGGGTTTTTAAAAATAAAGATACATGCCCTTTCTGGGGTTGGGAGCACAATTTAAGTTGCCTACTATGTACCAGTCACACTGCTACGAGTTTGTATGGGTCATTTGATCCTTACAATACCTCTTTTAGGTGGATACTATTATTATCCCCATTTTGCAGTTGAAGAGACTGAGGAGGACAGAGGTTAAGTGACTTACCCAGGGGTCAATCAGCTAGTAGGTGTCTGAGGCAGAATTTGAACTCGGGCCTTCTTGACTCCAGAACAAGTACTCTGTCCATTACTCTAGATAGCTACCATTTTAGAAATACTGGAAGTGTGTGTGTGTGTGTGTGGAAATGAGAAAAAAGATTCCAATATATGCCAACCCTTTCCTCCTCTTCTGTAGACTAGAGAGGAAGATAGACAGACAGACGCACACACACACACACATACTTCACATGGATAATTGATATTCTATTGCTTGCCTTCTTAAGCTATAGGGAAAGGGCAAGAAATAAAGAGAATCTGGAACTTGAAATTTTAAAAGTGAATATTAATAATGCTATTACTTTAAAAATGTAATTGGAAATATTGAATGAAATAAATAGGAGTACATTTTTAACAAAGAAGTACTCTGTCCTTTCTTCTTAGGTATTCTTCTTTTGATTTATTAAGTATTTTAAGATCAGATATAGCACATCTGCCCCTAAAATATATGCCCATAATTGCAAAGACCTATTTTTTTTAACACAATAACATCTATCTTATCATTCTAGTTGCCTTCTTAAACTAAAAACATACCTTTGAAATAGGATTGGTAAGGCATAGGGATATTTGTGTTTATTATTTTGTAATACCTAGACTTTGAGGTTGATCAATAAATATTGATGAAGATGAAAGAATTTGTTTATGCATACGCCTTCACTGGGAGTCTCATTTTTGTTTTCATTTTTGCTCTTGTATTCCTGAACAATATTATGGAAAATAAATGGGATTGCAGTTATCCACCCACCCAACTCCCCCTTCCCGCCCCCCATGGCCTAGTTCCTTAAGAAACTGCAAATGACAGAATGATACTGGAACTCTAAAGTGATTCAAATAAAACAATCTTATTTTATTTTGTCTCTTTTCTTTTCAACAGGAAATAGTCCTCAAGATAGCCCCAGAAATTTCTCCCCTAGTGCCTCAGCCCACTTCTCCTTTGCACGAAGGTAGGCGTGTGTGTCTGTCTGTGCATGTGAGTCTGTTGGAAAACTGGATATCTAGAGTGGAGAGGAATGCTACTTAGACCTAGTGGAAATTTGACACACAAACCCATATTAAGTATTTTATGAATACGTTCTTTACCTAATCACCAAGAATTCCCACAAACCATGTGATTTTCATATGAATTTTAGTGATCTTGACCTTGTCAATAAGAAGTTGTTTATTTTTTGCTTCGATATTAGTCATAGCACATATATCACCACAAAAAAGAGGACAATTACCCACAAAATGTATTTCCTTTTCATTTTCCAATGAAAAGAAAGACAATGCCACTGTATCCATACTACTTTTGTCTCCATATCCAAATATTCTATGTAAAATTGGATTTGGGAATCAACTAGCTGAGTAATTGCTTCTTTTCTCTAAACCAAACTCAAATTTTTTAAAATGTTAAATTCACATTTAATAAAGCCTCATAGACTTTTAATAAAAATTAACTAAGAGGTTTCACTGGCGAGGAGAATTGGGATTTTTATCACCTTCTTTTACCAATGTCGTATCTTCCTCACTGCTCTTCATATCTTGAGGGCAGAAAGAATACAGGATATACTTGTCTTAAAGTAAGATCTCCTTGATTTTTAGTTTAACTTATAAGTTTACTTTAGAAACTTTAAAGAAGATGAGTTAGATGAATCTTGTGATTTCCTATAGAATATTCATAGTGGAAATCCTCTACTAGGAAATCAAATGTGTACAGGTGGTGTTTAGGTGCCATAAAGATATTAATAAGCTCCATAAAAAGTGAGTCAGGTTTTTCCCTTTTCTCCATTAGGATCATTTTCATTCATTTTTCAGAATAGAGACCTATGAGATTAAGAAAAATAATTAGTGCATTTTAGTATCTTTGAAAATAAAGGAAACACACTAAAGAGGTACAAATCTCATTACACTATGCAATTAAAACTAGTACAAATCATATTCTCTTAATCCTGACTGACTTATAAAAGTGGAGAGTTCCTAATAATTAAGTGGGTGATTGAAGGACAGATGAATTTGACTTCCCTGATAAAAAAATAAACATACACAAGCCCCCAGGCATGTTAATTTTTGTCAAATAGACCATAAACTGTGACAGTGGATTATCACAGGAGAGCTCCAGTTCATTTCTGTATGAATTTCCAGCTGGAACTCCCTACACACTCCTTCAAAAAATATTAATTTGGGTAGGGACATGAGTGATCATATATTTAACTCTAAACTCATGTTGGTCTCTACTCGTTTAATATCCTGGGATCTCTGTCTTGTGCTGAGAGTTGGTTTTCATGCAGAGAATGTGAAAATTCCACATGTGAACCCCCATTCCATTTGTTGTTCATTCCTGAAATGAAGGGGTGGAATAATTATTTTCTGAGCACATCTCATTTTGGCAGTTAAAAAAATGTTTAGACATAAAAAGTAACATGAATGAAATAACTGAATCTGAATGTCCTTTTGGTTTTGGATAAAGGAAACAAAGTTCCGTACTAATGTTTCTGGACCTCATATTAGTCATACACTGCATGCCAGAAGATGTTATTGATATGGTACCTTATTATAATTTCACATTGACTGATTTGGAAATTAGAAAGTCACAATATGATGTATGACTGCTTTCAGAAGTAGCTGTTGGTATAAAAGTATTGAATCCATTTTGTTCATGATAAATTTTTTAAATGAAATTTGCAGTAAAAGGATTGACACAGGAAATGTGACTTAGTAGATTGAGTCTGGTATCCAAGAATCATGTTCCCTTCAGTTCTAATTGTAGCTCTGACTGGGCTGGGTGAACTGACTAGAGTTACTTAACCTTTCTATCCGTTAGTTCCCTCATTTGCAAAATGGAGGTAATAACTCTGTCTTCCTTTTCAAAGAAGTTGTGGAGATTAACTAACAATTGTAAATTGCTTTCAGTTTCATTGGAAACACACAGCATCGTGTAAATGCTAGCTAATCATAAGGTCTTTCCTTACAACCCAAGGTTTTATATATGCCAAGTTAAATCCCAGAGTACATTTTCATAAGCAAGTTGTAAAGTCTTGAAAAGAGTTTATAGTGGAACTACAGATACAGCCGACCATGACATTATTCACTGATCATAACAACCTTTCCTCAAGTGTAGTTTGAGAGGCTGCTTTTATAGGGAAGTAGGGAATTAGAATGTCCTCCATTTAATTTAGATAACAAAAAGTTCCAAAGTGGAATGGTTTTTTGCCCTGTGTATCCAAGGAAATATTGAAATTAAACAAATTATTTTTTTCTTCTTCAAAGGCCAGGCTAATATTCATAGATTTTTCCTTTCTTTGTAGTAGAAAGAAAATTGTCCTCTTGTGATTTTCATCAGCATTGAAATATTAGTATTGATTATTTTAACCATTATATTTGCATTTCTCATTTGCAACAATTTTTTCCTTCTTTTTTTCATTTAATGTACTAAAACACTTACCTGCAAGGATAAAGCTCTTATAGAAAAAGCCTCATGAGTCAAGTTTTCTTCCTAGAATTTTATTGACAGCAGCTAAAGAGAGGCAATATTGAGTCAAACTAGTGGGTACCAATTGGCCTTTATGTCTAACTATTCTTTAAAAAGATTCTGTTTCTCCTAAACATAGAAAGCCCCTTACAATGTGTAGTTGTCATGGCAATGAAAATGCAGTGATCTTTTTTTAACCACATTCAACTAAAGAGACCCCCAAAACTGAGATAACCAGACAAGGTACAAGTTATTCTTGGTCCTCAGCTGTACTATCTATAAGATGTGTTCTCGTTTTAACATGTTTCCAGTTGTATCTTTAGTAGTAAGCAAATGTAATTTATGCTTCAGAACTAATAAGAACACATCTCTTAGAATTGTTCATTCTTCTGAAAGATGCTCATTGATACCTCAGGGAAAGGAGAAATAATGAATCTCTCTCTCTCTCTCACACACACACACACACACACACACACACAAATCATGGTAAGGAAAATGGTATTCCTTACTTTTTCCAGTGACTAGTTTATGATAATTGATATTAAATGGACTGAATAATTCTTCTTAATATTCTTTTTTTATAAAATAAAAAATGTGTAGGTATTTTAGATATAAAGTACAGGCATAGAGGGTTTTTTTAAAAAAAAATATTAATGCCTAATCAAAGAAAACAATTTCCCCAGAAATTGTCTTCTCTATTTTTTGTTTGCATATCTCTTTTGAATATATAAATTTGATAATTTCATTTAGTTATCTGGCTGTGAGTTCAGTGATTTTAAAATATTTTGGGATAAGATAATAATAATAATAATTTCAATCCCATTTTCCCAGTGTATTTACAAATGTTATTTTGCTTCTGTTCTTTAAACATTCTTGATTCAATTGTCCTCCAGTCATGGTCACAGAAATGACAGGTAAATTTTGTTTAAAACATATGGTCTGTGATGTTCATCCATTTGAATTTTTCCATCTTGTCTCTGTGGGCCATACAAGTCAACCACCAGTCATGCTGGCCTAGTATAGCTTGAGCTTCATTTTAGACCAGAATGTTCATTTTTCACACTAATAGTTAAATATGGCATTTTTCAAATTGAAGTCCAATCCTATTGAAGTTATTGACTTCCCATCATTTGAACTATATGTGTAAGTGTAGACTCTAAATTTTCTTTGTGTTTGCCTTTCATTTTTTTAATGGATTGATGCACTCATGGCTACAAATAAATTTCATTTTGAATAGTGATTCCAGTAACCCTTTGTGAAATATACTTCCTCCTTTCTTATTTGTATTTCAACCTATTGTCCTCAGTGAACTATAATGTATGTACACATATGTCTGTATATGTGTGTGTTTTCATTTTATTATCTAATTGTTAGCACAATTGTTTCTCAATTTACAAATAGAGACACAAATGCTTTTACTTTCAAAGATTTTCAGTTATACATTCCTTAATGTCTCCCATCCCTCTTCCTAAACAAGCTTAGTTGCCTTAAATTATGTTTCCTTCCCTTAGACCCTTGGAATGACCTTCACTCTGTAGCTTGGCAGCCTCTCATGCTGCACTTAGCATATAAAAATAAAATCAAGCTTCTGTAAGACAGGGAAATTTTTCCATAAAGTTTCAGCACCCTTTTATTTGACACAATATTAAAAACCTCTCCCATCTGCCTAGCACCCAGTTACTGTAATAGGCAGAATATCTTCTGTTGTCAGCTGTCTATTAGGATAGCTGTTTGCTCATAAACTTTAAAAAAGGCTACAACTGTTACATGTTGTGTGACTGGGTCATGTGATTGATGCCATAACTCCAAATAACGCAGGTTTTAAGGACAGTTATTTTCTTAGCGCTAAAGCAATTAGCCACAAAGACTTGAATCACTGGGAAAACTCCCTGTGTCCATTCTTTTAGAAGTGTGTTTAATTTTAAAACAAAAAATAAAAATAAAAAAGCAGTCTACTTGTAAGTTTAGGGAACACAAAGCATTTTATGCAACTGAATTCCACACAGACCAATGTACAGTACCAGTAATATAATTTAGATCCAATGTCAATTCCCCCCTCTAAAGAGCATGATTCCAGATTACCTGTTACCTTGTGGGGTATTTTCCCCCTCCATTTACTTCTCATTAATTTGAATCTGCTGAGCCTAACAGTTATAATTATCCCTGGTATTCATTTTGTCAAAGTATATTAGTGAGAGATCAATATTATGGATCAGCCCATTCAGTTTCTACTTGTTTCAGCCTATTGATTCTGTTTAAATAAAAGTCAACCTGGTGCATAATGTTTGTTTACCCCAACCATTGGTGAGAGTTTACCCATTCCCATACACTCTGTTGTGTATTGTTGTGTCATTCACTTGTCTGAAAATACTTGAGGTGCCCTGCAATTTCTGCGTGATAATACTCTAGTGTTTGCTTGCACTAAATTCAGTGTCTCTATAGGACTGATGGACGCCGTTGGTCTTTGGCCTCTCTCCCTTCTTCCGGCTATGGAACAAATACACCCAGTTCCACAGTGTCTGTAAGTGTGTCTGATGTTTTTTCCTCCTCCTAACACCTTAGAGATGTCATGCAGGTATTTTGTTTCTCAAGGTGCTTCCAGCAGAAAGGACAGGCTAATTTGTGGGTTTCTGCCGCTCTGGGTAGATTTTGCATCAAATGATAGCTACAGCAGGTAAAACAAATGCACCTTTTTATTGCAAACTTGTATTTTGTGGTTTCTAAGAATAAACCCCAGTAACAGGAAACTTGACTTTATAACGTGACAATCCCCTTTAACTTTGGCCTAGATTCCATAAATATTTGAGGTGAGAGTTTCAAATTTGTTGAACTTCTAGCCACCTTTTACTTCAGTTCTATGCCACTGGTATTAATGTCTTGTGTAACTAGATGATTTCCTAGGAATTACCTGGATCATGCCAAGAAATCCCCTGTTCATCTCTGTGTCTCCCTAAAGATGACATATGGTTACCCCCCAAAATGACAAGAAGTGAAACTTGGGACCTATATATTTTATTTCACAAGATTCTGGAATGTTGAGGAAGTATGAACTGTGATGTGAGATTCTTACTCTGAGGAGGAAGCTAAGGAGAATAAAATGAACATATAAAAAGCTCATGGTGGGAATAATGAAGGTCCATTGCACAGTGTTATAAAGTCATACTCCATCAAAGTCACATTGCAACAGAAAAGCCAGGCAAATATTGAAAACAATTTAATAGGGCAAGTAAATTCTCTTTGAGTTTTTCTTGTAAAGATATGAAATATCTGTCATTGGAAGTAAAGACTAGGCTATCCAGGCATATTTGGAAGTGGTAGGCATACAATAAGGTTCAATAAATGATTGATTTTGGGCAGTTTGAAGAGTTAAGCACTGTGCTAGAGGATAAGGAGTGACCTTGAGGTCACTTCCACGCCTGTTTATCATGACTCCCTTTTCCTTTTCCTTGGCACCATATCATCCATGTTTGCTGAACCTACAGTAGTCTCCATAGTCCCCTATTGGTTACAGCAGCCAAGTAGTTGGTCCTTAAGCATTGTGCCTATCCACTACTGACATTGTTCAGTATATGTGTTCTTTCTGGAATACATTTTAAGCCTCCTTCCTTCCTTGTTCACCATGTTTCCTGTCTTGATATGATGTGTTGGTGTCAAGAAGGAATGCACCTTATTTTTTCCATCTATTATTCTGATTTGACTTGGCATTGGCATCTAATTTATCATCTATCTCTTTTGAGAACTATCTAGACAATTTCATTTGATTTCCATCAGAAACTGAATGTACTATGCATGAGCAAAGCATGCTTTAAAAATAAACATCTGAGTGACAACAGGCTTCCAGCTAAGAGTAAGTACATACAGAATTTTAGTGGGGCCATTGTTGTTGGAAGCTGAATCACATAGAAGTCAAAAACATGGAAACCTTCTTGTGGAAACAAATTTTGAATTGATTTCCCCCCCAAAAACCTTGTCATTTTATTCAAGATAATAAATTGTTTCCAGATATCTGACCCATTATAATTTTGCCCAATATCCTATTTCTTGCCTTCTCAATAGGTGGGAGAAGGAGTGGAGAGAGGAGGAGGATTTGAAACTGAAAATATAAATTAAAAAATTTATATCCTAAAAAAGAATCACCTAAGCCTTATAAGCCAGATAATATGATATTCTTGGTATGAAGCAATTTCCCTTGTGAGAAGAGTGGAGGAAAACGGTGTGTCTTTCCCTTCACCATCCTAAGGTTCAAAATGTTCTTGAAATGAACCAGAAATAGAAAACTGCATGGAAACCTGACACTTAGGAGTTGTGAGGGGGCTCTTGAGAGCACCATCTAGTGCAGTCCCCTCATTTTAGAAAGGAAGAAACTGAGACCGAAAAGTGAAGAGTCTGTGGAGTCATAGGTAGAGTGGGAAGCTAGCACTAGAACCCATGTTTCCTGCTTCCTGGTCCAGTGATGCTTTCACCTGCACTGGTGTGCTGTGAACACCACATGTCTTATGATTATATTTACAGATATGGCTGCAACAGTACCCTGTCCCTAGTTATCTTCAATGAACTTCTAAAGAAAGCATCTCTATGAGCATCTCTAGTGAGGCTCTTAGGTTGGGTTACACTAATAGCTTCGGACTGCCTAAAAGAAGTTTTTCTTTTCTATTAAGTATGAATTTTATTAAAGCAATTGATCCTAGAATTCCTGTGTGGTTGTGGTAAGGTGTGTGTATGTGTGTGTGTGTGTGTGTGTGTGTGTTTCTTCAGAACCAAGTATTCACCTTTAAAATTGCTTCTTGCTTAAGGACCAAGGAAACAACTTAATGTATGGGCTAAAAGTGCTATTGGTTCACCAAAGTATCAACATCTCAATTTACCCTGGGTAGAAGTAATTAACAGATACTAGAAATGCAATGTCTTCTATTTCTACTATCTTAGGTCTTTGCATTTCTTTAGAGATTTGGAAAATGACTAGTGGTTACATCTTCTGCCTCTATGATAGAATTCTTTATTCAAAAACAGTATGGAGAGTGAGATTCAGTCTGTATCCTCATGGATCCTGCAGTGCTTTAAATGACTGAAACATGAGTAGAGATAACTAGTGATAACATCGATTGTATTGATGTGTATTGTGTTCAATATATACAGAACCCACTGTGACATGGGGAGAAGGAAGGCATAGCCGTGCTAATGTTATCAGACCACACATCAAATGAGGAACTTTTCACAGAGGGGTGGGGCATCATTTGAGTTGGGATTTAAAGAGTGAGTGGGAATTTAGTGTAATGGAAATACAACAACTCCATAGTTGGAGTGTGTGCCTGGCTCCTCCCACGGTGGCTGCTGGATGGAGGACAGCATTTTTCTGAAAATATATAAATACACACATCTGTATGCTTGATGCTTTGATGGGGCCACAATTTGGGGAAGGATAGGTGTCTCCTCCAACAATTTAGGGCTCAATGTTTCCTTCAGAATCTGTCCTGTTACAGTCATGTTCTACAACGTTCACTTATGTGTTAATTATCAAGTAACTCAAGTCATGTTTCAAAGGTAAGAACTCAAGTAGAAGGAAAACTACAGAAAGACAGAATATTAGTTTGCTATAGTGAATAGCTAGTTTTTTTTTTTCATTTGCTCAGGAGCAGCATAGAATAAATGCTATCTCTTTATAGTTTTTCATTGACTGGCAAAGGTAACATATCATACTGTATTCCAAAATACTGTTTTGTGGACTAGCAAAATGAAGACTCTTATAAGGCATTTTGACCTCTCAGAGAATTGGTACAAAATGCATGGGATGATCCCTGCAGCCATAACTACAAATGTAGTGTGAGAGAGACCTCTTGCATGCAGTCCACCAGCTGAGGGCAGGCCATCTTGTGCTTGTCTCAGGGGTTCTGCTTGGATGCAGAGAGAGAACCTAACTTTGCTGGTCTTGTTGCAGTCATCCTGTTCCTCCCAGGAGAAGTTACATCAGTTACCATACCAACCAACACCTGATGAATTACACTTTTTGTCAAAACATTTCTGCACTGAGAGCATCACCACTGAGAACAGATGCAGAAACGCTCCCATGCGCCCCCGTTCTCGAAGTCTCAGGTGACTTTTAGCTTTTTTTTTTTTTTAACTGGAAACTTATTCTCTTGCGTTGACTGATTTCTCCTAGGACAGTGGTTCTCAAAGTATGGTCTGAAGGTCGCCAAAGCCCTTTCAGGGATTCGGGAGGTCAAAAATATTTTTAATTTGTTTTAATTTCTGATTTGGTAAATAGCGATAGATACAACTCACATAAACAAAAATTCTTTGAGGGGGGAAATTCTCAATTTCTAAGAGTGTAAAGGAATTTTGAGACCAAAAAGTTTGAGAATCTCTGTTCTAGCATCTACTTTTTAAAAGCTTTCTTTTTTTCCTAATTCCATTTTGCAACATGAGTTGATTTCTTAATTATTATGAATGTTAACCTAAAACAATCCTACTAGTTATTATTGGAAGACATCTTCTTTTAGTTATCAGCATTTCATTACCAGTTATCACATTAAGACTCAAGACCTTCCCGTAGTACGTTTAGTCACTGGAATTTTCTGGACAAGATAAATGCAGATAAATGAATTATGCTCTCAAGAGCAGTTAACAGTCTTATTCTTCTTGCTTTTCAAGATTTCCTTAAAAACCAGGGTCAACCAGGCAAGTTGATGCATATCTATAATCCCTACTACCAGGGAGGCTGAGGTGGAGTTCCAGAGTGAGTGACAAGCTGCAGTGTGCTAAAGTTGATTGGGTATCTGTATTAAATTCAGCACCAAATGGCCTTAGGAGAGGCAAACCAGCCTAGATCAAGAAATGAAAGAAATCCAAGTTCTTGCGCCAATCACAGTGAAGTGAGACGCTGTACTTTAGCCCAAGTGAGATAGGGAGATTCAGTCTTTTAAAAAAGATAGGAGAGGAAAGAAGGAAGGAAGGAAGGAAGGAAGGAAAGAAGGAAGGAAGGAAGGAAGGAAGGAAGACAGATGGAATGGGTTAAAGGCAAGAGGGAGGAAAAAAGAAAAGAGGAAGGATAGGAAAGAGGAAGAAAGGAAAGTAGGCACAGTCAACAGAAGAGGAAGAAAGTATGCTCTTAGATACTTTGGATCTCACTTAAATAAGTACTCCCTGCCTGCACACCTTCTCATTCTATGTAACTTGTCAGTGTTCCATTACTGAAGAGCTGTAGGGGCGTTCTTGATCTCTTGACTTTGCCTAGAGAGCCATGAAGCACCCTGGTTGTTCTTCAGCTCTCTCTCACTCTCATAAGAGTAACCCATGTCATTTCCAAGTAAACCATCCTTCCAATTATATCCTTTACCTACACAACAAGTTTAAATCAGTAAAGATCACATTTAGTCAGGGTTGGGCCTAGGAACCTGTGAATTCATCAGTGTGGGTCACTCCCTCTATCAATGCATATTTTCAGCTTTATCATCTTAGTACTTGAATGACTTGCCCAGGATCATGCAACGAAAGGTAAAACTTGAACTCATTTCTTTCCGAATCTGAAAAAACAAGTCTGTATCTACTATACCAGGCAGCCTCTCATAGATAGAGCTTTAGGTTTCCTTATTTCCTTCTCCCTCTAATAAGATTTCCTTCCCATGTCAAAGTATCAGCTGTTTTTTTTTCAAAGTTTAATTCCAGTATTTTCTATGGAAACCAAGTGGAATAAATAAAGAAATGAATGGATGGGTAAGTGAATGAGTAAATAAATGGATAAAGAAATAAAACACTGAGTTTAGTGGGTCTCATTGAAGCACTGTTTCAGCTGAAATATCATCTGGTGGCTTGGACTCTGGTTCTGGCTAATCCTAATGTTTCAGGAACCAGAGCTACTTAAATTTAGGTTCAGCATCACTTCATGGCTTTAAGATTCTTTTCTCTTTAAAAAAAATTTGTCCTTTTTTAATGAATGGAATATCATAGTTAAATTAACAGTGCTACAACATTTATTAATCATATAATATAGAGGAATGCATTTTTTAAAATCTCTGAGATCTCAAGGAAAACTACTTTAATAGTAGCTAGCATTGTAAGATTGCAAAATGCTTCACAAACGTTATCTTATGATTTCTTTACAACAACCCTGGGAGGTAGGTGTTAATTATTAGCTTAATTTCACTGATGAAGAAACTGAGGCAAACAGTCATTAAGTGACTTTGCCCAGGGTCTCACAGCTAATTAAGTGTCTAAAGCAAGGTTCAGACTCATGGCTTCCTGATTCCAGACTCCATTATGCCATCTAGATATCAATGCTTCCTGAGAGAAATGCATATTCTACCACATATTCTATGGGCACTAGTTTTATTTAACAAAATCTCCCACATATTTACCCAGAGAAGCACATGATACTCACATCAATTAAATAGAAAATCTATATGCCTTAAAAAAAAAAAGAACTCATGGTAGGTAGGAAGAAGATGGTAAACATATTATGGGACTTAAAAAAAACACCACCACCACAAAACTATAGAATCCCAGAATCTCAGAACTGGAAGAGACCTCAGTGGCCACCTAGTCCAACCTATACTTGGAAAAAAAAATCTCCCCTCCAGCATCACCAACTACCTTCTGCCTGAAGGTACCTCCAGTGAAGAAGAACCTACTGTGTCCCAGTGTAGCTCATTCTGCTTCTGGATGGTTCTAATTGTTAGGAAATCCTTCCTGATTTCAAGACTAAATCTGTTCCTTTGCTGCTTCTCCCTGTGGTTCTTAGCCCTGCCCCAGGGGACAAAGAGAAAAAAATCTAATCTCTCTTCCACATGGTAGTCCTTTGGGTACTCAAAGACAACTAACATCTCACTCCTTCCCTTGCCCCCAGTGGACCCTGTCTCAGAGTCACTTGTTTAAAGGCATAAAATAAAATACACAGGACTAGAGGGGAAACCAGTTGTATTGGAATAGTTATCAATACATACAAAGTGTTCTGTTCTTGAGGTTGAAACATCCCCAGTTCATTCAACTGGTCTTTATTTAGCATAAACTCAATTTTTCACTATCCTGATTAGATCTTCTCCAGATTATGTGTCCCTCCTAAACTGTGATGCCCAGAAGTGAACATAAGACTGCACGTGTTTGACCAGGGCAAAGTATACCTGGATTCTCTCTACCATATGCCTGTAATCTGTACCTCTCTTAATAAGATCTCATTCACTTTCTTTATTCATCTTCCATTTTAGTACACAGTAGATTTGCCAATACATGGTGGCTCATTCAGCATCCCATGCAAATATATAGTTAAAATATGCATTTTGGTGATTAAATAAATGGTGCGGTACTCAGCGTGGGACATGTAGGCTATGAAAGAATTTTAAACCATTTCAGTGTTATGAGGCAAACTGCTGGATCCTGGTACAAGTATGAAATAGCTATTTACAGCTTGAGTTCTTAACTCTGTATCTGTGAATTTTTAAAATGTATTTATGACTGTTCCAATACAATTGGTTGCCCCTCTAGTCCTGTGTGTTTTATTATACACTTAAAAAAAAAATAATTCTGATGGGGTGGCTAGGTGGCGCAGAAAATAGAGCACCAGCCCTGGAATCATGAGGACCTGAGTTCAAATCCAGCCTCAGACACTTAACACTTACTAGCTGTGTGACTTTAGGCAAGTCACTTAACCCCAACTACTCTGCCCTACCCCCTCCAAAAGAAAAAAAAAGCAAAAAAAAATAGTAAGAAAAAATAATTCTGAAGAGGGGTCCATGGGCTTCACCAGACTACCAAAGGGATCAATGGCATAAAAAAGGCTGAGAATCCCTGATTTGAAACATCCATGATACTGTACCTTCTTTTAATATTAGTGACATTAGATTGAATGAAATAATTTTAAAATTATACATAATATATATTTATATATAAATGTAAAATATATGTATATAATTTAATTTATAGAATAAAACAAGCATTTTTACTTTTTTAATTACATTTTTAATTTACGGAGTAAAAAAAAAAACTTTATGCTAAGGTGTATTTTGTTTTAGACACCATTTTAGTTGCTTCTCCTGAGTTCCTGTCACCAATATTATGACAAACAATAAAGCCTAGCTAATCAAATAAAATTACTGCTTTCTGCATTGTGTTCTAAAATAAAGTTCTTTTGTGGAATCTCATCTTTTCTGTCTCTCATGTACTATTCAGTATTTTCATATACTATTTAATGTGTGTATGTATACACACACAAATGGTTGAGTCTGTAGTTTATTACGTAATCTGCTTTTGTAACGAAGGCTGCATAGTACTTTGCATGCAAACAGATTGTTTATAAATATGAAACCTCCTTTCATTACATGCTGTGACAAGTTTAAAAGGATAATGTGCTTCACTTGCAGCCCTGGACGTTCTCCCGCCTGCTGTGACCATGAAATAATTATGATGAACCATGTCTACAAAGAAAGATTCCCAAAGGTAATGAATTGTGTTTAAGATGCACAGCATCTCTGCTAACAGGCAGCGTAGGTTTTAAGCATGTGTATGGTGGTTTTGTTATTGGAAGTAATGATCCAATCCAGTAATGAGTTTCATAAAGCAGGCACCAAACTCTTATTAGAAAGATAAAATCACTGTAATTTTTTTAAACTGCTGAGAACTGACCCTTCTTCCTTTAGGTATTACTGAACTGACTCTAAAATTAATTTTTGCTGGTTATATACAGTCTAGGAGACTATTGTTCAGAAGTTTTTATATAAAATCAGAAGTCGTTTCTGGTCTCTTTGTGCTATTTGTGTTCTAGGAATAACTTGTTATGCCATGAGAAGCCCTCTCTTTTTTTCTCCCTTTCATAATCTCATACGTCATCCATTTCATAGGCAGAATGTGTTTTGGATTGTTTTCCATTATTCTCTCCCCAACCCTATCTAGTCTCACAGCCTTCCCACTTCTCCCCTCATTATATATTTTGAAAGTTAATTATTGACTTAGAGCTGAAAGTGCAAAGTGTCATTTTGCTCCCTTAGCTTTTCAAATGAGAATTAGGTCATCATGAAGAGGAGTAAAAGGCTGGGACCCTGGCCAGGAGGAGCTATGGCATGTTCTCTTCTCCTGCTCCCCATTCCCCAAATGGTTTGGATTTGGGGGAAGAGGTTAACCCTTGGAAAATCCTCTATTTTCCTCCGGCTTCAGCCCTCCCACCCTTGTAACCCCAAGGAAGGGAACAAAAGGAAACCTTTGGTTTCATAAATCAGGCTCAGAGTGCTTATTATTTTTAATGAGTCCAACATTGATGTCATTGATTAAAGCAGTTTGAGCTATTTATCACATGTCAGTTGTGCAGTAGGAAAGTAGACACTGACTTTTCATAGAAACTGTTTGCTTTATTGGGGAGAGACATGAGCATTGGGGGGAAGTGAGTATCAGAGAAAGGGAATGAATACAGTGGTATATGATTGGGGATACCTCAGGCCAGGAGTCAAGACTAGGTAATAGGTGATTAGAAAGAATTGAATGGAGTTGGAAAATGTAATTCCTAGAGGATTTGCCAAGAGAATCTTTTTGTGCTTTTATATATGAAATAGATTTTAGGGATGAGGGATGCGAAGGTAATAAGAGAGGTGGCATACCATGGTGGATAGAAAGCTGGCCTCATAGCCAGAGAACTTGGGTTCAAGTCCCACCTCTGACACATGTGCAAGTCACTTAATCAATCAGTGCTCTAGGCAACTCTTTCAAAGTTGCAAAGAAGGTGCTAATACCTACACTTCTCAAAGGGGTTTTCTTACCTGGGAGTTTTCCATTGTAATGAAATCACCAGTCTAGTCCCTAAACCTATGACTGTCCCTTAAAACGGGGCTTCTTAAACTTTTTCCGCTGGCAACCTCTTTAACACTTCTTAGCACAATAACAACAAAGACCACTGGGCATATTTAAGAGACCCTCTAGAGTAGAATCAGTAAAGAAATGAATTTGTCCCAGTGTTTGCATGTTATTTGAGGTGTAGGGAGAAACTTGCATTCATTTGCCAGGTTGCAGCCAGGGAATATGAAAAGTTAGCATTCCATGTTATGAGCATTATTTACATGGTAGTATTTCTTATATTACTATCTATATTTATTCTTAAAAATAACCAGAGGCTTCAGAAAGTGCTAGTTTATTGTGATAACATAATTGGGAATTTACATGCACGTGTTATATCATACCTGTTTGTGTTTTTTTCCCCCTCATTAATAGGCTACAGCTCAGATGGAAGAACGTCTACAGGAAATTATCACCAGCTATTCTCCTGATAATGTCCTCCCCCTGGCAGATGGAGTTCTCAGTTTCACCCACCATCAGATCATTGAACTGGCTCGAGATTGCTTGGATAAATCCCACCAGGGTCTCATCACCTCACGATACTTCCTCGAATTACAGCACAAATTAGATAAGTTGCTACAGGAGGTATGAACCGTGCATCGTACAGAGTTAATTATCTTTTGCTGAAAAATTATATGAGAATATTTGCTTAAAAGTTGTGGCAATGAAGTAGATGAGGTTGCTGTCTCAAGGAAAAAGAAATACATGGTGAAGTGCTATAAATTCATGCTAGTTGTTGTTTAATGTAATTAAAAAGTTAATGCAGTAACCTTTATGGAAACCTCAGGGCCCAGCTATGTATGACTCTGGGATAAGTGGATTGTGAAGGATTTAGAAGCAGTCATTTTTTTTTCTTAGTCCGCAAGTTATAAATTGCCTGTGTATGTGTGCATGCCTTTATGAAGCTATCTAGTACTAATATCTTGAAAAGGGTAAATGGAAAAGTACCAGCTTCTTCCAAGCCATATGCCCTGTTAATTAACCTGCATGGTGTTGGGTAGTAAATGGCAAACCTTAAATTTTCACTACTGTCAGCTCTTTTTTTTTTTTTTAAAGCCATCCCATTTCCAAAATGAAAGATAAAGAGAGGGCCTGTCTGGGCCTAACACTTGCATGTATAACTCTTGATAACACTCCTGGGAGCATGTAGGACATGTTGCAAAAGGGGATGGGAGAGGGGGATTGTTGAGTGGACTGAATCAATAATAGAGTTTGTCTAGCTAACTGAAGCCGATCAACAACAAATAAAACCAGTAATCAAGTTTATTAGATGCATTTTGTCTAAGCGCATTATGGGAGATACAGTGGCCCTGTCTTGACATCACTTAAGGTCAGATTCTGGGTACCTGAGCATAAACATATGCTAATGAGTGTGATGAACTACCCCATCATAACTGAATCTTAGAGGAAAATTTTGGTGAGGTAGTATGTGTGTTAGGCCACATGTCAGTCCCCTGCTGAAGTACGCTTGACTTAACAGCAAGCAATAATCTAATCCTGTTGCAGTTTTTAATTGAAAGGACTAGTGAAAATGATAACAGCCTATGTAAATGACTTTTGATTCCCCTAGGGACAATTGGGCTTTTTTTAAATGACAAGCTTCTTGTTGGAAGGTACAAGTTAAGGCCCAAAATGCTGCCAGTAAGCCCTGTGGCTGAGCCTTCCTTTGATTCCATTGCTCTTTTTTTTTCTTCTTTCTTTTTGTATTTTTTTGAGTGGGGAGGTAGTTGGGGTTAAGTGACTTGTCCAGGGTCACACAGCTAGTAAGTGTCTGAGAGCAGATTGGAACTCATATCCCCCTGACTCCAGGGCTGATGTTTTATCCACTTTGCCACCCAGCTGCCCCTTACTGTTTTCCATAGTGTTCCCATTATTCCCAGATTGGTCCTAATGTTTCCTGTTTCAATCTAAGTATCCATCTGTTGAACAAGGGTATTTTGGCCTACTTGTGTTGTGAAAAGAGAATGATCAGAAACCTTCCCACTCCCCAACACACATACACACACACGCACACACACACACACTCCCTTCCCCAATCACAGATTGTGTTCAGCCTTTATTCATCAAGGTGAGCTTTAGTGCTATTGTCAGATATGTGTTGTACTAGTCAGTAAACATTTATTCAGTGCTTCCTATGTGCTAGGCACCATGCTGAAAACCCCTAGGGATACAGGGCAGCTAGGTGGGACAGTGAACAGAGCACTGACTCTGGAGTCAGGAGGGCCTGAGTCCAACTCTGACCTCAGACACTTAGCACTAACTAGCCATGTGACCTTGGGCAAGTCATTTAACCCCAAATACCCTGCTTTCCCCCCTCCAAAAAGTAAAAAAAACAACAACAACAACAACAACAAAACACAAAAAACCCCTAGGGGTACAAAGAAAGGCAAAAGACTGTCCCTGCTCTTGTGGGACTCAGGGTCTAATGGGGTAGACAACATACAAACAAATGTACAAACAAGATATAGACAAATTGGAAATCATTAACAGCGGGAAGTACCTGGTATCAGGACATCAGGAAAAGCTTCCTGTAGAAGATGGGTTTTAAGTGGGACTTGAAGGAAGCTGGGGGCAGAGATGAGGAGGGAGAGCATCTCTGGTATGAGGGTCAGCCAGGAAAACTTATCCAGAGTCGGGAGATGTACTGTCTTGTGTGCAGAAGGGCAAAGAGATAGACCAGTGTCATTAAATTGGAGTAATGGGAAGGAGGACAAGGTGTGAAGACAATAGAGAGCCACTGGATTTTACTCACTGAGGGTGGAGAGTGTGACAGGACCAAACCTTCACTTTAGGAAGATCTCTTTGACAATTGAATGGAAGGTGGGCTGAGGTAATGAAGGCCTTAACCAAGGTGGTATCAGAGAAGAGATGGGTCCTATGCAAAATGTTGGTGAAGTACAATTGACAGGCCTTGACAATAGACTGGATATAGGTGGTAAGAGTGAGGTGTCAAGTGTGGTTCCCAAATTTTGAGTCTGAGCAACTAAGAGTGGGAAGTTTGGAAGGGCAGAGAATTTGGGGGAAGATAAATCCAGTTTTGGATATGTTGAGTTCAAGATGCTGCTACTTAGAGGCACTGGAAATGCAAGAATGGAGGTCAGCAGAAAGATTAGAGCTGGGTTAGTAGATTTAAGAATCATTAACATAAAGATAATAATTGAATCCATAGGAGCTGATTACCAAGTAAAATAATATAGAAGGAGAAGAACAGAGGACCCAGGAAGAACCCTTAGGTATATTCACAATTAGCAGGCATGACCTGGAGAAAGATCCAGCAAAGGAAACTAAGAAGAGGTAGTCAATAGGTAGAAGGAGAACTAGGAGGACCAGGGTCCTGAAAACCTAGAGAGAAGAGAGTATCCGTTAGGAGAAAGTGATCACCAGTGTCAAAGGTACAGAGAGGTCAAGAAGGACTGAAAAGAGGCCATTGTTAGACTGGGCAGTTGGGAGATTGGTAACTTTGGAGAGAGCAATTGTGGTTTAATGTTGAGATTGGAAGCCAGACTATAGAGTCAAGACCAAAGTGAGAGGAAAGGAAGTGGAAGCATTGATGGCCTCATAAAGCTTAGCCACAAAAGGCAGTAGAGATAGAAGAGAAGAGCAAGGAAGGATGGGTCAAGTGAAGGTTGTCTGAGACTGGGAGAGACATAGGCAATAGGCCGAGACTGAACTGTAAGAGTGGTTGTGGTAGAGGGGAGAATCTTCTGGAGAAAATGAAATAGAAGGGGATCATTTGTGCATGTAGAAAAACTTGCTTTGGGAATTAGAGGGGCCACCTCGTCATGTGATACAGGGATGAAGGAGGAGATACTGATAGAAGGCTTCTGGGTGATGTGAGAAGAGGAGGGGAGGAAAAGGACCTCCCAAAATACGGCTTCAGTTTTTTTGTTTGTTTTTTTCAGTAAAATGTGAGGCAAGATTCTTAGCTGAGATGATGGGAGAAGGGAGAAGACATGGAAAATTTGAGGAGGGATAAAAAGGTTTGGAGGATACTCTGTAGTGAGTGGGACAGAGACAGAGGGGTATAAAAGGATTACCTCACCACTGTGAGGGCCTAGTCAGATTGTGTAACAAATTCATAGTAGACCCAGTGAGCCTGATTTCATGATTTCCTCCTAATTTGTTTGGCAGCCTATGTGTGCCAGTGATCTCAGTGAAACTCACTACTTAATTTTTTTTTTTCTCCATGAGTCTGCCATACCCCTGCTAGCGTTTTTCATGGAGGAATTTCTCTTTGCCATGGGTTAAGTCTGGAATGTTCTGAACTGGCATCATAATGGGTGATGACCAAGTCCTGTTTGATTGGTTTATAGCGAGGTAATATCTCGCTCTTTGGGTAGAGACGAGTGTGTTTATAGCATGAAAGTCATTCCTTTGGCAATAAGAACATCTTTTGTGCTTCACTGTAAGCTCCTTGAATAGAGAAATGATTTCATTTTTATGGTGATATCCCCAGCAGTTGCCCTGCCTGGCACCCAGCAGTTGCTTAATAAATGTTTGTTGATTCCTTGATTGATTGATTTCTTGTACAGTGGCCCTATCTCAACAGATAAAAGCATTTCTATTCATCATTTTACTTTTCAGCAGTTAAAACTCTTTCAGAATCACATTTACCATAGATATTAAGGGCTGAGAATGTTAAAAATAAAATAAAACACATAAGGCTGGCTAAGGTGCCTGCACTAGAGTTGCAGTGTGGAAACAAGTTGTATGTTTATTGTTGGTTCCCAGCCATGATAGACATTCAAGAGATAGCAGGGTTTCCTATAGCCTCTTAATGCAACGTGCCATTCTTCCAGATAACTCAGGAAAGTGTCCCCCTGGGCTTTGAGCACTTTGTTTTAGCTAATGCTTTTTTAAAGTTATGAGGTTGAGGTCAATTCAAATGGAGTAGTTTTTAGGTGTCTCAATCCTTTTACTTAGGTGTGTTTGTGAAAAGAAGATAGATCCTACTCTCAGATCTGGGTCACAATTTTATTTTGACCAAAGCTTAAAATAGAAACATATTCACGATATCTTTCAGTGTTCTCGTTTAGTAGAACATTGCTGACAACCAGAACCAAATGTTTCTCTTCTCAATTGTAGTTCTCTTTCAAATTGAATGTTTGCTTTTTTTTAATCAAAACTGGGAAAGTTTCTCTCCCCTTTTTCTTAAATTTTAAAATTAGTAGATAAAGTCTTCGAGTAATACCATGTCTTTTTATTTTATATGATAATGCTTGGAAGTAGAAAGGAAATTAATATGTATTTTTTTATAGTTTTTATAATAGTATTCCATAACTTAAGTGATTTCATGAAATAAAATCTTTTTTTCTTCTTCAGAATTTACCTTTCCAGATGCAAAGCCCTTCTGAAAGGTTCTAATATTTTGTTCATTTTTTGTGTTGTTCTTAAATACATAAACCAGTGATGCTATTGTATTAGATAGGAACCTCATTGTGCAACTTCTATTGTCAATATAAAAGTAAAAAGGATTTTTAAAAATATATGAATGAGGAGATGATTATCTCTGAGAAGAAAAAAAACACACGTGGCTTCTTGGTATTCATTATGTCTCACATAATCTTGTCATTATCGAAGATAAAAAATTAGAAGTTTTAAGTGTAATTTAAATCTTTATAAAAGTCTCTGCTATCTTAGAAAACTTAGATATGATAGACCTAGAGAAAATTAAATGGGAACAGAAAGGAGTACACTTTTTTCTCAACTGTATATGGCAGTATTACAAAAATTGATTATATATTAGGGCATAAAATCCTTACAAACAAATGCAAAGATATTAAATTGCCATTTTTAGACCACAATACAGTAAACATTTCATTCAGTAAAGGACCGTGGAAGCATGGATTAAAAATTAATTGGAGGGGCGGCTAGGTGGTGCAATGAGTAGAGCACTGGCCCTGGAGTCAGGAGGACCTGAGTTGAAATCCAGCCTCAGACACTTGACACACTTACTAGCCATGTGACTTTGGGCAGGTCACTTAACCACAATTGCCTTCCAAAAAGCAAAAAAAATAATAATAATTGGAAACTAAATAATCTAAACCTAAAGAAGGAATAAGTTAAAATTATCTCCCATGCTTCCATTGTGTATTTTTCTCTTGAACATACTCAATTCTCCAATTAATTACCAATTATCTTTTTATTTTTCCTTTTCTACATTTGCTTCTATTCTTTGCCTTTTGCTTTTCTATACATAGCATGTAAGAAACATTTATTAAGCCCCTTCTGTACACAAAGTACTGTACTAGGCAAATATATGTGCCCTTCCCTCAGAGAGTTTACAGTCTAATTGAGAGACAGCCAGTGAGAAGTCCAGGCAGAGATCTATGAGACATTTCAGGAAGGAGAGAGAAATTGTTTTGAGGGTGGGAAGGCAGGGCAATTTGGGGTTAAGTGACTTGCCCAAAGTCACACAGCTGGTAAGTGTTTAAATATCTGAGGTCGGATTTGAACTCCTTCTGATTCCAGGGCTGGTGCTCTATTCATTGTGCCACCTAGTCACCCCAGGAGAGAGAATTTTAAGCAGGAATATTTAAGAGGGATATCTAAGGCAGGCAAGGATTTCAGCCAGTTATTACAGAGTAGGGTCCATTCCGTGGACTTGGAAAATGACATGAGGAAAATTATAGTGGCTAGACTGAAAACAGCACTGCAAATAATTCAGTTTGGCTTAAATGTAAACTTTATTTTTTTATGTAATAAATTTTATTTGTTTCTTGTTTACATCATTCATTTT
>CM053594.1:321102049-321157006 GCA_028646575.1 Pseudocheirus occidentalis
CAGACACTTACCACATACACACAAAAAAACTAGCCGTGTGACCTTGGGCAAGTCACTTAACCCCAACTGCCCTACCCCCCCACAAAAAAAACGCAAAAAAAAAAAGATTTCAAAAGAACGGTGTGAGAAAGGCTGGGCTGGCATACCACTGTTGAGTATTAGCAGGAAACAACTTCTTCTTCATGGAAAAGCAGTATGGCAGCTACAGCAGCATGCAGGGCTGAGCAAGGAGACTCTCAAGGGCTCATTCTTTATGGCAGTATTTCAACTAATTCATGGTAACCTGATTTTAGCTAAGGATCTCTTTATTTCTCTCACAGTTTTTTTATTGTAAATTTTTGTTATATATTTTCTTTATTATTTACTTGAAATACAATTACCAACAAACATGAATCATTAATTCACGTAACTTTTAAAATAAGCTAGGTACTGTTATGAGAGATTTAAACAAGCCTACAAATAAAGATGTAACTTGGGTTTCATAAAGGTAGTGCTAATAATCTTTATTCGTGACACTTTTCGGAGTGCTTTTGTATGGACTTTTTGAATTCTTAACCATTCTGTGAGGTAGCCAAAGGAGGCAACATCCCGGATAAAACCTGAATGACCCTTTAGAGTCACATGAAACTACGTACTGTAGCAGATGTCTAGGTGGCACAGTGGATAGAGTGCTGGGCCTGGAGACCGCAAGTTCACATCCAGCCTCAGATGCTTGATGAGCTGTATGACCATGGCCAAGTCATTTAATCTCTGCTTCCTCAGTTTTCTCCACTGTAAAATGGGCATCATAAAAGTACCTGGAACCCCCAGGGTTGTTTATGGGGTTCAAATGAGATAATATTTGTAATGGGTTTCACGCAGAGTAGGTTCTATATAAATGCTTACTCTCTTCCCCTTATTCCTTCACTGATGGGGTGAAGAAAATGTAGTTTTAACCTCTGATTTGGACAAGGATCTTTATAGATGGGCAGGACCTGTGGGGCAAAATCAAAGCTCTGAGAGCAGGTGAACTTAAAAGTAACACAGAAGTTACAAATCACAGCCATGGGTTCTCTGCTGCTTTACACAAGAGCAGAGAGTATAACTAAAAAGAGAAGATGGTAGGACAATAGATCTTGATTGGGAAAGAACACAACTCTTAAGTACAGCCTCTCAGCTTCAGAATGGCTTTGCAGTATCTAGTATTGCTGTCAGTGTGATTTGAAGTCCAATCTGAGTCTAAGGACTCATTTTTGGATGGTTTCATGGGCATGTGTTCAGCAGTGCACTCATACATTATATTCATCAGGCCCAGGCTCATCATGTTGGTAACTGCATGGGCAGATTGGTTTGGCATTTATTTATTTAGAATAGATTTGCCCTTCCAAAAAATTTTCTTGAGCAGGTTTCAGGTAAAATACTGAAGTTCTAAATGAACAATTTAAAAAAGTTTTCCAAGATGCTAAAACATTTTTTAAAAAAAGGAAATAAATGTAATTGTTAAGATTGTTTAAATGCCAAAAAACAAAAACAAAGCCCTGTTATACAATAATTCAAATGGATTATATTAAACCCAGGGAGATGATGTATAAAAAATATTTAAAAGTACAGACTTTTTAGAAGTTTGAAGGTATTTATTATATATTTAATTAATATATTATATAATATGTTATATAATTATATATAAATTAATTATATATAATAATTATATACAAATATATAAAATCAATAAATTTAGTATATAGCCTCATTATATATTTACCTACCTCCAATTTATGGTGTCTATGGACAGAGCTGGACATCCCCAGTGTCTTGCCAGAGTCAGAGCATACAGAAAAGCATTGTAGTTCTTAATATGGGAAGGCTCTGCATGTGAATTTGGGGAATGTAAATAAGAAGTGAGATGTGTGGGTATGTTAAGCCATTATTTCTGTTCTTCATCATTTGAAATATTAAAGGACTATTAATTTCTTCCCTACTACCCTGTGTCTATGCTTCCAAGTAAGTATTAAGGAAGGTCGTATGCCATATTTTCCTCTACTGAATCTTATCATATCTGTATTAATCATATATATCTCTAGTTTACTAGCTAACAAAGTGTTTTGAGATTTCTCCTAATTTTGTTATGTAAGGATAATAATCAGCTAATAATTTGGGAAACCATAAGGAAACATTTTTTTGACTATTTGCTAATACACTGATTAGTTTTTGGTGAAATCAGATCTTACAGAAGAGAAAATCTTTTGGTCTCCAAGACTTTTACAATTCTTTCAAAGAAATGAAATTAAGATTCAGATTGTTTCACTGTGGGACAATGAGCTGGATTTAGCTTTGTAATGAAATATTTTAACTTCCTTTTCAATAAAGGGGAACTCTAGAAGTAAATACAGTGATGTTTAAGTCAAATGAAATTGAGAAAGTTATCTATAGATTGTATACATACTAAATAAACACAAGTGTGTTTTGTGTAGGCTTTAGGAACTTAAACTAAGATCTAAAATAATCGTAAATGTTTTCAGTCCTTTGATACCTAGGAATGTTGCCCAAACCAGAAACTGTCAAGTATGTGTAGTGTTCAATAATCACACAAAATGTTGGTGAAAAGGAGCCTCACTTTGTGGAGAAAAGGGGATAGGGTGGATATGGAGTAGTGGAAATCTTAGAGATTCAGATTTGGGGTTCTAACTCTGCCTTTTGTGAGCTGTGTACCATTAGTAAAGTTCCTTTCTCTTCGTGTGCATCAATTTCTTCATCTTTAAAGTGAGAAGATTATATAGGTTGGCATGGTGGATAATGTACTAGACACGTGAGTTGAGAAGAACTGAATTTGACTCTTGCAGACCTTAGACACATTAGCTGTGTGACCCTAAATAGTTTCTTATTCTGTCTTCCTCTATTTGTTCTTTAAAATGAAAGAATTTGACTCCATAGTTCTTCCAGGTCTAAAACTACAATCCTATGAACCTAGAACTTATACCTTCAGTTCAAACATAACTTGATTCTGTTTGTCCTCAAATAGGAATTTGATCCTGAAGAATTCTACTACCTCTTGGAAGCCGCTGAAGGCCATGCAAAGGAAGGGCAAGGCATTAAAACAGACATTCCTAGGTATATCATCAGCCAGCTGGGACTAAATAAGGATCCTTTAGAAGGTAAATGTCCCTTATTGAATTGAACACTCAGGGCACGGAGAGTGGGAAGGAGAGAAAGGAGTCTCTCAGGGATTCTGTCTTTATTCTTTGTGATGTTACTTTGCCAAGTTCTGAAACCATCAACTCTTCCATAAAGAACTATTTCCTTCTTTCCAACCTCCACTCACAACCCAAATTAACCCTCACTGAAATTCTATGCTGACCCAGAAAGCAGCCTCATTATATATTTACCTACCTCCAATTTATGGTGTCTATGAACAGAGCTGGACATTCCCAGTGTCCTGCCAGACTCAGAGCATACAGAAGAGCATTGCAGTTCTTAATATGGGCGGACTCTGCATGTGAATTTGGGGTATGCAAATAAGAAGAGAGATGTGTGGATATGTTAAGCCATTATTTCTGTTCTTCATCATTTGAAATATTAAAGGAGTATTAATTTCCTCCCTACTACCCTGTGTCTGTGCTTCCAAGGAAAACATTTCTCTTGCCTGGTTATCTAACAGTCTGGCTGCATGCAACTAAATAAAGCAAATAAGTAAACTTTTATTGAAAGTCATATAATGAATATTTTGAAATAATTCTTGGAGTAGAGATATAGGGGGAAGGCTAGGGGTGAGAAGGAGATCCTTGAACAAGACTTGAGACTTTATTGATATAAACAATTCCAGGGGACGATGTTTCCCTTACCAACAGAAACCAACCAAATTGTTTGGCAACTTCCAATCATAGAGACTAAACTGGGGTGTGGGAAGTTAAGTGACTGGCCAGATCACTGCATAATCAGGGGGAATCATAATGCCAGGTCTCCCTAATTCAGGTCACATGGCCTCTCCTAAGGAGTACTATGTAATACTTCCAGGCTGGGTCACTCTATCCAAGCAATACAGTTTAGTCTAATACCAAAAAAATCATAGTATAATACAGTACAAAAATAGTACAATACAAAACCAGCTGAGCAAAATAGAGAAAGGGAAGCTAGGTAGCTCAGTGGATAGAGTCATGGTCCTGGAGTCAGGAAGACTCAAGTTCCTGAGTTCAAATCTGGCCTCAGATGCTGACTAGCTGTGTGACCCTGGAAAAGTCACTTCACCCTGTTTTCCTTGGTTTCTTTATCTGTTAAATGAGTTGGAGAAGGAAATGGCAAACTAGTCTAGTATCTCTGTCGAGAAAAACCCCACATGGGGTCACAGAGAATGGGACATAATTGAAAAATGACTTAACAACAAGAGACACTTGGGCTTGCACTGAGTACGTGAGGTTGGGTTCCAATTGCAGATCTTTCACTAGCTGGATTTTGCTTTCAATTTACGCACCTGTAAAATGAGTTTGAACAGATTATTGGTCAGAGTCCTTTCCCACCCCATCTTTCTGTAATTCTTTTATGCTTCCTTTTGCTAAGAAAATTAGGGAATACTAATATTACAGTGAAATAACTCATTCACATTTAAAAATATTGCTTCAAAAGAGTTTGTGTTTCTTTCACATAGAAAAAATAGATGTACTTCTGTCAGATCACTCAGTTTATAGCACAGAACTAAAAATTACAATTTGGTCATTTTAAAAAACTATTATTAATAAGCTACTTTTTATAAAAACATCCTTCATTTTTCATTACATGGTTTGATCTCATCAACTAAAACAGGAGGTTTTGTGCTAGCTAGAAAGGTCCAGAAATGAGAAAGAATTTCATTCAAAATTGTCTTCTTGGTTCATTAGACTGAATTTGCGAACAGTATTTATCTTACTAAATTGTTTGTAATGGTGGTAAATGTTGGCACGAAGACTCTTCCCATCTGAAGCCGAGGAACCTGCCGCTGTAAACTCGTCTCTCCTATTTCCTCCTGCTTTGTTTGCTGTTGTGGCCATAGTATCTTTTCTTCCAGTGAAATGATGCATGCATTACTGGGAGATAATGCCAGATAAATTTATACTGTACTGAAAGCAATACCACAACAGATTCATCACTTATCAGAGACTGGTGACTGCATTTCTGAAAAGTTCCCTGGGGAGAAATTTTTTCCCCATGGCTTTTAAATTACCATCTTTACCTTTTTGTATCATGAGTCTTCAGAAATGGTTCAAATCAATGAAATAAAAAGGGCAGATGTTTAATGGTATTTAGATGAGTTTTAAAAATCTCTTCAGGCATTACAAAATGATGCCTTAGCTCCCTGCTTCAAAAGCTGACTCTCGGTTCCATTCCATTACTACCCACTGCTTACAAATAATATGTGTTTCCCAGATAATAGTTATTTAGCAAAAATTCTATTTAAAATAGAACCATTTTTTAATTTGTTTCTTTTTTATGAAAGTAATTGGAGTGGGGGAGGCTGTCAAAGTATATTATAGTGACTCTTCACACCACTGGAGTTTAAGGTCGTGTCAGCAATTGCATTATAGACCTAGTTCTTTACAGGTTTATCCATGGGGAGTAAATGTCAAGTAGACTGAACCTTAGTACTGGGGCTGGCAATTGAGGAGCCAATTGTCTGCCTTCTTGGACCCATTTTCATTTTGAATAAAGCCAATGTTTGATTTCTTGGGATATCTGTAATTCGTTTTTGTCGAAGACAGGTTATCATTTTATACCTTTATACTCCTGATTTCAATTTGGGCAGTAATCTTTTAAGCTACCCTTGTTATTATTTAAAATATGACTGCTGAAGTACAATTTCTAAAGTTTCATCACCTCAGAATATGTTTGTATCACTGTTTTTTCAACACCTGCCAAAATTATTATTAATATGTAAACAAGGGTCCCAGTCAGTAGTAATGATTTCATTTAGAAGGAACATCAAATAAATAACAGCTGTATTTCACCCACTCTTTAGGGGTTCATCCAATCATATCTGTTTGATAGCAACTCTCTATCGATAAACACTCTTCACATTGTTAAACACTTTTAAACGGCATTGGAAAGAAAACAGGAAGTGGTTACTCAAACTTATCTTTTCTGCTTGGCTACTACTTATTGGTAAAATAGAAAAAAATGCTTTTACTCCAGACTATGAGTTTGGTTTATTTTTAATTTAAATCATGTGAAGTAACCATTTTATAATCATTTAAATATAATTTTCCAGTAATCCCTAAAGATATAGGAGATGGTTTTGAAATATGTGTTAATGCATTATAGTTCAAACAGTCCAAGAACCATTGCTTATTAAATGCAATTTTATTAGATTTGTTCTGGAAGAGTAATTCGTAACATTAAAAAATGAGCCTTTATAAGGAAGTCTGTCATTGATTGACTCCTTAAACTTATATGTGTGGTTGGTGGAAGGTTCACTGGCCTGGAAGTCTAGTGGGCTTGGCTATAGTCCTGACTCAGCTGTTATCTTACTGTGTAACTTTGGCCATGACAATTAAGTTCTCTATTTCATCATCTATAAGAATAACTGAGCGTGTTCCAAAATGTGCTGTATGATATAGTGAAAACTGTCAGTGAACAAGTAAGAGAGACTTTGGGAGAAAATGTCAATTGTAATGATATTTCCCCTTAAAATATTAGCTATGAATTTATGTATCACAAATGCTTTGTTCATTTTTCAATTAATTTTTTTTACTTTGCTGCATATTTTTCCCAGCCTCTTCTCTTCCATGTCCCCCAAACCACCAGATAGGTTCTCTCTGTGTAAATTACCCAAAGTAACCTGTTTCCAAATTAGTTCAGGAGACACTATGCTTGATGTTATCTAACAGTTTCTGTGAACCCATTCATTCAGAGCAAAGGGATACCAGACTCTTGTCTTTAGGCTGTGGCATGTGGAATTGGGACAGGTGCCAGGCATCTACCAAAGCCAGCTCCAACAGCCTATTGAGAGACAATCGTTGAAATTTCAGTGTGAACATTTAGACCTCAGAAACTGGCTGTAAATATGGGCTTAGTTATTGTTTTGTCCATTGTCTACACTTAAGAAAGTGATGGAGAAAATATTAATGATGTTAATTAAACCTAAAAAGTTTCATGCCTACAGTTGTTTTTCCACTCGACTAATTGTGAAACATTTCTCAGTACATCCCTGGGTTTGTGGCATGTTCGCTTTTAACCTATACCATCTGTGATCCTGGTCACAAGTGTGGATTGTTTTGACCATAAAGGTAATTTTAGCTTTGTGCCCAAGGATGGTTATTTTGAGTGGGGCATTCAGATGGATGCCATAGGAATGTAGTAAATACTTATTCCAGGAGAAAGTAAGAAACCTTGCCACTTCTTACATATCAGATATGGAGAGTCTTTGATCTCAATCCCCTTTCAGGTCCCCAACAATTTTTGAAGTCACAAAATCTTTACAATGCTCTTTGGAACTTAGACATACCTACAACCAAGTGGTGAGCTTGACTCTTCATGGAATGAAATGATTGTGGAAACTCACCATGAAGAAAAGGATGGAAGAAAGAGGAATCGTGAACTATTACACAATTACAAAGAACAAAAGTTCTGCTTTTGTAACATTTAAGAATGACAATTTTTGCTTTTTTTCTGTCATGTGAAAAACATAATCTTTCCTTCAGGTTTCAGTCTAGCACTTCTTGTCTTTTTGCAACTTTTGACATGTCTATTCTCATCTTTCTTTTCTGTTTTCCCCTTTAGAAATGGCACAGCTAGGGAGCTATGATAGTGGGACAGCAGAAACACCAGAAACTGATGAATCAGTGAGTGTAAGTGTTCTTTGTCTGCTGCTTTTGTAAATACTAAATACCTAAATATTTCACATTAATTGAATTATGCTGCACAGTATTTCTTTCCACTCTTTGCTAGGTTGGTAAATGATTGGTTTTCAAAAAGTTGCTATAATGTACATTTATGATAAGGTATATTATTTAACTCAGTATCCTTGGTTACTTCTATGCCACAGTGAGGTGTAAGGGTAGAAATTTAGAGTAGGTAAAAATTGTGTTTTGGGGTGCCTAGGTGGCGCCTTGAATAGAGCACAGGCCCTGGAGTCAGGAGGACCTGAGTTCAAATCCAGCCTCAGACACTTCACACACACACACACACACACACACACACACACACACACACACACACGCAAAACTAACCATGTGACCTTGGGCAAGTCATTCAACCCCAATTGCCCTACTTTATCCCCTCCAAAAAGCAAAAGCAAATTGTGTTTCAAAAAAATAATCCCTATTTTAAAAACGACATCATCTCACAAAATAGTAGGAAAACAGTGAAGGCAAAAACAAAACTTTAGAAAACTTAATGTGAGACTCAACTAAACCAGAGCATCCCAAGAACATTTATAGATAAAACTAGGAGGCTAACATATAAATGTGAATTGAAACAGATCTGTACACAACTCTAAAATAATCTAGTGTCATGTCAGTGAGAATAGAAACATTAAATATGGATTTTAAACACATTAGGCACTCTAGAAAATGAAGATGGAAAATGCAGCTGAACCAGAGAATCAACACAATTTTAGAGGGACTCAAATTGCTTTTTAAAAATATCTCAAATTTTAAAAAAAAGGATTCACCCAAAACAGGGGAGGATGGGGATAGACATATTTATTGATAACAAAAATGTTTAAGAAGATATCAGCAAAAATGAACTATATGCTTATATCACCATCATCAGGTCTACAAAATTTTGCTTTCAGGTCTACAGAATACCTGATACATGTTAGTTTGTTTGATTCCCACAACAACCTTCCACATTAAAAACCATAGACATTATATTGCACATTTTAAAGAAGAGGAAACTGAGGTTGTGGAGAAGTTAAGTGACTTGCCTATGGTTAAACTAGTACATGACAGAGGCAAAATCCCAGTCTAGGTCTCTCTAGATTCCAAGGACAGCACTTTCCGCTATATTATCAGGGATGTCTTTGATAAAAATGAAGAGAACAGAACAGGCTTTCTTGCAAGATTCTTTGTGGAAATTGATATCTCCACAGTCAAATAATTGACCATAATGTATCAAAAAACTGATCTCCCTTCCATTTACTTTTTGTTGGTTACAAAAAATAAAAAAGAAATCCATTTGAGTTGGTAGAGTGTGTATCCAAAAGAACTCTCCTATAACCAGGAGGGAAATGACAGCTGGGAGACTCCAGGGCACATGTTAAAGTTCTAAAAGATTCCTTGGTAGATATAACTACAGAAATAACTATTAAATTATGGAATGGAAGGCCACTCATTATTCAGAGATGTATACTTACCAGAGATATTAATTATTGTCATGAAGGACTTTCTTTACGAAAGTTCATGGAGAATTTCTCCAGGAAGGTGAGATTTTCCTGATACCCTTGTTCCCATGTGGCACTTTATTGATTTCATCAAGTTCATCAAGGCTGCAGGGCATTCTCATTGGACTCTACAGCCACTGAAAAAGAGATTTGGCCTAGTGATCTTCACAAGAGATAGGGTAAGGGACTGTACCTATGATTGCATTGATATAGGGAACTCCCAGGTGAGAGTTAATTCTACTGATGTAGGTTGGTCTTCTTTGCAAATTATAGTCTTAGAATGCTTCCTGGAACATTGAGAAGATAAGTGACTTGCCTAGGGTCAAACAGCCAGTATATGTTAGAGACAAGACTCTTCTTGACTTTAAGGCCAGCTCTTCAACTCTTGTCTAAGGCTGCCTTTTGTTGAAAAACACTATAGAAAACACATACTCTCTAGAGTAGATTATGACAAGTCATTGCAGAGCCAGTCCACTGAGTTAGTATAATAGTATCTAAGTCTTGGGTAAGTACTACAGATGGATAATGAAATCAGGCCCCAAAATAAATAGAAGGATGAGAATCGGGACAGTTGCTTTTGGGAAATGCACAGTACCTTAAATGGTCCCAAAGTTACCCCTGTTGCCAAAGCATTCTTTTAACAGATTTTAACATATTTTCCCATGAATGATATATGGCTTAGTTTCATGTAACATATCAAAATTCTGAGAACTCAGAATTGCAGATTACCCAAAGAGTGAAGGAAAAATACATGCAAGACGTGATATAAAAGACATCATCCTTATCATAAATGACTAGAAATAGAAGCTGGACGTGTAGCAAGAGAAAGGGATGAGAGATGAATTGCCTAACGTGACACAGGAGTAAACGTGAAATATTTTCTGATCCTGAAGAAACCTCTAAAGTATTGGATGATAGATTTGCTTGCTAATCAATCTACAGGCATTTTATTAAGTACCCTACTGTGTGCCAAGCACTGTGCTAGGTGAGAGAGATTCAAAGACAGAAATGAAACAGTCCTTGCCCTTAAGGAGATTACAGTCTATTGAGGAATGGCTTGTGTAAGTATAAGAATTACATACAATAAATAAAATGGAATATGGGTATAGGGAAGAGTAGTTACAGTAGTAACTTAGCAAAGAACATGTCAGGTCAGATCAGGAAAGGTTTCATGTAGGATTCATGTAGAAATCCTTCTGTGAAGGATTTAGGGAAGGGCAAGGACAAGAATTGCATGCAACGAGAAAGCCAAGGTGAGTTGATAGGCAAAAGTGAAGAGTTGCCTTTGCATCAATAAGGACATGAATCTATCAGGGAAGATAATGCAATACTTTCAAGCTATAAGTGAAGAGTTGCCTTTGCATCAATAAGGACATGAATCTATCAGGGAAGATAATGCAATACTTTCAAGCTATAAGTGAAGAGTTGCCTTTGCATCAATAAGGACATGAATCTATCAGGGAAGATAATGCAATACTTTTAAGCTATTTTGTCTTAGCAGTCAGTAAATTGGAGCAGACATGTAGAGGGAAGGACCCTTGCCCTACAGCTGATAGTGGTATTCCACTAGAGATAGAGACCATTGAATGAGCTGGGTCACTGAATCATTTCTGGATATAATCTTTGAGCTTAGCATTGGCTACTTTATAGCTCTGTGTGGCCTTATAGAGTACTCTTAGTGGGGAAGAGCAGGGATTCAGAACTCTATTTCCTTGTATGGAAGTAACCATCAGAACTGGGCCAGGCTAAATAATTCTGACCTCTCCATGCTAATAGGAGAGCCCTTAATTGGCTTTGATTTTAATGTTGAGCTGCTCACTTGGTCACAGTGAAATTAAGGTTGGAAGAAATAAAGGAAACATTGTTGTATTTACAAAGGCTGCAGTATCATTGATGTTCCCAGAGCTATGTGGGGGACAGATAATTGTCAGCATCCCATTTTGCTCAGAGAAACTGAGGCCAACTGACGTGCTCTGGTCAAGGATAGAAAAACTCTCTTGTAATTGTCTTAGCTGTTCCCTGGGTCACATTCTTTATCCTGTCTCATGCTTGGAAGCAGGCCTAAATGTTCAGAAATTTTGATCTCAAACTCCAACGACTCCCTGTAGGTGAACTGAGTCTGATCGGTTTTGTCTGGGAGATTGATGTGGCCTTCTCAGAAACTTGATGCCTTTCCTCTCCAAGCGTTTGAATGAAAAATGAGGCAGTGTGATGAGCAGAGGAAAGGATGTACTATTTAAAGCCATCATCCTGAAGTTTAGCGCTCTCACTTTGCCAGACTGATTTCAAAGGCTGCCTCACAGATACCTTTGGATAACGTACTCTTAACTCAACATATTCAAAACAGAGCCTAGCATAGTATTCTTTTACTACTGAATTGCATTGTGTCAGAATATTTGTTAACTTTGATTTCTTGTTTTCAAGAGCTCTAATACTTCACTGAAACTTAGAAGAAAACCCCGGGAAAGTGATTTTGAAACAATCAAATTGATTAGCAATGGAGCTTATGGGTGAGTAATTCAAGATAAGCTTTCTGTTGTACTTTAATGTAATAAAAGTATATGTTCTCCAGCACTTTCTTAGAGCAAACGTATTATCTTGGAATGACTTTTTAAAAACATTTTCTTTATTGACGTAACTTTCACCAAAGATTTCTCAGGTGAGAAAAAATAAACTTTTTTTTCCCCCTTCCAGTGAATTAGTGAATAAATATAAATTTAGAAGTTGCCCCTTCAGGTTTTAAGAGTAAAGTGGGTTCTTATAAAATCTCCCTTCTTCTCTGCCCACTCAAGAATAGTGGAATAAGCACTGGATAATTGAGGAATGCCTAAAGCTCTTTTCCTCAGATCTTCCCTGCAATGATTGCATCTTTGATAAATGTGCTATATTACATTCAGCATTACAACATTAAGATTATCCCATTTACTTCCTGTCTACACCCTTCCCCTACACCCCCCACACCCTGACACCATAGGAAGATTAGTGCTCAAAGAAGAGAATTCAGTTAAATTTTTGAGTAATTTCCATCCAATTTATCTTATGTCCTTCGTTCAATTTATTTTAGTCTTCATATCATTCCTTGAATATTTTAAAGTCTAAGTTACAAGCTAAAACACTGTAATGATGTCCCTTTGAAGGCATGTTTTGGAGGGTTTTTTTGAAGACTAGGTCTCTCTATTTCTTCTAGTCTGGAAGTGCGATAGCTGCTCATTTTAATTTAATTCAATAAACATTTATTAAATGCCTACCGTAGCAGCTAGTGGATAGAGTGCAGGGCCTGAAGTCAAGAAGAGTCATCCTCCTGAGTTCAAAATCTGAAGTCACTTATCCCTGGCTGCCTCAGTTTCCTCAAATGTCAAATGAGCTGGAGAAAGAAAGGGAAAACCACTCCAGTATCTTTGCCAAGAAAACCCCAAATGGGGTCACAAAGAGTTGAACATGACTGAAAAGACTGAACAACAACCAGAAAAGTGTCTACTATGTGAGAGGCACAGAACTAAGAGCTGGGGTTGCAAAACTAGCAAAAGATAACCCCTGCTCTCAAGGAGCTTACAGTCTAAAGGAGGGAGGGGAACAACATGCAAATGAATACATACAAAGCAAGCTGTATACAGGATAAATAGGAAATAGTTAATAGAAGGAAGGCCCTGGAATTAAGAAGGGTTGAAGAAGCTTGGGATTTAAGGATTTATGGTCCTACTTTTAGTCAGATTAGAAGCTTTGACCTGTTCCTTTTCTGACCTGGGCTCATACCCCCATCCATAGACAGTCTGGTAGCCCTCTGCTTCCAGAGGCTCACCATATTGGTGTCAGACTTAGTGCAGATACCTAACTCCTCTGTGACTCAGAACTCTCAAATTCAAGCATTCTACCAGTCTCAGCCTCACCAAGTAGCAGCAATTACAGGCACACACCACCATGTCTGCCTTTGCCTTGTTTTTGTAAGAATTTGTATTCTTTGCCTTATATTGGCCACAGTTTTAAGTGCTAGGTGAATCTTTATGAATTGGTGAGACAGAGCTGGAGAAGATATTACACCAGTGGTGTCTTATTGCTTTTAGACTGTCAAAGGACACCAGTATAATTAACCAATAATCCTAGTTTCCATCTGTGGATAGAAAGTCGTAAACTATTCCATAGGCATTTATAGCAGTTTATTATGTGTATAAGCCAATGAAATAAAAATTATTGTTGCTGTGATAGGAGTGCTAGTTTCCCTTACTTTTTTTTCCTCCTTCCTCCAATATTTTCCACTTCATTAATTTGGTGAAGTAACTTAAATATTTGTGAGTTTTTCCCCACGCTTCACCAATTTATCTTCAGGGATATGTCAAGGGGCATGTTTTGTAATGTGCCTCGTAAATGCTTTCTGATGATATATTTTTGGAGTATTATATTCCCTTCAAGGATTTAATTGAAGGTTTTATTCCTAATGAAGTTTTGGAAATGCTTTTCTGGAGTGTGAATTTTTTCCCCTCTGTTTTGGGTTTGATGTGGTTGCTTTGAGTATTTTTTCCTTCATTAGTGGGATCGAAGGCTTAGGACATGTGACTTAATGTAACTCTGGGCTTGAGCATAGATAAATTGTATTTGATGTGAGATTATGGGTAAGATTATATACGAATACTGGTTTTATGAAAGTTTCAGCACCTATCTTAGCAGTACTTGGTGTTATAATTGGTTGAGTAAACTCATTTGTAGTGCAATTAAACAACTGTATAGTAGATGAGGTATATCCGACTTTGGGGAATGGTTGGGAATATACAAGAAGTTAAACAAGCTGTGAATCAGTAAACACCCAGGATGTGGGCCAAGTCATTAATGGTTTCACAAGCTGTCTCTTTTAGCCTTTACCATCCAGCCAAAACTTTTTTTTTCCTTTGGCTCCTCTCAAATTAAATTTCTCATTATATTTCCAGCAGATTTCCTCTACATTTTAATTATTTTAAATTTGAAGTTGGAATGAAGCTACACCCGTTGGATCACCCACTCAAGATGCTGTTTACACGCTTATGTGAACCAGCTGAATGAATGGTTCACTTTATGGGTGGATGAACTCTCACTGTTGTAGGTTTTCCTAGGCAGTTGTACATGAGTGTTGTGTAACAGTGTCTACTTGTGAGGGTGATTGACATTGAAACATATTCAGAGACTTTCCAGAATGGTATCATTTGGGGAATCTGTGGCCCTGGAACTGAAATGCTTTGTTCTGAAAGGCTAACTACATTTGAACTAAAATACATGCCCTGATTTTCTCAACCTTGCACTTAGTTGACAGTCAACACTGGAAAAATCAGTCTCTAATTTACTGAACTGCAGATTATTTAACATTTGTTGATATTGATGTAACATTTGTTGATATGATGTTATCCTAAGCATCTCCCATGTTTATACTTTAGAACCAGACTGAGCTCTCTTCACTTGGGCTGTTAATATTCTTGCTTCTTAAACTGGCCAATCCTACTTGGATTTTGTCATTTTTATTTAAAGTTCTTTATAGAAACAGATGAAGATTGTCATAGGAAAAAATAGGAAAAGCTATAATTTTCACTCTTCCTCCTGCCCTCATACAAAAACAGAGATGTATTTGAAGGTGGACAAAACCAAGTGTTTTGCCTGCATGCACACATTTTTGAAAATACTGGAAGGGTATATAAGCTGAATGAACTAAGAATCAGAACTGGCTTGTAACTCTACCTCTCCCACTATTGATGTGATTGTGAGCAAGTCATTTTATCCTAGTCTAATATTTCATTTTATAAGTCAAGAAAACAACCCCCCCAGTATAAAATGACTCTCTCCTCTCTGTCTCTGTGTCTCTCTCTCCTCTCTGTCTCTCTCTCCCTCTCTTTTTCTCTCTTCCTCCTTCCTTCTCTTTCTTTCTCCTTCCTTCTCTCTCTCTTTTTCCTTCTCTCTACCTCTCTCTTTCCTTTTCTCTCTCTGTCTCTCTCTGTCTCTGTCTCTCTCTTTCTCCTTCCTTCTCTCTCTCTCTTCCTCCTTCCTTCTCTCTTTATTTCTCCTTCCTTCTCTCTCTTTCTCTCTTCTTCCTTCTCTCTCTGTCTCTGTCTGTCTGTGTGTCTCTTTCTCTCTTCCTCCTTCCTTCCCTCTCTCTCTCTCACCCCCCCCCCAAAGGCTCGAGTCCTTGCTCTGCCGCTTACATCCCCTACAACTCCAGGCAAGTCCTTTCATTTTCTTGGGCCTCGGTTTCCTTGTCTATAAAACCAATGATTTGGCTTTTGAAGTACCTTCCAACTTTAAATCTATGATCTTAAAGTACACTTCCAAGAAGCAGTGCTAGGATACTCTCTCTCATTACTTCTTTATCTGGGTAAATCTGATTTCACTCACTGTAACTGGATTGGAGTCACGTGGGAGAAAGTACAGTTAACACACATTGAGAACCTTTCCCAAAGCAAATTAATTTTAGTGATTGTGAAATGTTAAAAAAAAAGAAAGAAAGAAAAAGTTTAAAAGCCAAACAAAATAATAAAAACTCTTGGTATTCTAGGATATTTGTATTTCAGTACACCTGTGAAATTAATTTTACCTGGTGATTTTTTTGGTAGTAGTTCCCCTAAATATTGCTATTCTCAGAATATTCCAGTGAGAAAAGAAAATACAAAAGCTGCTCCCAGTTGGAGGACTGGAAAAACTGGGAATATAGGAGCACCGGCCTGAGTTCAAATCCAACCTTAGGCACTTAACACATACTAGCTGTGTGACCATGGGCAAGTCACTTAACCCCAACTACCCTGCCTTTCCCCCTCCAAAAAGATTTTTTTAAAAAACTAGGAGTATATATGGAGTTCTTTACATGGTACCATGTAGAGGAAGAAGGGAAGACTGGATTGTAATTAGGGTAAAAATGAACTAAAAGGATATCCCTCCTTTTTTCTTACTCAGCATTATATATACTTCTGTTATTGCCATCAAACATGTTACTAAATAGCTCTTTACATAATGAACTTCAAATATTCACTGGTAGCAACTTTATGAAATGTGTAATATCAAACTTCTGGAGGTGTAAATATGACATCGAAACTATGGCATTTTTGAGATGAATGGTAGCACAACCAAGTCATTCTCAAAAGCCATTTCTGGAGATATTTAGTAAATCTTCTACTCTTTTTCAGTATAGGTACTTCATAAATTCATTGTTAATTTTTTTCTTCATCAAGTAAGCTTAATGGCTGATCCTAATGAAAATACAATAAAAAGGCAGCCCTCTTCATAGCAATTGTACAATATGCATTTGAGGGTGGAAGGGGATGTCGAGTTCATTTCTACTCCCATTGGATCTGTGCTTATTCTCACAACTGAGTGGGCCTGAACAAAACTTTGTCTGGGATGAGGTAGGAGAAAGGAAAAAGAAAATGTGATATATGTAGCATGCAATTGTTGTAGAAAGAAAAGAAACCAAGGAAGAGGAGGGAAAATGCTTATAAAAGTCTGAAAGAATACCTTTATTCAGAAGATAAAGAAAGGAAATGACTAAGTGTGTGAGGGAAGATGAACATCGACTCAGTTGAGGAAGAGGGGAAAAATAAAGGATTCCCCCCCCCCCAGTTGAATGAATGAAAAAAAAAGATGACCGTGCTTGTTTAGAAGGATGAAAACTCTGGGTTAAATTATGCTTGGGCTTCCTGGAAACCCTGTGAATGTTTTGCCCTAATATTGTAACTATGGTATACAGATATGTCCACATTGAAGCTGGGCTGTCTTAGGTCACCACTGATTTTTTTTTCCAGATAATAAATGTGGTTAGGACACATAATTTGAATTTCCTCCCCCCAAAAACACATCATTGAAATATTCCTAGGAAGCAGAGTCTCACATAGTATTTTTGTTTGGGAGTGTGTGTATATGTAAATGGGGACAAGGTATAGGGTATATCTAAATGCATCTTTTTTTTTCATTTGTTGGTGAACGCTTAGCTATCTCAGGAGCTAGAATGACTGATGTGGTCTTTTCCCAACTCTAGAATTCTCCTTTGATCTCACTAGTGTGATAATCACAGACTACGAGAGGTGTCCTGTAAGAAAGAAAAAATGCTCACCACTCCTGGGTTCCCAAGTTCCTGTTTTCTCAAAGCCCTCTTCATTCAGATGACTTGTCCTTTTAATCCTTGGTTTTCCCCTAGCCTCAGGAAAATCAGTGCTGCTAAGATTTGGGGGGAGAGGGGATAATAAAGCAGTGCCCTGATTCGCAGATGTATGTGGCCTGAGTGCAAGTTCAAAGCTGGGACAAAGGTATGATCTTAATCACCTTTCCCAAGGCCTACATGTTAGGAAATGAATTTCCTGCGGAAGCAAGAATGGGTGTGTCTTACAACTGAGTTGGCCTGAACAAAGTTAACAAGGAAATTAGAAGTTGTGTTATGAGATGTTCTCCTTTCTGGCCATATCTGCACGTCTTCTGCTCCTCCACTCCACTCCACTCCTACTCCCTCCCGCTTCCACCCTAAGCATACTGCTCATTTATCCGGAAATCTCATAGGATGAAAATTGCATGATATCCTCAGCGAGGTTTCCCAGGATTGAAACTACTCCCAGTTGTAAGCCAGACGTTTTCAAGAGCTGTATTATTTCTTTCAGACCACAAGGGTACCATTTAGTAAATTACTGCTTTAGTCAATCAAGGAATAATACCTAACTTTGAGCTAGGGAGTTAGGCACTAGATAGAACTGACACATTGCGTATTAAATTCAGCCATCCTAACTGCTAAATTATATATCAGATTTTCTTTTTCAGTTTAAAAAAGCAGAACATCATTTTGTTAGTTATTGGAAAATTCCTCTACCTAGGGATTGTCCATTCACTACCTTGGGCAATGAAGATGGATTTGATATCTTTCTGTGTGACCTATAACCTTTATTGAAGGAAAACCTGAAATCAATTCTAGCTTAAAGAATTTTGCTGAGTTTGGGTGTTATTGTTGGTGGTGGTTTGTTGTTTTTTTGTTTTGCTTTTTTTCTGACTGTGGTCTCATGTGCTGAATCTTGACCTAAATAAGAAATTTGGAGCTGCATACAAAAATTGGGGTGGAAAGGGAATTGGTGACTATAATTTAATGCATACCAGAAGCACACTCCCCTTATTTTTCTTCTATGCTTACTTGCAGGGCTGTTTATTTTGTGCGGCATAAAGAATCCAGGCAGAGGTTTGCCATGAAGAAGATTAATAAACAGAACCTCATTCTCCGGAACCAGATTCAGCAGGCCTTTGTGGAACGTGATATCCTGACATTTGCGGAAAATCCATTTGTGGTCAGCATGTACTGTTCCTTTGAAACAAGACGCCACTTGTGCATGGTCATGGAATATGTGGAAGGTAACCCTTGTTACTACATAGGAAAATATAGTTGGACCAGGAAATTCCACTTGCCATTGGTATGTGATGGAAGAATTCTGTGTTTCTACCCTTCATCATCCAAATCCAGTTGGAAGCTGATGCCCATCAATGAGATGGCTTTATTCCCAGTCATTGCATTCTGATAATTGCCTGTAAAATGCCTTATCTACAGTAATAAGGGGAAATTAGCGCTATTTGGAAAAGTTTTTAATAGCTTGGAATCGTAGCTACATCCCCCCACTTTGGTTGTCAGTGCTAGAACTACAGATTTTAGTTTGTCTTCCTCCTCCACCCTCCATTCTTTTGTCAGACCATGGGCATTGCAGAAAGAGACAGATGTCAAGAAAAACTGTGTTCAGATCCTGACTTTGGCATGTACTATAGAGGTAACTGAGCAAATCACATAAACTTGTCTCAGCCTCAATGTCCTCATCTGTAAGATGGGAATAGTAATACCTGTAGTATCTAGCTCATAGGCCTGCTGATGATATATAGAGCTGTGATGCAACGTAGAGATGATGTTGCCAGCTTTCAATGACATGTCAGCTCTAACCACTGTTAATGAAAGTCATTACGTTTATTATAGTCTGTCGTCAGAAGGAATGAATGAATAAAACTAAGTCTGACTTGCTTTTTAGGATAAGAAGTAGAGGTGGGAAGGGGATATGTTCAGGGCAGTATAAGTTATCCCAGGTGTGGCCTGCTTACTGTAGCCCCACAAGAACAGCTTTGAACTTGAGGAGCTTTCAGGGGCCTAGAGCATGTCGTTCCCAGCTGTTTGAACAGAGGTAGTACAAGCCTTGAACTCCTAGGAACCGAAGTGAATGTGACTTTAGCCATGTGCTGACTCTGGGGGGAGTGGGGAAATGTGCACTTGACACGTTTTATGTTTAATGTTCGTGGTTAATATCTTTCTGAAGAATTTTCTCAAGTCTCTAGATAGCAAAACAATACATATCAAGCCCTGATTTGTGCAATTTGCCATTTGCTATGGCGTGAATGTTCCCATTGAAAATTTAACAATTAGGTCTTGTGAGTAAGCTGGCTCTGGTACACCCCCAGATAACATCCATGTGAATAAGGATCAGGTTGACCTTAAACCAAGAGCATTTTTTCCCCTTTAATTTAAACTTTGGGGCAGCTAGGTGAATAGAACACTGGGCCTGGAGTCAGAAAGACCTGAGTTCAAATTTGGCCTTGGACACTAGCTGTGTGACCCTGGGCAAGACACTTAACTCAGTTTGCCTCAGTTGCCTTATCTGTAAAATAAGCTGGAGAAGGAAATGGCAAAGCACTCCAGTACCTTTGCCAAAAAAACCTCCAAATGGAGTTATGAAAAGTTAGACATGACTGAACAGCAACAGTTTAAGCCTCTTTGTTATTAGTCCTGCCTCTTCCCCCATTTCATCATCTGATATCTTATGACAAGCATAAGGACAAGCATTTTATTCTCCAAATTAGTAGAAAATTCTTAATAACTCTATGGTCCACTGATGCTTTGAGTCTGACAAAAGAATACTTATTGTATGCTTTAAAATAATTAGCCTCATGAGAATCTAATTAAAGGCTTATGAGATTCATAATTTAATTTCCCATTTGTATAGGGCTTTACAATTTACAAAGCCTTGTCACATGTATTCTTTGATGTTTGATCCTCACCATAGCCCCATGACATAGGCAAGACAGGAGGCGTTCTCGCCCTTTTTCATATTTGGAAATTGAGACGAGGACTGATTAAGTAACTTACTCAAAGTCACATCCAGCATGGGAGGCAAGAAGGCAAACCTGGGCTCCCTGTCCAGTGATGTTTCCATTATATTACACTGCTGTTCTACCTCTGGGCCGCTAGGTAGCGAAGTGCATAGAACAGTAGCACTGGAGTCAGGAGGACCTGAGTTCAAAATAGGCCTCAGACACTAACTGTGTGACCCTGGGCAAGTCACTTAACCCTGTTGGCCTCAGTTTGCTTATTAAGATGACCTGGAGAAGGAAAATGCCAAGACACTCCAGTATCTTTGCAAAGTAAACCCCAAATGGAGGCATTAAAAGTCAGGAGTGATTGAACTACAACAAAACTGTTCTACTTTGCTATGGTTTTGTGGTTAGTCCAATTTCACCAGCAGTTTTTGAGCGCTCTTCCTACGTGCAGCACGCTGGGTGTAGGAATGATGAGTGGAATGACGTCCTCTAACGTGCTATCAGATGACTCCTGCCACAGTTTCTTGGTGTTTGGATCGTCTATTTGGACCACATGTACCATTACTTGAAATGTATTCATTTAATAAATGCTATATGGCATGGGAGGTGAAGGGGAGGTAATGGTATTTACAGAATTTAGCATCCCATATTGATGATTCTGTTTGACTGAGTTGTTCCTATACCAGATACGTTTCATTTCTTATGTTTTACAGGGGGAGATTGTGCAACCTTAATGAAAAACATGGGTCCTTTGCCAGTAGACATGGCTCGGATGTACTTTGCTGAGACGGTTCTAGCCTTGGAGTATCTGCATAATTATGGCATTGTGCACAGAGATTTGAAACCAGACAAGTATGTGCCCTGAATGGATCCAGAAACAGTTTTTACTGAAGAAAAAAAATAGAGATATGAGAAATATAAAAGTATGCTTTTTGTTTGGCGAGAAAATGTTTCCCATTGATGCCAACCACTCTGGCCAGTTATGAATTCTCAGATAATAGGCATCTTATTCCATGAATGGGTTATTTTTAACAGTTTAATGAATATGTTGATTTTTATAATCCTTTAAGAGCCATCATGCTTATAATAATAGCTTGAGGGGAACACATTTGTTCAAGGGGAAGAAATAAATATCAAAACAGGGGCAATAGAAAAAGCTGTTTGTAAACTTGAAAGTGTGAGGTATATTTTAATATGCAAATACAGGTCATTGTCAGATAGGAAACTGTATATGTGCTAAAGACCTATTATGTGTCCTAAACCTGGAGGTTGGAATCTCAAACAATACTGAGTCTTCCTTTCCAGTCCTTGGGTCACTGGTTTCCTCAAAGGTTCATTCAAAGGAGCTTGCTGTTTTAGCACATGAAATATAGTATTGAATTGTAACCAATTCTTCTAAATCAATGGCTCAGCTTTTTGGAGGGATGAAGTGAAATGCCATTATTTTTCCAAAGACCATCTGTGTTTTAAAAACTTCATTGGGGGCAGCTAGGTGTGGCAGTGAATGGTGCACCAGCCCTAGAGTCAGGAGAACCAAAGTAAATATCCCGCCTCAGATAGTTAACACACTTACTTGATGTGTGACTTAGGGCAAGTCTCTTAACCCCAATTGCCTTGCCTTCCCCCCTCCAAAAAACAAACAAACAAAAAACCAACTTTATTGGAAATGTTTAGAAGTTTACTTGTATTAGCTACTGTGTAAGATGGAAAAGTTCAGAGTCTGAGATCAGAAAAGGTCTTTATTCTTTCTCATGAGAAAAGGCATTGCCCCTGTGGCTCAAACAGCATCTGCCAGGGAGTGCAAACTGCAAAGCTCACAGGCTTCTTTTGTCCTAATCCTAACTCCACCTCTGACACCTGTCCTAGCTAGCTCACCACTGGCTGACGAGGCAAGCTCACAATCTTGTCTAGTGTTAATGAATGACACAAAGCAATTTCAGCCTTTCATTATGTATTCCCTTTCACCAAATTTAGAAGTGCCTAATAAGAAGTGGACTCCTATGGTTTTCTTTCAAATTACCTCATTTCGGGGAAATCATGAGTTACTTGCGAGACTGAACTGGCTTATAAAGTATGGACAAAAGACTGGAGTGTAACAGGGAGACACAAAATGAGGAGACTTAACTGTGGGTCGTCTCTCACACTACCTGACTCCACTCTCTCTACGCTCAGACTTAATAGTTAGCAAGTATTAATTATTGAACCCCCTGTCACACGCCAGGCAGTATCCTAGGAGAGAGAAACAGGCCCCGCTTGCGCTCAGGAAGCTTGCATCCTTCTGTGGATTGAGGAGAACACTAACATGTATATGCAAAATATAAACAAAGGAAGCACAAAGTATTGTCAAGAGCCAGCGAAGCTGGTTGTTAGGGGGATCAGAAAAGATCTTGGTTACTCTGTTCTGAGGAATTATACTTTCTATGCGTTTAGGCATGGGATCTTTGGTATTTGGCATCTTCACCTCACCTAACTGTGCCTGTCTAATCACTCACTGGTTTTTACCGTTGCAAACCACCTTCAGATGCAATCCAACTCAGATCATCTTGGTATTTGGTCTGTTCTCATTTACAGTTTGCTGGTCACATCCATGGGACACATCAAGCTTACTGATTTTGGATTATCCAAGGTGGGGCTGATGAGCATGACCACCAATCTTTATGAGGGTCACATTGAGAAGGATGCTCGAGAGTTCCTCGACAAGCAGGTAAACTTGGTCCCTGTTCCCTTCTAAAAAGAGATTGCTAGGTACAGGAATTCCCATGTTTACTTGTGGAATTGCAAATAAAATAAATGTAAACCATGGTTGCATCTCTGTTGGTGATTTAGATGTCTGTTCAAAAGTTACCTTTGGTACACTGCAAATTGCTCTCATTTTTCTCTTTCCAGTCCCCATCTCCCCTTTCCTCCCTACTCCCACTGCCCACCTCCGCTGTGTCCCTCCCCCAACATTATGGTCTATTAGGAAGATGAACGATCTAATTGTACGCAAGTGGGATTGTGAGAGAGACAAATGGAAAACTGTTTTTATAAGGAATTCAGGAGTCTCAGCAGAGTACTTGTGGAGCTCATGATGCATTGTACAATCAAGGGTGCTAAAATCCTAGATATGGCCCATTTCCCTTTCAGCATGCCTCATTACCATTTGCCCACAATCTGTTCACTGTAAAAGTTACTTAAGGTAAACCCATCTCAACTTTCAGACTTTCATGTAGGAAGCAAGGTGTGGGAATATTCAAGTTCTAGAAATACCAAAGTGGACTTCTGGGCATGCATTATTATTTAGTTTAATTCGTGTATATTTAAATTTAGTATGCTTAAATATGCAAGAGTACTTGAATGTTTAAATTCAATCAAATGTGACAAAATGGAGTGTTTGGGATCCAATTTTTCATCTTTAGTCCCTACATAATTGATTTTCTTTGATGTTATTGATCTAATGTTCTAAGCCCTTTATCCAGGGCCATGTGGTTTGAGCAGGTGTGTACTTCCCTGAAATAATTACTGTTCAATCATCTTGTTAATTCTAACTTATTTCTAATATTCCAATTATTGTTAGGTCTGTGGGACACCTGAATACATTGCACCAGAAGTGATTCTGAGGCAGGGTTACGGAAAGCCAGTGGACTGGTGGGCCATGGGAATCATTCTCTATGAGTTTTTGGTTGGATGCGTGCCGTTCTTTGGGGATACACCAGAAGAGCTATTTGGACAAGTCATCAGTGGTAAATATCACCAGGATTCATTTTCAAGCTACTACTTGGAAGCAGCTATTTAATGCAAATCCAAGGGGGTATCTGAGCCTCTGCTATTAAAATGTTAACCTTTAGCAAAAACTCAAGCCAACAAATTAAAAGAACTCGCTTTTAAAGCATATAACTGGTTTTCATGATATCAAGGGTAATATTTGGAATAAAAACCTGTCTGAGAAAATGTTGTTGATGTACAATTCAGAAGTTCATGAGCAATATATCCTGTGTTTATGGTGGACCATTTTTTGCTAAAGGAATTGATGTGGGATTTACAAATGATTTGACTGTGGGCCAGTCTTTCCATCCTTAATAGGAAAGTTGTATCAGGAAAGAAAAGGTTAATAGGGATGCTATTCATATCAAAAGGAAAATGGCTAATAAAGACATTAACAAAAATGTAATAATCTCCTAAAACAAATGTCTACCAAATAATAAATAATGAGAAAGGGAAGGAAGCAAATTTAATTCACAGATTGTTAATGATTTCATTGGTGGTTGTTATGGTGTAATGTTATTTCTGTAACAGCTGTTCTTCTTTCATTTAAAATTCAATAACCTTTAGATCTTAACCTGCATGCTGACCCTAACTATTGTTGTGCAGCTTGTAGCAAAACTAAATGATAATTAAGCAGAATTTTTCACTCCTCTACCTGCTGTTTCCATAAATTTCCCAGATGCATAGATATAGATGGCCTCTATGTATGCCAAAAGTTTATCTGACATCTCAGTTACCATATTCTCCAAGACTCTATTCTGGACTGTGCTACTGAGTCCAGTAACAGCAATAGAAAGAAAAGGGAGGAAACTAAATCCTGCTTTTCTCTGTGTGAGGAGAAGAATAATCCCAACACTACTGTCTGTCTCTGACTTTGCAAGCCAGGCATGTTTGTAAACTTTAATGAAGTGGATTTGTGGGTTGCCTGCAGTGTATGACCCTTTTATACAGTATCCTAGCTGTTTATGGATTTATAACTGTGCTGTTTTTCTGATGTGATATACCAAGGCCTGAGTGGCAAGGGGAATCAACTGTTTAATTAACACAAGCAGCAAATGCTGGCTTTGTTCTCCATGCCTTACGGCTGAGATGCATATTCATGTTTTATTTTCCAAATCAGATTTAAACTGCAGGCAGAGGAAGCTAGAGGCAGACACACACCGAAATAACTCATGTTTTTTATTGCATTTCCTTACACACAGGCACGCACACATATCTTCAGGCAAGTGCCTTTTAAGATGTAGAAAATATTACAATATTCATGACAACATTTTAAATACTTTAATTATGATTATTTTGAGTGTCTCTCCTCAGTCCTGGGAATCTGCCCTGCTCTCCCCTCCCTTTTTTTAAACGCTTATGTTTCTTATGTATTTTTCACTAAATTCTTTTGTTGTTATGAAAAGAACATAAAACATGCCTTTGGGGTAGAGTTTTTGTTAGAGTGAGACCAAAAATTGGATATCTTTTGCTTTTAGAATTCCCGCCCCACCCCCACCCCAGCTGACCACCCTTGCTCTGTTAAATGCTAAGAGCTCTGTGGAGTAACCATCACATCAGGATTTGGGGACAAGGACAGCCTTGTTTGCATTAGCCTTTATTTTTCCAACCTAGTAAATCCCGAGTCCATGAGGGTTCAAGAAGTGTCTGATGGTAAAATAAAATAAAATACTAAGCTGAAGGTAATTGATGCATGTATTGTTTTATCAGTATGAAGGGGACCAGCAGGTCTGTAGAAAAGATGGGTGCCCAGAGACAGATACACAGAGGAAACTGAATGATGTCCCCACAGGGCTTCCCCAAGTATGCACTCCGTGCCCTGGGCCTGACAGCAGTGACCACTGCTGTGGCTGTGTGATCCACATTCTTTAAAAAAAAAATGTTAATCTTTCTTGTAGATGAAATCAATTGGCCTGAAAAAGATGAAGCGCCCCCTCCCGATGCCCAGGATCTGATTACGCTGCTTCTCCGGCAGAACCCTCTGGAGAGATTGGGAACAGGTTAGGGTACAACTTGTTTTAATTTTTGCTAATATGCAAGAAATAACATCTACATGGAGCATGTGAGGCTTTTGTTTGTGTTTGTTTTGCATGGGAAACATCTGTTAGTCGATGTAGAACATGACGACAGCTCATTATAGCAACGATGTTTAGGGATATTATTGTGTATTGGATTGTGGGACCTTTTTTTTTCTTTTTGCTGACTCAGAGCAGTTTGTGAAAAGAGAGCATTTTTTTTTTTGTATGTAACAGAAGCTACTCTTTCTGTAAACAAGAGCAGAACCTTATCTTAGGATAAACCTAGATATCACCTGGAGCTCTCCTGGAAAAAGTAAGCCTTGGTAGACTTGAAGAGAAGAAAGTAGAGCTAACTGGTCATCTGACCCAGCAAATTACTTCCCACAGACTTTGGGTTAGGTGATTGGTACTTGAACTAATTACTAGAAAATGAGTGCCTGGGGAAGGACTGTGGTATCTTATCACTGGCTTTCTGCATTGTGGTCTGAGGAGGAGGATTAAAAGCACAGGCTTTTGAGGTTAAGGAGATAAAAAGAAATTAGTGAGAAGAAAGCCAGCTGACTATTATGTTGCAAATTTTCTATTTTAGCTCTTTCAGTTCCTCTTTTGTATATCTCTAGCTAGGTGGCACAGTGGATAGAGTACTGGGTTTGGAATCACACAGACTCATCTTCATGAGTTCAAATCTAGCCTCAGATACTTACTAGCTGTGTGGCCCTGTGCAAGTCACTTAACCCTGTTTGCCTCAATTCCTCATCTGTAAAGTAATCTGGAGAAGGAAATGGCAAACTCCTCTACTGTCTTGCCCAGGCTCACACAGCTTTGAACTCAGGTCTTCCTGACCCCAGACCCACCAGCACTCCATGCTAATCTCTTAACGGAAGCCCAAAAGAGACATTTGAAACATCGGGCCTCAGCTTTTAGTGTTGTCAGGGAAAAGCCTGCAAAGTTGGCAGCGGGTGTGTGATGGGTCCCTGCAGGGTGCAGCTGAGCACTACCTGCTGCGTGTCCTGAAGGCTTGCCGCCCTGCTTCAGAGGGCAGCGTCTTGTATTTAATGCATATTTAGCTGGCAAAATAATGCACCATGAAAATGTGTAAATGCACATTTGCCTGAGAGACTGGAGTAGCTGAGAAAAAGGCTGTGAAGAATATAATGGATGTTTTAGAAACTTCCACCAGAGGAGAGAAAAACCATGGGCATGGGAGAAATCTAATGTCACAGCACCATAAGATTTCAGTGTAATTAGGAAACTGGAAGTTGGGGATTGACCTACTTCAACCACTTTTGAACTTCTAATGTTCTGTGAACTCAGTCTCTTCTTTGAGAAGTAACGTTGGGTTCTTGCTGTTGAGGGTTATTGTTTTTTCATGGTCTTTAACATGGTTATGTTTACGTGGCATTTAATCTTATTTGGTAGTGTTGTATAATTTTTATTTTTCTCTCAACCTGTCCTTTCCTTTCATTCTTTCCTTCTCAGTGATGGAAAAGAGCTAAGTACAGTGATAATTGCTTGACCTCTCACATTCCCCTGAGTCAAAGGAATGTCTCAGTGGGACACTCCTAAGAGACCAGGTCAACTGAAAACAACTTAAAAAAAAAACTAACTAAGGGCAGTTAGGTGGTTCAGTGAATAGAGCACCAGCCCTGAAGTCAGGAGGACCTGAGTTCAAATCCAGCCTCAGACACTTGACACTTATTAGCTGTGTGACCTTGGGCAAGTCACTTAACCCCAATTGCCTTGCCTTCCCCCCTCCAAAAGAAACAAGTAAACAAACAAGCAAACAAAAACAACTCCAACTCTCTGCTTATAATCTAGAGATAATATGGGGGCTGTGGATCCCAAAGAAGCTGGCTATCCTTGACTGAGTTGTATAGCACGTGATTATTTTCCAGAGCATTGCCGCTTAGTTAATTTTATTATTTTTTAAAATGTCTATTTTGGATTTATATCACTGTCTTTTGGTTTTATATCACCATCTCCAAATATACACCTTCACTAGTGAAACCACCCATGGTTGTAATATATTGTTGTGTACCTCTTTCTTGACTTCTTTCAAGACCCAGCTCAAATCCCATCTTCTACAAGGGGTCTTTCCTCATGTCCCCCTACATCCCACTTGTGCCTTTCTTCTAATACACCTTCCATTTACTTTGTATTTTTTTTTTTGAGGCAGTTGAGGTTAAGTGACTTGCCCAGGGTCACACAGTAAACGAGGCTGGATTTGAATTCAAATTCTCCTAACTCCAGGGTCAATGTGTTCTATCCACTGTGCTGCTTACCTGCCCTTCCCATTGACTTTGCATTATTTCTTATATATGCGTTTGCTTGTTGTCTCCACCTTCTTTCTTTTAGAATGCAGGTTTTTTGAAGGCAGGGACCATGTGCCTGCCTTTTTTTATGTCCCCCGTGTTTAGCAAATTGCCTGGCATAAAGTAAATACTTAGTATGCATTTATTAACTGACCAGCTTGGGGTGAGAGGATTCAGTTTGGGAGGTCAGGCAATTATCATTGTCCTTGGTTCTTTCCATCACTGAGAAGGAAAGAGTTTGGTAACACTGCTCAACCAAATCTGACGTTCCTGCCTCTCTCTGCAGAAGAGAACGGAAAGCACATTATCTTATCTCTTATTGGAGGACAATTTTTTTTTATCATCCTTCACTTTAGTTTTGCTGTTGTTCTTTCTATATACATTGCTATAGTCTTGTTATCCCTTGGTTCTGCTCACTTTTCCTTGTATTAGTTCATCTAAGTCTTCTCACATTTCTCTGAATTTTTCATCATTTCTCATAATGCAGTATTATTCCAACATAGTAATGTGAGTTTTGTTCATCCATTTCTCTAAAACTTTTTTATTCTTGGGGATCAGCATTGGCAAGGGAAGTTCCTCAGGGAAAAGCTGCTTGTAGTGATAAAATTTCAGGTCTAGTTGCGGGGTGGGGGGGAAGGATAAGGAATAAGAATCAAGCATTGAGAATCATTTAAGGTTTTGGGCAGGTATTAACACCATGCAAACATTTTACATTAAGGTTAATCTGGCAGCAATGTACAGGATGGACTGAAAGGTGAAGAGAATAGAATGAGGATCTTAGGTAAAGAGGCCACAGCAGTCATTCACCCCTGAAGTGGAAAAGACTTCAACTAGACTGCCAATGTACAAAGAGTATCATGAACTAATGTCTACTTTTAATAATGTAATAATGGAATCAGTAAACAAAAGGTTCATTAGATGGGAAGCTCCTTGAGGGCAGGGACTGTCATTTTGCCCTTTTGTATCCTTGGCACCTAGCATAGTGCCTGGCACATAGTAGGCATTTAATAAATGTTTATTGATTAACATTTTACTCCTCTATATAAAACTAATGAAAACAATTATATTGGAAAAGCTTAATTCAAGAGATCCATGATTGTTTCCATTACTGTCACTATTCCCAGGCATACAGATTGCAACACATATGCATGCACATACACACCCACACATACATGCATATGCATGCATACATACACGTTCTAGTAGATGGTCTTCATGAGTTTCTATAGTCTTACAGTATGTCCTTTGGTGTCCTACCTTCTAGTGATAAACCTCTCTGAGTAAATTTAGCTCAACTGATCCTGCATTGGCAAGTCCCAGATCTTTTTAGCATGCCAAAGTCACACTGGGCTAGTGTGGCCTTTAAGAACACAGGATCTAGGGGTGGCTAGGTGGCCCAGTGAATAGAGCACTGGCCCTGGAGTCAGGAGAACCTAACTTCAAATCCGACCTCAGAAGTTTAACACACACACACACACACACACACACACACACACACACACACACGCATGCCATGTGACCTTGGGCAAGTCACTTAACCCCAATTGCCCTAACTTCACCCTTCCAAAAAAGCAAAACAAGAACACAGGAGCTAGATGAAGGAGGCACTAGAGTGAGATTTTAGTAAAGTAATGTAAGGCAGCTGGTGGTGCAGTGGATAGAGCACTGGGCTTGGAATCAGGAAGACTCTTCATCAGTTCAAATCCAGCCTCAGACATTTGCTGGATAGTTTTCCCCTTCTCTCTCTCTCCCCCCTCATACACACACACTTACCTCTGAGAGAAATATCCAGCAAATGCCTGAGTAATTGGCTACTATAGAAGCATTATAAGGCTTCTTTGGCAGACTTTTGATCTGTTTCCCAGTGCCTCATCTATTTTCTCCCTCAGTCTAGTTGGTCTGTAGTATACTCTAGTGATAGATAAAATTGCTTCTGCTTCTCTCTCCATTAATCTTCAACCAAATGCCCTTCATCATACCTCCTTTCCATGGTGCATATATTTCTTCACATGACTATACCTTCTTAACTAGACAATGCTATGACCTCTTCCATTTTATTTATTCATATATCCAAAGCAATATTCTAGTCCAAAATTTCATCCTGTTGAGTCTCAATGATATCTGTGAGGTCAAATTTGCTTCCTGCATTAGGACCTCTAATTCTTGCTTTTTGCCTATACTTTGTCCATTTTTTAATAACCTTTTGTATCTGTGGGTTTTACAGCTAGTTCCTTTCTTGGATTGTGTCTCCCATGAACTTTTGAATATCTAAACTCTTATCCTTCTTTCTCCATATAGTATCTAATTTGGTGAATGCAAGTTTTCTTTCTCCCCTATCTCTTTCATTTAAAAATGATATTGTGGCCCCACAGCAATCCTAGGAAGACAGGATGTGCAGGTATTTTCTCTAGGAGCTTAAGATCATATCTACAAGAGAAAGGAGGTTTAACTTGTAAGTAGGAAAGTTTGTAAATAGCACGTAATAAGGTTGTGGATGAAGGATGAGAAGCTCTAGGTTCAGATTATATTAAGGAAGCATTACTGTTAGACTAAAACAGATTCTCTCAATGACATGGGCAATGAGACCATTGTTTGGGTTTCCCTATGTGGCCATTTAGGAGAAATGATGAGCTATCTTCATTTATATGTTTGCTGGAGGCAGAGGTAAACTAGCTAAACTCTGTGATTCCATTACAAATCTGAGGGCTTCTTTTTATATACTATGTACATATTTTAAATGTCTCAGGCCAGTTGTACACTTTAAAATGGCATGTGTTCTTTTTGAATCATGAACTGACTATACAGAACGTTGCTTCCCCAAATTGTGCCATTATACTCTGTTGGCGGGAAAAAGTCTACAACTTCACAAATTTGATGGATTTTAGTCTCAAGCTGTTTGAATCCATAAAACAAATTCCACTATTTCTGACTTAGGAATTTATATACTAAATAGTCACTAATTCCTTCCTAATTACATATGTAATCCAGTGAAATTACATTACCCATTTGCTATCATTCAAAAAGAAGTCATCATTGTTATCTTTATCACTGTAAGAAATTATCGCTGTCACAGCAAATTCTTCTTCCGGAAATTCTTTAGTTTATTTGTGTATAATGATAATGTATTTGTAGGGACGCCAAGCCTACTTCCTCAGGTTCGCTATAACGTGGTTTTCAGAAGCTACGTCATCAATCTCTTAAAAAAGGGGAAAATAATGGGGGAAATTAACAAGAGAAAAATTGAACACATGGTACTATTACTGAGATAATCGAGTATCTTCCCAAAAGTTGTTTGGAGGCCTTATTTCCTTTGGTCCTGAGGATGGACTGAGAATGTAAGATGTCTCTGCCTCTCTCTGTCTCTGTCTCTCTTTTCTCTCCTTCTTCCCTTTCCTGCTGCTCTCTCCCTTTCTCCCCATGAATTTCCACTTCCTATCTGCCTCAGGCATTTTGAGTCTTCTCATTTTCTCTCACTCCCCCAGGTGGTGCCTATGAAGTAAAGCAACACCAATTTTTTCGTTCCCTGGATTGGAATAGTTTGCTGAGACAGAAGGCAGAATTCATCCCGCAGTTAGAATCAGAAGATGACACAAGTTACTTTGACAGTATGTATCGTCTTAAAATATGAGTGAATGTAACATGACTAACATGGAAATACGTTCTGCATGACTGCACATGTATAACCTATATCAAATTGCTTGCCTTCTCAATGAGAGGGAGGGAGAGAATTTGGACTCAAATTTTTTAAATGAATGTTAAAAATTGTTGTACTTGTATTTGGGGGAAATATTAAATATATATATAATATATATTATGTTAAATATATATTATATATTTTTTAAAAGTAAAAAATTGTTAGTGAATGGTGTGTGTATAAAAAGGAATCATCCTGGAGTTTGATTACGGTGGGAGCCTTCTGAAAAAGCAGTTTGTTTTAGAGTTAGAATTAGAGACCTCGTGTTCAAATCCCAGCTTGGCTGTTTTCTACATGTGTAACCTTAGACAAGTCTCTTTGAGCCTCAGTTCCCAGGTCTATAAAATAAGACCCAGGTGATTCTCTAAAGTCCGACCCACTCCAAAATCCCTATGGGTTAAGTCTTTAATAGATGACCGTAAGTATCTCATGTAGAACAGGGCTTCTATGGGACCTTGACTGTCCTCCATTTTCCTGCAGCTCGTTCAGAGAAGTATCACCATATGGAAACAGAAGAGGAAGAAGATACCAATGACGAAGATTTTAATTTGGAAATACGACAGTTCTCTTCATGTTCCCACAGGTTTTCAAAAGTAAGTCAAAACCAGCCCTAGATTCCCGGAAGCATGTGCTTGGGAAGATTTTGCAATGACTCTCTATCCTACCTGCTTCTAGACTTCTAGACAGAGTGATACCTAAATTACCTGAAGTGAGGGGAGACCTGTCCGTCCTGTCAACAGCATACATGTACATGTTTATATATAGTGTGTGTATAGTGTTGTATATCTATATATACCTGTGTGTGTATACACTGAGCAACCCTTCTTGAGGGGAAAATATATACATGCACACACACATACATGCATACATACAAACATACATATTATACACACAGATAGATAGATAGATATAGAGATAGAGATAGATAGATAGAGATAGATAGATAGATAGATAGATAGATAGATAGATAGATAGATAGATAGATAGACGTTCTCTTCCCCTCCCCATAGCTCAGCCTTTCTGGTAATCTGACCAAAATCTCGCAGCGCAGGGACAAGATTTTTCTGTGATGGCCTGAGAATGTCAGACGTCTCTGCCTCTCTGACTGTACCTCTGTATCTCTGTCACTCTGTCACTCTTTTCTCTCCTCTCACTCCTCTCACTCTCCCTTCCTCTTTCCCTATGAATTTCCACTTCCCAACTGCCTCAAGCGTTTTGAGCCTCCTCCTTTTCTCTCCTGTCTTTTCTACTGTAAATTAAGCCTGTTGTTGTAGGTGGACCCTTACATTTCTGGAGATGAGTGATTATCACTGAGTGATGGTGAGGAAGGCTCTGTACAAATATGAGTTGTTCGTAGTTTATTTTCAGAGTAACTGATAGGCTGATGACATTGAGAAAATGACCTTCTGTGCTTCTATTTGGATTTAGCTTTAGCTCTACTCCTGAAAGCATCGCCCCTTACCCTCAATTTACCAGGGTCCAAAGGGCATCTATAGTCGAATACTAGGTGCCCTTGGGACTTATCAGAAGGGAAGGCCTTGAGCTTACAATCTAACTTTTTTAAAAAAAATAATGATTGTGATGGGGCTGCTAGGTCTCAGTGAATAGAGCACCGGCCCTGGAGTCAGGAGGACCTGAATTCAAATCTGGCTTCAGACACTTAACACTTACTAGCCATGTGACCTTGGGCAAGTCACTTAACCCCAATTACCCTGACCTCCCCCCTGCAAAAAGCAAAAAATAAAATAAAGTAATGATTGTGAAGAGTATAAACACAAGTAATAGATACATGTTAACATAATCATTAATTCTTGTCCACTGGGAAGAGCACTGTGAATCTGCAGCCATGCCTAAATGTCATTCAGTCTACCCTGTTAATTTTAAGTATGATAAACATAAAACTCTACAAGTGTATAACTTATCCAAAATTACCATCTGTGGGCTTCAGTTTTCTCATCTATAAAATGAATGAGGTAGGCTATACTGTCTCTGTGCCCCTTCCAGAAATGGGCACAGTGTGAAGAGCTCTGAATTTGTAATTAGAGGACTTGGGTTCTATGCTCTCCACAAGCGCATTGAGGTGGGAGTTCCTTGAGCAGAGTCTGGATTGTTTTTTGTTTGCTGTTCTAACCCAAATAAGGGCTTTTTTGATTGGGAGCCCGGTGGAGTTGTTTCGTGGAGGAAGCAAGGTTTACATAGTAAAGAGGCATTCTAGGAGAGAAGCAATACATTCATAAGTGAGATCAGTAGATTTGGAGAAGAAAATATGAACTGGAGTGTGTAATGGGACCTGAGGACAGTTGAGTATATAGAATGAGAGGGGATGCCACGATTCTAGTGGAGTCCAAAAACCAGCTGGAGAGCTTTCCTTTGATTTAGGGAGAATCGAGATCTGTTGTTGAATTCTGAAAAGGCTTGGAGGAGATCAAGCTAACAATGCCTGAGGAAAAGAATCATTGCTTCTGTGTAGGGGGAAGAAGAGAAGCTGGAGAAAGGGATGGGTCTCTAGGACATATTCCCCTTTTATCTGGAAGTGAAGTGATTTGGCTTGAAGTCAAAATCCAGATTTAACTAATAACTTCCCAGACTCAGCTGCCAGCATTTCACATTAATTGGTTTAGTTTCTGTATAGCATTTAGTACCTTCAGAGTTCTTTTTTGCCTTTTACAAGGTTAGTTAATATGCAGAGCATACTGCATTATATTCCAATAGCTCCATGCTCTCCTGGGTGTGAGTACCCCTTCTATTGGTGCATATAGCACCCCATGGGTGCCTTCTCATCCTTTATAAGTCTTCTGCATGGTCCTTGCAATACGCCAACCCTAATACTTAGTGTTTTGCTTATCCATAGGGCAGTTAGATAGTTGCAGTGGATAGAGTGCCAAACCTGGAGTCAGGAGGATCTGGGCTTAGATCAGGTTTGAGACTTACTGACCCTGAGCAAGTCACTTAACCCTGTTTGCCTCAGTTTCCTCATCTGTAAAATGAGTTAGAGAAGGAAATGGCAAACTCCAGTATCTTTGCCAAGAAAACCCTAAATTCAGTCAGACAGGACTGAGACAACTCAGCAGCAGCAGCAGCATGGTACAGTGGAAAGAAGGCTGGATTTGGTCAAATTCTACCCCCATCACTGACTGTTTGATTGTGGGCAGGCCACCTCACACTCCAGCCTTCAGTTTCCCCATCTATAAAATGAGGTTAGGGCAGATGGTTCCTTCTGTCTCTAAAACTGTAATCTTCCAATACAGTAAGAGCTTAATATCTGTTGAATTAAAAAAAAAGTCGCTATCATGTTACTTAATTTACAGGGAATGGAATAAAGAAATTGAGTCCGTCTTGGAGCCACATCTGGGAGTCGAGAGCTTAGACTGGGTCAGGAGCTTGGCAGAGTCATCTCCCAGATGAGGTTTTTCCCCCACTGTCTTCATTCCAGTCACTAGCACTGCCTCCCTCTCCTCCACCCCTCTGCTGCAGCCTCCTTCCCTAGCACATACAGCCTGCATACTCACCCCTGAGCACTCCCACCACCCCCACCTATGCTTCCTTACAGGACGGCTGCAGGTTGCTCCAAGCTAACAGAATGGATCCAAGTAGAACCCAATGGGTGGATTCAGCTTTCTTAATCTCCTCTTTTGTGATATTTGCTCATCCTTATGGGAGGGTGATAGCTATCCAAAGGCAGTCTGAGATCTCTCTTGATGACAAGCTTTATCTCTGCAGGTACCCCAGTGCCATAGTGTGCAAAGTTGACAGTCTGTATGTGTGACTTGTAAGCTAAACAAAAACCACTGATTTTTTATGATCAAAATACGCGCTTTTTTCCTAAATCTTTGAAGCAAGTAATTTATTCTTTTCTTCACAGTCAATTCCAATTCATTTTTCTGCTTCCCACCCCTGACTGGCAGCCATTAAATCTCTTTCTCTCTCTGATTTTTTTTGATTGACTTTATGGTTAAGAAGTAATCTAAGATGTGCATTGATCCTCTGACCTAGAAACCCCAAAGCATCTATGGATTTTGTTTGCAGACACAGTTCATACAGGGAAATGATGAGAGGAGTTGATGAATTCGTAACAACAACAACAAAAGGTTATTCATTGACCTTATACCTTAGCTGAAAGAAGCATAAAGCATTTGGACAGTGCTTTCTGAACATAGATTTCTTGCATTCAGACTTCAGTCATAGTGCCTCATAAAAAAAAAAGACAGATCTTGACAGATTATAACACCAACAGTGCATCAATGATTGCAAACTTTTCTCCTTAGGTTTTTAGCAGTATAGACCGAATAACTCGGAATCCTGGAGAAGAGAAAGAAGACTCAGGAGATAAAACCAAGAGTACAGCTCTACCATCTGTGGAGACATTGAGTTGGAGTTCGGAGTATTCTGAAATGTAGGTAGAAATGCCTGTTTAAAAATGTTACAAAATGACTGGCCTCTAGCCCTGGCTGGTCTAGCTATTAAAACCTCTTCCAAGTCCTATTATATTCCCTGCTGGTGGTGGTGGTGGTGGGTGGTTTTTCACCTGGTCTCTTCCAGAATCAAAATTTTAACAGGTTGTCCTTCTTTCCTTCCTTCCTTCCTTCCTTCCTTCTTCCTTCCTTCCTTCCTTCCTTCCTTCCTTCCATCCTCCCTCTCTCTCTTTTCTTTCTTTCTTTTTCTCTTTCTTTCTTTCTTTCTTTCTTTATTTCTCTGTCTCTCTCTTTCTCTGACTCTTCTTCTTTCTCTTTTTTTTTTTTTTGTAATTTAGGCAACAGTTATCCACATCAAACTCCTCTGACACAGAGAGTAACAGACAAAGACTCAGTTCAGGCTTGCTTCCCAAGCTGGCTATTTCCACGGAGGGAGAACAAAGTGAGCCAGCTGCATGCCCTAGGGAGTCTAGAGAGGAGCCAGAGAAGCCGGCACTTCCATCTGAAGAGTCTGCCCAAGATGAGCCTGAAGTCACCACCCCCGCAAGCACCATCAGCAGCTCTACTCTCTCTGGTAAGGAGTTTCTGCCAGTCCAGAACCATCTGATTGATTGGGAAGTGGTTTCTGTACCCTCAGCATCTCCAGGGCTGGCCTTGAACAAGTCATCACCTCAGTTACCAGGCTTTGTTAAGGGCCCCTTAAAAGCAGATAGCTCTGTGTCACTCTCACCCTTCCCAATCATCTTCATCACTACTGTTGTCTTTGGCGTAATACTGAAGCAGAGTTACCTTAATCTTGAGGCACAGCTTTAATTTTTATAGATGGCATTAATTTTAATGAAAAATTAATATTAAATTTTAAATTAAAAAAACTATTGAAGTCAGCCCTGATGGAGTACATGATTGATTATTCAAGTGGAATTTGATATCAAATTTGCCTGTAGACTCATAAGGTCCATTTAATTAAATTCAACCTGCATTTATGGAGCACCTATGATGTGCAAGATTCTGTACTAATGGCTAAAGATATAGCAGCATTTATTCTGGGGGGAATGTGTCTTCAATATGTACAAAATAGATATTCAATAATTTAGAAAGATAGAGTGCTGATAACTGGCAGGGGAAGGAGAGGGGTGGGAATGATCCAGCAAGGCCTGATATAGGAGGTACCACTTAAGCTATGCTTGTAAAGGCTCTTAGAACAGGATGTCAATTAAAAGATCATTTGTTCCAAACTCCCACCTGTTGTTAAAATCCTTTCCACAACCACTTTAATATATTGCCAATTCAGCCTTTGCCTGGATGTTTCCAATAACAAAGGGCCCACTACCTAAAATGGTAACTCATTCGTTAGAAAGTTTTTCTTTCCATTTCAGGGTCCTGTAGATGATGTTAGAACCCACAATATATCCTTGGCTCTGTTCATAAAATAAAGATCTTGACAGAGACCTTACTGTTTTCCATCAAATCATAGCCTCTTGGAATTAAAAAAGTCATCAGAGGTCATCTAGAGCAAACCACCCCCAACCACCTATAGTATGAAGGGTGTCCAAGGTTTCCCCAAAATAGCCATCTATAGTATCTACTTTGTAGACTTCCAGGGTCAAGGAATTGCCTTCATGGATAGCTCTGATTGTTACTGCAACCACCCTATGTTCTGAGTGTGATGCAAGAGCTGACACTTCTTATCACACTTGGAGAAGCCTCAAGTGTGTGCCTGGTGACTGACTGTAAATCTTTCATTTGAGGAGCAGCCTAGCCAGAATCCAAAGAACTCTGTCACTAAGTCAGAGGCAAGGCCACAAAGGCTCTTAGATGCCTCTCTCAAAGAGGAGCTACAGTCTCCGTTGTTGGTAGAAGTACTCACAATACTGATGACCCCCCAAATCACTGAAGTGCCTGATTAGTAAGAGAAATAGCATGGCATAGTGAATAGAGACTCGCCTGGAAGCTGGGAAGACCTGGGTTTGAGTCTCTCACACATGCTGGTTATGTGACTCTAAGCTAGTTACTTAACCTCTGTGTCCCCAGGCCGTTCTCTGAGCTAACTATAATTTGTAGAGAAAGGGCATCCCCTCACTTGTGGTTCTCCATACCAATCACTTCATAAGTCCTATCTGTAGCCATCCTTATTTACTTGTGTAAAGCCAAAAATCTGCCTCATGTCTGTTTCCCTGCCAGTATCTTCTACCCATTGCTGTGTGTGTGTGTGTGTGTGTGTGTGTGTGTGTGTGTGTGTGTTTTCCCTCTGGGACCATGTAGAACAAATACAATCCCTCTTTTATAAATATTTAAAGATAGCTGTCACACCACACACACACACACACACACACACACACACACACACACCCTTTAATCATCTTCTCTGGAAGCAGGATATTCTTATATTGGAATATCCTTACCTAATCTTCATGGTATGGTTTTGAGTCCCCTGAGCGTCCCAATTGCCCTTCTAGACTCATTCTGACTTCTTAGCATGCCTCCTAAAATATGATACAAAGAACTGAACCCAGGTGTGGCTATCTTTTTTAATATTATAAAATCTCGTATTACTAGCATGCAATGTAAATGTCTTACATGAGCACAAGTACCAGGTGGATTTACAAGTGAATTCTGTCAAACATTTGAAGATCGGCTAATCCCAATATTAAATAAATTATTTGGAATAATAGATAAAGAAGGGATTCTACCAAATTCCTTTTATGAAACAAACATGATACTGATACCTAAACAGAAAAAGAAAATTACATACCAGTTTAACTAGTGAATATGAATACAAAAATCCTCAATAAAATAATAGTCAAAAGATTACAACATATTACAAAGATTATACATTATGATGAAGTGGGACTTATACTAGTAATGTAGGGATGGTTTAACGTAAGGAAAACTGTTAACAAAATTGATTACATCAATAATAAAAGTTTTAAAAATCATATGAGTGTTATCAATAGACACAGAAAAAACTTTTGACAAAGTTCAATATTCAATTCTGTTAAAAACACTTGAAAAGTATGAATATAAATGGATTTTTCCTAAATTGATAAAAAGCATTTATCTAAAACCAGCAGCAAACATTATTTATAATGAGGATAAACTAGAAGCCTTCTCTGTAAGGTCAGATGTGAAACAACACTGTTATCAATAGCATTCAGTATTGTATTGGAAATCCTAGCAAAAACAATAAGAGAAAAAAAATTGAAGGAATTGGAATAGGGAATGAGGTGATTCAAGCTATCTCTTTTTGCAGATCATATGATACTGATCTTGGAAAACCCCTAAGATTTAACTAAAAATTAGTTGAAATAATTAATAATTTTAATTTTAAACATATTTAATTGTTTTCTGTGGTCCCTAGTATAAGGATGCCTTCTAACAACAATGCACATCTGTCTTATTTCACAAAAGAAAACCCAACATATAAAACCTGAGTGTAGAAAACAAATACATGGCACATAGAGTGGGAATTCTTTCCGTTGCAGAAATAGTCTGCTTTTACTAAAACAGTTGATCCCAGTGTTCCTTTAAACCTACCTTTATTGCATTGGAATATAATTTATTTTTCCTGGCTTTAGTCTCCTGTAAAATTTGGTAATTGGAGTAGATAGCCTTGTAGGTCTTTTCCGCCCCTACAACTCTGTTCTTGAGTGTGAAGTGAGGCTGGTGACTCTGTACAGCCCTCCCTCACTTAAATCCCATTCACCTGCAAGTCTTGACAGCCTTGAGCACAGTGAGGTTGGAACTCAGTTACCTTGCCTATGGAAAAAGAGAGTAGTGGGATATGTAGCCTCTAAGGTCCCTTATAACTTGAAATCTATGCTCTTGACTTAGAAGGACCTAATCACAAAGGAAAACCCTGGTAAAACCGCCTCAGCAGACCTGGTTAAACCAGGTGGAGGGTAACTGACAGGTCTCAGACCTTGGTGAGTTAGGGCGGTGTCTATCCCAAGCATGTGAAGACTTCCCCTGGCAGAGTGGAAGGATGAGAACAGTTTGTTCAGATGGCCACGAAGGCAGCTGAAGCAGGGGCTTTGGAGCTCTTAGAGCTTGGTCAGACATCGAGGACACCAAGTTCATCTGCTGCATCCAGGCCATGGCCAGTTGTCCTGACTTCTGTCCTGCCACTGGACTTTGAGGACTCTGGAAGAAAGAGTGAGGCTGATGACTGTACAGCTCTGCCTCCCTTAAATCCAGTGTATCACCATGTGATGTCATTGTCCTCTTCAAAACAAAGCATGAACAACAGCAACAAAGCTATGTCTTATGGTCTTGTTTTAAAATAACTTGGTTCATATGTGATGTTCAGTGAATGCAGTTTCTCAGAACCTCAACAAGTCCCTACTGTGTGCTAGACACATGGAGGACTGATAAGGAAAAACCAAAAATGAAACAGGCCCTGCCCTCAAGGAGCTTATGCTTTTATTGAACAAATCTGTTGAGGAAACAAAAGCATACCTGGTCTTATTATTTTAATGAAGTAGTCTAATTAGCCAATTCTACGTATTCACATTATAAGTGACTCTGAGAACTTGATAACCCAGCCTTCCAAAAACCCAAAATTATCCAGTATGGCAGAATAGAAAGAGGCCTGACTTGGGAGTTAGAGGACTTGGGTTCAAATTCTGCCACTCCTGCTTTCTACCTCTGTGACCTTGTACAAGGAACTTAACCCCTGGGACTCCAGCTAATTCATCTGTAAAATAAGAGATTTGAATGAGATGGAATTTAAGACCCCTTTTACTTTGACTATAGGAGCCCATGACCCCTTCCTCTTCATATCTCTTCTCCCCTCTTCCTTGTTGGATATCTTCAAATGTTCCTACTTGAAATTTCCACCAACGAGGTGATAACTTAGAAATGGGAGGGGCGGCCGCTAAGTGGCATAATGGATAGAGCACCAGGCATGGAGTCAGTTGGACTTGAGTTCAAATCCAGCTTCAGACACTTACTAGTGGCATGACCCTAGACAAGTCACTTGACCTTGTTTGCCTCCAAAAAAATGTAGAAGGAAGGAAGGTAGGAAGGTAAGGGAAATGGGGAGGTGCCATGTAGCACAAGACGGTTTTTTTTCTTTTTTTTTCTATTTTTTAGAAGGTTTTTTTTTTAAGAAGGTTTTTTAAAAGATTGTTAATTCTAACTTTCTGGCCGTATTACTAAGCTTTTTCTTCTGAAATCACTCATAGGAATTTTTACTCCTTTCACATTTTGCCACTTTATTTTAGACTATATATTTACATCTGTTTGTAATTGATTGTTAATGGGTAAGTAGCTTATTACCTCTTGCCCTGTCAGTTCCACTGAGTGGTAGGAATGGGGAAGACAGGAAGATAGGCTCATGGTTTGATTGATCACTTCCATAATTTTGAAAATTTCTATCCCAAGTCCTGCCATGCATTTAGATTAATAGATTAAAACCACCTTCTTTCCCTTAGCCCTTTTCTTTTTCTCCCCCATACCCACACTAAATATAATCAAAGACCTGAAGGGCTGCCCAGAATGGAGATGAGCTCAGCTACTCATCGCCAAGGATAATTAGGGAATCAGACGACCGTGACTGTCATAAAATTAAGTTCCTTGATTTTTATATGGCTCTACCATCTCATGCATGTTTGCGCACACACACACACACAGTTGACATTAAGAGAACATTAAGGTGACATTACCTATCAGTAGCCAAGAAAGTTAACCTCCTTTCCTTTCCAGTGCTATATAAAATTAAGTGGATAAAGTAGAGAGACAGAAAAGGGGGTGGGGAGAGAAGAGGGAGGGAGACAGAGAGACAGAGAAAGGAAGCTAGAGGGGGGAGGGAGAGGCATAGAAAGAGAGAGGAAGGGAGGAGACATACACACACACAAAACCTCCTGTTTGTGACGGTGCGGCATATCTGAATATATGAAAAATCTAAATTAAAATACATCATCATGGACACACCAAGATGCACCAGACAATTAAAAATGTAACAGAATCCGTTAGATTTGGCGTTCCGAGAGTCTCTTCTTAACTGATTTTTATGATCTGATCTAATCTCCGTTATAAGAAAAAGTTTGCAATTTCATTAGAATATTCTAATCTTGTATTTATTGTCTGTTGGTTAAAATGCAGCGTCACGATGAAAAGTCCTTAAGTAACACATGATGAGAAATTGGGTTTGTTGTTCAGCCACTTCAGTCATGTTCCACTCTGTGTGACCCCATTTGGGATTTTCTTGGCAAAGATACTGGAATGATTTGCCATTCCCTTCCCCAGCTCATTCTACAGATGAGGAAACTGAGGCAAACAAAGTTAAGTGACTTGCTCAAGGTCACACAGCTAGTAAGTATCTGAGGCCAGATCTGAACTCAGGAAGACTCATTTTCCTAACTCCAGGCCCAGCACTCTATCCGCTGTGCCACTGAGCTACCCCAGACAGTTGTTTATCATGCTACTATTTATAGTCTTATTGAATTTACATACATGTTATATATACATATGTGTGTTTGCATAAATGTCTTGTGACAGTGCTTAGATCTCTGCTTTTATTTCTAAACGTAACTCGCAGATGAAGGAATCTCTTCTACCCATACTTATTGGGCGATCTCTTCAAATTATCGTCTTTGAGAACTGCCTAGAACACTGAAAAGTTAAGCAGCATAACCCGAATCCCAGAGCCCGCGTGTCGGAGTCAGGACTTGAACCTCGATCTTTCTGGCCTTGAGGCAAACTGTCTCTGATGCTCTCTTTGTGTACGTTTGTATGTTCATTATACTACAGCCACTTATTATCTTATTTGAACTTCCATTGGTCACCATGCAATACTCCTTGGCCATTATCACTTTGAGGATACCCAGTCCCTCCAAGTGCTCAAATCTCATTAAAACCACCCAGGCAAACGAAAAGTGAGGGGGCAATTACTGTACTTTCCAGAGTCAGGAAGCTGTAGATTCAGGTTAGGTCTCTGATACATACTGGCTGGAAGACCCTGAGCAAGTCAATTAGCCTTTTCCTTAATAAAATTTAATTTGAAAAGATGAATAAACTAATTCTGTAGTGAAAAAAAAAGCCAACAAAATAAAAGGGAGGTAATAGCATCTAGCTCACCGATGTGTTGTAAAGATCAAAAGAGATATACGTAAAGCGCTTTAAAAGCATTAAAATGCCATAGCAACATTAGCTACTACTGTATACGTTCTACATATAAATAGATAAAGATTGAACAAGGTACAAAGTGCAGTACAGTTTGATTTAGTTATTTGCAAACCATAAAAGAGGTTATGTACCATAAAGTTATGTTGTTTCATTGGCTCTTTAATTAAATCGGATCTAATGAAAAGACATGAAACTTTAAACACCACATTCATTGTGGGAAAGATTATAGTTCAGCTCCAGCCTCCCAAGAGGTTTCCTTAGATCGGACCAAAATAAGTGGTTAAGCAAGATTCAGAGTCAAAGAAGACCCATAGATTCGCTACACAGATAAACGTTAAGGTTAGAAAAACAAGGAAAACAGGAGGTCAGTGTTGCTGAGTTGTCTTTTTTTTTAAGGGGGGGGGGTAGTTTTTGTTTTGTTTTGTTTGTGAGGCAGTTGGGGTTAAGTGACTTGCCCAGGGTCACACAGGTAGTAAGTGTTAAATGTCTGAGACTGGATTTGAACTAGGATCCTCCAGACTCCAGGGCCAGTCCAGGTGTTTTGTTTTTGTTTTATGACACCAACATATCAAGGTGATGTGGTACAACGGACAGCATGGGTTATAGGATCAGAGGACTTGGGTTCAAATCCCAACTCCGATACTTACTATCCATGTGACCTTAGACAAGTTATTTAACCTCTCTGGGTCTCGGTTTCCTCATCTGAAAATGAGGGGTTGGCCTAAATGACCCTTGAGATCTCTTCTAAGTCTAGAGCTGTCATCAAATATAAAAAGAGGAGAACCTGCTATATGGCCCTTAATGTCCTTTGTAACTAGATCTAATATCCTTTAAGTAATTCTTAGACAAGTTTTCTGTTCAACTGCTAAGCAATTTAAAAAGTAATTGCCCCTCACTTTTCATTTGCCTGGGTAGTTTTAATGAGATTTGAGCACTTGGAGGGACTGGGTATCCTCAAAGTGATAATGGCCAAGGAGTATTGCATGGTGACCAATGGAAGTTCAAATAAGATAATAAATAAATACTCCTCGTGCGGAGGAGAGGAAGTGGTGTCAATGATTAGTGAAATACCAGCCAAGCATAATAATTTGTGAGTGAAAAGGTGAAGGAGTCCTGTCCCTGTGGTGTAGACACTGCCCTTCAGGAGGTTAGGGAGACTCGCACTCCCGCTAGACAATGTGCCTTTTCTTGAATCAAGTATAGATTAAGTAACCTTGTCTTCTGTACTTTCCATCCATTCTGTACCCTCCAGCATGGCATTGTCATGTCATACACCAAAAGGAAGGCCCTAGTGGCAGAAGGTGAGTGACAAAGAGTCACCCCTGAAACATCTGCTACCACAAGGGACCAGGGAGTGTAGTCTGACATCCTCAGTTCAAAAATGAGACAACATGTCATAATCAAGTAAAATTTAAAGTAGGTAGTGATATCCTAAGTGACTTCAAAAGGTGAATGGATTCCTGAAGTGTATTAAATATTTCTCTTTGTTAGAATTAATAAATTATAGGAAAATGATCTTTTACCTTTCTATTTGTAGAGGGAATCTAGGGTGAGGGAAATATATATATATGTATAAACCTATATGTATATGTGTATATATCTATGTGTGTTCATATGCATATGAATTATGTTATTCATATAACATAAAGGAATCCATGTTCTGAGAGTCTTTCTTATAGCTTTCTGTAACTTAATATAAGGAAAAAACTGCAATTACACTGATATCCTTGTCTTCCTTTGTGTGTGTGTACGTGTGTGTACATATTTGTGGGTATATATGGATATGCATTTGTGTGTATACATACACATACGAGAAAAGTAAAAATGGGAGTCCTTGAAAGACTTCCCCATATTATAAATTATGAGGGGGAGAAAAGGGGAAGAGGAAGTTGATATCCACTAATGGAAAAAAGATGAGACTGGAGTGGTTTTCATGGAGAATTTCATATTTTATCTTACAGATAGTGGGGAGCCCCTGTAGCTTTTTGAGCGTAGAAGTGTCCTACTATGCAATAGAAAGGCTATTTTGGCGGTATTAAATCTAACGAGGTGGGCGGGAAGCAGGTTAGAGCCAAGACCAGCTTAGGTAGAGGCTGTTACATTAGCATAGGTGTGAGAGGAAAGGAGAGTGGCCTTTGTGGCAACTATGAGTGGGGGGTACAATGAAACTCAAATCCATAGTATCTGATGGAAGCTGTCTGTGAAGGATGGGGAAAAGGGAGAGTTCAAGATCACCTTGTATCAGAAGGAAACAGAATCAGGAAGGAAAAGCAGCTTTCCTGGAAGAGAGACGGGAGGGGAGAACAAGGGATGCCATTTTGGGTCTGTGGAGTTTGAGGTGCCTTCAGGGCATCTGAATGTGTCATTCTTAGCAGTGTTTCTTATGATATACAGAAGGGTTTTCCTTACAGACCATATAGAGTAGATTTGAAAAGTTAAAAAAGCTAGATTATTCCTTGGGGATTATTTTCCATGATTTGAATCACTGTGGCATAGTAGTCCGAGATCCTGACTGTGACTTTGCACAAGTTGTTCCAGCTTTCAGTGCATCAGGTAACCCTCCAAGAATACAAGTTGCAGGCAAGATGCCAACCTGAGTTGGCAAAGGACTCTCCCTCACCTGGGGATTCCACATACCAATGAAATCACAGTTCGAGCCCCTCTCTACTCTAGGTCAGTTATTATTGCCAGAACTGGGGGCAGACTTGTCTGTGGATAAGGCAAAATCAACCCTCTTCTTCCTTCTCCTCCTTCACCTTTCTGAAATCAGTCAAGTTAATGTTTCCCTGGCATGGTATAAACTCGTTAGCAAGGTGTGATGTTTCCCAGCCATTGTTGTTCCATCTCTTCCCCTTCTCTCTTTTGCTGTCTCTCCCCCACCTCCACAATCCATGGTTTTCCTGAATGTGTTTATCCCTTCTTCTTTGTACAGTTGGAAGTTTTTCAGAGCATTTGGATCAGATAAATGGAAGGAGCGAGTGTGTGGACAGTACAGATAATTCCTCAAAGCCATCCAGTGAACCCGCTTCTCAAATGGCTCGTCAGCGATTAGAAAGCACAGAGAAAAAGAAAATCTCTGGGAAAGTCACAAAGTCCCTTTCTGCCAGTGCTCTGTCCCTCATGATCCCAGGAGGTAGAGATAAATCTATTAGCATGAAATCTTGTGGTTTGTGCATGCTCCCTTCTTACCCCTTTCGGAATGCTGATCAAAATGTGAGATTTCTCTAGGCACGAATGGAGTCAGAACTTCTGTCTCCTGACCCCTGGTATTCCCGCAGAGCACTTGGTGGCTTATTTCCTTACTTGTGTGTGTCTCTTCCTTTCTTCATCTGCCGGGGGAAAAAAGAATCAAGATCTTTCCTCTTAATGAAGCTTTTAAATTCCTGTCATTTTTAGGCCAATGTGTCATGAAAGTAACCCCATCTTTCCCCCCTGTGAATCCTCACAGTTCACATGTGGAGATTTGCACAGACCTATTTTTACATGTCACAAAACAGCTGGCAATATCCTTGTCTGGGAGCCAAGGATGATTTTCTTCATTTTAATAATGGAGGAAATAGTCGTGGGGAGACACAGTGATACCATGAATCAGACAGTGCGGGAATTAAGTTTTCCTTTCTTAGTCTGTTGATCTGTAATGCCTCATGCTACTTGCCTTCAGTTTATTTGTATGCTTGTGCAATCTGGAGAAGCTGCATTCTTTTGGGAAGCTGTTTTTCAGGAGCCTAATTTTGACATCAGTGAATAAACCCTGAAGTCCATGATGTATTTTCACTTCCAGGGGTGGAATGGACATTTGGGACTTACCAGGCAGAAGAACAGATAGAAGGTGCCAAATGGGAATGGAATAACTTGGCAGATGGCTTGTATGGGAAAAAAATACAAGCTCTGTAGGATGAGAATGTCTTCCATTTTCTACATTCACACTAGTATAGAGGGAAACTTGGTGTGTGCTTTTCTGAACCCCTTATTTGCAGCTCTTCGGCATGTTCATTTGTGAGTTCAGTTTTCTCTCATAAATATCCACTCAGAGCTGCACAATATATTTCTGTGTGCTTCTATAAACAACAGCAAGATGGTATTTCCCAGTGGTGGTGCTTGATGGGAAAGGTAGCTTCAATGTGGCCTACAATTTAAATCACCCTGGTCTAGGGGGGAACGGGATGAACTTGATTTCCAGGTGATGAATGGCACCCTAGGATGTAAAGGATTGGGCAAGAGCATAAGCAGAGGTCTAGATTTTCTTTTATTAAAAAATAATAATAACAAAGACAACTGGCATTGATATGGCACTTGAAGGTTTGCAGAAGGCTTTGTATGTATTATCTTATTTGAGGTAATCTAAGTATTAGCACCTACATTTGGCAGATGAAGAAGCCTAGGCCAAAAGAGGACAGGTGACTCATCTATGTTTGCACAGCTAGTAAATGGGTCAGGAATGGAATCTGAACCCACATCTTCTCTACTACAAGGCTAGCACGTTATGTGCTGATACCACATTGCTCCTTCCTTCCTTCCTTCCTTCCTTCCTTCCTTCCTTCCTTTCTTCCTTCCTTCCTTCCTTCCTTCCTTCCTTCCTTCCTTCCTTCCTTTCTTTCTTTCTCTTTCTTTCTTTCTTTCTTTCTTTCTTTCTTTCTTTCTTTCTTTCTTTCTTTCTTTCTTTCTTTCTTTCTTTCTTTCTTTCTTTCTTTCTTTCTTTCTTTCTCTTTCTTTCTCTTTTTCTCTCTCTCTCTTGCTGTCTCTGTGTCTCCCTCCCCCCCCCTTCCTCTCTGTCTCTTTCTTTCACAGTTGGGGTTAAGTGACTTGTCCAGGGTCATATAGCTAGTAAGTGTCAAGTGTTTGAGGTCAGAATTGAACTCAGATCCTCCTGACTCCAGAGCTGCTGCATATTGCTTCTTAATGATGAAAAAGAAGTGTTTTGAGTGTGTATGTAGGTGTATCTATAGGTATCTATCCTACATTTTATATATATACATATATATGTAGACACACACACATACACTCTTTTTCTGTTTTTGAATTCAGTCTGACCCCTCCCACATCCAGCCAAGAAACAACACAGAGCCATTGGGCAAAGGGGTAAATGTTTTGTTGACACGGAAGCCAAAGAGATTAGAGTTCTGCCTCTGACAAATACTGGCTATGTGACCTCGAAAGCCACTGGACATCTCAGTGCTCTAGGCAATTCTCTAAAACTGCAAATTGCAGGGAAGTTGACAGCTTACTTTGGTAGAAGCAGTTAGTTGCTCACCTGGGAGTTCTCTGTCCCAGGAAGAGCATAGATATAGGTACCAGCCTTGTCCTTCATAGAAGAGAAGTCCTTTTTAAAAGAAGGAAGGAAGGAAGGAAGGAAGGAAGGAAGGAAGGAAGAAAAAGAAAGGAATGAGAAAGAAAAAGGGAGAAAGAAAGAAAAGAGAGGGAGAAAAGAAGGAAGGAAGAAAAGACAGAGGGAGGAGAGAGACGGAGACAGAGACAGAGATTTCAACTGGGTGGAAACAGATTATTGGTGTCAAGAGTAACACCTTGAAAACCAGTCATTTTATTGCCATGGCAATGAGTTACTCCTTTACATAGGCACCAGTATTTCTGAGCTTCCTGATAAATTATATAATCACAACTGTCTTTTGATACTCAGAAATGTTACTTAAAGCTACTGCTAAGTTGTTTTCCTTGTTATGGATTTGGAGGGAAAAAACCTACTATTAACATTATTAAAGTTGCTAAGTTCAAAATTTGAAATGTTGGCAGCTGTTAGTGTAGCTTGTCTGGTGCTCATTGTGTAAGGTTTGCTTCAAAACAAGTGATTACATGTCCTCGTTTCCTCTTAATTAAGCAATAAAAAGACCAGCAGCTTGAAGCTCATCAGAACAGTCCCAAAACAAAATAAAAAATCTTTTGTGTGCGTCATTATCAATATATTTAAGGGGGAAGGGGGGAAATGCTTTTAAATTGAAGGTTTTACTTGAAAATTAGTATGAATAGTAATACCTTCAAATTATAAGGTATGTTTGAATGTGCCTTTCATTTTTTAGATCAGTACTTGTTTTTTTTCCTTCCGTTTTCATTGAAATGGGTTTGTTTGGGTGACTAGATCAATCACTCAGTCAAACCTCTTCTCTGAGACTATTAAGAGATTCTCTCTTCTCGTGATTATGGCTGTTTGTGTTTTGTATGATTGGGACTGACTTTGACAAATGGTTTTCTTGTTGCAGATATGTTTGGTGTTTCTCCCCTGGGAAGTCCGATGTCTCCACATTCCTTGTCCTCCGACCCTTCTTCTTCCCGAGATTCTTCCCCTAGTCGGGACTCCTCAGGAGCTTCTGCAAGTCCCCATCAGCCCATTGTGATCCACAGCTCAGGGAAGAAATTTGGTTTCACCATCCGGGCCATCCGAGTATACGTGGGTGACAGTGATATCTATACAGTTCATCATATAGTTTGGGTAAGAACCATGGTATTTTACATTTTTTCATTCAATTGGAAAAATGAATGTATACTTTGGGCAGCAAGAATTGGGATAATAGAATGGTTTTCTTTGCTTATTTTTTTAAAATGGACCAAAAATCTATTTTCTCTCTCTCCTACCTCCCTCATTGGAAAAAAATATAGAAAAATCAAATCAAATCCTTATAACTAATATACAAAAGCAAACAAAACAAAATCCCACATTGCCCACATCCCAAAATATAATTCCCTTTGCACCCTGAGTCTATCACCTCTCGGGAGACAAGTAGCCGGCTTCATCCATGGTTCTCTGAAATCCTGATTGGTCATCTCATTGGTCAGTGTTCTATAGTCTTTGACCTTCTTTTGTGAAAAAGCAACGTTCTCCCCCAAATTCCCCTCCTAGATAGAGCCTTATAGATTTTGCTTACCAAATGTGTGCTCTTCTCTTGGCCCTCAGAACGTGGAAGAAGGGAGTCCAGCATATCAGGCAGGACTGAAGGCTGGAGATCTGATCACTCACATCAATGGAGAACCAGTGCATGGCCTTGTACACACTGAGGTCATTGAGCTGCTGCTAAAGGTACATGTATCCATGTTGGAACAAAAATCCTGCTTCACATCACACTTGGGTCCCATTCATTCCCCACCCACTATCTCTCTCTATGATGACTGCATTCCTGCCTTGGAGAGCCCCATTATTAATTTAGGGTCCTTCCAGTTTGGGGCATTGTCCACATTGGAGCAGTGAAACCCTTCCCAAAGGCCACATTTTCTAACTCCGACACTCTGGATTCCTTAATAGATTATCCTGTGGATCCAGACAAAGAGTTTCAATAAAACTGCTATCAACAGAGGTCTTCTGCTAAGTGGAGATGCCTTTAGGAGCTGGGGGTGGGGGGTAGTAAAGTGAATGTGTGATACCAATTATGGGAATAGGTGTAGCCAAAGAGAAAGTAAGTCAAAACCCCATTTTTAGAGTGATAGCAGTAAAAGAATTGGTCCCAGTGACATATTAGCTCAGTTCTTTTTTAAGTGTTACTGATGAAATAATAGAGTATCTTAAAATCTCTTTTAATGTATTTGAACATAATAAATTCCTAGAAGCATAGTACAAGACAGGTCAGAAGGAATGTGAAAACCCAGTCTTTGAACTCTCAAGACAATTCTATTAGTGCTAGTTATCCTATATACAAGCTGCCTTTGTGACGTAATATTTAAAAAAAAATAGATCACTAGCCCTTCTAGCCCTGTATAATTATAAAGCTCTGGGGCCTCTGTAATCCTTTGATTTGCCATTCTAGTCTCAAATAGGAATCAGATATTTAAAATGATGCAAGACTGGCCTGGTTCAGGGCTCCTTTCCAAAACTGGATTGTGGCAGAGCATCTCGGGACACCCTTTATTCACTGAACTAGTCAAATAGAAAGTTGCCACGTGTCTCTGAAGTTGCCCATAAACATGTTGGAAACTCTTTTGTTTTCCTTGGAGCTATGGAGTGCTTACTACACACTGTCGGAACCCAAGTTGATGATCCAACCGCCACGTACATAAAAGGGGAATTCAAGAGGAGGAATCAGTGTAATGAAATGAAAAAAGCTACAAGGGGTTTCATTATCTTCTCAGTGAGCTGTGTAATCATGCTGGAACTTCCGTGTTAAAGAGACAGACATTTCCCAAGCAAAGGCGGTGATTTAGTGGTTAGCACTGACCAATGATGGTTCCGGTTTCCCCGTCACTAACTGAACAACAGAGAGGTATCTGCTTTCTTGTGCCATTCTGTTAGGCACATGGTGTGTTAAGTTTGTAAGCTACCTTGCCTCCTCCTTTCCTGCCCCCCACACCCCATTCGTATGAGAGAGTGGCTGCTAAGTAGCGTGGGGACGAATAGGATACAGTGTACTAGACTCGGAGTCGGTATAGTTGAGCTCAGTAACCCTGGCTAAGTCATTTAACTCCTGCCTGACTCAGTTTCCTCATCTGTAAAGTGTAATAGCACCTACCTCTCAGGGTTGTTGTGAGGATCATATCTGTAAAGTGCTTTGGAAACTTTTAGGGATAGCTAGGTGTCACAGTTGACAGTGTCAGAGCTTGTTTCAGGAAGACTCATCTTCCTGCGTTCAAATCTAGCCTCAGAAGCTTGCTAGCTGGGTGACCCCAGGCAAGTCGCTTAACCCTGTTTGCCTCAGTTTCCTCATCTGTCAGATGAGCTGAAGAGGGAAACAGCAAACAACTCCAGTATCTCTGCCAAGAAAAGCCCAAATGGGGTCACAAAGAGTCGGATGTGACTGAAAAGACTGAGCAACAACAACAAATTGCAAACTTTCAGGCGTTATAGAGATACCAGCTATTATTGTTTTTGCTTTGTAAACAATCACTAGAACCAAAAGACACTGTAACGAATCATGCTTTTAAATTAGATGCATAGTCAAATTGTCCAAAGTTTATCACTTCGTTTTATCTTCCCAAGCTCTTTAAGAAATAGGTGATGTGGAGGGGCTGGGTTAGGCACACAGGGATGAAGAAATGCACCTTTTGTCATCCTGTAGAGTATACTTGGTCCCCAACAAATGTAGTAACGTCTACACCTCCCTGACTAAGAAATGAATGCAGCTTGCTCATATTACATTAAGCGTACAGCCATTCAAGTGATCCAAGAACACGTATGATAAGCCAGTTGCAGAATTAGGTTGAAAAATTAGTCCCCTTGACTCTTACTAATTACTGGAGCAGTCCAGAAAGCCAATAATTTCCCTCTGCTCCATACTAATCATCCAGATAATTTAATGGGAAAGTGAATTGATTAAAAAGCGAACAGACTGCTGGACTCATTTTTTATATTTTACTATTTGACCATACATACTATGTGTGTTTTTTCAAAAGTATCATGGGATTTCCTCAGGAAGCCTATTGTCAAAAGAGGACTGACTGTGGAGTCAGAAGCCTTGGGATTGAATTCTACCCCTTCCAGGAAGTAGTTTACCTTCCCTAAGGTTTATTTTCCTCATTTAAGAGAGAACAGAACTGGAATGACATATAAGGTCCTTTCCACACCTAAATCTGTGATACTGTGGGTCATGAGCCATCACTTACAAGCATTTCATAAATAATCAGGGTTCAGACATTTGCGTTAGATGAGATGACCTACTGGGTGTCATGCTTCACATTTCTCTCCTTAAGTGAAAAGGAGGTGAAGCCATGGGGCTGCCTTGACCAGCCCCTGTAAGCTTATGCATGAGGGTGATCCTTCATAAATCACAAGGATACTTGCGCAAATCCTGGCAAAATTTGAAATTACAAAAATGAGTAACTTAGAGGCACGTACCTTAAAGTGAATTCTTATCGCTGTTCTTTGCTAAGGTCCCCTACCTTGTGAAGTTATCATTGAATTTAAGCACTGTGCTCTTATTCAAATAATACCGTGAGACAACTATACAAATATAAGCTTTTTTGGTTGTTGTTCTTGAGTTAAGTAAATTTTTCTCTGATGAGTTGACTTGAAAAGGCCTTAATGGATTTATTTTCCATGAAGAATTTGAGTAGAAAGTGGTAGTTTTGCTGATATCTATTGTATATTAAAAGAGGCAGGGTGTTGATGTAGATGGGACTAAAGCAAAACCTAGTTTAATGATGCCAGTAATGTCCTTGCCCTGAATTATATGTTTATGCTTTAACACATTTGGAAAAGACATATTTAAATATTAGGTGGCTAAAGCCTGGGACTTGAAACAGAATAAATGGAGTCTAAATAGATTCCAGCGATGATCAGTCTTCAGAATAGATGCTGTCATAGGAGCAGTAATTCATAGGCAAGGAGCTGCTGGATTTACTTGGGTCCTTTCCCTCACCACCACTGTCTCATCCTTTTATATTCACCACATGATGGACTAAAGAAGGAGGCACGGACTTAGCTGTTTTTGGTTGTTTTTTTATTGTTGGTAAGTCATTTTTTTGCTCATGTCCAGCTCTTTAAGACCACATTTGAGGTTTTCTTGGCAAAGACGCTGGACTGGTTTGTCATTTCTTTCTCCATCTCATTTGATAGATGAGGAAACTGAGACAAACAAGGTGAAGTGTCACCCAGGGTCACACAGCTTGTGTCAGAGGCCAGATATGAACTCAGGAAGATCAATCTTCTTGAATCTAGGCCTGATATTCTTTCTATCCACTGTGCCGAAGGCTTTCTTCTTATCTCAACCCTAATGGTTCTCCAGTTTCCTTCTGCCACTGAAATTTCTTTGGCTTATTTGCTGTGCCCTGTACACAGCATCCTATCTCCTAATACATATCTTTACGCAAGTTTTTCCCTTCCTCCTCCAATGCCTAGAATACTTTACCTGGTCTCCATTGATTCTTGGAGTCCCTAACTCCCTTGGGGACTTAGTTCAAATGCCACTGTCTACAACAGACCTCTCCTGATTCTTTGGGTTTCTCTTGCCCTCCTGTCCTTCTTGCCCCATTGCAAGTCACTTTATCCTTTATTTACTTATCTTTGAACATGATCTAACCTCCCCCAATAGAAAGCAAAGCCCTTAAATACAAAGATTTCTTCACTTTCTGTATATGTGTATGTCTTTCTGTCTTGTCTATTTGTCTATCTATCTGTCTATCTCTCTCTATCTATCCATCCATCCATCCATCCACGCACCCACCCGTCTACCCGTCCACCTGTCTGTCTGTCTGTCTGTCTATCTATCTATCTATATCCCTAGTTTATATTGGGCATTTAATGACTATTATTATTTTTTTTTTTTTGCTTTTTGGAGGGCAGTTGGGGTTAAGTGACTTGCCCAAGGTCACACGGCTAGTTTTTTGTGTTAAGTATCTGAGGCCG
>CM053594.1:321157506-321185640 GCA_028646575.1 Pseudocheirus occidentalis
CTATCTATCTGTCTATCTCTCTCTATCTATCCATCCATCCATCCATCCACGCACCCACCCGTCTACCCGTCCACCTGTCTGTCTGTCTGTCTATCTATCTATCTATCTATCTATCTATATCCCTAGTTTATATTGGGCATTTAATGACTATTATTATTTTTTTTTTTTGCTTTTTGGAGGGCAGTTGGGGTTAAGTGACTTGCCCAAGGTCACACGGCTAGTTTTTTGTGTTAAGTATCTGAGGCCGGATTTGAACTCAGGTACTCCTGACTCCAGGGCCGGTGCTCTATTTACTGCGCCACCTAGCCGCCCCATTTAATGACTATTATTGATTGATTGATAACTTGATTGATTAAATGACATTAATTGATTAATTGATTGAAGACATAAGTTTTCAATTAGAATAAATTTTTTTCTTCCAAATCATATTTCTTCCTTTTTCGGAAGTCACAGTATACAAGTACATATATTATTCACAAAACTCAATATACTATATTTCTCTTCATTTTTTAATGTACCAATGTGGTATCCATGCACAATTCATTCAACAGTATAATAAATAATTAAGCGTAAGTGATGTCCAGCCAAAGTGGATGCCACAATGAAGTCAATTTTTTATGACATATGGAACACTAATGTAGTTCTTTCTATAGACAGGCAATTTCTGTGACTTTTGTAACAAGTCTGAAAGATTTTATACTTTTCTCCTTAATTATCTTTGGAATATCTTTAAAATATCCATCAGCAGGCACTGGCCCTATGCTGCTGAGGCAGGCATTCTCATGGTTCCTTGACCCTGTGAAATCATTTTTATTATAGAACTTCCTGAGATCACCCAATAGAAATATGCAATTAACTCTCAGTTGGATGTCTAGTTAGAGAGATACTGTCTCTCATACCTCCATGTCTAAGCTTCATTAATAAGCAGGAATATTTTGCTAAGATTGAAGGAGGCATCTTTTTCTTTTTAAAAAAAATTCAGTTAAAAATATGAAAATTCTTGAATTTTGTATAAGGGATCAAGGTGAGAGGAGGGGTTTGGCTGAGAGCAGAAGACTTGGGAAAGTAGGAGGGGAAAACTAAACTGCAAGGCAGGTGGTATCAGCTTTCTCGCTAATGATATTGCTGTTATTATTTTTTTCCCCTCTATTAGTTTTACATAGGGTACACTATCCTTTGTTAAATTTAAATTTGTTATTTTTTCAATTAATAGGCATTTATTTTCTCTCTCTCTCATTCCTTGCCCACCCTTGTACTGAAAAAGAAAGGAAAACAAGACGCTTGTCCTTGATTCGCGTTTTGCTAAGACTTAAATAATAAAAACATTTATTATCTTCAAACTCCTGTCTTTGCTCTGGTCTGGTTGAATCATTGAATTACTCTTAAATATCCTCTCTCTCTTTTTTTTTTTGGCTGGTAGAGTGGAAATAAGGTGTCAATCACTACAACCCCCTTTGAAAACACATCAATCAAAACAGGCCCAGCTCGGAGAAATAGCTACAAGAGTCGAATGGTAAGACGGAGTAAGAAGACCAAAAAGAAAGAAAGTCTAGAAAGGTTAGTTCCGTTTTTACTTTTCTGCTGTCCACATTTTTTTGTGGGAGGGAGAGGTTGGATTTGATATATGCTTTTTGTTTTGTGATCCTTCCTCTCCTCTCTTCCCTTCCCCCAATAAAATTCACAAATAATAGCTGACATTAGTGATTGCTTTGTAACGGGCATTTGTAACGGCCAAGTTTTTCACAATTATTACTTCATTTTTCCTTCACAGCAACCCTGGGAGACAGGTGCTATTATTATTCCCATTTTATAGATAAGGAAACTGAACCTAGTAGGGGTTAACTGACTTGCTTAAGACTCACAGCTAGGAAGTATCTGAGATCATATTTGAACTCGGGTCTTTCTTACTCATGACCTGGTTTTCTATCCACCATGCCACCTAGCTGTCCCAATGAATAGGGTGCTATTCTAAAAGCCAAGAAATCCTGCGTTAAAATCTCACCTCTGACAGACTATGTGACCCTGAGCAAGTCTCTTGTCTTCTCTGTGTTCTTAGAAACTCTTCAAGAAATGGCAGAGAAGGTACTGACTGGCGTTGACCAAGGGCAACTTTTTCACCCAGGAATTCTCTATAGTGAGAAAAGCAGAGATCCAGCCCCTCTTCACCCTACCCATCACTCTCAGTCCCTACTTAAGATGAAAGCTTTTTAAGGTCAGGAGGAAGAGTTCCCCATTTAAACACATCAGAAATGAGGAATTCCAAGGGTGATATTATGATAGAGCTTTATGGACAGAGTATTTCCAACTGTACAGTTGCTCTAAGGAGCATGAATGAACATGCCCTAGGTTTTTCACATGACTACCAGGTACTGTCCCAGAAGGGCTCTGCTGTGATAAGCTTCCTTCCCCAGTTTTTTCTGTTTAAATGTACAACCTGTCTGCTTATTACACATGTTTGAGTGCCCAGCCAGGGCTGGAAGCACCAGGCAAAAGTAGGATTGGATAAAGCTCCCGCCCAAGGTAATCCCATCAAAGACATTTACCCACATAGAGATAATGGCTCTTCTTTCTGTAGGGATTTACTTTGCAGTATTTCTTAATTAAATTGTGCCTCTTTATATTTTTGGATATATGCCCAGAAGCAAAGGATGCCCTTTTAACGAAAGGAACAAATAAATAATTGAATGTATTTAACAGTTTTATTTTTTCCTCATCCCTTCTTAAATGTAGAGTGTTTATGAACCAAGCTGTGCAATCTGAACTATATATACGGTGTTTGAAGGGAGCTATAACTCTTTCTCTTTTCCTTGCCACCCTGTTTCAAATTTTAAAATGCTTTTCAGAAATGAAAATAGCATCTTATGCTTTACCATGGCTAAGGCTTCCTCCCACTTCCTCAGGGCTGATTAACTTGGTTGTGTTGAATGCACTATGGGGTAGGGGAAGGTGGAAAGGATAAGACTGTGGGTATGTAGAAGAGTAAAATTTGTTGAGAATTTGTCTCCCAAATTTTTCTGATTTATTTGCTGCTATTTCTTCTCTAGGCGGAGATCCCTCTTCAAAAAGCTAGCCAAGCAGCCATCACCTTTACTCCACACTAGCCGAAGTTTCTCCTGCTTAAACCGTTCTCTTTCCTCTGGAGAGAGCCTCCCTGGGTCCCCAACTCATAGCTTGTCTCCCCGATCCCCTACACCGAGCTACCGTTCCACCCCAGACTTTCCTTCAGGTGAGTTACCTCCTCTACATAAGAAACAAGAGTTGGAAGCATGTAGAAGGCCTACCTAACCATCTTCAGCTTGCCCACTAATAAGAAATCATGTTCTTGTATAACCTATATCAAATGGCTTGCCTTCTCAATGAGGGGGGAAGGGGAGGAGGGAAGGAGAAAATTTGGGACTCAAAATTTTAAAAAATGAATGTTAAAAATTGTTGTTACAAAATGACTGATATGGAAATATTTTACATGGCCACATATGTATAACCAATATCTGATTACTAACATCTCAGGGAGAGGGAGAAGAGGAAGGGAAGAACTGAATTTGGAACTCAAAACTAGGGAAAAAATGTTTTAAAAAATTTTTTTAACATGTAGTTAGGAAAAAAATACAATTGTTTTACATGTAATTGGGGAAAATATTAATTTTTTTAAAGCATGATTTTTGATGAGGTAGGTTGAGGTATGTTGTCAGGAAAGCTGATATAAAATAAGATATTTGAAAATAATTACTAAAAAAATGGTGGGCTTTTACAGAGGTGAGGGATTATGGGTGTAGTGTACTAAACCTTTTTGATAAGTTGATCAGTTTTGCAAAAAAAAATTTCTCTTGTTAAAATCATAGCTATTTGGGGGAGTGGGGAGGTGGGAAGGAAAGATGCTGGCATTTTCAGAGAAGTTTCTGATTGGCATTAATTGAGGGGAATTTCTTATTATATGGGAATTACAGGTGATGGGAAAACAGAATAAACTAATAAAAAGTTGTCATTAAAATAATGAACACTATAAAGGTACCAAGAATAAGGCATTATATCGTATAAGCAAGTTTAGCTTAAAAATTGGAAAAGAGATGTTTATTTAGGATAGCTAAATCCTTGACTTCTGATCATGTACTCAGGATGCTCTGTAGAACAGTAGCCTTTTGGTTCTCACCAGCTCTTTATTTTTATGCCTACAGGTACTAATTCCTCCCAGAGCAGCTCTCCAAGCTCCAGTGCCCCTAATTCTCCAGCTGGTTCTGGGCACATTAGGCCCAGCACTCTTCATGGCTTGGCACCCAAACTCAGTGGACAAAGATACCGGTCAGGGAGACGTAAATCAGCCGGCAGCATTCCGCTTTCCCCCTTGGCCAGGACACCTTCTCCAACCCCGCAACCACCCTCCCCTCAACGGTCACCATCCCCCTTGCTGGGGCACTCTCTTGGCAATTCCAAGATTGTACAAGCCTTTCCCAGCAAAATGCATTCCCCACCCACGATTGTCAGACATATCGTGAGGCCCAAGAGTGCTGAGCCACCAAGGTCCCCCCTGCTCAAGAGAGTCCAGTCGGAAGAAAAACTCTCCCCTTCCTACAGCAGCGACAAGAAGCATCTCTGTTCCCGAAAGCACAGCCTGGAGGTGACTCAAGAGGAGGTGCAGCGGGAGCAGTCTCAAAGGGACCCAATGCTCCAGAGCCTGGAGGAGAACGTGTGTGATGCTCCTTCCCTTACCCGGGCCAGGCCTGTAGAGCAAGGCTGCCTGAAACGCCCCATCTCAAGGAAGCTGGGGAGGCAGGAGTCTGTGGACGAACTAGACAGAGAGAAAATGAAGGTCAAGGTGGTGACAAAGAAACAGGACTTCCCAGAGAAGCATGAATCCCTGCAGAAATCCCATGAACTGGGCAGCGATTTGGAAAACCTCGCGACCTTGAGGCTGGAGGAGAGAGAGAAGAAAACATATCAGAAGACTTTGGAGAGATCAAATAACTTTGACAACAGGGTGGCAATGCAGGAGACCACATCGTTGTCATCCCTGTCGGTCAGCAGCCTGCTTCACAAGAACTCTGGTGGTGTGAAGTCCAGCGATGGTCTCCTGCTGGACACCCAGGTGACCTGCCACAGGCTTCCACTGAACGAGCATAGCCTGAGCTCTCATGACTACAAAAGGTTGCCGCCCCCATGCCTGCTGCAAGACATGTTCACCCACCCTACAGAGAGGCCGGCCAGTGGGAGAGGGGACAGTGCCGAGAAGGCCAGCCAAGCAAAAGAATTCAGCAAGTTTGAAAAGTTTGATGGCAAGCTTACAAATATTGATTACCTTCGGAAGAAGATGTCCTTCGAGGAGAAAGATGACAGCCTTAGTTCAGTGCTGAAGCCCAAGCTGGCATCAAATGTCCATGAATGCCTTCAGCTGAACCCCACAAGGCCTGTAAATATGCAGCAAGATCCCACACTGCTGTCAGAGAGCCGGACGGGCATCAGCAGTGCCCACGGGGTTCAAATCAGTTCAACGGCTTTTGTTCCTCTCAAGGCTCTGACTGGTCGAGCAGAAGGTGGGGTGGAAAAGCCAACCTTGATCCCTCCTGAGTCCCCAGTCAGGAAAAGTCCATCAGAATACAAGCTGGAAGGCAGGTCTGTCTCTTGCCTGAAGCCTATTGAGGGTACTCTAGACATTGCTTTGTTATCAGGCCCTCAGGCTTCCAAGACAGAAGGGCCATCGCTGCCTTCTACAGAGACCCATCATCTCAGCAGTGACATGGGACTTTTTGTGTCACCTGCTGTGTCTGTAGGTTCCACAAAGGGTGAAACTGCCAGTCAGAAGGAGCCCCCAATGACTTGTATAAAGATGAACAAATCCTACCTTCTGGAACCCCGATTTCAGCAACCCAGCAAGGGGCTTTCAAGCACACCAGCAGCCCCAGAACTGGAAAAGGAGAGGAGGGTATCCCATTCAGCTGTAAGAAACCACACCCCCATCAGTGAAAGCAGTCACAAGAGAGAGGAGCTCCCCGTGAAGAGGCGGGACCATCCTGCGGAGGCCAAACTCAACGCCTCCCCCAGTCAGAATGCCATGGCTAGCCCGAAAGCAGTAGCCCCCCCAGGATTCCTCAGTCCTGACAACAACCTTGGAAGAGAGAGGCAGAACCAGAGGGAGCTGTGCGGGAAGTATCCAGTGGCCTCAAGAAGCTGTGAGCCGCTGACAGCAGTGAGGGCAGAGGTCTCCAGAGAATCTATTACGGAGCATTTGTCAGCAGACACTCCAAAAGCTAGCAACTTTGGAAACAGTGTTTCTGGGAGTCGCCCCACCCCAGACTTTCCCACTCAGCCACGGGCAGTGGAGAAACTTAGGGGTCCTGGTGGGAAAGCTGATCCCAAAGAAGATAAAGAAGTAGCTAAGCCTCCCACCAGAGAGGACATTCGCTCCTCCAGGATTCCTGGTGAGAAGGAGATGAGCAAGCAGAAGACTGCCATGGACCTGAAGTCTGAGGTTTCTCTCCCCAAAAGGTCTGGCCAGCTGCTAGGAGTCAGTAACACCAAGAATGAAAAAGCCTTGGGTTTTCCATCTTTACAGAAAGACAGTCCCAAAGAAGTGGAAAGGAAAGACCCAACTTCTCAGAAACAGGTCAGCAGTCTTCAGACTTCACTGGCCTCCAAGGAACCCCCTGGCATGGCTACTCGGCAGCAGCTCAGTTCACCAATTCTCCCTTCAGTTAGGGAGCCTGTCTCTAGGACCTGTGCATCAGAGGTGGCCATGGGCCTTCCTGATAATCCTGTGAAGCTGGCCACAGCCCAGGTGGAAGGCAGCAGCCACAAGCTCAAACCTGCACCTGAGGCCTGCCCTCCAAAGTCTAAACCCTCAGAAAAACTGGCAGCATCTCAGAAACAGTGCACTGGAGCCACCAAGGAGAAAGAGACTGGCCCACAGGTCCCCAGCAGTGCTAGCAAAGAGGGAAAAACCACCAGCAGAACCATGCCAGAGACCTTTCTCTTCATCTCTGGCTCCCAAAAGAAATTGAATAGTGAGGGTGTCCAGGGGGACAGGACCCCTGACTCACAAGGTGGGCCAGCACCTTCATGCCAAGTGGAGGGGGGCACCACCCTTGACAACAAGTTGAAATCCCTAGGTAATAGCAACCCGGCAGGGGTCCATTCACAGAAGCAGGACCCCACAGGCTCTATCGAGCTCATAGAACAGAAGCTTTCCACTGAAAAAGTCCCTGAAAAACAAACTCTGCCCCTGAAGCACCCCAAGCCATCCACTGTGAAAGACAGTCCGTCTCTGTGCAAACAGACTGACAAAAGCCCAACTCCCTTGGCCACCTGCAAACAGACTGACAAGGGCTCGGTTCCCTTGGCCAGCATGGCAGACAAGAAGCCAGAAGGGAAAAAATGCACTGATGCACTTTATGTTCTACCTGACTCTGGGAAGATGGAGCACAGCCTTTCATTGGTAAGCTGTGAGACCAAGGTTAAAGGTGGGGAGAAGCCAGCCATAGCAGGGAAGAGCTCTTCAGAGCCTAAAGGGAAAGCTCTACCTTCACAGAAGCAGTTGATGGAAACCAGCAAACAGGGTGGGATGAAGCGTTCTCCATCAGCCACTGGGCAGAGTTCCTTCCATTCCACTGCCCCCTCAGAGAAGACTCTGAGCTCCTCATCCAGTTTCCCTGAGTCTAAGTCAGGAGTCCTTCAGACCTCTGCAGCGGCTGGTGACACCCTCTTTGCCAAGACAAATGGGAGCCAGGCAGAACCACCAGCCCCCAGCACTAGGGACTTTCGGAAACCAGGGTCTGGGGCAGATAGCAGAACACAAATGACCAAGAGTGATTCATTGCCATCCTTCAGTAGCACAGCAGGCTCCCTGGAGTCCCACCACCCTGATTCACCCCTCAGGGGAGAAGTCAGAACCCTAGACAGGGCCCTCTCAATGACCACCACCCCAGAAGAAGTGAAAGGGAAGGAATCCATCTTGGCCCAAACTCCGGCTGCCAGGAAACAGAATGTAGGAAAAGACATTCCCAGGTCAGCTGCAAACACTGAGCGCCTCGTAGCCCCTTCTTCTGAAAAGGACTTTGTGGTACGCCAGCGACGAGGGAAGGAGAGTTTGCGCAGCAGCCCCCACAAAAAGGCTTCCTAATGGGGCAGGACCCAAGAGGCAGGACTGCAGAGACTCAGATTGGACGTTGTTACTTTGTCCTGACGACCTTCAAAAAACCAGCACCAAATGGGATTGTTCGCCAGGCAGAGCTTTGGGAGAAGTAGGGTGGACAAAGAGATAGAGAGGACCTTTTTCCATATGCCTTCCCAATTGTAACCGGTAAAACTGTTACCATAAAGTATTTGTACAAAAATACCTTTACAGCTGAGAGTTGTTGAGGAAAAAAGATGTTCTCTGTAAATATCTAGCAGTGTGTTTGGTTTTTGAATGTAGAATATACACTTTGCTGCTGATTGCGTTGTTTACTACAACTTTTTTTTTTAAACAAATTGTTGCTTTGCCGCTTACTTACCATAATGTAGGAAAGAAGCAAAATTACTAAAACTGGGCATATGCCCTCACACACATACACACAAAACACAGATAATAGTTCAAGGCTACATTTTTACAAGTTAAAGTATTCTAAGAGTTAAAGACAAAAGAACATCATAAATACAGCAGTTTGTGAATTTTTATGTGTATTTTTAATCAGATTTTGATAGTACTGTATCTGGCTACCTATATTTCCAGATCTATTTAAAGATGTAACTTGATCACTGCATTTAAAATCTGCCTCAATTAGGATAGGCCTGGATTCACAGGACCTACCATTTTTATTTCATGAATGTCCTAGCAAGGCCTTTTGATTCTGGGTCCAACTATCTGAAAGACCAGTTATTCACTTTTGGTCTGTTGGTGTGTGTCTTGGACCTTCACCTCACATGGCGCTGGGACTATAAATACTCATCAGCTTAATTTCTGCTGTAATCCTTTCATTTTTTCTTTCAGCTCTTAAACTCAGGCCTTTATGCTGTGAGTCTCATGTATAAGAAGCACATATATTGTAGTCCCATGTCTGCCCTGCTCTCGTATAAGAAGAAAGATGACTTAACTCATCCCTCCCCAAGTACTTAGGTTTGAGTAATCAGTTTCACAAAACATAGAGCTTTTTTCAAGTTTGACATTTTTGGAAAAAAAAGGAAAAAGTGATTTTAGCATCATGTCATAAATAGAGATTAACCAGGATATCAGATCCATTTTAATACATAGCAGGGGCCTTATGTTATAGATGAAGCTTGCTGTTTTTAGCAAGGAATCCTGGGTTTCACATTCGTCTCTAAATGCATTGGGTAGCTCCATACATTTCATAACATGATCTCTTTATTTGTATGCAAAAAAGTAAATACTGTATTATTAATAAAAAGCAGCATTTTTTGTAACAAAGAGACCTGTTGGAGCTATTTGGTGCTTGAATGTGACTGTCCTTTTTACTTTTGCTAAGCCTTATTTAAATTTTGTATATTGTGGAACATGTGAATTTGTCAGATAATTTTAGTGCTGACGTACTTTGTTTTGTTTTGTTCTGGTTTTTTTTTTCTTTTTGAGGAAAAAGCACTTGCTGAAACCAGTACTAAGGCACTAAGGGAAAATTGACACAGATAAGTATTTTTAAGATGCTTGGGATTGATATTACAATATTTTTGCTCTTTTTTTCCCTATTAAGGTATTTGCCCCACAAGAAGTAATCAAGTCCCCCATTCCCAAAGGGGATTTTTTAGTTTTTCCAGGTGATAAAAATCATTGTTCTAAGCACAGTATGATCTTATGAACCTGAAATGTGTTTGGCAAGGTTGTGAACAGGGCTCCTAAAACAAAAGTATGATCCGATTGGTTTCTTGGGTTTTACCTCATTCTAATAAATTGCAAAAGGAAAGGAAAAGAACCACTTTCCCTCCCCCTAATTTTTCATAGGGCAAGGCCATTTCCTAACTCCCCTTTGACACTTGTAAAGGAAACAAACATTTTCCATTTTTTACTGGTTTTGAATACCGGTCTCAACATTTGCAGTATATATCTGTGTTTGGCAATCATAGCCCCAACACTAATGCACTCAGACATCATGACACTTCAGTGGAGGAGGTATTTCATAGTTTACAGCCCTTGCATTTTAACTGTCCTATTGTTTCCTTTAAAGCACAATTAGCTGCTTGTTTACAACGATATCCTTTTTATGTATATTTTGTATAGTGTGTTATCATTCCTGCCAAATCTGGTTTTGCATTTTGGACGAGTAATGAGTAAAATAGGGTTGTGTTCATGTAATATCTGTTTGTTGGTGTGAAACTCTCTAATCAGCTGGTAGAAATCCTCCCACTAACTGTGTTCTATCTGGTCAGTCTTTGTGTGATTGTAAGATGTGCTCCTCGGTAGTACTCCCAGCTGTAGATTTACCAGCTTAAAAAAAAAAAAGTTTGTTAGGCTTTGTGCAATAAAGTGTTTGCAGTCTGATTTTCTGGAAGAAATTCCCTATGGATGTCATAATTGTTGTATATTGAACAAATATTTATACTTATGCAGTTGCATAACATTGAAATAAAAATTTAGCATGAAAAGACTGGCAGGTTCTTGCCATCTCCTTGTCTGCTTCCTCTCTGCTCCCCACCCCCACTCCCACCCCAAGAAAATAAAGTTGCTAAATATTAAAGAAGTTGTTAAATATAGTTTTAGGATTCTAGAAGCTTATAGGATTCTATAAATTTGTTTTATCAAGAGCAGTAAGGGTAGCAAAAGAACAAACAACTAACCAAGAAATAGGTCATTGTGATATTTGTTTAAATTCCCCACACAGTTCATTTTCTGAGAACAAAAAAGGGGAATTCCAAGATGAAATTATATGTTCTTGGTTATGATCAATTTTAGTGTTATAAGAACAGTTGCATAGCTTATACCCTCCTTAAAGAAAATCTGCATTCCTGGGAATAATTATGGTGCTGACCCTTTTGTGATTGTTGATATGCAGAATAGTAATTCAGGTCTCACAATAAAGAATTTACCTAGTATATTTACAGACATAACCCACTTCACAAAGCTGATGTCATCATCCACAAACCCATTATCAGGCATTAATTAAACTCCTACTGTATACCAGGGGTTTTTCAAGGTACTGAAAATACAGGATCATTCTATAGAATGATACAATACAAACATATAGAAGTGTGTATTTTTAAATTCAAGGCGATTTGGGGAGAGTCACTAGTAGCTGGGGGAGGGGAGAGGATTGAGAAAGTCTTCGTATAGTATTTCAATTGAGCGAAGAAAGGGATTTGTAGAGAAAGAGGTAAAGAGGTGAACCCCAGACATGGAGTAAAGACCATCTGTGCAAAGACAAGGAAAAGGGAGGTGAAGTGTGTGCTAGGAATAGTGAGAAGAGAAAGCCACTTTGGCCAGCCTGGAGAGCGTCAAGAAGAATAACAGAATCGTACAGCTAGCAACCAAAATCAGATCGTCAGATTCTGAGGTGGAAAGAAAGCTTAAAGGTCATCTAATGAACCCCTTATTTTGGAAATGTAAGGCATAAGAGGTGGAGAGGATTCAAATTCTGAGCTTTTGATGACAAATCCATGGTTCTTTCCAACAAAGAAACCCCTTTCCAAGAAGTCAATGTTTGTGCTTTTGAAAATGAGGGTTTTTAGGTTTTTAGTTTTTAAGTCATGAAGAGACAGACACAAAGCTAGGAAAACCTGGATTCACATCCATCCTCTAGTCCACGTTGACTTTACGACAGGGGGCAAAGTGCAATCTCTCAGTCAGCTAGCTAACTCTATGACACTAAGTTAGGCAGAATGCACTGACTTGCATTGGGAGAGGGAGTTTCCTCATCTGAATTCCATATGCCAAAGAAATCGTAGGTCTAGTCCCTAGCCTTTTTGAGGAAGAGAGATTTCAAAGAGGGAAAAAAGTTCATTTAAAATCTTTTAGGAAAGGGTATAAGGGCATTTATTAAAGGAAAATTGCCTTTACTAAGCACCCACTATATACCACTATAGCCCTTTACAGAAAATCTCTTTTGGTACTCACAGTAATCCTGAGAAGTAGGTGCTACTGTGACTGTCATTTTACAGTTGAAGAAACTGAGGCAGAAAGCTATTAAGTGACTTGCTCAGGGTCACACAGCTATTACATATCTGAGGCTGGGTTTAAACTTAGATCTACTTCAGGCCCAGAACTCTATCCACCCACTACCCATCTGCTACTCTAAGAAGCATAATTACTTTATTTGTTTGTTTATTTGCTTTTTGGAAGGGGTAAGGCAGGGCAATTGGAGTTAAGTGACTTGCCCAAGGTCACATGACTAGTTTTTGTGTCTGAGGTTAGATTTGAACTCCGGTCCTCCTAACTCCATAGAACTAAGTTTTCTGCAAGCAGAGCTGTGGTTTTCTTGCATCTTAGGGCCAGCTTACTTTTTAACCTGGAAGAACACAACTTTGATTTTATGCTGAAAGGAAAAGGAGAACGGATGGAGGATTATGGTTCAATTTACAAGAATCTTTTATAGCCGACTTTTCAAGAATTCATCTGTTCCACAGATGATTTGAGCTAGCATTTAGGCAGCAACTGATTTTTTTTCATGAGTAAATTCAGTAAAAATTGGTTTAAATTTTCATGTTCTTTTCCAAAAAGTAATCAAAAATGACTCTACCAAGTCTAGGTAGAAATATTGTTTTATATCAATTGACTTTTTTGTGAATATTTATTAGAGCTGGCCTCAGAGCCAGAAAAACATGGGTTGATGTCTTTTCTCTGACAGAGACTAACTCTTTGACCCTAGACAAGTCCATTAACTTCAGTACCCCCAGTACTTTTAAAAGTGTAAGTAACAGAAAAGATGCTCATCTGCCTTGGTCTAGTAGGGGTTCTCAACCTGTGGGTCACGATCCCTTTGGGGGTCAAATGACCCTTTCACAGGGATTGCCTAAGACCATCAAAAAACACATTTTTCCGATGGTCTTAGGAACCCAGACATGGCTACTCTATCCCTCTCCAGGTGGATCCTCCCACATGCAGATATGCCCAGATACGAGTATTAAAGGGTCACAGCATTAGGAAGGTTGAGAACCACTGGAGGGAGTTTCTTCACCAGCAATACCCTATTAGATCACAGGTCCAGCTTAAAATTTAAAAATAATAATTTAGAGGCTACACTTAAATTAAGATGTTGCATTTAAGATTAAATCATTCTCTTTTTTTATACTTTTACTAATAAAGAAACATGCCTCTCCATGGTACAGTGGGAAGATCAAGCAAGTAGAAGGCAGAAGACCTGAGTTTAAAGTCCGTCCTCACTTTGTATATGACTTTGGGAAATAAACTTCTCTGGGTCTTAGTTTTCTCATTTGTAAAATGAAGGAACTGAATTAAATGACTAAGGTCCCCTTCAAGTCTATACCTGTGATTCTCTGGCCTTTACGACTAAGGCATTTGTTTTCTTTTCTCCTAGGTTAAGCATACAGTGCTGTAATCTTGTTTCCTTAACTAGACATAAATTTCTCAAAGGCAAGAATTATATTTTAAAGCATGGGCTGTTAGGTGGTACAGTGGATAGAGCACCAAGCCTGGAGTTAGGAAGACCTGAGTTCAAATGTGACTTCAGACACTTACTAGCTGTGTGACCCTGGGCAAGTCACTTAACCCTGTTTACCTCAGTTTCCTCGTCTATAAAATGAGCCGGAGTAGGAAATGGCAAACTACTCCAGTATCTTTGCCAAGAAAACCCCAAACGGGATCACAAAGAGCCACACACGACTGAAAACAACATATTTTAAAGCACTAGCAACCAAAAAAAGCTTTCATGTTACAGCTCTTTAGTGTGTTCCAGTCTAGCTCATGGGAGCAGGTAGCCTATGATTTCAAAGGGAAGCCGAGTCAGGAAAGATGACTGTGGATCAAACTGCAGTCTAAATTTCTCTGCCCATTCCTGACTAGGACTTGATTCAGAGTGGACACCCCTGGAGTGTACAAGCAGCACAGGGACAAGGCTCGAAGGCCCCTTTGGCTGTGCTATCACTTCAAAGGAAGTTCCAGATCATATTATGAAAACCCCGAGCCATCTAGTTCCCTATTCCCTTGTAACTGGGCCATTAAAATCCTTCTTGGTTTTAAATTGAGAATTTGTGGATGGGTGAAAACCATCAGACAAGAAAACTAATCATTCTGAGTAATAGTATTCCTTCTAATTAATCAACAGGCAATTACCCATCTAATACATTTGGTTCATAGCACAAAAGGAACATGAGAGAGCAGAGCTATATTAATTATAGAAATCTGCTCCCTGATGTGTAGGCCAGACATTAAGGAACCATGGGAGGGCTCTTCTATATGTACTGTGCTTATTGGCCTTATGTCAGGGTGCAGATGAACTTTGCATAGACGCCTTTTCTTTTACTCCTGTTATGAATGTCATTAAAGTCAATCCAAGGAGATGAAAGTGGTTCAATGCATAGAGAGCTGGACCCAGAGTCAGGAGTTCAAATCTTGCCTTAGACTATGAGTCTGTATGCCTGGACAAGTTACTTAACCTTTCTGCCTCAGATTCTGCATCTATAAAATGGGAATAATAAAAATATCTCCTACCTCAGGGTTTTTGTGAGAATCAAAATAAATAATATATCTAAAGCAGTTTGCAAGCTTTAAAGTGCTGTATAAAAACCACCAACATGCTCCTTACAGATCTTGAAAAAGCGTGAAGATATCGGCTGCCCTTCCTAACATTTGGCAGTGCTTCTGCCAAAATATTTCATCCCACACCTTAAACCTTCTACAAGGATCTTCTCCCAGAGTTACAAGTTCATATTCTTCCTCCCACAACCTAGCCCTGGGTAAAGAATTATTATAATACACTAGTATGCCCCGCCTTTGGCTGTGTGGAACGGTAGAGATTTCAGTGGAGAAAGTGCAGTGTGTGTGTAGTATAGTGGGAAACTACTGGATTTGAAACCATGGGACTGGGGTTCAAACATTTAACACTGATGAAGTCTCTTAACCTCATTGTGCCTCAATTTCCTCACCTGTAAGATGGGGGGGGTAGATAGGATGGCCTGTGAGATCCTTTCCCCTCTAAATCTGCGACCCTATGAATCCCCTGCCCCCAACTTCATTACTCAGAAGTTATCAGGATGGGCAGCTAGGTGACGTAGTGGAGTCCAGATCTGGCATTTACTAAGATTCACCCTGAACAAGTCACTTAACCCTGTTTGCTTCAGTTCCTTCGTCTGTAAAATGGACTGGAGAAGGAAATGGCAAACCTTTCCAGTACCTTTGCCAAGAAAACACCAAATGGTGTCACAAAAAGTCAGACATGACTAAACAACAACGGCAGCATTAAGACAGAAGGATCATATGTTGAATGCTGGAAAGGTCCTTGGAGGTCATTTAAGTTCAACTGCTTCATTTTACAAATAAGGTCATTAAGACCCAGAGAAGGTAGATGACTTCCCCAGGGTCTCCCTGGTAAGTAGCAAGGGGAGACTCAGGATTTGAACACAGTTCTGCTAACCAAGTCCACTGTACTTGCCTCTGAAGCATGATGTTTTTGCTTTCTGTAGGGAAGAGGTTCTGTCCTTTTAAAAGAACAGGAGGCAGCTCAAGGTGGGCTCCCTAGTCTCTCTAAGGACACTTCCTGGGCCTGAGTTGGCCCTTAGTCATACCTGCCAGCTCAGCCCTGCCCTTCCCATCCCAGGAACCCATGGCAGCTGGCAGCAGCTCCCTCCTCCCCCTCTGGTTAATGTGTGTTTATCTCTTGTGTGCTTAGCAGGGTCCCCCTTGGCTCACACTAGGCTTTGCTGCCTTATACATATTTGATAGCCGGTGTGGCCTTAGGTTCAAATCCATTAGCTCTTTGGTCACCCCAGGAATTTCTACAGGCAAATGGGACTCATTAGCAACAGAACCTCATAGGAAATACACAGCTGTGGCCCCAGAGAGCTTTGGAACAATACATCCTAAAGAACAAAATCACCATATCTTATTTATAACATCACTAGGTGATGTTAGAAAGCAATCTCTGTACTATAAATTTCTGACTGTATAATCTATGCCTTTCACTGCTTTGCATGAAAGCCCTTCAGAAAGGTAATTTGTCTCAGAGGCTGAAGGCCTGCCTAGGTGTACGTTTTGACATGCCACCCAGGGTCAGACCTGACTTTCAGTTGTTTGAAATGTCAGTCTGCTCACGGAAATGGATGGGAGGGGAAATCTGTTGCATACAGTTACTAATTATGGCCCCATACATGTTTGCTGTTCCCCACCTGAAAAAAAATTATTAATGCCACCATAAGCTGAGAAGTCCTTCATAAATATTCATTTGACGTATCAGCCAGAGCTCTTGGGAGATGACTGGGGCCCTGTGGGCTGAAGGATGTTGATATCTCCAAACCCTGAAGCAGGCATCTGGCCTTTACAAATTCTTCATATGTCACACTGGCATCACCACGTCCTAAGGTCCTAACCTGTCTAATAACAATCCCTAGTCTGCCATTTCTGTCCTCTAGAATATACATGTGATGATAAATGATGTTCTTCTGAAGCCGTTCATGAAACTGAGAGGTCCCTGCTAAGCTCGGGTCTGGAGGCGCCACTGGGGCTGGTCCCCTGGCAGCCCCTTTCTCCTTGGGAAATGGTCATCCATAAAAATATGTGGCTGGAAAAATGTATTTGAACACATAGAGCAGAAGGGGAAATGCTGCCATTTTTGCAAACACAGAGTGAGAAGAAAAAATTTCCAACAACAGTTTCTTTATCTTTAAAATTTTTATACGAATTGGCACTTTGATTATATTTTAGCATAAACACATGCTGTGCACCTGTGATACCTCTGTTGTGAGGTAGTGTTAATACCAGTTTGGGTTGGGGAGAAGGTATGAGGCTGGATGATTTAGGTGGGAATCTTTGATTTTAAAAAATCTTTACTTTTGTGCAAGCCTCAGGACTGTGCTGTATACACCTGGGGCCCAGGTGCCATTCCCTGAGCCAACTGGAGGATGAACCGGCTCATAAATATCTTAAAGGTCAGAGGTAGGGACTCACTGAAAAGGTTTAAAAGGTTACATTGGTCTCTAGTGTCCTTAAAGGCTACTGGAAGCCAACAACTTAAATTATTTGCTATAAAGCTATTCATTTTTTTAAAGCACCCAAATATAACAGATAATCATAGAATTCTGGGAGAGAATAAAATATTAGTTTTGCAATTCAGTGGATTTAAGCTTTCCTTATGAGTGAGGTGGATTTAAATAAAAAAGCAATTTTGTAACAAGTTCAGACTAATTAGCAGGAATTTGCAAAGGGCATGGCCAGAGTGGGGACTAGCAGATTGGAGAACTGGATTCAGAGCCCAGTAGATGAGGGTTCAAATCCTGTTTAAGACAGTTATTAACTGTGTGACCCTAAGGAAGTCATTAAACTTCTCTGGGCCTCAGTTCCCTCATCTATAAAATGAAGGGGTTGAATCTGATGGCCTCCAAGTTCCCTTTAAGCTCCAAATCTTTGATCCTATAGTCTTGCCCTGGAATTAAGGGCTATTTGTGGGGGTGTCAATATATACATACATACATACATATATATGTGTGTGTGTGTGTGTGTGTGTGTCTGTTTTTTAAAACATTTTTTTTGTTTCAAATTATTGCCCTCCTCAAACCTCTCTTCCATCCATTGAGAAGGTAAGCAAAATGATACCTATCATACGTGCTATATTAGATATCTTGTAAAAAACTGAATAAAAGAAAGTGAAAAAATATATGTGCTTCACTCAGAGTTCATCAGTTCTCTTTCTGGAAGTGGGTAGTATTTTTCATCATGGATCCTTTGAAACTAATCATTTTCATGATGATCAGAATAACTAAGTCTTTCACAGTTTATTATCATGGCAATATTGCTATTACTATGTACAGTGTTCTCCTAGTTCTGCTCATTGCACTTTGCATTCACTCATATACGTCTTCCCAGGTTTTTCTAGAACCATCCCCCTTGTCATTTCTTGTAGCACAATAGTATTCCACCACAATCATATCACACCTTGTTCAGTTATTCCCCAGTTGATGGGCATCCACCCAATTTCCAGTTCTTTTCTACCACAAAAAGAGGTGCTATCAGTATTTTTGTTCATTTAGGTTCTTTTCCTTTTTCTTCGATCTCTTTGGGATACAGACCTAATAGTGGTATTGTTGGGTCAAAGGGGGTGCACAGTTTTATAACTTATAGTTTTATATTTTATAGCCCTTTGGGTATAGTTTCAAATTTTTCTCCAGGATGATTGGGCCAGTTCATAGCTCCACAGGCAGTGCTTTAGTAATTGGGCAGTATTCATCCAAGGCAATACAGAGAAACAGGATATTACTGACTGAGGACTGTGTGCTTGCAGACCGATGTAATCTTCAGGGTGCCTAAGGAGGCAGCGATGCCAATGATGGTATGATAGAAAGAGCAGGATAACCAGAGTCAAATAATTCAGGTTAATGCCCTAGCTCTACCCCGTGTGACCTTAGGTAAGTCACTTAACATCTATGGCCTTGGGGTCCTTGTTTGTAAAAGGAGGACGCTGGCTTCGATGACCTCTAGGCTTTCTTCCAGCTCCATGATTGAGAGTAACAGGATCATAGTGTGAGGGATAATTTATAGTGAAGTTTCCCCACCCTGAAAAATCAAATCTAGAATGGCTTCAGTATTTACTAGGCCTAGGGTTGGGTCATCTGACCTTCAAGGGATCTGGGGTTTAGGGTAATGGAGATCCTCCCCCCGAGCCAACACAGCAGAAGATACACCAAATAAGGTTAAGACTGCTTTCATTGGACACCCACATGTTTCCGGGTCCTTTGTCTCAGAGTGATTCCTGCGCTTAGGTTGTGGGTCAGCCCCCCTATCAATAAGAGTGAAGGCCAGTTGGGGCGGTTGGGTTTCTGCATTAGAAGACTATATAATCATGGGCTGGCTTCTACCTGTTGCTCTCTCCCTCCACCATGTGGACGACAGGGACAGAGTCCTTTCTCATGAGAAAGAATAAAGACCTTTTCTGACCTTAGATTCAGACTCTGAACTCTCTCATCTCACACACACAGGAAGCTGGAAGTGACCACATAGGCCATGTAGTTTAGTCCCTTTCTTTTACAAACAAGGAAACTGAGGCCCTTAGAGGTTAAGTGACTTGTCCAAGGTCATGCAGGTAGCAAGTACAGAGCCAGGATCTGAATGGTTACAAATCTAGTATACTTTACACTGCACCATCCACTGTATGACTAGGGACTCTTTTTTTTTCTTTTAAATTTATTTATTTTTAGTTTACAGCATTCAATTCCACAATCCCTTGAGTTCCAAATTTTCTTCACCTTCCTCTCCTCCCTCCCCTTCCCCCACGGCGGCATACAATTCGATATGGGTTTTACAAATACCTTCACATTAAACATTAGTCAAGTTGTAAAGGATTATAACCCATGGAATGAACAAGAAGGAGCAAAACAAGACAAAAAAGAGAGAGAGCAAGAAGTTTGCTTCAATCTGCATTCAGACTCTATAATTCTTTCTCTGGATGTGGATAGCTCTTTCCATCATGAGTCCTTTGGAGTTGTCTTATAACCTTACATTTCTGAGAGGAGCCCAGTCTATCAAAGTTAGTCTTCACAGATGACAATGTGTCTGTAATTGTGTACCATCTTCTCCTGGTCCTACTCCCCTCATTCAGCATCAGTAGGAGCTCTACTTCTCTCCACCACCACCCCCCGCCACGAGTAATCACTTACTTTATTTTATTTATTTAATTAAATAAATTTATTTATTTTCTTGTTTGCATCACTCATTTCCACGAGATTTTGAGTTACATATTTAGGAACTCTACTTTTACAAATGAATGTCACCCTAAGACTGCTCTAAAATGTGGATGGTTAATGCAAGTGAGTATCTGGAAAACTGGGGAATGGATAGGACTCACTCCCTTGACAAGACGCACAGTGGGTGGTGACATAATGCCATATGGAATGCCAGCTTAGATGAAAAAGCCTTCAGCTGTCTCCCTGTGGCCTTGACCTTGCAAAGGAGGGAAAGGTAAGGATGGGTCCTTTCCTGTCAAACACAGAAATATTCATTTAAAGGCCAGGGATGGATTTCTCACTTACTCTGCCCAATGATGAAGGAATGCTTAACACATGCTTCTGAGGCTAGCACATAAAGTATTATTTAAGAATTTAATCTTTCAATTTAAACCTTTAAGATGCAGCTCAAGCATTGTCTTCTGTATGAAGCCTGTCCTGATCCTCTGAACTTTCCTACACTATTTTGTGTGTATAGATGTGTGTGTATGTATTTATTCACTTTATGCTATATTTACATTTTGTTTGGATTTGTTTCGCTCATTAGAATATACATTCCTTGTGGGGTGTATGGGGAGGACTATCTCTTCTGGTGTGAGGGTTGCTGCTCATCCACCTGCCATTCAATTCTCACCTATGACTCCACAAAGCTTGTAGCATGCATAGATACCACACCCTGGCAAAACTGTCTCAGCAGATGGACTAAAACAGGTTGAGGTTAACTGACAGGCCTCGAAGTCATCATTGAGTTAGGGGCATGTCTGCCCCAAGCACATGAAGATTTCCCCCAACTGATTGTGTAGATGAGAACAATTTGTTCCAACAGCCATCAAGGAGGCTGAAGCCCGTACCACGGAGCACTTAGGGCTTGGTCAGACATAGGTGACGCCACGGTCTTCCACTGCATCCTGGGCTATCACGATTCCTCCTGTATCTTGTCCTGCCACTGGACTTTAAGGAACCTGGAAGAGAGAGTGAGGCTTAGGACTTTGTGCAGCTCTGCCTCACTTAAAGCCAATTCACACATCACCCGCTGATGTCAGCGAACTTCTTCAAACAATAATAACAACAACATTCCTTAAAAGTTCTTTGTACTTGCATCCCTAGTACCTAGTATGGTACCAGACACATAGAAGACATTTAATAAACACTTGTTGATTGAGAATTAGGAAAATTTTTCAATCAAACCTTTAGATAGAAAGGAAAGTTTAGGTCATTTAAGCTTATTCTCTCTTACCTTCTGGTAGATTTCCCCTCAGCCACTGAGGACAGATGAGTCCCTTAAAATACTATAGTGAATTATTTTATGGGTCACCTGTACCACTATTTAATAATAGTACCACCACAATGACCACGACTTTCTTATTGCTACCTAACCCAAATCTCCTTTGCTAAGTGTGTGTGTGTGTGTGTGTGTGTGTGTGTGTTTATGTGTTTTCTTCATTTATCTCTTGGTATGCAGTGAGAGATGGAGAACAACCTTGTCTCCCCATTCCTCACCTTACCTCCTATTACTTAGCAAATGAAAGGAACAAATTTGAAAAGATCCTTCTTTTGTGTTTTGGCAACCAAGAAAATTTGAAATAAAGCTTACTGGAGAATCATACAAAGCCAGTGTGATGCTGCTATTTTTCATTTTAAAATGTTGAGACTTCCAAAGAAAAAATGAGCTCATTCCATAATATGCTATTGAGTTATTAGTGATGAATAGAGGCCTTGGGATGAGCATAACCGGCACTCTGACTCCTGGGTGCTGAGATTCGTTGCCCAGGTCTCCTTGGATAGAGGCTGGCCAGCTTTTATGGACCACTGTATATTCTGCTCAAACACTCTGTGAAATGCAGGGTCAGCTCACGGAGCTCTGGCATACAATAATAACACATTTTTATAGGAGTAACTTGTCAGGGACAACAACAACATGTGATACATAAAACCAATAAACACACCAAGTATACAGATTCTGGCCTCATAATCAAGATAAAGCAATAAAATTGACAGCAACCATCAAAACCCTCCCATTTCTGACTTTGCACTGGAATTTACTGTTGCTTAAAACAGAGCAGCTGTCATAAAATATTAGATTAGAGTAAAGTTATGGAGTTGCAAGTACATACCATGGGCTGGGTACTTGCATGGTAAATCAAATCAAGGCAGAGAATTAGAGATTTTCCAAACTTGGAACATTTTGACACAAGCAAGATATTAAATCACATACACACATATTGTATATTATAGTTATCTAGAGACTATATAGTCTTTTAAAGTTTAATTTGGAAAACTATATGAGTACAGGTACAATATGCATTACTTATATACTATGTTATAGCAATATATGTATATGTGTGTGTACTGTGCACTGTGGGTATATATACTTTTATATAATCTAGTTGCATATAATATATGTATAGGTGTGTATTGTGTGAACATGTACTTTTATATACCATAATATATTATAGTTTATATATAACACATGTATATTATATATATTTTTATATACTATATCATCATATACATATATGTGTATATATATACACACAATATATATGTGTATATGTATGCCTTTCCAAATTAAACTTAAAAAGGAGACATTAAGTGATGAAAAACATTTTATCTACATTAATGGAAGGTCATAAGCACACCAATGGGATCACAGATACTGAAAATAAGGAAATATAAAATATCAGACTGGATCAATGAGTCTTGGGAGCATATAAGTACTCTTTCTAGTTTTAACTTCAATAAGCTCAAAGGACTCATGATCTCTTTTATATGAGTATTCATTCCATGGACTTAATATACAACATTCCATGAAACTCCTTTATTTTTGCTTTTTGGAGCAGGGAAGGCAGGGCAGTTGGGGTTGAATGACTTGTCCAAGGTCACACAGCTAATAAGTGTTAAGTGTCTGAGGCCGGATTTGAACTCAGGTCCTCCTGACTCCAGGGCTGGTGCTCTATTCACTGCACACCTAGCCACCCCCTCATTCCACGAAATTCTTACTGATGCTCTTCCATTGATTCTCCCCAGTGAGAGCTGAAGATCTTCTCTTTGGTCTTCAGTATACGTTTCCATATGGAAAGTGCCCCTGGAGCTTTTTTATCTGTCAGCACTTGGCTATTTATCTGTTAGCACTCTATTTTTTGACACGTGACTGAGACACCTCCTTTTCCTATCATACATTGCCTAGGTGATACCTTGACACCTCTTCTTGCACACAGGTCATCGTTAGCTTCCTCAAACTCACCATGCATTTCTTGATGGCCTTTTGAGCCATGTACGATTTGGATTTCTCAGAGATTGTAGTGTTTCAAGTTTCATAACTACATAGCATCACCACCAAAACTTTGAACTCAGGTCCTCCTGACTCCAGGGCTGTTGCTCTATTCACTGCACATCTAACCACCCTCTCATTCCATGAAATTCTTACTGAAGCTCTTCCACTGATTCTCTCTTTCAAAGTTGTTTGAAACAGATAAGTCTTTGCTTCTTGCTTGGTATTGTCACAGATATTGGGTAGTGGATAGAGTGATGAGACTGGAGTCAAGAAGATCTGATCTCTGACATTTACTAGCCGTGTGACCCTGGGCAAGTCATCTAACGTCTTTGCCTCAATTTTCTTAATCATAAAATAGAACTTATAATAACACCAAGCTTGCAGGGGTTTTGTGACCATCAAACAAGATAATATTTGTAAAAACTCCTAGGAACAGTACCTAGTATGTAGTAGATGCTGTATAAATACTTATTCCTTCTCAGTTTTTTTTCCTGAAAAAGTTATCATATTTTTAACAGGGACACTCTAACTGCCAATACAAAAGTCAATGGTTAACCTCAGAATTATGCCAAAGGCCCTAAGCAGGACAGCTCCCCATTTCATAAATTTTGGGGAGTATAAAACAAAGAATAGAACAAGGTATGTGATATCATGGGGTTGAAGACAACATTATTGGTTACATTAAGGAAGGGGGCACATGCACACATCTGGAATCAGGCCCAACTCTCTGCTTCTAAAGAATGCTTTCTGTTGTAATCCAAGGTCAGTGATAGTGAACCAGCCTCCCTTTTTCTTTACAAATTCAGTTCAGTTCTCTTTCCCCTCACCCTTTATTATTCAAGCCTGGGCCTGGACTTATTGTCCAGTTGTAGAACTGGTCCCAATATGTATGCTGGCATATGAGTTCAATGCACTGGCTATCCAATTATATAATGTAGTCTGAGCCATAAGAGTTTCATCCATCTTGTTCTTCCTGTATGGATTTCAAATCCAGTATCTTTTGAATGACCATGGACTTTACCATAAAAGTTCTGCAGCTTTCTAAGGACTGATGCAGCCAACACAATGCCATCCACTAACAGGAGAACCTAGAGACACTCACTATGTCTTAGAAATCCTTCTTCCCCATTAGAAAGCCCCCCAGGACACTGTCTATACCAGGACTAATTATCTTTAGTGTGCATCTCTCTGTTGTATGCTCCACTCAGCTTTGTTCATCAGAGGGTCACTGGTCAGTTCTAAACTACAATGTAAATCCATGCCAGCTTGAAAGCATCCTGAGGATAGCACCACAGGTTACTTGGTTTACTCAATTGGGCTTTTGCCCAGCGCTAGTAAAAGAAAATCTTTTTATACTGAACTGGAGGAGAGGGGTCAAGGAGAAAAGAGAGTTTATATAGGAAGTACACTTCTATTCTCAAGCAACAGCAACACAATCGTTGTTTTATTGTTCAGTCACATCCTACTTTCTGTGACCTCATTGGAGTGGTTTTCCATTTCCTTCTCTCTCTCATTACATATATATATATATATATATATATGTATGTATGTATGTATGTTTGTATATATATGTAAATATGTATGTATGTGTATGTATATACACACATACATACACACATGTAAATGTGTGTGTATATATATACATATATACATATACACACACAGAGGAAACTGAGGCAAACAAGGTTAAGTGACTTGCCCAGGGTCACATAGCTAACAAGTGTCTGAGGCCAGACTTGAACTAGGGGAGATGACTCTTTCTGACTCCAGGATCAGCACTCTACCCACCATGCCACCTAACTGCCCAATACAATCATACCTATCTTTAATCTAACTATAAGATTGATGAAAAAACATGCGAGTGTCGTGTGGCATACTAGAAACAAGGTTAAAAGGACACTTGAACTTTTGCTCATTTCCAGACTAGGTTCTCAGTGGACATCTGAAGAAACAGGCTATGTAGATCAAGAAATCTTAACCTGAGGTCTATCGACTTAAAAAAAATGATAATTCTATTTCAATATAATTTGTTTCTCTTATGATGCTGTGTATTTTATTTTTATACATTTTAAAACATTGTTTAAACAAAGTCAGTAGGCATTATCCAGCTTTCCAAGGAGTCCATAACACAAAAATGTTTAAGAAATCCTGCTCCCAACAACCCAAGTATATTAGGGTCCATGGGGTGTTATGCTGAGTTAGACAGGTATACAGCTACATAGTCCAGTGGATAGAGCATGACCCTGGAGTCAGAAGGATATAAGTTCAAATTTTGCCTCAGACACTTACTAGCTGTGTGACCCTGAGCAAGTCACTTAACCTTATTTGTCTCAGTTTCCTCATCTGTAAAATGAGCTGGAGAAGGAAATGGCAAATGCCTCCAGGATCTTTTCCAAGAAAACCCCAAATGGGGTCACACAACTGAACAAAGACAAAGGAGTCTATAGCCTTTTACAAACATACTAATATGGGGTAAGTAAACTTCAGGTACCTTTGAATAAACCAATGTGAATAAATCAGAAGAGGATAATCAGAGTTTACAGAATTCCTGCATTCATGAATTTGTTAGTCATTCTAGAGGTTTCCCTCTACACACCCTCTCCCTCTTCCCCATAGAAGGAGGCCAATTTAATCAGCTTATGTTGCAGGAAACAGGGGAGAAAAAAAAGAACAAGAGTGTTCTGCCATTCCTGAAAGTCCTGGCCCCCTTTGTGACCGTTGTCACACATTATAGTTGCTTTTGTATGTGTCATATTCCCCATTAGATTTTGAGCTATGAAAGGGCCTGTCTTCTACAAGGTGCTCCGCACGTAATCAGCAATTAATTTTTGTTGGAGCCGAAGCCATCCAAGAATTTAGGACAGGGTGGTCCTAAGAAGCCAAGACCAGAAGCTGTGTCAGGAAAGACACAGGGCTGCCACATACTATTAAAGCAGGCATAGCAGCTGACAAGGCCACAAGAGTCGGTGCGTAGTGTAGATCTAGGCAGGCAGGAGTCCAAATTAGAGGAAGAACAGATAGCTACTGAAGGTCTAGTTAGGCAGGCAAGGGCCACAACCCAAGAGGATAAGGCAGCAGGAATTTTTAAAAATATATAATAAAAACAGGATCAGAGGCTGGAGAACAAAGGTGAAGAACCCAGACAAAAGGTCTGTACTACAATGGATTCCTAGTAACAGGCCTGGAAAAATGAAGCTGAATATCAAGTGAAAAGTTTGCTGGGGAAAAGGTTCATTTTATGTTTCCTGGCTCGACCTCCCCACAGGTCCAGATATGGGATGCCAGCAAGTACAGAGAGGGGCAGTATCTGTGGGAATCCATCCACAAACATAGAATTTTCCTTTTGGCAAAAGTAACAAAGCTTTCCTTGTGGGCATTAACTAATCCCTAGGAACTAACACCCAGGAAAACAAGAAGGCAGGAAAACCTCCCCATTCCTGCTCTCAGCACTTTACCTCATCTGGGCGAGATAGAATTGCAAAGGATTCAATGGGGCCTTCATTGTCAGTCAACAACCCAACATTTCATAAATACAGAATTTGCCTGAAGAATTCAAAATAATAGCCATTGTTAATATTTGCAAATGTCACCTCCTTTGATATTCTCAACCCTATGAGATAGAAGTATATATATCTAGGCAGGCAGGGGACCAACTTGAAGGAAAAATAGACAGGTGCTAAAGGTCTTTCTAGGTGGGCAAGGGCCACAACCCGAAGTTAAGGCTGTGGGAACTGAAAAGAAAAAATTTACATGTGGTGAAACTGATTTGGAAAAGGTTAGTGACTTGTCCAGGGTCATACAGCTAGGAAAAATCTGAGGCAGGATTCAAATTCTGGGCTTCCCGATTCCAATTCAGGTCTCTAGTCACTGTATACACAGCTGCCTCAGCAAAGCAATACTGTGCCTCATCTTTAATACTAGCTAATAGCTAGCATTTGAACAACATTTTAAGGTTTGTAACGTAAGGCTTTGCTGTTCACAGCAGCCCTGAGGTAGGGGTTATTATTATCCCCATTTTACAGATGAGGAAACTAAGGCATAAATAGGCTAATTGACTTGCTCAGGATTCAGACTGTTAGTAAGTATCTGAGGCCAAATTTGAACTCTGGTCCAGGTGGTACATTTAAGGGGTATGGCCTGAAATCAGGAAGACTCCTCTTCCTGGGTTTTGCCTCAGTTTCCTCAACTCTAAAATGAGCTAGAGAAGGAAATGGCAAACCAATATCTCTGCCAAGAAAACCCCAAATGGGGTCACAAAGAGTTGGACACGACTTAACAACTTTTTGATTCCAGATCCAGAAACCTAAGATCTCTAGATCAATTAAATATTAATACCAAGCTTATTTTCTAGAAACATAATCATCTCCAAGGGTATTTTCTAAGTATCAAGGACTTGAAGGGAAAATTCAGTCAAGCAGCAGTTATTAAGGGCTTGCTCTGGGAATACAGCTTTTCAAAAAGAAGGAAGAGAAGAAAAGACGGAGAAGAAGAAAGACAATCTATGCTCTTAAAGTCTAAGCTTGCATTTAATCAGGGAATATTGAACTTAATTTGCTTTAATCTTAGAGTATTTGTAGCCCTGTATGAGGACCTCTAAAGCTTTACTCCTCATCAAGGCATTAAGGAGACCTGGGTCTTAGCCATTAGCTAAATCAAGCTCTGTCAAAGCCTACCAAGGTGGAAAGGCTTCTAGTGTGGGGCCTGGTTAGCTGTCCTCCAAGGACCAGTCAGCACCCCAATCCCAAGATGACTGAAATCACTCTGTTGAACTACTCAAGAACCTGGGAATAGCGACAGAAGCCAGTATTCACCTGACCCATACCTCAAAAGGTAGACAGTTAATGCCTGGAAGGCTCAGGGCTCTCCAGACTGTGGGAATCTCTAATGTGAGAAGCTTTGTGAGGGAAGGAAATTTAAAATGCAAGGATACCTGATCCCAAAGTCCTAGATGAAAATTGTTCTTTATGGTATTTGGAGAGCTGAGCCACCGACCTTCACTGAGTTAATGAAAACCTTCAGTTCATTAGAAATCCCCACCCCCGGGGGCAGAGCCAAGATGGCGG
>CM053594.1:321186140-321209566 GCA_028646575.1 Pseudocheirus occidentalis
CCCCCCCACACTTGATAAACTCCAGGAGCTCCCAGTTGCCTCTAGGATCAAATACAAAATCCAATTTTTGGCATCTAATGCCCCTCATAACCTAGCCCCCTCCTATCTTTTCAGTCTCCTTTCATACAGTCTTCTTTGACGCAGTGATTCCAGTTTCCTGGCTGTTCCATTAACAAGATCCTCCATCTCTTGCATCTGGGTATTTTTTCTGCCTTTAATGCTCTCACTCCTCTGCTCTACCCATTGTATTACTTAGCTTTCTTCAAGTCCCAACTAAAATCCCATCTTCTATAGAAAGCCTTTTATAACTCCCCTTCATTATAGTGCCTTCCCTCTCATTTCCTACTTGTCCTGTTTATAGCGTACAATATATATTTGTTGTTGTTGTCTAGCTTGTCACTAGACTGTGAGCTCCTTGATGCCAGTGACTTCTTTTTGCCTCCTTTTGTATCCCTAGTGCTTAGCATAATGCCTGGCACATACCAGGTTCTCACTAAATGTTTATTATTGACTGACAATTGGAAAGCCAATCCAAATCTATCATACAGGAGACTTGAATTTGAATCAACATGTGACCCAAGCAGGTCTAGCCTGGCTAATTCTCAAGATAAAACAGAGAATGAGTTTCAGTCAGAAAATAGCAGAGGACCTAAAAAAGTTGAGAATGATAAATCCACAGGATGTTTGTAATAGGCCCAAGATTTACTGTCAAAATAAACTTGTTCCCTTTCCCTATTATCTTTTATATATTGTAATACTTCCTGTTGTGTCCCTTGTACCTCTTGATAGTAAAAACAAAGCAAACGAAACAAAACAAAAGACAAAAACCTTTAAAAAATGGAAAAGCAGGGTTGTGTACTATTTACAGTGGGGAGAGCAAGAGAGATTGGGGGAAAATACTGGCTTCCTTTTTTGCAAAAAGTCATGGAAGAGCCTAGGCTCAGAGAGAAGTGGGGGCCATGAGGAAGCAGCAGAGGGAACCAAAGAGCCATGTCCTGAGTTTTGTTGCTGGAAGAAGCATTGGGGGCAAGATGGCAGCTAGTCAGTAGGATTCCATTCCATGGGTGCATAGTGATGAGTTACTCTTGTTTGTGGCACAGGAGCCCACCACCACTGAAGAAAAAGAAAGTATTTAATCCCCTCTGCACTCAGGAGCCAAGCTGAAAAGGCTGCTTAGAGAAAGCAGGAAGCAGACATCCACTTAGGGAAGGTCAGCTAGTCTACCTGCCTTTGCTTGAAACCTTCAACACTAAATGTTTTCATATTTTCTAATTATATAGCGTCGGAATAAGACAATGGACACAATGATCACCAAAAGAAATAGCGCCAGAAAGAAGAGTCCCACAACCGAAATGGCACAGGAGAGAGTTACATTGGACAGCTTCACACCTCTTAGAGCTGGAGGATCTCCACATGTTGTCTCTTCAGGGTTTGAAATTTTATGCAAATTTTCCCTGTACCATGTCAGAAAGTGAACATTGGAACAAGTACAGTCTAGGGGGTTATGACTTAAATTAATGATGCTCTGCTGGGAAAAAACAGGTAGAAGACTAGGTGGAATGATGCGTAAACTGTTGGCTGCCAGGTTAAGATGAGTTTTCTTGAGATCACTAAGAGCTGCCAAGTCTGAGCCAGTCAGGCTGTTGTGCTGCAGGTCCAAGTACCTGAGTTTTCCAAGGCTTCCAAAGGCCTGATGTTCCAGCACTGTTAGGCCACAGGATGACAGAATGAGGACCTGTAAGCTGTCCACAGGATGGAGCAGATTGTCCTTTGAGAGGATCCCAGACTGAAAGGGATTCCCACCCAGGTCTAGATGCTGAAGGCCTTGCAGACCCACCAGGAGTTCAGTATTGCTGGTCTCAACAAGGCAGTTAGAGAGATTCAGGACCTGGAGGACATGAAGATTTTTGAAAGGACTTGGGGAAGTATCAGTATGAAGATGTGTAAATGAGAAATCCAACACCTCCAGCTGAGGGCATTCTTTAAAAGCCTCACCTTGGAGAGTTTGCGGCTCATTGTTGCTCAAGTTCAGATGCTGCAGATGAGATAAGTTCCTCAGCTGAGTATTACAGCAGGTGTGCGAGACAACTTTACTGTGACTTAAATCTAGGTGCAGGAGGTTTTCTAGTTTTCCTAAGCAGCCTGTGCCAAAGTCTAGCTTACGTGTGTTGCCTTTAACATAAAGATGAGTCAGGGAGGGGAAGCTGGCAGCATTGATTTGGCACAAATCATCAAATGAGTTTTGATTCAACACTAATTTCTTAAGCTGATTCATCCCTTCAATGCCAGAGGGTAAACTCTCCCAGTGGGTATGAGTCAGATCTAGCTCTTGGAGTTCAGTGAAGCACTGAAAGATGGTGACTGAGTTTGAGAAATGGCGAGACTGTATGTTAAGAGCTTCCACAGACATATTACACAGCCCCTCCAGCATGTCTGGGCTCACATCTAGGTTATCTACATCTCGAAAGGACCCAAGCCAAAGAGTTTGAGTACTGGAATTCTTCAGCCCCTTTAACACAGTAGAAACATCAAAAATCCCTCCAAAGTCCAAGTTCTGGAAGGCAGTGGAGTGGAAAGCCCCATCCTCAATATCCCGAATGTTATTGCCTTTCAAGTTAAGGCTTAAATTGGCTGCCTGTTTCAAGGATGCTACATCCTCCTTAGTGATGTGATGTATGGCATTCAGTTCAAAGTCCAGGACTTTCAGCTTATGGGCAGAGAACGTGGAGGGAAGTTGGATGGATGAAAGATGATTACTGCCAAGATGAAGAATTTCTAAGTTTTGCAGATTCTGCATTGGAATAAATGTAATACTGGTCATGCCTGTTTGTGTTAAGGCGAGGTGCTTCAGGGTCCTAGGACCATGAAAGGCCGTGTCTGCCACAAATATCAGGGGATTTCCAGTTAGTACAAGGGTGCTGAGGTCATCATTATGTTCAAAAGCATCTTCATGTACCCAGTTAATTTCACACCTTAAAAAGATGGGAATGGAGAACAGAAAAAATCAGTTAGAAGCAAATAAACAGACACATTAATGGATAGACAGATAGATACCTAGATAGATAGATAAATAGATAGACAGAGAGAGAGAGACAGAGACAGAGACACAGAGACAGAGAGACAGAGAGATGCAGAGGGACAGCCCATAGGACCACAGACCTTAGAGTTCCCTTAGAGGTTATTTAGTCCAAGCTTCTTATTTTACAAATGAGGAAACTGAGGCCCAGAGACATGGAACAGCCTGCCCAATGTCACACAGAGAAGTGGCAGAGATGGGATACAAACCCAGGCCCTGTGACTCCTTGTTCACCATTTCTACTCCATTACTCTACTAGTCCCTTAGGTACATACTGAAATCCACCCACCTCACTATTGTTCCCCACATAGGTGCTGCCTTCCTGGTTGTTCCTAGTGAGAATTCTGTTCAAATGCCCTCCCCTTCTGCAGCCTGTATTTGATGGAGGGTTTTTGCTTGCTGTCCAGAAGAGAGAAAATTCCATAGCTACACAGACAAAAAAGAAACTTGTCAGAGGATTCATCAAGGCTGATGTCTGATGCTAGGAGGCTACTGGAGCATCAAGTAATTTGGTGATGCTTTTATACTTAAAACAATGCTTAAAAACAAACTTAAAACTCAATGAACTAGGGAGACAACCCCAAAAGTGAGTGGTCAACTAGGCCTAGGATAAGAAAGGAAGGTCTGTGAGCCCAAAGGGGAATAACCAGCCACACATGAGTGGAAATGAGCCTTTTGGGGCAGATGATAATAACTGGCATTTACATGGCCCTTTAAAGTTCAGAAATAGCTTTATTGGCATCTGCACAACAACCCTGTGAGCTAAGTGCCGGTGGCATTATCATCATTGTTCCCATTTTACAGATGAGATCACTGAAGCTTAGAGAAGGTAAGGGATTTATCTATGGTCACACAGCTATTAAGTGTTAGAAGTAGGACTTGGCTTCTCTTCATTTTTAGCATTCTTTCTACTAGATTGCATGGCTGTGTTTTTCCTTCGTTTTTGAAGAGGACCATGACATCAGGGAAATGATGACATGACTTGCAGTTGACTTTGATTTGAGCGAGGGAGGGCTGTGCAAGGTCACCAGCCTCACTTTCTCCTCCAGAGCCATCTGGGTCCAGTGGCCAGATATTCATCAGGATGACTAGAGATGACCCAGAATGCAATGGAAGACCCTTATGTGAGATGAAAGAGTTCAGAGTCTGAATGTGAGATCAGAAGAGGTCTTTATTCTTTCTCATGAGAAAGGACTCTGCCCCTATCGCTCAAATGGCAGCTGCCAGGGAAAGAGCCCATGGTTATATAATCTTCTAATGCAAAAACCCAATCCCCCAACTGGCCTTCACTCTCATTGGTAAGGAGGCCGGCCCACAACCTAAGTGCGGAAATCTATCTTGGAGGCAAAGGTCACGGAAACATGTGGGTGTCCAATGCAAGATGAGATTTTATCCTTATATGACATATCTTGTGCTGAGGTGGCACTAGGGAGGGTGCTATAAGTCCCAGATTCCTGTAAGGTCAGGTGACTTCTAAACTCAGGCCTAGTGGATGCTGAAGCCACTGTAGATTTGATTTTTCAGAATGGGGAAACCATTGCAAATTATCCCTCACACTCTGGTCCTTTTAGGTGAAGGCCTTTTCAGGTTCTTACTTAGAGTGGGGTAAGGCCCATTCCATGAATAGGCCTCTTTAAGAAGTGAATCAAGGGATGGTCAGTGACTAGGCCACATAGTCTTTCTACAGAGATCTATCTGTAGATGTATGGGTCAAGTTCTATTCCAAAGCAGAGGAATATTAATTGCCATTAAAAAAAAGGGAAATATTAACCTATCAAGAAAGTGCTATTAGTTTTATAGATCTTTTATATTTGCATTACTAATAGCTCTTTTTTCAAATATGATGGTATTTTAATTAAAATTCCAAAGTAGTTACCTTCATTTAGATTTCATTATTTTGCTAATTCTGCTTATCAAGATACTCCCACCTCCTGACTCTGGCTGTGCCCCTTGCCTAGAATGCTATTCTTCCTTCTCTCTGCCTCCTGACTTCCATAAAGCCCCAGCTAAAATTCCACCTTTTATAGTGTCTTCCCTCTGTTGATTATTTCCAATTTATGCAACTTGTCTGTACATACTTGTTCCCATATTATCTCACCCATTGGATTGTAAGCTTCTTTAGAGCCTTTTTGCCTTTCTTTGTATCTCTAGCACTTAGTAGGTACTTAATAAATCTTTGCTGACTGATTATCACACTTAGAGTTAGCATTCTCATTACCTATTTTATGATAAACAGATTAAGCAGAGCAATGAAACTCAGTAGAAGAGCTTCAATAGCTATGAATTAGAAATCCAGAGAAAGACAACAGAATTGGTTTCTAATTTGAAAACATTTGATTTCTCCTGTTTATTTGGAAGCAAAACAACTGCTGCCCACAATCTGAATGGCCAAGAGCAGTTCCCTCCACTTGATCAGGGCCCATTGGTCTTTTTTGCAAATAAATACTTCCTTGCAAAGGAAAAGGTTCAGCATGTGGAAACTGTCTAAAGGCTAGTATTAGCCTGTTCGTAAATAGACTAGGTCATCAACAAAGAGGATAGCACCTAACCAGATACTGAGAAGCGTTTTAAAAAGCAATGTTAATTTGAAAGGCACTTTTTAAAAAAGATAATTTGCAGATAAACACTTCGAAAGACTTCATTACTTAAAACATGTATTGATTCATTTATCAAACTGTTTACAAATGGGCTGCTAGACCATCTATCTGCAAATCAGTCAGGACCTGAGCAAGAGATCTTTTTTTAAAGTTGATTTAAAAAGCTCTTAAAAAGGTAATTTAATGAATCTTAAAGTGTTTAAAAAATGAAATAATAAAACCTCTTTTTAAGCTAATAATTAAAAGTATATATTAAAATATAAAATGAAAAGAATTATGCATGTGGAAATAATGTGTGAACATATGTATACATATAAACATACTTCCAGCCACATGTATGTAAGCATACATGTAGAATTCAACTAGGAAATAACAATAGTAATACTTTCATTAATTAGTTTGTGAGTTACACGGGGATTATGTCAACACACTTTTATCCTGACTTTGCATTTCAGAACAAGATCTTGATCTATAGTCTCCTAAATGTCTGTTTCTTTCCAATTTACCATGCAATATTTGAGTGTGCTATGAACATGTTATCTGTCACAATGGGAGGGTAGTGGAAAGAAACATAAGTTAGGAAACTAAGTCTCATGTTTCCATTCTTTCACAGACAATTCAATTTTACATAGCAATTAGTAACAACAACAATGAGGACAATAATAATTGCTAGCATTCCTATTGACTTTTAAGGTTTACAAAGAGGTTTATCTAAATTATTTCTTTTGACCTTGATGACAGCCCTATGAGATTGGTGTCGTTATTATCCCTGTTTTATAGAATGAAAGAAAATTGAAAGAAATTGAAAAAATGGAAAGAAAATGATCTGAGAACATCCAGGAAGCCTAGTTTTAGAGTCTAGTGTGTTGCCACGATGGGCATTCTCGGGAAAGTAATGAAGAGACAAATTTGGGAGCTTGCTGAGGATGCACTGGGGGCATCATTTCATGGTTTGGGGAGGATCAATATTAACAAGCTAAACACTTGTGTTTTAAAACACTGCACTTTTAAACACTGTACTTCTCTGGGGAGCTACAGAGGACCTTCAAGCACTGATCATTTAGCACCGGGGCACAGTCAGAATTTTCTGCAGCTCTTTATAGTATGTTGGTTGGTTGACTGATTGTAGTCCTTCTTACTCAAAGAATGACATCACTATGCCAGGGTGAAGGTGCAGTGTGTCTGACAGTGGCTGATCAGACCAATGTGAGCTCTGAAGGCTCCACCACAGGTTGGACACAAATAGCCCATATGTAGCATTTGGAATGAAAATGTCTCCAAATTTGTGTATCCTGTATTTCTTTTGAGTTTACTACAATTCTGCTATGCTCACAGAGCACAGCACCCTCTTTGATGTATGACATGCTTGGTGGTCCTGTGCTGGTGTTTCCCATGCGTCCCATTATATAATGTCAGAGCTAGGAAGGCCCTGAGAAATCTTCTTGCCCAATACCCTCTTTTTATAGAGGAGGGAACTGAGACTCCTGGAGGGGAAATGACTTACTTGCTCAAAGTATCATAATGAATAGGTGGCAGAGGCTAAACCTGGGTCCTTTGGCTCCAATCAAAGTCCACCCAAAGCTTTTCATTACTCCCAGCTTCCTCCCTCCACACCCCACTGCCTCCCTCCCTCCCTTAAGTCAGTGCTTAATGGGTTCTTTGATGATGGAGATGAAAGTGATACCTACTTTTTAAATTCCTGGTCAGAATGCAGCCATCCTAGCACCAGGAAAGAACACCAGACTTGCTATCAAGACATGCTCATGACTCTGGCTTCTGGAGCTTCCAGCTGTGTAAACCTGGAGAAATCACTTAACCTCTCTGGTCCCTAATTTCTTCATCTATAAAATGGAACGTTCTACTTGCTCAATAGGGCTGTTGTGAGGAGAAAGTGTTCTACTATTATGTCAAATAACTTGTAAACCACAGAGGACCATAGAAACATGAGATGCTGGTAATATTGTCCATGTAAATTCCATGGAAGGAAGCAAGGAAGAAGAAGGAAGGAAGGAAGGAAGAAAGAAAGGAAGGAAGGTGGGAAAGAAGAGAAAGAGAGAGAGAAAGAAAGAAAAACAGGAAGGAAGAAATCTAGCCAGTAAACCTCAAGTTAACTGGACATCTTCCAACCATCAAAATTTACCTTCCTTTGGAAAGGAGAAGGAGAGGAAGAAGGAAAAGGAGAGGGAGGTGACAAGATGAGTTACCCAACTGACTGGGTCCCCATTCAAGTAGCTCGGACTACTCACAGGTTGTTTTTGTCCTTCATTTTCAGAAAGGACCATGACATCAGGGAAATGAGGGCATAATTTTCAGTTGACTTTGATTTGAGGGAGGGAAAGCTGTGCAAGGACACCAGCCTAACTTTCTCCTCCAGAGCCATCTGATCCAGTAACTAGATGTTCATCAGGATGACTGAAAATGACCCAGGATGCAATGGGAGACCTTGGCCCTTTTAGGTTGAGGCCTTTTCAGGTTCTCACTTTGAGTGATGTAATATCCATTCAATTAATAGGTCTCTTTAAGAAGTGAGCCAAGAGATGTCTCTTTTAATTAAAAAAAAAATCAAACTGGGAGGGGAAGACCCTTTTCTGCCCTTTAGGAACTATTGTGAAAGTAATGTAGCATAGTAAAAAAGAGTGCTGGATTTGTAATCTTGGGACCTGCATTCAGATCTTTCGTTCGGTCACTTGTTTATGCAACCATAGGCAATTCATTGTATCTCCCCGGGGCCGCAGTTTCCTTAAATGTCAAATGATGAACTTGGCAAAGCTAAATGACATGTAATTATAATGACCAAGCTTAACCATGGAGAAAAGCTGAAAAAAAGATGTACCTCTATCCTTTCATTGCAGAGTTGGCGAACTATGGGTATAAAAATATGGCATATCCTATCAGATGTGATTGATGTGTTAATTAGTTTTGTAAGACTGCTTTTATCCTCCTTTTAAAATCTTTGTTATAAGAGATAGACCGGAGAATGGGAAGAAAATTGTGTGTGTGTGTATGTGTGTAACTGTAGACACATGCACATATATCCATAAAGGTGATATAAAAATAAAATATATCTTTTATATAAGATTAATTTTTTTTCAAAAAGAGACAAGATTTTTTGAGTATTTCAGCAGAAGGCTCATTTGTTAGGGATACTGTTGTAGAAGGACGTCTTCCATTCCTGTCAAGTGTAAGCATACCAGTATACACATGTGCATTTGTTATTTTTATTTTTTTAAATGAGAGGATTGCTCTACATGGTTTCTAAAGTCCCTTTCAGGTCTAAACCCAGGATCCTATGAATAAATTGGTTAATGTGAACACTACTTTAAAATTGTAAAATCCTGTGGGAAGTGACCCTAGGAATTAGGAAGGGGTAAGGTGAGGTATCCCCTTTTCTTCTGGAGGCCTAAACTTTTCCTTGTACAGGTCCTAGGAGTAATAGCTCTGCCATGGGTCAGGACAACATTTAATGGGACCAGGAGAAATAGGAGCCACCAAATGGTGATTTAAAGTAGTATTGTCAAAATAAAATAGAAACAGATCATTGCTGGCTCCATATAGTCTTAGAAAACCACGGGTTAACATTATTATGTTTATTGTATTTTTACTTATTTTGTTAAACATTTCCCAATTACTTTTTAATATCATTCAGGCCACAATCTGGAGTAGGTTGAAAGTTTGACATTTCTGCTGGACCTGAGACAATAGACAATTACCACCATTTTTGTGACATCTCTTCCTTTCCCCTCTGTTTCAAATATTTTACCTTCTACCTCTAGTCTTTCCAAAAGCTTTCATCAAGCTACCAAGGCTACTAATTGGAAGATGTCATAGTACCCTGGAAAGAACGCTCACTGTACATTCAGAGAATTTGGGTCCTCTGACTCAAACATTAAGTCTTTTGTTCTATATGACCTGATTCCATCTAGTTAATAAAAAAATATCTTGCATTTATATAATGCTTTAAGGTTGCAAAATATTATGTGCATCTATCTATCCATCTATCTATCTATCTATCTATCTATCTATCTATCTATCTATCTATCTATTTGTCTGTCCATCTATCTTTATCTTATTTGAATCTCACAACAATCCTTTGAGGCAGCTGCTTCCATTATCACTACAGATATGGAAAGAAGAGACTGAGAAAGGGTAGGTCCAGTGGCTTATATCTAGTAAGCACCTAAGGCAAAATTTGAACTCAAGCCTTGCTGTCTGTAGGTCTAACAATCAACCCACTATAGCACCTAGAATGTTGGAACCTGCTGAGGGACATGAAGGATTTTTTCCTGCCCACACCTCCTAAAGGATGCTTATCTGTGGGTACCAGATGTAGGACATGGGAATTTTTCCCCCTAGGCCAGTGATTTCATGAGTATGGAGAACTGGTTGGTCTAAGCACTCTTTCAATTGATGAATATCAGTCAATCATTTGATAATCTTTAAAAGTTGCCCAGGTAGCTAGGTGGAACAATAAATAGAGTGCCAGACCTGGAGTCAGGAAGACTCATCTTCCTGAGTTCTGGACAAATCACTTAACCCTGTCAGCTACAGTTTTATTATCTGTAAAGTGACCTGAAAAAGGAAATGACAAACCACTCCAGTAATTTTGCCAAGAAAACCCCAAATAGGGTCACAAAGAGGCAGATATGACCGAAATGACTGAACAATAGCAATAGTTGCCTAGGGCACAAAGAGTGACTGGCCCAAAGTCACACAGCTAGTAACTGCATGAGAAAGGACTGGAACACAAACCTTACGGACTCCAGTAACAACTGTTTAGCTGCTTCTCTATGCTGCCTCTCAAGACATATAATTGCTCCATGAAAACACTGCAGTCACCCAGGGAAATCATCTATTTACCTGGTTAAATCTAAGTAGACCAAGTCTCTGAGCCTGCTGAAGGTTGAGTTTTGGAGGTCAGGGAGAAAGTTAAAACTGAACTCAAGAGATTTTGTTGTGGCTGGAAGACTTTCAGGAATCTCTTCAAGTCCTAGGTTTTCACAGTCATAGGTCATGTTTGCTATAACCTGTTGGGAAGAACAAAAGATCTCAGTGCTTGAGTCAGAGGACCTGAATCTACAGACAGCATTCTTTCCAGGGTACCATGACATCTTCTAATCAGTAGGATAAGAAGGGTCATTTACATTCAGTCAAGGCTGAATGGATGATTTAGTGATTAATTTATCAGTTATGAATTATTAACTATTGATATTAATATGAGCATTTATTATTATATTTAGTGATATATAATAATATATAATAATTATTAATTTAGTGATTAATCATATCATAATCAGATTTAGAGGAGAAAGGGAACTCAGTGGCCATCTAGTTCAACTCCTTCATTTTATAGATAAGGAAGTTGAGACCAGTTTCACTGAGAATCATCCCTTTATTGCTTGAATTATATAAACATAAATGTTTATAAGTCTCAGACATAACAGAAATAGAACATTTCTGTAAATTCATGAATGTACTTTAAGCATTAATAGCAACATACATACGTGCCCCAGCACAAGTGTTTTGTGACCACAATGGTACATGTTGTATAAATGCTTCTGAACCCTGGGATCCTCATTCTCTCTCATCCCATGTCTAATCAATTACCAAGTCTTGTCAATTCTACCTGTTTAGCATCCTTCCTATACGTTCCCTTCTTGCCACTAAGAGGCCAATACTTTATAGTTCAGGCCCCTATCACATCTCACATGGGCTTTTACAATCCGCTCCTCATCTGTCTCCCTTGTAATCCAATTTCTCCCCTCTCCCCAGTCTCTCCTCCACATAGCTGCCAAATTGCTATTCCTAAAGCATAGATCTAACCACTTTACACTCCCACTAAAACAAATCTTCAGTAGCTCCCAATACCCCTATAAAATACAAATAAATACAAAACAAATAACTTAATAAACAAAAACATTTTAGACAAAATACAGACTCTGATGGTATTTAAAATGTTTTCCAATCTGGCTCCAGGACATCTATGTAGTGCAGTAGATTTAGAGTACTGGTTTTGGAATCAGGAAGACTCATTTTTCTGAGTTTAAATCCAGCCTCAGACACTTACTAGTTGTGTGGCCCTGGGCAAGTCACTTCACCCTGTTTGTCTCAGTTTCCTCATCTGTCAAATGAGCTGGAGAAGGAAATGGCGAACCTCTCTAGTAGCTTTGCCAAAAAATACCCCAAATGGGATCACAAAGAGTCACACGTGACTGAAACAACTGAACAACAAAGAAGTCAGGGAGGCTTGAATTCAAGTTCCTCATCTGACACGTCCTGGCTGTATGATTCTAGGCAAGTCATTAACCTCCCAGGGTCCCCAGGTAGAATGAGGTCTCTAAGGTATAAACCATACAACAATAACTACTGTGCAAGGATGAAGGCGTCTTCCCACATGAGAGAAGAAATCACAGATTCAGCACCCTGACCCAGGAGGAATGTTTTGGGTTCAGAGTCTTCGTGCTAATCTGATTAGAACTTTACCCAAAACTGCCCTCAGTTCATTCAGTGAGGCCCGGTGAACACTGACCTTGGTGGGACGCCTCTTCTTGCCTCTCCTATGCCTTGGAAGCGTGGAGGGGATGGTCCATCCTTCCAGCCAGAGCCAGAGCCAGAGCCAGGACCACAATGTGGCAAAACTAGGCCCCAAGTGGGCAGTTAATGAGAGTGCCAACGTGGGATTGCAAGTGGTACGGTTCACCAGTGGCGAGATGAGGCAGAGAAAGTGCAAGTAAAGCAGCCCAGGTTTGAGGCATCCCTTTTCAGATCAGAGACAAGTGACTGAGGCAACCCCCGATACTAGTTCAGGCGGAGGCTGGACAGGCTCATCCCAGAGGAGGGAGGGAGACCACCTGCTCCAGGGAGAGGGCCAGGGGCCGGCGGCTAGGGGCTGGGGGCTAGGGGCCGGAGGCTGGGGTCTGGGGTGGAGAACAAGCACTTAATAAGCTCCTGTTTCAGCCAGAACCTGTGCTGAGAACCTCACAAATATCTCCTTTCATCCTTACAACTACCGTGGAAAGCAGGTGTTATTATTTTCAAACCTATTTTATAGTTGAGGAAACTGAGGCAAGGCAAATTAAATAACTCATCCAAGTCACCCAGCTGACAAGCATCTGAGGCTGGATTTGAACTCAAGTCTTCCTGACTCTAGCTCAGCATTCTATCTTCTGTATCAATTCTGCTCCTGGGACAGCAGAGAGCGGAGGGCCTGGATTTAAATCTTGTCTTGCTAATTACCATGTTCTTAAAATTTTGGGAAGCCCTTGGTCCCTCTTCTTCCCCCATGGGCACGTCTGCTTTACCTCAGACTTCCTACATGTGAAAGGAGGGCCTAGATAACCTTCCAGGGTCTCCCAGTCCTAATCTCGGTGCCTGGGATAACTGATGATAATTGAAGAGAATGGACCCAAGTTCAGACAGCCACTGTTTTCAGGGAGTGGTGTCAGGGATGGGTTTTGTTTTCATTTTTGTGACTACAGGGCTTAGAACAGCGTCTGGAACAGAATTGGAATGTAATAAAGGCTCGGTGAGTTTGAGTCTGAGGAATGGTGGATATTAGGATGAGGCTTGTTCAATGTGTCACTCATTTGGGAAAGGCCTTGTTGACCACCACCTGCTCTTGTCTTCTGCCCCCTGCCCCCTCCCAGCCCCTTCACCCCTAGGTCCCCCACCTTGGGTTAATTACACAGGGTTTCTAGGCCGGCAGACAAACCATAACCTATGAACTTATCATCCTTAAGGATCTCTCATATCAAGGCCAGGATGCTAGTTCTGTTTAAATATAGAAAGAAAAACATGAACATTTATTAAGTAGTCTTTTAGTGATGCAAAGTCCATGCTTCTCATATTAGCCTCAATATCAATACCAGTACAGAAATCCATAACGCAGCCAGTAATAGTGCTCCGCTTTCCTTCTCTACCCTCTTCCTTCTTCCCCCCCTTCCCCTCCATTTTCCCTTCTTCTTCTGTGCTCTTAGCTCTAACTTCATGCCCTTCCTTCCCCTTCCTTTCTCCCCATATTTCCCCTCCCCTCCCAGTTTTTCTCCCCTCCCCCTCCCCCTTCTTTCCTTGTGCTCCTTACTATGATATGAGTTGCCATTTGTAGAGGCAAGAATCAAGAAGGTAGCTCTGACTCACATCCCATCCCCCATAGATTCTGCCTGGGTCAAACAATGGGCTGCTCCAGTTTCCTGTTCCCTTGGGCTCAAGAGCAGCATTTCCCTCATGAAAATCTTGAGATTACCCATGCCTCCAATGCATGACCTTTGCTGAAGAGACCAGGCCTGCCATGCTAATTGCCTCACAGTCTGTCTCACTCGTAGAGATTATCGCTGATCTGGGCACCTTTACCATGGGAAGTATGACTAAGCTCATAGAAAGGGAAGGCAGATTTTCCTCTTAATCACATGGATGAGATGGGAGCATCACTAATGTCACTAATGAAAATTGTATATTTATATCTATTTGTAATTCTTTCATTGTCTTACGTAGACCTCAGTCCTTTAGGGACCTCTGCAAATTCTCACCATGTTTTTGAAATGCACACTTTGCATTTCAAACTTCGATTTGCCTGAGTGACTGCTGTGGAGCAACCCAGGTGGGCAGCAGCTCCCAGGTGCCAGCCCCTGTATGCAGCAGGAGCCCCACAGCTATTGATACACAGCTGCTTCCCCAGCTGGACTGCCCCGGTTCCCCTCTCCCTCGCCCAGCAGGGGGCTCCTGGGCTCACCCTCTGCTGCCTCAGCTACAGCATGGATGCCCTGATACACAGGAGCAAGAAAGGAGATGCAGAATTTGTCTGGCTTCATTATGACCTTGCAGCAGGAGGCTTTAAGGGTACAGCAACTTCCTTGTCCTTTGGAATTTGTAAAGGCTCCACAGCCTAAATAATTCCAGACCTAATCCTTCCCTGAGCCACACTAAGTGGCTCTTTCACTAATGGGATCCAGAGAGAGGAGCCTGGAAGAAGTGCCCAGCTCTTCAGTGGGGTTCAACCAGAGGCCTGGATGCCCTCTTGAGACTGTGGCCAAGTAGCCAAAGGAAGAGAAGTCCCTTCCGTGTTCTAGCCTGTGAAGAAGGCAGGTCAGACTCAGCCTCTCAAGGACATCAGAGTTTAGGGCAATGGGGAATAAAAGGAAGCACAGTAAATTCTGCAACTTGTATGAAATAAAATCCAATTAACTGCAAAAAAGCACAATTTAACAGCTTTTATTCCCCTTGTCCTCATTTTTTGAAAGGAGAAAAAGACATCACAAGATCATATACAATATCCCAGATCTGGAACTGCACAGGACCTAAGACCATCTAGTCTAAAACTATCATATTATAGATGAGGAAATGACCCAGGGGAGTTAAGTGATTTGCCAAGGTCCCCATAGTGCCATGTTGAGATTGTAGAAGTCATCCGACCTGACCTTCTTATAAAAATAACTTGCCCAAAGCCACATAGAGGCACATAAGAGGGATAGCCGGTATCAGAACTCACCTCTTCTGACTCTAAATCCACTTTTCAGGATATTACCCCAACTGGGGTCTCCTAAACAGGCTAAGGATAAGAATACCCAAGACACAGAACAATACACTCCAAGATCAGTACCCCTTTGATAGGATGTAGGGGAACAACTGGGCTTCTAGTTGAAAAATCTGGACTTGAGTCCCCTCTTGCCTCTTAGACTTACTGACTACATGGTTCTGGATGGATATGATGCTTAACCTGTCTCAGCCTCAGCATACTCATCTGTAAAATAATAGCAATACTTACTCTCCAACCTCAGAGAAAGAAGTGCTTTGTCAGCTCTAAGGAGCTTTATAAACAAACACTAATGAATCTATGCTTCCAATTCTGGACAATCATAATAAATTAATCATAATAATCATAAGTGATATTAGTAATGATTACCCTTAGCTACTACAAATTCTGAAATATAAAAAGATCCCTCATTAAATGAGGGATTAAATGATGACCATTCTTCTGTTGTTACTAAAACCAGAAAGCAAACTAAAACATTTGAGTGAAAACTGCAACCCAAAGGTTGGGGGGTGGAGGTTCATAACCACAAATCCTCTCATGGATATTAGAGGTGGCTAGGCTGTGGCAACTAAGTGACATAGTGGGTGAAACTACTGGGCTTGGAGTCAGGAAGACCCAAGGTCAAATTCTGCCTCAGACTGACTCACTGTATGACCCTGGACAAAGTATTTACCTCTGTTTGCCTCAGTTTCTTCATCTGGAAAATAGTTATCCTAGTTTTATTTGTATCAAATGAAAAACTATTTGTAAAATCCTTTTCAAATCTTAAAGCACCATATCAATCTTATTATTATTATTACTATTACTGTTGAAAGAGTTATAGTCACAGCATCCAGAGTAAATGTTGTATAGAACATGAAGTGACCCTGAAAACAGCCTGAGCTGATGATCAGTTGGAGGAAACATGGGAGGGGAGCAGGTCTATCAGAGGACAGTAGAAAACATTCCTGCTTTGTATCAGAGACAGGAGTTGCCCTTCCATGTATATTATGTGATTATACATTCATACATGTAACCCTTTATGCAAGGCTGCCTATGTGATCCCTTTTTGTAAATATTTTCTGCCTAATTTTGATAAAAGTATGCAGTTTACACTGAGTGTGCATATATTTGTTGAAGATTGAGATTGAGGTTGGGAAGGAAGAATACTCTATTATTTACATTACTATTTTATGAAATGCCTTTGTAATGAACTGAATATGTCATCTGGCTGACTAGTAAAAAGTAAAATACTTTGGTGGGGGCTTGTGAGCTGTGACTGAGAGAGGATTCTGACCAACAAAATATGTAGAACTTGAAGTAGCTAACTACATTGTAGTCCTAAATCCTACAGTCTACTTAGTTTTGCATGTTTCCATGGTTACCTGCATAGTTGTTTCACAAATTTATGGCTCTATAACTAATAAAATGAGTAAGTGGGGGCTTAAACTAATCAATTTGAAAAGACATTTTAAAATAGAATTACAAAAATATTAGCTAGAGCTTAGTGTGCAGTAATTATTAGCCCTTTGAACTATAGCATTTTTTATTTTTTTTTAGCTATTAGTTCTTTAGTAGCCTAAAGACTGATTCTCTGCCATTTCTGAGCTACACTCCTTTCAGATTACTTTCCTTCTCTTCTGCACTTTTTATATACACCTAGTTCAGAGCTGGGGATCCTGCAGCCTCAAGGCTGCATGTGGCCCCCTAGGTCCTCAAGTGCAGCTGCTTGACTGATCCCAAACTTCACAGAACAAATCCCCTTAATAAAAAGATTTGTTCTGTAAAACTTGGACTCTCTCTAAGGCCCTTACCAAGACCTAAAAGGCCACATAGGACCTCTAGCCTGTGGGTCTCCCACCCTGAAGTTATTTACATACCTTCCATTGTATTATGACTTGAGCTCTTCAGGGCAGGGACACATTTTTGTCTCTTTTTATCTCTAGTGCTCAGCAAGGTGCATGGGCCATAGCAGATGTTTCTTAAATGCATGGTGACCATCAGTCTCTGTACCTTCACAAATATGGCAGTCATAAAAAGCCCATATTTACATAGTAATAACCCTTTTGCTTTGAATATCCAAGGGAAATCTATATCCCATGCCCTTGGGGGCTAAGAGCCGAGAGTATGTGGCCCTACTGAGAACTGCCAGGTGTTGGAGGCCAACCCATTAGAGTGCTAGGAGAAAAGAAGAAGCTGGGATATAGGTTTTGGGGTGCTTGTACCACCTGGGGGCTCCAAGTCTGATATGCTGATAGAACAAAATTTGTATACTTATGAACATCTATTTTCATTTTTTGATGAGTTGCAACATTACCCTGCAACTAGAGTATTATCATCTTCAAGGAAATGAGTTAGGTCTAAAATGTTCTGAATTCTTCATGCTCAACAACCACTCTCTCCCCTACTCCCACACAGTAGCCTTAATCCCCCCTGGCCTTGCTTGTTACTGGACTGCTAATGTTCAACTCTGAGTGACCTCCACCACTGGATTGCTGTGCTCCTGTTCCCTGACTACCCAGAATCTTTGGAGAGAGCTATGAAATCATGATGACTTCACCTGCTATAAATTTATGGAGCGTAACTTCATCTGGACCCTCACAGTTTCAGGACAATCCTTCTTTTCAACTCTCATCGATTCTCTGCGGCATTTCCCACAGGAGCTGCTTCAAACCTGTTCCTTTCTTCTAAAACCTATAACATCCCTCACCCCTTACTCACACACATCAAATGATCTAGTCTCCTGTTTCACTTAGAAGATAGAGGTCATCCCAAGTAAGCTTCTTCAATTCTACTGCTCTGCAGCTTAAAACTTTTGAGCATCTTTACCCATTCTTTCTTGCCTTAGGATGAGGTGTCGCTACTCCTTCACAAAGTTGAAATTGGGGTATTATCTGAGACATTTCCCTCTCTTTTAAAAACTAGTCGTCAAGTTCCACAAATACTATGCCTGCAGTCTCTTGACCTGTCCTCACTCTCCCTTCTGTTTTTGTTATCACCCAACACCTCATTACCCACACAGCCATTCCTTCCATCAATTTTCCCACTATTCTACTCTGTGTTCAACTCAGTAAAACGTGGCTATTTGGCTTATCCCATACACTTCCCATGCTGTCCCACCTTTGGACCATGCTTATATTGTCCCCTCTGCCAAAATTTTTCTATCCTCATCTCCATCTGTTGAAATGATAATTTTTGGTCCAGTTCAAAAGCCACAAACTCCACGAAGCTTCCGCTCATCGTCCTAGTGAGTTCTCCAGTTATAAGTTTGTCTTGGGATAATAAAATATTTATATAACACTTTTTGGTTTGTAAAATACTTTATCCTATTCTGTTCTCACAAAAAACTTATGAGGTAAATATAGTCCTGCAGGTATGATCTCCATTCTACAGATGATGAAACTGAGGCTCAGAACATTTAACTGACACATCCATGATCACACAACTAGTATAAATTGGAGGTGAAATTGGAGATTTTCCTCTTCTGCCCTCAGCTTACTGCACCACACTGCTCCTCTATTGATCATTTAACTATTGTAAGTTCAGTCAAGACGTGGGTGTTTAAACACTGTGTGTCTCTGAGGAAGAGTCAGCCTACAGCGATGCTTATAGAACTAACCCTGTAGTCAAAAAGACGTCTATGTGTGATCCTGGACCAGTCACTTCACTACTCAGTTCTTGAGCCCTAAGAGACACTAAGACTGCAAGTTGCTGAACAGTAGGAGCTTCCTTTTTGAGAGGAAGGAAGGAAACAAGTATTGATTATGTACCAGCTCTATGCTAAGTGATTAAAAAATATGATCTCATTTGATCTTCACAACAATCCTGGGAAGGAGAGGCTACTATTGTTATCCCAGTTTACAGTTCAGGAAACTGAGGCAATCAGGTTAAACAACTTAGAGAGTCACTCAGCTAGTATCTGAGGGAGAATTAGAATTCAGGTCTTCCTGACTCCAGGCCCAGTGCTCTATCCGCTGAAATCACAGGTCCCCTCTCTGCCTAAACAAAACAAAACAAAACTCTCTCCCAGTACTTCATATAGAGCTAATAATAAATGTTTGCTGTTTCGTTATTTTCAGTCATGTCCAACTCTTCATAACTCCTTTTTGGGATCAGCTTGGCAAAGATTCTGCAATGTTTTCCCATTTCCTTCTCCGGCTCATTTTTACAGATGAGGATACTAAGGCAAACAGTGACTTAAGTGACTTGCCCAGGGTCATACAGCAATTGGGCATCTGAGGCCAGATTGAAACTCAGGCTTTAACTGACTCAGGCCGGGTGCTCTATCCATCTGCCACCTAGCTGCTGGTTTAATATTAAAAGTAGTAATAAAAGTGGAAAGTGCTGATGATACATAGGTAAAGGGAGAGAACAGCCCTTGAGTGAAATTCTGGAACGTGATTTCAACACAAGCAAGCAGAAAGAGAAGACAGATGGCTCTAAAAGAGTTAGGAACACAGCAGGAAAAAAAAAAAAAGCAAAATAAGGTCCTGATTGAAAAATGCAAATGAACCCCCATGGGGAAAGACAACTGAAAGTACAGACACAGCACTCAGTGAGTGAGTGATACTTTGGGGGGGAAAAAAACAACCAAAAAAAACCCCGGCTCCTGCTGTGAGATCACCTTGGAGAAACAGAGAGAGCAGGGTTCTGAGCTGCCTCTTGGTACCAAAGGGTACTGGGGTGGACGGACAATGAGGGGGCTCCCTTGATCAATGGAGAGCAGGGTGCCATTGATATAAGGGCGGCCCTGCCCACGGTGGACAGGCCAGCCAGAGCCTCTTCTGCCAAGTACTAGGCAAGGACACACCCTGACTCCTCCAGTCTGCCTGTGAGAAGCCAAAGCAGAGAGTGTAAGTCAAGAGGGGATGCAGAAAGAGGAAGTCCCCAGAATGCTTAAAGGAGTTAAATAGGGATAAACAGCAGAAGCCAGCAGCATTGGCGGTGGCTGACCTAAGGAGGAAGTAGCTTCTGTGTCTGGGTTTTTACCCACACTTTTATTCTCTCCTGCTACCACCAACCTAAATCTATCTGGCTGCCCTGGAAACCCGAACACCCATTCTTCCTGGCTCTCTGGGTCTGGGATGCCTGCTTCCTTTAATATGACAGTTAGAAGAGCCAAAATGCTTTATTATTAATGCAGCTGAGTAATGGGACAGAATCAGTGCCACTTTGGAGGCAGGATAGACTTGACTCGGAATCCTGCCTCAGACCCTTAAGTAACTGCATAACCCTGGGCAGTTCACCTAAATACTCCCTGCCTCAGCTTCCCCACCTGAAAAATGGGGTTAATAAGGTATAAGGTTGTTGTGAGGATCAAATGAGATAATATATGTAAAGTGCTTTGCAAACCTTAAAATTACACATTTATCCCTTCCATATCATGACTTTCCCCAGTGTGGCTTTGATATATCATGGGTTGGGATAAGAAATTAAATGTGAATTTTGTGGAAGCTGCATATAATATTCAAAGGCCAGTGGATAAAACAGAAAGGGTTTAAAAACTCATAAATGCATAAAATATGTATAGTATTGTATAATATCAACATCTTTTATTTTTAATAACATAATAATTCAGAGGTCTTCCATGATATGAAGGGAGGGCCAAAAAAAATCTACTTGGGTTTCTCAGGGGCAAGAGTGGGGGGCACCATGCCCATAACTCCCTTGATGTGGAAGGGATAACTGTATAATGCCATCTGTGGAGTTAAGGGTCAACAGCAGGTTGTTTTTGTTTGTCCTCTGTTCTGGAAGAGGACCATGACCTCAGGGAGGTGATGATACAATTAGGTTTAAGTGAGGATTAGATTTAACTGTGCAAAGTCCCCAGCCTCACTTTCTCCTCCAGAAACATCTGAGTCCGGCAGGCGACAAGATATAGATCAGCACGACTGGAGATGGCCTGGGTCAAAACGGATTGAAAGGAGAGTAAGAATGAAAGACAGCCACAGGGATAGACAGTCTCCAGTTTAGCTCAGTCTGACCTTGACCCTCAAGCCACACACAGCCTTTTTTTTTCTGTCTCCCATCCACTCCCAGAAGTGTTAGGCACAGTGCTGGGGCTGCCAGACTCCATTTGCTCAATGTTCCAGTCTGTCTTGGCTGTGGGTACAGAGGGTGGTAAAAGACATTTTGGAATTCACTGAAGACCAAATTCCTTTGATTTTGCTACACCAACTACTCACCTTCCTCACAAAACAAAGAAACAAAAAAAGAAAATAAACTGAGAGAAGCAGAGGTGTCATTTCTTAAAAGCAAGGTTGACCCAAGTAAAAATATGAAGTTTATTTTCTGGTTCCTCCAGCTGCCCATTTCCACTTCCAAGGTCCCTGAGTGGTGCCCACCATTCTATGCTTTCTTCCCTGGTGCCAAAACTCCTGCTTTCTCTCTTCTGTCTTAGAATCATAGACTTGGGGCTGCTGGGTGGCCCAGCGATTACAGCACCGGCCCTGGAGTCAGGATGACCTGAGTTCAAATGTGGCCTCAGACACATAACACTTACTAGTCGTGTGACCTTGGGCAGTTTGCTTAACCCTAATAGCCCTCCACAAAGGAAAAAACAAACAAACAAAAAAACAAAAAAGAATCGTAGACTTTAAGAACTAGAAGCACCACCTGAGAGAGTGCTTTCCGGAAAGTCGTTATTGTAGAACTGAAGAAAATGGAGCCCAGGGAGGTTGTGACTTGCTAGACATCGTTCAGTTAATAAGTAAAGCCAGTGCCGCAATCAGTGTTTCCTGACACTGGCCTAGTTCTGCACCCTTTCCAGGATACTTTTTATTAACTCAGAGTTATAATGAAGATCAGATGAGATAAAGTAGGTGAAGACCTGCAAACCTTGAAACACTATATAGATGAAAACTGTTACTGTGATTTAGGCCCGTCTGACTCTGTGTGAGCCTGTGAGTGATAGGATGCTGATGCTGGCCATGGAGTTCCCTTGGCAAAGATACTGGAGAGGTTTGCCATTTCCTTCTCCAGTGGATTAAGGCAAACAGAGATTAATGACTTGCCCAGGGTTACACAGCTAATAAGCGTCTGAGGTCAGATCTGAACTCGGGTCTTTCTGACTCCAGGCGCAATCAGTGCTCCATGCCCTGAGCCAGCTACTTGCCTCCCCCTCAGGAAAGGACCTGATAAACCCATTCAGACTTAGATTGGAAGGAGAAGGGAAAGAAGAAATTATTATCACTATTATTAATCATTAAGAATACTATGCTTAACATTTAAATAGCAATTTAAGGTTTGCAAAGTGCTTTATAAACCTCAAGTCAATTTATCATCCTAACAATCCTGGGGATGTAGGTGCTATTATTAACCCTCCTTTACCGATAAGGAACCTGAGGCCAGTTAAGTGACTCATTCAGAGTCATATAACTCCTAAGTGTCTTAGGTTAGATTTGAATCCATGTCTTCGGACTCCAAGTCCAGCACTTGAGCCACTGTATCACCTACATTGTAATGGGGATGTTTGCATCTGAACAGAGGACAAAGCTTCAAGCCAAAGAATAGTGATGTCACATGGCCCTTTATTCACAGACATGCTTCATTTCATCCTCCCTCTAACCCAACAGGATGAGGATAGAGGGTATGGAATAGGGATTACTCCAGATGAGGAAACTGAGACTCATGGAGGCTATGGAACCTGCCCAAGGTCCCAACAACTTGCAGATAGAATGGTGAGAACTAGAACCACGTCTTCTAATACTACACTTTCCATCAATGGTTCTGCTTCCATTGAGATCATGCCCCACCTAGGATAAGGTGGTTGTGTTTGTCAAAGAGGGCCATGACATTAGGGAGATGATGACATGACTTGCAGTTGACTTTGACTTGAGTGAGGGAGGGCTGTGCAAGGTCACTGGCCTCACTTTCTCCTCCAGAGCCATCTGGGTTCAGTGGCCAGACCTTCATCAGGATGACTGGAGATGGCCCAGGATGCAATGGAAGACCCTGGCCCTTTCAGGCTCTCACCTAGGATAAATGGATCATCCGAAATCTCTTCATTATACTGATTGACTCAATTTTTGAGCCTTAAAGGCTTCTCCTTCCTCCCATTGGAGGGTAGAGCAATTAAACTCTTCCTAAAGCCTTCTTTATAGAGAGCAGGTAGCTGAACTTTCCAGGTAATTCCACTTTCTATTAGCAGGCTCTGATTCAGTCTCTGGCACCTCTCCAATTTTCAGCTTCCTTCTGGGCACTGTCTTCCCCCCATTAGATTGTAAGTTCCTTCCTTCCTTCCTTCCTT
>CM053594.1:321210066-321226471 GCA_028646575.1 Pseudocheirus occidentalis
CTTCCTTCCTTCCTTCCTTCCTTCCTGTCTCTTCAACATGTATCCTCTTAAAACAGTTGCTGGCACACAGTAGATTCTTAATAAATGTTGAATTAAATTATTGAGAATCCTATGTTCTTTAATGGGAGAATGTCAAGAAAGAGAGGATCTTAAGATGTGCTTGATATATTTAATACAGCACCTGCTACATGGTAAGCCCTTAATTGACAGAGAAGGGATCTCAGAAATGGATCATAAAGTTTAACACTCTCATTTTACAGTTGAGGAAACTGAGGCCCAGAGAAGAAGAAGTGATCTGTTCTAGGTCACAAATGTAGGAAGTAGCAGGGCAGGCATTTCAACCCAGGGCCTCAGACTCCAAAATCCAGCTCGTTTCCTACTACTTTAGGGGCATGAGAAAGAGGAGGATCTTAGCCCTTTGGTGGTCCCTAAAAATTTCCTTGCATATCTAGTGGATAGAACACTAGGTCTGGAAGACTCATCTTCCTGGGTCCAAATCTGACCTCAGACTCACCAGCTGTGTGACCCTAGGCAAGTCACGTAACCCTGTCTGCCTCTGTTATATCATCTGTAAAATGAGCTGGAGAAGGAAATGGCAAACCACTCTGGTATCTTTGCCAAGAAAGCCCCAAATGGGTTCACAAGAGTCACTTGGACATGACTGAAAATCACTGAACAACAACAACAAAACACCATTGTGAAAGTGGCTGTCTGATTGTAAAGCTGACCGCGCTTCGACAGAGAAGCAAGTCTTATTCATTTGGGCCCAGGAGGGCAGGGCAGGGTGGTATTTACTCACTTGGCAGGTCATAGCAAAAGAAGATGGACCTTAACTTGCAACAATTATTGAATAACTGAAGGCTTCACAGGGTTATTTGAAGAAGTTTTTAAAAACTAGACCATTTCTGAGGGTGGTTAGGGAGGGATTAGCCTGGATGACCCCATATAACAGTTTCCTATTGCCTCTAGGATAAAATATAAATTCCTCTGTATGATTTTTAAAGCTCTTCACAATTTTGCCTTTCTAGATGTATTGTCTACTCTGTCTTCCAGCTAAATTGGCTTCCCTGCTCTTGTCCCAGCTCCCTATTCTCTCTGTACCTTGGCCTGAGCTTGGCCCCATCCCTAATTAAAATATACTCCCTTCCCTCTTCTAAAGATATTGCAGTGGTTTCCTTCTCCAGCTCACTTTACAGATGAAGAAACTGAGGCAAAACAGGGTTAAGTGACTTGCCCAGGGTCACACAAAGCTAGTAAGTGTCTAAGGGCAAATTTGAACTCTGGAAGATGGGTTTTCCTGACTTCAGGCCTGGCCTTCTATCTGCTGTACCACTGAGCTGTCTTCTTAATTCCTTAAAGCTCAGCTCAGGCCTTACCTCCTTGAGGAATCCTGATCTCTCTCCCTTATCCCCAAAGACAGAGATCTGGTCCCCCCCATACTTCTTGTATCCTACCCCAGTAGAAAAGAAGCTCCTTGAGGGCAGGGATTTTTGTCTTTGCATTCCCAGGCAGCCATCTCCAATGAGATTTTAGGGACCACCAAAAAGCCAGCCTCCTCCCTCCTCTGTGCCTAGCACTGTACCTGGTTTGTGTAAGTGTTTAACAAGTGCTTGTTGAATTGAATTTGAACTGAATCATGTAATAATGTAGTGACATGTGTTTGTATTGTATCCCCCTTCTAAACTGCCAGCTAAATGAAAACAGGAACCCTTAGGCTGTGAGTTCCTTGAGGGCGGGCTCTGGTTTTGCTTTTGTTCCCTCTTTCCAGCATCAATGCTTCCCAACTTGACTTGCCTAACACAATTTTGCCTTTCTCAGTATCTAGTGCATGCTTTGTCATGGTGGGTGCCTGCTAAGTAATTGATGACATTTATAAAATGCTGTCTAGCTTTTAACCCATCTGATTCTTCCAACAGCCATTTTACAGAAACAGAAACTGAGGACCAGGGAAGATTGCTCAGGGTCACGTGGGAGATGTCAGAGGCAAGACTAAAAACAGGGTCTCTCCTGACTTGGTGCTGGCAGTCACTATAACTCTCCTGCCCAGGCAGAGATTCCTTTCTCCTCCTCCCCTAAAGGACCACCCCCTCTCCCCATAATGCCCCACAGACCTGGTCCAAAAAACTTATTCTGGTGCCTTGTCTCTACTGCTTGACTCTAGCTTATCCTCTGTGTAACTTATAGTAACTTAGAGCTATTTGCTTATCTCTCCCATTAGACTGGGCGTCCTCAAGAGCAAGGACCTGCTTTCCTGTTTGTATTTTCAGTGCTTAGCCCAGTTCCTGGCACATAGTAGGCACTTAACAAATGTTTATTGACAGACTCTCTGTTATAGGGATCTTTTTCTTACTGTTTTGATTGTTCCCCTGGTTCTTACACAGGCTAACTGGAAAGAACAGGAATGTTGCTCGGTGCTTTCAGATTTTAGTAGAGGAGGTACTTTTTATGTAGTCTCCTTTTCTCTAACAAAATAAATCATCAAAGGCCTGTAAAATCTTTCTTCCCTGGGGTCTCCCAGGGGCATTTCATAATTTTCATTGCCGTTCTCCAGGCCCCTTCCCATTAAGCCCCCTGTAATTCTGCTGGTGCGGGAGGGCAGTTCCCTCACAGACCTGAGGGCTCCTATCATTCTCCGTGAAAGCTCTCGCTATCCATCACCTCCCCTCGCTTTATCTTCCTGCAGTTTCGTCTGCCTGTGACTAGAGCCCGTGAATGTGTCACCAATGCATCTTTACCATCTTCCTTTGGAGCAGTGAAAGAAAATGACTGTTAGGGAGGGAGTTCCAGGGCATCTCCCCCCATTCCTTCTCACCCCCCGCCCCGCACTCCCGCCAAAGCAATGTAGTAAGGAAAGAGCCCAGAGTCTGAAGGCAGAATTCAAGGATTTAGAGCTGGGAGTGACTTTAGTCGTTACCTAGGCCAAGAAAAGCCCAGAGAAGCCCAGAGAAGGGAAATAACTGGCCCAGGAGGTCACACATATAGGAAACATCAGAGCCAGGACTCAGATCTCGTCTTAGGACTCACCTGAACAGGTCCACAGCTCCAAAGGACTATGGCACTGCTTAAAATCTCCTTTTCCTCATCTGTGAAATGGGGGTAATGATGCATTCATTCCCTAACTTATAGGGTCATTTTGAGCAAATAAGGTAAAGTACAGAGAGCATTTTTGTAATTTAAAGCACTAAATGCATAGAGAGTCAACCTCTAACATAGAGCTAGGTTCCAATGTAGTCCACCATAGCATTCGGGCCTCGCCTCTGACTGTGTGACCCAAGACAGTGTCTTAAACGATCCATGTTCTGGATCAGGGATTCTCAAAGTGTTGTCCTAGGATCTCTAGGGGGTCTCTTTCAGGGAGTCCATGAAGCCAAAACTATTTGCATGGTAATATTAAGACACTTTAATTTCTAACGTGGAATAGATAGAACCCACATAAATAAAATGTCTTCGGGATCCCCAGTGATTTTTTTAGAGTATAAAGGGATCTTGAGACCAAAAAGTGTGAGATTCATTGCTCTCTAAGACCAAGTTGTAAAGGTCCTGAAATGCCCTGGTAAAGGGAGTTTCCCTCTTCTGGAGGTGACTTTGTTAAGGAAATCAGAGTGAGACCCTATACATAAGTTTTGTTCATTCACTTTCAGTCATGTCTGACTCTTTGTGACCCCATTTGGGGTTTTCTTAGCAAAGATGATGGACTGTTTGGCCATTTCCTTCCCTAGATCGTTTGAGAGATGAGGAAACTGAGGCACACAGGATGAAGTAACTTGCCCAGGGTTACACAGCTAGTAAGTGTCTGGGGTCAGATTTAGATGAGTCTTCCTGACTCTAGGTCCAGCGCTCTGTGCACCCATGGTGCCACCTAGTTGCACATATACATAAGTAATCAATAACAAATTTCTCTTAATACGAGACTGCCAAGACAGAAATCAGAAAGAGACAAAATAGCTGAGTAAACAGGGTAAAATGACTATAGAACCAGTTTTTTCCCATCCTCTGGATGGCTGAGGGGGATGGGAAAAGGGGGGGAATAATTTCCTCTCTTTGGGCCCAAGTTTTCTCCTCCATAAAAAGAGGGAGTTGGACAAAATGGTGGCGTCCAAGGTGGCTTCCAGCCGCCAGTCCTTGGGTCCTCTGCATTATACTGCATTGCCTTTGGAGCAAGGAGGATGCTCAGGAGCTCTCCAGCAGTCATTTACTTTCATCGCTCCAAGAGAAGATGGTAAAGATGCCTCAGTGGCACATTCATGGGCATTCGTAGCAGGCATCTGAGAATGCAGGGAGATAAAACTAGGGATATGTCTACAAATGAATGAAAATCCTGTTACAGAGCTGACTTTTTAGCTTGAGTAATAAGCTGAAATGAGTGAAATACTTTTAGCTCCTCAGAAGAAATGTCTTTAGAAATTCAAGGTGATGCAGCGGTTGGGAAATTATAATTGAATCACAGGTTCATAGATTTTGAACAGAAAGAGACCTTAGAGATCATCTAGTATCACCTCCTTTATTTTACAAATGGGGAAACTAAGGTCTGGAGAGGGGTAAGAGACTTGTCCAAGGTCAGTAAGCTAACAAATTAGTAAAAGCTACAATTCAAACTGATCTTCCTTTTCCAGATCCTGTGTCGTGTAAATCTCAGTGTGCTTACCTCACACTTTTCCATTTTGTGTGGATATATTGAAATACGTCCCTTACTTTTACTTATTCTATTCCTTAAGACTTTTGGGGTCCACGTCTATGATTTCTTCCTTCCTCCGTCCCTCCGTCCCTCCGTCCCTCTGTCCCTTCCTTCCTTCCTTCCTTCCTTCCTTTAGTTTCCTCACTTCCTTCCTTCCTTCCTTCCGTCCCTTCCTTCCTTCCTTTAGTTTCCTCACTTCCTTCCTTCCTTCCTTCCTTCCTTCCTTCCTTTCTTCCTTCCTTCCTTCCTTCCTTCCTCCCTCATTCTCTTCCTCCATCCTTCCCTCTTTCTCTTTCTTTTTCATCATTAGTGTTGGGGAAGATGTTGTGTGTAAACTCTGCTGATGTCTGTCAACAACTGAGTCCTTCTGTAGTTTATATTCCAGAAAAGTCCCCTGGAATGCTTTGGGGTTCAGTAAATTGTCCACGATCTCACAACTAATATAGGGTGTCCCAAAAGTCTCAGTGCAGTTTTAAGAAAACTAAATGCCACAAATTTATTTTTAAAATCATGAGAAAATTTAACTATTGCAATTTCTTACATGCTTACTGAGTTGTGTGAATTTTGGGCAATACATTTTAATTTGAACAAGATGGAGCACGCTGTTTTTATGTGTTGCTGTTTGTTGACACTTTCTCAGACCTGAGGTTTAGTGAAGTGCATCCTCTTGCTTGACTACCTCAGTTACCTGACCTATCTCCTCTAGTCTTTTTTTCTTGTTGGGTCATTAAAACTGTCATGTAAGCATCAAAACCTTGTTCTTTGGATGATTTTCAGGCTAAAATGCAATCTTCTCATTCACTGAGCAAGTGAATGATGAAAATTTTTACAAAATTCAAAAATTCACGAAAGTAATGTTCAGCATATAGCAGTGGTCATGTGAAATTTTAATGAGAAATAGCAATATTTTAAAATATATATAATTAACCTTTACAACGTTTTTTTGTTAAGTTAGTACCATTTGTATTTCTGAAGTTATTAGAGCTTAAAACTACACTAAGACTTTTGGGACACTGTGTCAGAAGTAGTACTTGAACCCATATATTACAACTATTCCTATTCTGCCTTTCCATCTATACCTAAAATGAATGTAGTTTCCAAATAAAAAATCAGGATACATGGTTTGACAAAGCATTTTCTTTTTGCCAAGCATTATTAGAAAGACCCATTCTTTTCTTGAAGTTGTAACTGGCCTGGAAAATCCAGGGCATGTATATAGGGCATATATATGTGTGAACGTGCGTGCACGTGCACACACACACACACACACACACACACACACACACACTTCCAATCCTCTAACAGCCTCCAGCCTTTGCTGTCTAGCTCCAATGCTATTTCTTCCATGAAGCCTTCCTAGATTTCCCCAGTGAACAATGTTCCTTACAACTCCCTCTTGAGGTTGTATTTCTCACATCCCATTTAGTGTTATAGCTGGTAATACGAGCTCTTTGAAGGCAAGGTTCACTTCACTTTTGCTTTTGCTTCCCCAGTGTGTGCTATATACTAGGTACTTAATACTGGTTGAAATGAGTTTAACGAAATTGAATACGATGGATTCTTATACTAGACTATAAGTTCCATGAGGGCAGGGATTGGGTCCTATTTATCTTTGTATCTCGCTCTAGCTGAGTATAATGCTCTAGGTTCCTGGGGTGGGGAACCTGAGCCCTTAAGGTCATGTGTGGCCCTCTGAGTTCTCAAGAAAATCCATTTGGATTCAGTCGAAGGGCTGCACTTGAGGACCTAGAGGGCTAAATACGGCCTCAAGGTTGCAGGTTCCCCACCCCTGTGGGTCTAAACATAGGACTAGGGACAGGGACTAGACCTGGGATATCATTAGTTTTGGGGATTTCCAGTTGAGGAAACTACCTCTCCCAATATGGGTCAGCACCATCTTTGGAACTTAATCATAGGATGGCTCCCTAGGGCTCTGTACACAGTAAGTGTTTAATTCTTATTCACTGGATGGTCGCTACATTAAGTTAATGAGAACACGGGCAAGGAATCAAATTCAGCCACAGCCAAATGGTGGCCTGTGGAGCCTGGTCCCTGTGGCACCCTGTGAAAATGGGAAGCCCAGGACCCAAGAGCCACCCTTGGGAACTGCTTTCTGAGGCTACTCAGAGCACTTGAACTGGTTCTCAGCTCAGGGTTTTGGGCTATTCCATTACCAAGAAACATTGTTGTAAGTTCCTAAAATTTTCTGTAAATGCATTGGCTGGGGTGGCTCTATGCTGTGTAGTAAAGGCCTTCTAGTGCATCTCACAGACTTCCCAGCTTTCTTCCCTGATGGATCCAGACCCAAATCCCCATACCTAGAGCACTCATGGGATCCACATGTTTTCAAGACCCCATACTGTACCACCCTATCCAGACTCACCCTCCCCAAATTCAGAATGTACAGCCAGTTCAGCTCTAATAAAAGGGGCCTAACCTTTCTCCTCATCTCCACCTCCTGGCTTCCTTGGTCTCCTTTGAATCTTAGCTTCTGTCTTTCCTGATCACACTTTAATGCTAGTGCCTTCTCCTGCTTATTTTCCCCAGTTTATCCTTTATGTAGGGGCAGCTAGGTGGTGCAGCGAATAGAGTGTCAAACCTGTAATCAGGAAGACTTATTTTCATGAGTTCAAATCTAGCCTCAGACTAGGCTGGATGACCCTGGGCAAGTCACTTAACCCTGTTTGCCTCAGTTTTCTTATCTGTCCAATGAACTGGAGAAAGAAATGTCAAACTACTCCAATAATTTTGCCAAGAAAACCCCAAATTGATTCACAAAGAGTCAGACATGACTGAAACAACTGCAACGACAACACACATATATAAAGGGAAAGCCAGCCACACCAAGCCCTCATGTGAACCCTTGCCCATTCCCCAAGGTTGGGTTTATAGGGATACTTGAGATTTATTTCCTGTTTATTGAGAAGTACTAGTTAGTAGTAAGGGCACAATCCCAGCCAACAGCTAGTCCCACCTTCAAATAGAATTCCCACATTGGAAAGAGTACAATTTCAGGCATTAAACGACCTGGGTTTGACCTCTGAATTTTGCTGCCTTTGAGACCTTGGGTAAGTCTCTCAGCCTCCATTTCCTCATCTCTAAAATAAGGTAGTACTAGACAGCCTCTGAAGTTCATTCCAGCCCTAGGTCTAGGACAGGGTGCTCTCTGTGATGCTCAGATCCTGCCGGAGCTAGGCCACAGAGCGGCTCTCTGAGTGTTGGTTTTTACCTGCTGAGCTGGCAGGGTTATTGGGGCTACTTCTTATACTTTGCTCATGAGCTACTAACAAAAATGTGGGCTTTTCACTGTGTTTGGATGTTTGCTTCCTTAGACTTTGGAAACCAGGAGATCTGAAAAATGAAAGTGGTCAAGGTTTAGATAAAAGTCTATAGAGCCCGAGATTCCTCAAGGTTCTACCTTGTAGTACCCAGAAGACTTCACAACTGCAGGTGGAAGCCTGACCTGGTGGCCTCCAGGAGTGGCAGCATGGAGCATAAAATCTCCTGTTTCCCCCTTTTCCTTCACCCCTGAAGTAAAGCTAATTGAGCAGGCGAAAGTCAACAACTGTGGGCCTTCTGATGCATGGTTTGGCAAGGTAGTTAGTCAGCCCTGGTGACTCTCAGTTAGATGTGCTCCACCTTCCCCAAGCAATGCAGCCTGGTCCCAGGGGTGAGTTCATACAATTCCAGAATTAGAGGTGGAATGAAACTTAGAGATTATCCTGTCCAGGCTTCTCATTTTATTGATGAGAAACTAAAGCTAGGAGAGGTTAGGGAACCTGCCAAGCTCAACCACCTGGCACACAGAAATGGTATCTGAGCCCTCTGAACCCAGTGCTTCCTCTACACCATCATGTGGTTTTCTGCTCTTAGGTGTGCCCATAAGGCTGCGTGTCCTGCCCACCCCCTCCCACAGGGAGTTGAACTGATGAATATGAAGTAAAATCACCACAAAATGAAGTGATTAAAAAAGAGAGAAAAGAAAGAAAAGAGGGTAATTGAGGCATCTTTTTAAAAAGAAAATAGACCAGAAAGGAAGACCAGAAAGAAAGCCATAGGATGACTTTGAGAGCTACAAGTTGAATTTATATATAAAAAGAAAATCAAGCTGAACATAACAGAGCCCTGAGGTTTCAGTACAGGGTTCCTTTTTTGTCTACTATGCAAATGCACATACTCTAGTATTTGCTAGGTTCGGAGTTAAAATTAATAATTAAAAAAAGAAAGAGAATAGATGGAGGGATTGTGTCTCTTCTGCCATAGCCAAAGCACTGGTTTATTAAAGTACAGCAATTTTATGGTGATGTCTTGAACTGAAAGTCGATCTTCAATGGGGGCTGATCATTGGTCCACTTAGAGATGGAAAGATGTTCCCTCCCTACGTATGTATGTGTAGATTTGTCATTCTGTCTTATCTGTCTTCGAGGATAGACGTTAAGGATATATTTAAGAAATGACTCCACTTGCCTCACCTCCCCCCCTCAAAAAAACGAAAAGGAAGAAAAGAGATGGGGGCAGGTAGGTGGCACAGTGAGTAGAGTACTGACCCTAGAGTCAGGAGGATCTGAGTTCAAATGTGACCTCAGGCACTTAACACTAACTGTGTGACCGGGGGCAAATCACAGCCTCAATCGTCCTGCCTTCCCCCCTCTAAAAAGACAAAAAAAAGAAAATAAAGAATATCCTTTTTTTCAACATCTAGGATATCATCAAAGAAAGCACATCACAACATTGAAGCTTTCTGCAGTGATGCAACTCATTTGTAATTTAAGAGTCTTAGAGATTTGCTTGGAGTACCTGGAGCTTATACTACTTCTGCAGGGCCTGTAGCTAATATTAGCCAGTCAATTAGTCAACAAGAATTTATTAAGGACTTACTTTTAGGTCTGGCTGGGGACACAAAGAGAAAAAGGGAAATAGTCCCTTCCTTCAGAGAGTTTACATTCTATAGTGTGAACAATTATGTATATAACTGAGTATTTATTGGGCAACTTGGTGATGAATGAAGTAGGATATAGCAGTCAGGCCTGGAGTCAGGAAGACTCTTCTTCCTGAGTTCAAATCTGGCTTCAGACACTTACTAGCTGTGTGATCCTGGGCAAGTCACTTCATTCTATTTGCCTCAGTTTCCTCATCTGTCAAATGAGCTGGAGGAAAAATTGGCAAACCACTCCAGTATCTTTGCCAAGATAACCCCAAATGGGGCGTGGCAAGTCAGACATGACTGGAAATGGCTGAACAACAACTATACACGTGTGTGTATACATATATACACATATATGTACATATATATATTTGCACATACACACTCACATATACATATGTCTATATATACATGAAGCAATTCTTCCTGAGTCTAAGATTAGACCTCTACTTACCACACTACGCTGTCCTTAACAAACATCCTTGGTGCTGCTAAAAAGTCTTAGTGTCAAAATAGACCAAAGGTTCTTAACTTTTTCTTTTTCAGAGAACCTTTTGCCAGTCTAGTGAGGCCTATGGATTCTAAGTGTGTTTAAAAACCCTGCCCACACACACACATCCATATACATATGTAGAAATATATGCATTAAACACAATATATAGGATTACAAAGGGAATGGATTATGTTAAAATTAGTTATCAGAATTAAAAAATAAAAACACAATTTTGTGGACACATTTGTGATGAAGAAATTCTGGTCTGGTTCACCCTTTGCACATTCATCATTTCTGTTCTTAAACTCAATTTAACGTTCATCTGTCTAATCCCAAACCATCTTTAGTCCTGCTTCTGTGTCTTATTTCAGTCTTTTTTTGGGGGAGAGTAGGTTACCTGTTACTATTAAATTCCCATTCTTGGGTTGTGTTATTTTTAACCAAACTGTCTTCTCTGCCCACATTCCGTCATCCCTATCTCCTATTCCTGTACTGTTTTCAGTTGCTGATTGGACTTTCCTGACCCTGCCTCCATCTAACTCCAATGCCATTGTCTAGCATGGATCTGCTCTCAACCATTAACCTCAGGATCAACCCAATCCACCAAGGCAGCCCACTTGGTCATGTGGGTGCCAGTAGCTGGTTCATCCACTATAGAAGCAATTGTCAGGCACTGGGCACTGGAAAAATAGATGATGCCAGGCACCCACTTGGGAAGAGCTGAGGGTGACTGAGAATGGGCATTTGATGAGGAAAAGGGAACCAGGCTGTGCTTTCCAATAATCCCCCTTAGAAAATAATTCATAGATTGAAAAATATAGTTTGAGTTCATAGATGTCACGTACAATTTGGCTCCTCTCTTTTTTTATTCTTCGTGTTGGAATGGAAAAGTAGAGAGCTATAAGAAAAATTAGGGACTATGCAGAGGGATATAAGTCAATAGGATCTAGAGTTAGGAAGGACTTGGAGATGTAAACATCTCAAAACCAAAAATAGCTCACTCTCCCCATCATCATTCCTCCCAACCCCCATACTTATTTACTCATTTCTGCCTTGTGAGAGTGAGGAGCAAGTTAGTGGCACCAAGCTTGTTGATGCTTTGCCCTGAGACCCTTTCAATGACCCACTCTCTACAGGGTGCCTTCCACGTTCCCTGGAAAGACACCATGACTTAGTATCAGAAAACCTCACTTATCATGCCAGCTCTGCCACCCATTGGTTTTCTGATCTTGCATTAGTCACTAGTCCTCAGTTCCCTGATCTATAAAAATAAAAGGGTTGGCATGATCTCTAAGAAAGTTTCTTTCTAGCTCTAACATTCTCGGAGGCTGCAATAGCATTCTTCAGGGGGTAGAACTATCTGGAGAAAAGGATATTCCTAGACTTTTCCTTCCCTGATATTGAACCTCCTTCCCATTCCCCTCTCCCATACAGTCCTCTGTTTTCTTTCTGAGATGTCTGGCTTACTACTCATGAAGGAAAATCTTGCCATGTTTCTCATTCTCCTTTTATTGAGAGATTGATGTAATGTTGGTGGCATTTAAGATCTTCTCCATGGATTAATATGCTTCACTTGGAGTCCATTAAGGGAAGCTTGCTTAGGGGAGGCTTGCTTGTAGGAAGACTTTCACACCTCTTGCTAATTCATAATTAGACACTGAGTCACGAAGGTTGTGATGCCTTCTGGCTCTAAGAAGTATACATATACTCTGAGTCGATATTTTGCCTTGGGGATTTGCTTATGAAAAGGTTCTTGTGATTCCCTGGTCGAGATTCTGATTGATCATATGTGCAGAACTCCCAGCCTGCTCAGAGGTAAAGGCTCTCTCGATCCAGGGATGTATGTAAAGTGTATAGACCTTTCAGGCAGTCAGAGTCCTCTCTGTTGGTCTTTATTTTTCTGCTTGTATTTTCTCTATTTGTATTTTCTTTTAAGTTCGTGGTACTGACTTTTCCCCAGAACTAGTGAAGATAATTAAAGATTGTTGGCTCCTTAAACAGCTATCTTGCCTAGTAAAGCAGATCTAAGAACCTGGCTAGCAGCCATCCTGGGGATGCCAGTGTAGTTGCCACTACAATTGGATAGTGTGATGCTTGAACTCAGGTCAGATTACAAATTGAGCAGCTGAATTTCATCTAGAGAAAAATTGTCCCTTCCCCTCCCTGGTGTTCCCCTCCTTCTTGTTCCCCTGTCTCCCTTCTCCCCCTTAATAGCACTCACCTCAGTACAAATCTGGGTTGTAGATATAGCTCCTACACACTGAAGAGTCAACAGGCCGGCCAGAAGCAGACAGCCCATGTAGCCTGCCATCACAAAGGCCATACACTCTCCAGTCTAGCTGGCTTGTCCACCTTCTTAAGTCAAGCAGTGGCCATCAAGAAAATGCACAACAGGTCAGGAGCTCAAAGCTCAAAGCAGTGCACTCTGAAAAAAGTGAGCACATGGGTCAAAGCTTTCACCCTTTGGGCAGTTCCTCTCTCCTGCCACAGCAAAAAGAGGAAATTTCTCTGGGCCAGGGCCCCTCCCCATCCACCCACCACCAAAAGTTCAGCCCATCAGGGAGTATGAATAATTAACATAGAACTTCCTGATAGCAAACCCTATGTACTTGAGCAATCACCTAGGCTAGATGTTCTCAACCTGGAATCCACAGATGGATTTCAGGGGGTCCATGAGCTTGGTTGGGGAAAAAAAGAAATTACATCTCTATTATCATCGTAACTAGCATTCTTGATTATCCTATATATTTAATTTTGTTAAAGAAATGTTAATCTGAGAAGGAATCCATAGGTTTCACCAGGCTGTGGGGGGATGGAAGGGTTGACACAAAAAAGGTGAAAAACCCCTAGTCCAGGGCTGGGGGTGGGCAGCGCAATTGGTTCCCAGACTAATAATTCATTTTGATGTGGACCAGTGTTAGTGTTTTGGCTGAAAATGTGAGCTGCTGGGAAGCCATTTATATATATCTATATATATTTATATAATATGTATATTTATACATGCATATGTGTGTATGTGTATATGTATGTATGTACGTATATGTATAGAGAACTTTATTTGATTTGAGGAAGCATCATTAGAATAATTGCTTGGAGCAAGGTGAAGTGTGCCTAAGAAAGGCAGAAGGATTCCCTGAGGTTTTGGGTAATTTGGCACACTGAAGGGCAGGAGTCTGGGAGAAACTGGATTGGGTCCCAATCTTCCCTCAAGCTCTCACCCTGCCACCTCCACTCACCACCAAGCCTTCTTTTCCTGAATACTCTGGGTTTACCTGATGCTGCTGTCCCCTCCTAATTCCCTTCTTACTTGTTTGGCCTCTCCTGATAGATCATTATCTGATAGATAGATTAACTGATAGAACATTATCTAGTTCATGTACCCTAAAATGAGATGGAGAAGGAATTGATAAACTACTCCAGTATCTTTGCCAAGAGAACCCTAAAATGGGGTCGTGAAGAAACAATACAACAAGAACATGAACAATGACAACTATGGATGTTCCCCCCAAATTCTGCCCTGGACCCTCTTCTCTCTCTATCCTCCTTCTCTTAATGATCTCATTAATCCCTGTGGATTAAATTATGATTTCTATGCAGATGATTCACAGATTTATATATTTAGCCCCAGTCCCTCTCCTGAGCTTCAGTCCTGGATTACTAACTGCCTATTGAACATTTCAAACTGTATGTCCTGGAGACATCTTAAACTTAGCATGTCTGAAACAGAACTTGGTATTCTTCTCCCTCCAAACCCTCCTCTCTTCTTAAATTCCCTTTTCCTGTCAAGGGCAGGATCATTCTTCCAGTCTTCCAAGTTCATAATCTAAGTGTTATCCATGATTGCTCAAACATCCCCCTAATCCCACATATTCAAACATAGGCCCGACTGTTTTCTCTATCACACATCTTCCAACTGGTTTTGACTCTATGTATGCAGCCACCACCTTAGGGCACTTCTAACCCAGACTATTGCAATTTCCTCCTAAAGAGTCTCCCTACCTCAAGTCTTTCCTAAATTCAATTAAGCTTCCATTCAGCAGCAAAAATGGTCACTTATAAGCATAGATATGATGACATTATTCCCCTACTCAATAAACTCCAGTGGGTCTCTATTGCCTCTAGGTTAAAGTATAAATTACCCTTCAGGGCCTTCAAGGTTCTTTACAAACTCATCCCAATTTATATCTCTAGCCTCACTGCATGTTCTACCCTTTCTGATTCTATGGTGCAGACAAATTGGCTATCTCTGTTCCTCACACAGAGCACTCAAATTTCCATCCCTGACCTTTTGCACTGGCTATTCCCATGCCTGAAATGCCTTTTCTCCTCACCTCTGCCTGTTGGGATTCCTGGTTCAAATATCTGCTCAAGTATTACTTTCTTTTTTTGAAACCTTTCCTTAGCTTCCCCCCACCCCCATTAGTGCTTTCCCCTCCTTAAATACTTTGTTTTAATTTTGTATTTATTCTGTATGTATTTAAATATGTATATGTTGTCACAGGGGCAGATAGATGTCTCAGTAGATAGAATATAGGGCCTGGATTCAGGAAGACCTGAGTTTAAATCTGACCTCAGACACTTACTGGTTGTGTGACCCTGGGCATGTCATTTAGCTTGTTTGCCTTAATACATTAGAGAAGGGAATGGCAAACTGTGTGAGTATCTTTGCCAAGAAAATCCCATAGGAGGCAGTTGGTGGATAGAGCATCGGCCCTAGAGTTAGGAGGACCTGAGTTCAAATCTGACCTCAGAAACTTACTAGCTATGTGACTATGGGCAAATCACTTAACCATGATTGCCTCAAAAAAAAAATAAGTAAAGGAATAGAAAACCATGGGATTACAAAGAATTGGACATGATGAAACAACAACAGTGTGAACAGAGGCTCCTCGACGTCAGGGATTTTTTCTCTTCCGTCTTTGTATTCCCAGAGCATAGTACAATTCTTGGCCCGTGGGTCCTTGATCAATATTTGTTGATTGATTAGCTGATCAATCAGCAAGGATATATGAAGCAGAAGTTATTGTGTGCTAGGCAGCATGCTGGTGGCTGGGGTACGAAGGTAAAAATGAAATGCTTCTTGCCCTCAGGGAGTTTGCATTCTATCAAGGGAGACAACATACACACATATAACTACTTAGAAAATGTTCAGAAGGTGATGTGGAAGGGAGACACCAGCAGCTGGGAGAATCACAGTCACAATGGAGATCCCCACTGCTCCCATCCCTTTGTTCTCTTTGTCCTTGTCTTTGGAGAAAAGGCAAAGAGTGAGTGGAAGCCCACTTCCCAGGTGCTTCTGGTTTACCCTAGGGGTGGGATAGCATCCCATGCCTAAGTGGAGTGTAATGACAGCCATCTGGTACAGGGGCCAGCACTGAGAGCTGGGAGAAGAAACAGAGTAGGAAGGGAGGGAGTTTCAGATTTTCCTGGCCTTTCCAAAAAGGTATCCCGAAAGAAACTCCCAAAATCTAAAAGAGGCTTGGTGTTTTGGATACTTCAGGAAAAAGAAAACCGGACAGAAAACAGACCAGCTCAGTATAGAACTAACTTCTATCTGCTGAATATTAACAGAAGGCCATCAGCCCCTTGGTGTACAAATGAAGCCAGAGGGAGGGTTGGAGGGTCTGGACTATAATGTTAATGGGATTTAAGGTCTTCCCCTGGCCCATTAATAGACCTTAGGTGAAGGTCCCATTAAGAGAAGCTTGCTTTGAGAAGACTTGCTTCTGGGAAGGCTTCCACACCTTTCTTTAATTTCTAATTAGGCACTGAGCCAGGAGGGTTGTGAAGCCCTGGGGTATATGTATTCTAAAAAGGCTACATTTACTCTAAGGTTAGCATTTTGCTTTGGGGTTTGCTTATTGGGAGGGGGTTCTGGTGATTTGGCCTGATGAGACTCTGGGTAGTCATGGAGGAAGGGGAGAAAATTCAGCTCTCTGTCAACAGACTGGTGAGAGCTTCACTGAACTAACTTCACTTTGAAAAACCCAGATATTGGTGCTTTTCTCTCTGGTAACTACCTATGTATTGCCTTGGTCAGATAGTTGAATCTGTCTGTTGATTTGTGCTAATTTCTCATTTTTTTCTGTTTGTATTTTCTCTGAAGTTCAGGGAGCTGATTTTTCCCCTGAACTAATGAATGTAATTTTTTAAAATTATGTAATAAATTTTATTTGTTTCTTGTTTACATCATTCATTATCATGAGATTTTTGAATTACAAATTTTCTCCCCGTCTTTCCCCTACCCCAACCCCAAAACAGCAATCCCACCGTAAAGCCCCTCCCCTGATCTGCTCTCTTACTTTCTGGTAGG
>CM053594.1:321226971-321253652 GCA_028646575.1 Pseudocheirus occidentalis
ATTGGCTGATCTGCTTTACCTCACCCAAATTTAGCTTGAAAGCTTCACTCACTTTCACTGACTTTCTCTAATCCTGGCTTAGTAGATGTGAAGATTGCTGGAGGTGCTTTAGATCTTCTCTGAAGTAGACTCATGCTGTGGCTTAGGAGGCTTGGCTCCTTCCTGGCTGCCCTGGAGCTTGGCCACATGGTGGTTTCAGGCTGGGCTGGTCTTGACTCCCGGCCTGCAGGCCTATGGAATGAGCCCCTCCTGCTGAGCTGCCTTTCTCTAATCCCTATTTTTCATGCCTTGGTAGATGTGGAGTTGCTGGAGGCTGTAGATCTTCTCTCTTGTAGACTAACTGCAGTGCGGCTTGGTTGGGCTTGGCTCCTTCCAACCTCCCTGGGCCTGGCCGAGGTTTTAGTTTCAGGCTGGGCTGGCCTCAGCTTGGGTGCTGCCATGATGATCCGCTGCTGCCGAGCTGCCTTCTGTGAGAGTTGTGTTTTTTGTATTTTTGTGAGTTTGAGAGTCCTAGAATTTGTCTGGGGTCATATTTTATGGGTATTTGGGGTGGCTGTGTGGGAGCTGCGGGACCTTGCTGCTTCTATGCCGCCATCTTGGCTCTGCCTAACGAATGTAATTTTAAAAGATTGTTGGCCCCTTAAATGGTTATCTTTCCTAGTAAAGCAGATCTAAGAACCTGTGGTAGCAGCACCCTGGGTATGCCAGTGTGGTTGCTGCTACAGGTGTTTTGGACACTTAAGAGAAAAGAAAACCAGACAGAAAACCAACTAGCTTTGTATAGGACTAACTTCTATCTGTTGACAATTAGCAAAAGGTCATCAGCTCCTTGGTGTGTGAATGGTGTACTGATTAGAGCCAGTCCTGAGTCCCGCCTGAATCTCTCCTCCCATTCATTCTCTAACCTTCCCTTGTCTGCATCTCTGGTTTCCTCCTCCTCATTCTGAGGCTTTGGTGACCTCCCTTCTTTGCTGAAACAATTTGCACTCACTCTGCTTCTGGGCCAAGGTTCCATCCTGGACAGCAGACAGCAAGCCTGCTGATATAATTGGATTTCCCTTTGTGTTTATTATCATTACCTCCATAATTTAAGGTTCTATGATTTCATCATTCTGGGTGCCCCTTTATTGGTAGACATCACAGCCCCTCTATAATTTAGGAGAAGGTCTTTGAGAGTTTCTGTGGCTGGAAAATTCAACTCTCTGTGGCCAGCCTGGTGAGAGCTTCACTAAACTAACTTACGTGGGCTTGCCCCAGATGACAGATGTAGTCAATCACTAGGTCTATAATTGATGCCTTTCTGTCTTGGTAGAACCGGCCTGCCCTTGCATTTCACTGATGGAGACTGAGTGAGCTCAGGGTCACTTCAATGCCATGATGAAGCACTGGAGGGGGACTTGGTGGAAGGCTCTTAATTACACCCTTCGTGTTGACAAATGGCTTTCTGCTTTGTATTTGCTCTTTTTCTCCATTTCATTCAGTTCCTTAATTTTTCTTTGGTTTTTAGAATTCTGGCTTTATAGTTTGTATGTTGGTTTGCTCCATTAGATTGTCAGCTCCTTTAGGACAGGAATTGTCTTCTTGCCTTTTTTGTATCCCCAGTGCTTAGCCTAGTGTCTGGCACATAGTATGTTCTTTCATAAATGTTGACTGACTTGACTTTTGCCTCTTTGCTGTTTCAGTTTCAAAGTCCACTTCTCTCTGGACCTGTTCTCTCCCTTGGCTGCATGTTCTTTTGTGTTTTGGCATTTTTACTGAGCCTCACTTGTGTGTGTACAGGGGTTACTGTACTCCTCTCCTTTTTTGTCATAGGTCCCTTCTCTGGTATTTTCTCTGGGGACCTCACCAAAATTACTACTGTAACTTATGGGGGCCGTACAGTTCCCTAAGGGAAGAGGAGTCTTCAAATATCTGTGATTGCATTCCTCCACTGATGCAGACACCTCCCTTATACTTTAGGACTCAGTCTGCCTGAATTGCTAGGGTTAAAAAACTGAGGGCTATAGAAGATCTGATTTCTCAGATTGTTTTTAGGGGGGAAAACAAGACAATTGGGGTCAAGTGACTTGCCCAGTGTCACAGTTAGTAAGTATGTCATGTGTCTGAGGCTAGATTTGAACTCAGGTCCTCCTGACTCCAGGGCTGGTGCTGATTTCTCAGATTCTTGAGTTTAGAAGCATCCTTCTCTAGCAGAAAAAGACATATCAGGCTTTCTATTTGTTGACTTATTCTCAAGGAAAGAAACAAAGTGGAAGAGGTAGCCAGTGGTCAAAGGTCCAGGTTCAGGCTCTCCCATGTGGAAAATGTGCCCACCACCACGTTTAAGCAATCACTGAACTACTTGAAGTCCCAGGGAAAGGGAGAGAGTTCCGTACCATCTATTCTGGAGACAGGAAGAAGAAAGCAAAAGCAAATGTTATTTCTCCTTTTAAAGTTCACTGAGTGGAAGTTTCTTCCTGGCTTAGTGAACTTTGCTCTTTGTCATTGCCAGAGAGACAAAGGGAATAAAACAAGGATGTCTCTGTCACTCCCAAAATGCAAGTCCTGCAGCACCAAGCCACATGCATCCCTGGGGATAGCCAGGGGAGTCCAGCTCATCTCCATACATGCTGCAGAGGGGTGTTCTCTCCTCACAGTACATGGGGGAAGGTCTGATGACTCCACTACGCTTGTAACATCCAACCCCAGTCTTCTATCCATATCCTTACATTCCATTTTGCTTGCCTAGAGATGTTACGTACATATTGTCTCATCCACTGGTTTGTTGTGACCTCTGAAGTCAAGCTTGACACCTTCAGACTCGGTCTTTCCTTGGTGTATAATTTTATACTTAATGTGTCCAAATACCATTTTGATATCACTGGAAAATATCCCATGAAATGAAGGAGCTGTTTAATGTGTTTTTCAGTGGAGCAATACGGCTCAATATCATCTATGTACATGCGGAAGTAAATAAGAGGTTGTGTTTTGACTCCTTTAATTCAGAAACCATATTTATTTCTTTTTAGAAAAGATGATAATGGATTTAAAGCTAGGCAGAACTACAGTGTATTTAAACAGTTTCCCTAGAAAACTGTGATGCTTTTTTTAAAATTAATTTTTGACATTATATTGTCATATTTTAAATAGAGAACAGTTTTCCATATGGACATTGAATACTCTAATATTTTCGTTATATTTGGGCCTATTCCACATATTTGCTATACAAAAACAAGCCATGAGTGTGAAACTTAGTCAAAGTCTTTAAGATAACCAACATAAGCAGTATAAATGTTATAGAGGTTTTGGGTAGCTTGTTTAATAATGATCAAATTGATAGACTGCTTTTTAAATTCTCAGGATGTGCATATACACTCTTTTTGCTCTTCGGTCAATATAGTGTTCTTTTCAATATAGTGTTAGTAAGTTGTTTCGTGTGTGTGTGTGTGTGTGTGTGTGTGTGTGTGTGTGATATGAGCTGTGATTGTTTTGCATAAAGTACATTAACACATCATTGTTTTGGAGGTACAGTTGGTGTTCTCAGCTTTGATGAATAGATACATAATGCCTCCTGTTGAGTAAGGTAGGCTTGGGCTTGCATTTGAGAAGGAGCTGGTAGAGTGCCTTGCTAGTAATTCATGGATCATCCCTGTGAAGTGTTTGAGCCAATAACTGTCGATCTCTCCTGGTCTGACAATCACAATTTCATAAAGAAGTTAAAACTTCCTTCATCTCTCTGGATGGAAGTGTTCTATCATTCAGTGTTGTGCCTGACTCTTCATGACTCCACTTGGGGTTTTCTTGGCAGAGATATTGGAAGGCTTTGCCATCTCCTGCTCCAGCTTGTTTTACAGATGAAGCAAACAGAGTTAAATGACTTGTGCAGGGTCGCACAGCAAGTAAGTGAACTCAGGTAGGTCTTCCTGATTCCAGGCCCTGTGCCCTACCATAATAATGGATTAATAAGAGATGTGTGAGTTTTTCAATTCTTATTTGATCCAACTGTAATTTTTATTGTGTTGGAGACTCCTTATGACTGTACAGAACCCCCAGTTGTTTAAAGCCTCCTCCTTCAGGGGTTTTCTCTCTCTCCTGCATGTTTTTTTTAACTTCCCAAACTTCTGTAGGAAAATTTTGATTAATGTCAAAATTGCATATTTTATTCTTTACACATCTTTGATTCCTCTTAATCTAAAGTCATAGATCTAGAGCTCAAAGAGGCCTAGAAGTTATCTAGTCCAATACCCTTATTTTATAGATAAGGACTCTGAGGATCAAGGAGATTAAATTACTTGTCCAGGGTGTAACACAGATAGTAAACACCAGGAATGGGATTTGAACCCTCGTTCTCTGACTCCAGAACCAATATGTGTTACAGTTCCAGAGTCTCAGAAGCTTACTCAGCATGGCCCTGTCACTGAAGGACTGTTTGCCTTCGTTTCCCCAACTGTAAAATGGGAATGATAATAAATAACACCCGCTTCTCAAGGTAGCTGCCAAATGAGATCATGATTGTAAAGCCTAGCTCAGTACAGTGCCTAGCACAGAGTAGGAGCTATAAATGTTACCACTCTAAAAGCAGCTAGGTGGCCCAGTGGATAAACCTCTAGTCTTAGAGTCAGGAAGACCCAAGTTCAAATCTGGCCTATCTCTGTGGTTCTGGGCTAATCACTTAATCTTATTTTGCCTCAATTCACTCAATTTTAACACCACAGCTTCTCAGAGACACAGGTTCTTGGGTGACAGGTGGATGAGCAGCCCTGGAAAGGGCTCTGTAATCCCTGGCACCATATGCTATAGCATGCCCAGTGGTTGTGCCCTGGCTGCTTGAGCAGGTGAGGGGAACTGACAGGCCTCACACCTGTGAATGAGTTAGGAGGGTGTCTACCCCAAACATGTGAAGACTCTACCTGGCAGAATGGGTGGACGAGGTGGAACAATTTGTTCCAATGGCCAGGAAGGCAGCTGAAGTGGCTATTCTGGAGCACTTAGAGCTTGGTCAGATGTCTAAGATGCCAAAACCATATATTGCATCCAGGGAGGACATCGTTGGTTGTCCTGACTTTTGTCCTGCCACTGGACTTTGGTAACCCTGGAAGAGAGAGTGAGGCTGATGGCTTTGTGCAACTCTGCCTCAGTTAAATCTAATTCACTTGTGAGTCAAGACATCACCCATTGTCATAGGTCCTCTTGCAAAGGAAGGACCACTACCACCACCACCACCAAAACAAAACAGCGACAATGCCATCTCATCTAACCCAGGCTTAGGGATGAAGGTTTTTGTTTTTGTTTTTGTAAGTTATAGCCCTGCCGTGACTGGAGATGTGTTGTATGGTTTGGGACTGAGTGTACTGTTAACAAGAAGCATGATGAAGCCTTCGCTTTTAATTGGTAACATTTATTTGCAGTTTGGGTGTCATGCCAGCTGATTACCACCATCCTTAGAAGAAGGGTGAGCCTGACCCTCCCACCTGTCTCTTCTTAAATCTGTTAGGAACTTCATCTCACTGGCTGACCTGCTCACCCAGCCTGTGCAATCACCAGAACTCAAGTGGCCAGAATTTCCTGTTTCCTCTCAGGCCTTCACAGATGCTGTACAGATCTCAGGAAAGCCAAAGTTCCTGCCACATTTCACGCTAGCTGGCCTTGCTTTGCTGCTGTTTTCCTAACACAAACCATGGGTTGGGCTTTTATGAACAATAATCATGGTATTCTCATTTTCCTCTTTCTCAGAGCTAGGCAATGCAGGTTAAAGTCTTATCTCTGACAGCTATTGGCTCTGTGACCCTGGATGAGTCACTTAACCTCTTAGTGATCTAGACAACTCTCTGGATTGGCACTGGTAAAGAGAGGAAGCTTCCTCACCATGGAGTTCCCTGTATCAGTGAAACTACAGGTCCAGTCCCTGTCCTGTTTTGCTACTTCATAAAATTCAGATAAAAGCAGTTCTGGGATAAGTCTCTATCCTACCATTATTCTTTTATGTTTAATGCTTTCTAGACTCTTGTGCAGGTGAATTAAATGGTTAATCATTGCAGAGAAATGAAAATATTGGGATGCCAGCAAGTCCACTGAAAGCATTTTCTGAACAACTCCAGGAACACATGGGATGAGGAGAATAATATGTACCTCTTCCCATATGATTTTGATTTCTTCTGCTAGAATTCTATCTTTTGAGAGTTTTTTTTATCCCATGCAGATTGAAGATTATGAATATTCAATATGATGACATTATTCTCACATTATTATGGGTCAATGTTAAGCCTGGGTGATTATAGGCAACAATTTTGTACATTGAGGATGCCCTATTTCTAGTGCAATAATTTCTTGAATTCTCTATTGCAATTACGGGCCTAGTCCATCAAGTTTTGGGCAGCAGGGCCAGGAAGACCCAAGTTAGAACCCTGTCTCAGAACTGTAATAGTTGTGTGACCCTGGGTCACACTTACCCTTTTTTGTGACTCCGTTTTATCTGTAAAATGAAGGTAACTATAGCACCTCCTTTACAAGTTGCCACGATCAAACGAGGTCTATATCATCTCCGCCTCTGTCTCTGTATCTCTGTCTCCATCTTTCCATCTCCATCTCAATTTCTATCTCTAACCAAACCTATATGAAGTGCTATGTGGATGTTAATTACTACTATATTTCCACCATTTAGATTACAGCATTATTGTGAAGATCTAAATTGACAATGTCTGTTGAAGACTTTTGGAAACTCTAAGCCCCAAACAAATGTAAGTTATTATTTTTACCGTGAAAAGGAAACTATAAAGGCTATTAAATGTCAGCTCTCTAGGAGGCCCTGGGATCATCCCTTTGATTAAGCATGGGATGCCCAAAGGCATAACTCTGCCCAGATTAGCTCAATAGGCTGGGTGGATTGGGAGGGGGAAATTCCCTTGCTTATTGCTTGGCGACCCCGAGGGAAGTTCTGGCCTTTTAGTAGAAAATGGATGGCATCCAGACTCGGGAGCCCTCCAGGACTTTAGCAGTTACTATCCTCAGGGAGGGCCTCTGGCATTCGACAACTCCATTTCAGAGGCTAGTTTATGAGTGTGGTAGGTGTTTTTGAAACTGTTGAACAGATAACAGCCTTGGTAATTCAATCATGGGAGCCTCAAGCAATCAACATGCCATCTGGACAGAATCTAACTTGGTGCCCAAGAAGATAAAGACATCTGGACTTTGTAAATGCCAAGGACGTGCCAACTCGGTCCGGGACTTGTGGACTGCTCCCAGACTCGCACTGACAAGCTCCCTTAATTGCACAAAATCTACAGCTTTGAGCTCCTACTGGGAAAGCCAATTGCCTGATACTGCTAAGGAGCATCTTAGATATCACGCCCTGGTAAAAGCTGTCAGTATACTTTGGCTCCAGCCAAAAATCAGCAACTTTTCCATTGCAATCTCAGTGTTAAAGAGATGGATTTACTACCCAGACCACTTACCTGAGGCTCCGTTATATTGATACCGGGGAGCAGGCGGCTAGTCCTGGCCCATCTTCCAGTGAGAGCCTCACTGTGGCTGCTGATTGTTAAGTAGAGTTGAGTGAAAATGTTTGTACATACAAAGAAGCTAATTAAGGTGGCTTGCCAGCTCTACATACACAATAAGTCTGCCCCATCTTTTCAGCTTTCTGTGGCCTTTTCAGAGAAAGAATAACAGCTCTTGTTCAATCTGATACAATCCTGTTCAACAAGCATTTATCAGACCCCAAACTATGTGCCAGGTACTGTGTGAATTATTAGGAATACAAAGGCAGAAATCAATCAACAAACATGTGTTAGACACTTACTATTGGCTAGGCACAGGGTTAAGTCTCAGGGAGTGTGTGTCTCTGCGTTTGGGCTGAACTTGTGACTTCATTGTTATGGAACTTCTGGTGCAATATAAGCAGTTTTATGTGGCTTAATGACTTGTCACTATGTTTAGAAGGAGAACTTGAAATCACTGCTTCTGACCTTTTAGTGCAAGCTCTTCATCCATTATAGAATACCCCTTCTCACAGGACTTTGGATAAAAAGAGAAAAACAAGGTAATTCCTGACCTCAAGGAACTGACATTTTCCAGGAAAAGGTAAGAGACTGTCAATCAATCAATAGGTGTTCATCAAATGCCTACTGTGTGCCAGGCATTATGATTATAACAGTTATTAACATTATTATTATTTTCATTGCAGTGAGAAAACCATGGATCTCTACATAAGTGAGAGGACAGGGGAGGGTCCCCCCAAGAACACCAACCTCAGTGGCAGACTGGAGGAAGGTGAGTACCAAGGTGAACAGGAGAACCCTCTTTCAGGGAACTAGAAGCTAGAGGTAGGCAAGGGTGGAATCAGCAAAGGCTTGATGTAGAAGATGTCACTTGAGAAGAATCTAGAAGGCTTCAAAGAGGTAGAGGTGATGTGAGATAGAGAAAGTCAGGAATAGCAAGGTCAGTCTGGCTGGGTTTGTGGTACAGGAAGAGGAGTCATAGGTAATAAAGTTGGAGAGGTAGGTCAGTGCCATAAACAGAGAAGCTTATAATTGATTCTGCAGGCAACCGGGAGTTCTTGTAGGTTGTTGGTTTGGGAATAACAGTCAGACCTGTGCTTTAGGAAAATCACTGTCAGCTGAGCAGAGGATGGATTGGAAAGGGGAGAGACTTTAGGCAGGGACAAGATGAAGAGGCAACTGCAAGAGTCCAGGTGAGAGGTGAGAGGTGGTGGCTGTGTGATGGAAGGGACAGGTCGTGGAGATGGAAAAGATAAATATCAACTGATTGGAGATGCAGGGTGAGTGATAGGGAGAAGTGAATAAAATGAGAGGAAAGGGAGACAATGGATAAACCTAGCTTTCTCTAGAAATTTGTCTATAAAAGACCAGCTCTTGCATTAAGGGTTAGGATAGGATAATAGTTTGAGAGAATGGTAAGGTCTAATGAGGATTTCTCAGAATAAGGCTCTAGGAGGCATGTTTGTAGGCAGTAGAGAATGGACTAGTAGATAGACACAGAGTGATTAAAGATTGCTGTAGGTGATGATGGGGAGGATCTATTAGATCCAAGTCACATATAAGTCTAGACATCATGGTATGATGTCACTGGTCTTTTTTTTTTGAGAAGGAAGGACTAACAACAACAACCTGTCCAAATCTTTGTGACCTCATTTGGGGTTTTCTTGGCAAAGATACTAGAGCAGTTTGCCATTTTCTTCTCCAGCTCTTTTAGCAGGTGAGGAAACTGAGGCAAATGGTTAAGTGACTTGCCTAGGGTCACATAGCTAGTAAGTATCTGAGTAGGATTTGAATTCAGGTCTTCCTGAGTCCAGATCAGCATTCCATTGCACCACCTAGCTGTCAGATTAGAAGAAGGTATAGGGCCACATTGACATGCAGAGAGATTATTCTTGGTGAGGAAAAGAGCCCAAGAAATTTGAGAGCAGAGAACTATGGAAGGCTGAAGACTGAAAACCTAGGTTCCAGCCCCAGTTCTTCACTTCCTAGCTATGTACCATAGGAATGTCAGTAAGTCTGTGAAGCAGTTTTCTCATCTGTAAAATAAAGATGTCAATACTGTGAATACCTAGAAGTATTAAATATATTAAATATATATTTACATAAATAAATATATTGAAATAGGATTTAAGAGTGTGGATGTCGAAGAGGGTAGATTTCTGCTTGATCTAAGGAAAACCTTCCTGACCATTATAGCTGGCCAAAACCAGATGAGTTGTCTCAGAAGGTAGTGAGCTCCCTGCTGCCAGAGACTGGATAACTTAGAGGAAATTCCTATTAGACATTCAGGAATTCCTTTTACAAGATGACCTCTGAGGTTCCTTACAACTCCGAGGTTCTCTGGTGTGGATGATGGTTTTGGATATTTGGCGGCCAAAGAGGCTACATTCAACAAGCATTTATTGTGTCTAAAATCACAAAATGAATCAATCCCACTTCCCAGGGCCTTATACCCTCACCTGGCCTTAGTCTGTCTTAAGAAAGGAATAAGCATAAAATGGAGAGACAGTGTGGTATAATGGTTAAAGAGCGAGCTGCTGGAGGAAGGCAGACCTGTCTCAGGGTCACAAAGACTCTCTAAGACTACATTGCTGATCAGGGTGGGTGGACAGAGGATAATGATAATAGGAATAGAAGTAACAGCTGACATTGATACAGCCCTTACTATGTGACATACCCTGTACCAAGTGCTTTAGAATTGTTAACTCATTTGATCCTCACAACAAACTCTGTGAGGCAGGTGCTATTAGTATCCCCATTTCACAGATGAGCAATTGAGGCAAACAAGGTTAAGTGACTTGCCCTGGGTCACATAACTAGTGAAGTGTCTTAGTTTGGATTTGAACTCAAGTCTTCCTCACTTCAATTATAGTCCTTTATCCCCTGGGCTACTTACGCCTATGAATTAATAGGTCTAGCCAAAGAAAACAAAGAAACCCAGAGCATGAAGTACATGATAGTTCAATTGTAATGTGTCTTGAGCAGCTAGGTTGTGTAGTGGATAGAGCGCTGGACTTGGCAATCAGCAAGATTCTGGCCTCAGACACTTACTAGCTGTGTGACCCTGGGCAAGTCACTTAACCTGGTTTGCCTCAATTGCTCATCTGTTGAATGAGCTGGAGAAGGAAATGGCAAATTTCTCCAGCATCTTTGCCAAGAAAACCCCAAATAGGGTCATGAAGAGTCTGACGTAACTGAAATGACTGAGGGAGAGTTTCTTTAGTGGGAGTTCCCTTCACCAGTGAAATCGTAAGTTCAATCCAAATGAAAAGTCCAAGTTATAATTTGGCAAATTACCTGTAAAATGATCTGTTTTATCTTCTTTTAATCTCCAATCAATGTAACACAGTTTATTCTGAAGTTGAATACTGTCATTCTAACTTCTGTAAATATTCCTAATAAAAAGAAATGGATAATACCTCCTTTCTTTGCTGGTGTTTAGCTCTCACATGCTTAAGGAGTTTTGAAAGTGTATGTGTGTGTTGGGGGGACAGACGGGGGTTGTTTGCTAAGCATCATGAGTGTTTCTCTAAGATAACAGTAATTAGTGGTATTGATATAGAGTAGGCAAAGTACTCCACTTAACATGATCTCATTTGCTGTGGGGCTATTTGGAGTTGAATTTCTTTGTTTTTAGAATAATACAAAAAGATGGTGAACTTTTTTTTTTCTTTTTGCCAGGTTTACTGTTTAGAAAAAGATTTTGAAAGCCTTATTGTTTCTGACTTTTAAAAACTGTTCTAGTGTGTTTACTCAAGTGGTTTGAATGGAGCACTTTAATGAATGGCAAATTGCCACCATCAGATGGAGGCTGGTCAGAAGCTCCCACTGTCGCACAGAGCCGCTCTGTCTCCTAAAAGAGATTTCCATTCTTCTCTTCCCTTGCCTCTTTTCAAGGTCTTGTTTGTCTTCCTTGCCTGTCACTCATTTCATTTCTCTTCTGCTTCCTTTCCTGGTGCCCTTTCTTCTGTTTTCCTTTTCATCTCACCATCTTTTAGGTCTCTTTAACTTTAGCCCTTTCCCCTTCCTTTGCCTATAGATCTTCATTTTCCTCTTTCTGCTGTCCCTTCTTTAGCTGCTGTTCACATCCTGACAACATTCATCTGTCCCTCTCTGCCTAAGGTCCCACTCCCACTGGCCAGCTGCGTCTCACATGTCTTGGATGTTCAGATGGGGAGCTGGGCTGCTCAGCTGCCTGAGTAAGTTGGAGATGAAACCTTCTCTCAGCTCTCGAGCTAGAGCTTCCTCTCTCTGATTGACAGAGTACCCGGTGCCCAGTTGAGATGTGCTAACAGGATATGCCAGCTCAAATGCAGGGCGAGCAGGTGGGTCACAAATCTCCTGAATGATAGCAAACAGACTGCCTTGGCCCTGGCTGGAAGAAGGAAACATTAATCAGCAGAGCAGCCAAGTTTATCCCCGATGGGACCAAATTGAGATTTCAGCTTTTCCTATAGGAGATGGAAGATGATAAGACCTGCTGGGAAGAAATTTAAGGAGCCAAAAACCAGTGTAGCTTAGGGATTTTCAACAGGAAGTGCAGGAGCCTTTTTAGGAATAGCAATTGGGAAGCCTGAGAGAGTCTATGCTTTTATATGATTGTATAAACAAATGTTATAAAGGGCACAGAAACAGCAGAGACTGGGAAATAAAAAGTTACTGAGTGTGTCAAATATAGGGGAAGTGGTTAATGTTGAGGGTAGCCAATCAACAGTGACTCAATAAGGGGAAAATGTTGAATTCATAGTTCCAAACCCACTGGACTATTCCTTTGGAATCCAACTGTTTCTCACTGCAGTCTTTTGTTGGGAACAAAAAAAGAGAAATTTTGAATCTTCATTTCTCTTTTCAATATATAGCTGTTAAGAAGCAAAACATAGATTAAGAAATGTAACAAACATAATATATAAATATAAAATGAATATAATAAATTATATAAATATAATAAATTAAAAGATAAATATTCATTCCTAAAAGAGATTATTTTATGAGAAACATTATGGATAGACAATTGTGATTGGAGTCAGAATGGCTTGGGTTCAAGTCCTACTGATGACATCCAACAGCCACATTACCCCTGCCAAATCACTTAACCTCTCAGTGTTCCCAGGCAATTCTCTAAGAATGTTAAGTTGCAGGGAAGATACTAAACAGCATGAGTAGAAGGAGTTCCTCACTGGTAGCTCCATATAGCAGTAAAATTTCAACTCTAGTTTTTTTTTTAAATCAGATTCTTTGCTTTATTAAGAGGTTTCCTTTAAATAATGGGCTGTTCTATTGCATTTAAAATATGACCTAATTTATAAAAATTCAAGTTACACATACATCTGTTATATAAATTAAAGAATATCAGTACATTTGAAATATATTTAGTGCAAACATTTGAAAGCCACAAATGAATGGTGTCAAAGTATATTAACTTAGTATTTGTTAGTCTTCTTCAAACTCCAGCCCTGTAATCTATTTGAAACCAGATAAAGTTTAGTTTAAAAATAGCTTTATTGGATAGTATGGTCCACAACAGGGGCCGGCAGATTTCCTTGAGGGGGTGTGATGCCTACATTGGATGCTGACATGCATATGCTAACAGCAGTGTCAGTAAAATGGCATTGGTGTTGAAGTGTCAGTGATGTCACTGACACATGGCTCATTTGCTCCCTTCCTCTGCTAGTTATGATGTCACTATTAGAAGTATTGGACTTCAGGGCTAAACCAAATGAATGAAGGGCAGATTGTAATCTATGAGCTTTACCTAGCCCAGGAAGTAGGAAAATGGCTAGGTCGTTTCTAATGGTTCTGGAAGAGACAAACTATTGAGACATTTGTCTGTCAATAACTTAGATTTCATAATTTTCAAAATCAGATATTTTTTTAAGATTCCCATTCTACCTCTTGATTAAAAGCTCAGAGGCAGTGTGGCCTAACCCCTAGAATATTGGACTCAGGGTCAGGAAGACCTTGGTTTGCCTTCTGCCTCAGATATTTGCTGTTTATGGGATTGTCAGGAAACCTCTTAATTTTCCTGAGCTTCAGTTTTCTCAGTGGTAAAATGAGATTGATGATAAGAGCACCTAACTCATAGGAGCCTCATGAATACAGAGCTTTGTGAATGCTTTAGCACCACACGCATGTGAACTAGTACCATTATTACTTCTATCTTGGATCATATGATTCTATAATTTGTGATTTTATGAGGGTGATTGTGCTTTGCACCCAACAGATCTCAACTCCTCTCTGTCTCAGTAGCTAGAGTCATGATCTGCTCTGGCTAAAAAACTCTCCACTTGGTATTGTAATCATGAACTTTTCCTCACTCAGCTAGCTGGCTAGTCTGGTGCTCAGATTATAGATACACCACCCCACACTTAAAGCTTTTCTGGTTTGGTAGCATCCATTGAAAATCATTGAGAAACTAAGCTTATCTCTTTGCCACAATGAGTCACTGGAGTAAGGCTTTAGTTGCTAAAAACCAAAACCAAAGCCTCACTGTGACCTTGACCTATATTTGATTAAAAAAATAAATGTATCATTTGCTAAAGAACAAAATGTAATGATGGGGCTTACATTCACAGGGTTGTCTGAATAGCAGTATATGAAGAGAGGAGGGGAAAAACCCTCCAATAAAGAATAAAATTTTATTTATTTGTTTACTTTTTTGACTTTTTTTGAGGGGGAAAGGCAGGGCAATTGGGGTTAAGTGACTTGTCCAAGGTCACATGGCTAGTAAGTGTCAAGTGTGAGGTTAGATTTGAACTTAGGTCATCCTGACTCCAGGGCCACTGATCTATTCACTGTGCCACCTAGCTGCCCCAAGAATAGAATTTTAGAGCTAGATGGACCATCAGATCCTTGAGGGTGGCAACTAATTTTTTCATCTTTGTCCACTCAGCACCTAGCATAGGGCCATGTAACCAGTTTTGCTTGCTTTTTGTTGCTGTTATTAGGTGGCACCACAGAATAGGAGATCTGTTCAAGAGCCTTTGTTTTACAGATGAAAAAAGTGATGCCCAAAGAGTTTTACTTGCCCAATTCAATTTGATAAGAATGTCTGTGATGCACAAGTCACACTACGCTAGGCACTGAGGATCTAAAACTGAACATGGCTTTGGGGTTAAGGAGCAAGTACATAGATAAATGAATGCAGGATAAATTGAGCAAGGAAAAGGCATGTGTCACATATAGGTTAAGTGACTTGCCCAGAGTCACACACTAGAAATGTTTGAGGCAGGATTTGAACTTGTCTCTTCCTGACTCTGAGACCAGTGTTCTATCACCTAGAATGTTTGTTACCTAAAATGTTTGCCTTAAAATAATTAAAAATAAATTCCTGTGGCTAAGTAGCCTAATTAAATGTGTTGTCTAGTCTATCCATCCTGCCTACCTCTTTTACAAAGGATAAACAGACCCAGAGAAATTGGACTCCTAAACCATCATTCTCTCCATTACACTATACTAACACCACTGTTTTGCATACCCTAGGCTATTAATAAATGTTGGTGAACTTAATGAATGGAAGTGAAATCTGCATAACTCTGTATTTCCCCGGCTGATTCAGTTCTCCGGCTTCCCCTCCTCCCTGTCCATCACACACTCCTGGGAAACAAAGCCTGGCTGCTCAAATAGCTTGTTCTAATCTAGTACTTTCTGTGATAAAGTATTGATTTAATCTCTTTAATCTCTTAAAATCTTCGTTTGGTGAGGCTAGGTTACACAGCAATTTTAAATCATTTACTGCTATTCTGTTAACTGGTTTAATTAGGATAGGAAACGTGGCACTCAGAAGGGAAGGGTTTGGCCTTTGGCACCAGACCCCACAGTGATCCTTTAAAAAGCTGTCTGGTGCTTCTGTCTCTCAAATGTTCATGCTGCCACCTAGTGACCACTTTCTGAATGTCATCAGCAAAGTGATCTTTTCCATCCCACATTCTGTAATGCTCTTGTCTTCCCTAGCCTGCTTTCATAATTTAAATTGTATTGATATCTTTTGTTTCGCATTCATTTCCTAGATGCCTCTCCCTACCCCTCCCCAATCTAAAGGGTCGTTCTTTGAAATAAAGATGAAAAATGAAAAGGGTGGGGGTGTCACAAAGCAGGTCAAGAAAAGCCAACCGAGTGGTAGCACGGGAATCTCTCTTTGCCCAGAGTCTCCCGTGGGAACCACATTTCCTCAACTCTTCTTCAGGAACAGCTGTGGTCATTTTTATTATACAGAATTTTGTTTCATTTGATTATTCTTCCTGTTTACATTGTTGTTAATGTGTATATTGTTTTTCCAATTCTGCCTCCTGCAGTCATCCTGCATTAGTTCATCCAAGTCTTTCCATGATTCATCTTTATGGTTCTTTACAATATTCTTGTAATCCTTTGTTCCATCAAGAATGTGGATATGTGACCCTCATAAGAAATATTTTATTTAAAGATTTTTTTCCAAACTGATTTTAAAAATTCCCTAATTTTGCCAAATTAAGTATTATAGGATCATATAACTACAGCTAGAAGGGAGCCCAGAGGCCATCTATCTAATTCCTTCATTTCACACTTGAGGACAATAAGATTATGGGAAGAAGAAAGTACAGGACTGAAGAATCATCCATTTAGAGCTTCATGGTATTTCAGAGGCCACCAAAGTCCAGCCTCCTCATCTTATAATTGAGGAAGCTAAGGCTGAAAGAGGAGAGACAGCTAATAAATGGTAGGTAGGATTCAAACTCAGGTCTTCTGGATTCCATGTCCAGTATTATGCCACCTAAATTGAGGTCAAGGGAAATTAAGTGCCCAAGGTCACACAAATATTAATTATCTGAGGTGAAATTTGAACCCGGATTCTCTGAATTTAAAACTAGTGCTCTTTAGATATTTGTAACAGACAGATGGCAATGGAAAGCTCTTTTTTGTGACTGAAATAGATACATTGATATGATATAATTTGGTGATGAGTCCCATTTTTCTTAGTTCCAATGAGAAATAAGATTGCTAAGATGGCAAGACTTCTCTACGCAGTCCATTATAGAATTGTTGTCCTTGGTTTTAAATCTGTCTATCAGTCTATCAGTCCATCCATCTGTCCGCCCACCTGTCCATCCGTCCGTCCATCCATCCATCCACTATCTCTCTCTCTCTCATATAATACACACATACATAAGCATATATACACATACATATATGTGTATATGTGTGTATACATATCTCACACTCTTTTGTTTTTTTAGGAACAAGAGGAAGGTTCTGGCTACATAAATGTCCATAAAACATAAAACGTCTAGAAAATCAGAAACACTGGTTGAATAAAATGCCTTGGACAACAGGAACAAAATGCAAATGCAGTTAACAGAAAGGGGCCTGGGGTACTTGCTGATACAGAAGCTATCCTCAGCTCAAAGTCTTTTAAAGGGAATGTGAGTGTTTCAAATTGATGCTCCTTTTGTGTGCATCTCAGTATGGAGGGAGAAGGGGACGTGGGTGTGTGTTTTGTTCAGTAAGGCATAATTTAGGTGCCTAGAAATTGTGCCAGTCATTCTATTTGTAGACTAACTCCCTTCCTGCTTCCGCCTTTTTTTTTTAACCCTATTGAAGTACTTAACACATTTTGTGGCTCTGAGAAATTTAGTACCAAGTTTGTTCTCCCTTTCTTACTTGGGCTTCTTGGTCCAGAGAAGTCCAGAGAAAAGCTCTTCCATTGAGGTTCACAAGACCTGCTAGTTGATATGAATGAATGAATGGATGGATTAAAGAATGAATGAGGAAGCATTTCTTACTATGTACAAAGCACTCCTCTAGGCACTAAGGATACAAATAGGAAAGCAAGACAATACCTACTCTCAAGAACCTCAGGCTAACAGAAGGAGACAACTTGTGTAGGAAGCTTTAATATCATAGATCATTTATTTCATGTCAATCTTCTGATATGGGAAAGGGAGGTGGCAAGAAGGAAGAAGAAAGGTCTGAATTATAATCATTTCTTGGATCAAAAGCCTTCAGTGACTTCACGTTGCCTAGAATCAGGACAACTGGAGTTCAAATCCAGTCTCAGATCAGAGTCTCTAGCTATATGACCCTAGAGAAGTCACTTAGCCTCTGTTTGGCTCAGTTCTTCAACTGTAAAATGGGGATTATAATAGTACCTCCCTCTTAGGTTTGTTATGAGGATGAGATAAATAAAATAAAGTGCTTAGCAAAGTGCCTGGCACGTAGTAGGCACTATTTAAATGGTTGTCCCCCTTGACCACCCAACCTGGTAATTATTGGAGAAAGTACCTTTGTAAACTGTGAGGAATCAAGGAAATGTGAGTTATGAGGAAATTAAGGTTCTTCTTTTGCCCAAATTTCTCCCACCTTCTTTCATTGACTCTTCCAGCCCCTACTCTGACTCAAAATTCTCCCTCTTTCAGAGAATAAGAGTGATGAAGTAAGAATCCCATTTTTCTTAGTTCCAATGGGAAATAAGATTGCTAAAGTGGTAGGACTTCTCTACACAGACCATTACAGGATCATTGTCCTTGGGTTTAAATCTATCTATTCTGTCTGTCCATCTACCTACCTACATACTTTACATACTTTACTGTTATTGAGTCATTTCAGTCATGTCCAACTCTTGGTGACCTCTTTTAGGGTTTTCTTTGCAAAGATACTGCAATAGTTTATCTTTTCTTCTCTAGTTCATTACAGATAAGAAAACTCAGATAAGATTAAGTGATTTGCCCAGGGTTTTACAACTAGAACATGTCTGAGGTCAAATTGAATGTACAATTCCAGGACTGGCACTCTATCCACTGTACCACCTAGCTACTCTATAAATATGTAACACATATAAATATATTATAAAGATAAATGATTTATAAATTAAATTTATACATTAATAAATATAATCACACATTTTCATAGATATATAATATATGCTCAAATATTTATACAATATATATTCTATTTTATAGGTATATGTGTCTCTCTCTCTATATATATTTGTTCAATTTTTTTGTTTAGTTTTGTTTTAAAGAAAAATCAACCCCTGAAAGACTGAATTTTTTAAAATTTCATCTCAGCTTTTTGCCCCAAAGAGCCTAAAGTGTCTACTGAAATGGTCACTAGTTCTGCCCAGACTTTAACGTGAGCCAGACAAGCCAGCATCTCCTGTGTTACCCTACACCTGCCAGCCAGGTAAGATCCGAGAGCAGGAGTGGAGCTGAAGCATTTTGGGTAGTTTCAATCAGGAAGCATGGGTCCATTGGGAGGGAAGTAAAAGTCCATATCAAGTGATCTTAGGTAACTACAGGAAATGCAATGTGACTGTCTGATAAAGGAACTGAAAACGACCAAAGAAAACAAAGAAAAAAAAAGCACCACGTTCTTCAGAGATTTCAAGCAGAATTATACTAGCTACAAACTGCTAAATGAGGGGGAACAGAGCTTCTTTGGCCTCCTCATAAAGCCAGTTGAACATCCAAGCTCAGCCCTGATTTAGTACTTAATTTACACTCTGGGTTAGGAGCTTCGGTTTGGACAGGCTTGAATGAAGGCCAAACATAAGGCCTTTTCAAAATGACTTTTTAAAAAGCCTCCTAAGGCCTTGGATTCAAATAACCCAGACAGGACTCAGCTTGAGGAAGCCAGTTTTCTCCTCAGACTCAACAATAATTTATACTAAGGATTTATTTATCCTTAGCAATCATATCAAAATCATGCTCTAGGCTGTTTTTGTCATGATTTTCCAGAAGCAAGGACAGCTGAATTCCAAAGTCCATGATCTTTTATGGGTAGGAGACAGGGTGATGAAGTGGAAAGGGCACTGAATTTGAATTCAGAGGATGTGGATTCAAATCCTCTCCTACCTTCCCATCTCTATTATTTAGGCTAAGTCACTAAAACTCTCTGAACCTCAGTTTCTTCTTCTGTGAAACGAGGAAATTGGCCTAAAAGATGCTAAGCCCCCTCCCAGTTCTGTGTGTGAACCTGTGCTGTGGAGAGATTCCCTTGGCTCGGTGTCAGGGGACCTGGTGCTGGTGCTGTGGCTGTGCCGCTGATGGGCTCCATGTTCCTTGGTAAGCCACTGAATCTCTTTGCAGCCCAGCTTCCTCCTGTGTTAAAGGAAGGGGTGGGCAAAGCATCTTGCCTAAGACTTTACCAAAAAAAGTAAAAGCAAGACCATTCACATTGAACTTCCCATCCTCTCTGATGGCCATCCACTGAACTCCTCTGCCTTCAACTCTTTTTTGTAATCTCTACTATCACAGGGTCATAGATCTAAAGCTGAAAGGGAGGATGTTGGAAATGACCCAGTCCAACCCATTCATTGTTACAGATGAGGAAACTGAGGCTCAGAGAGGTGGAGTGCCTTGCTTCAGGTCCCACTGGTAAATGTAAGATGTGAGCCGAGTCTAACGCCCCATCCTCTGCCCCACTAGGCTTCTTTCTTCAAAGCTTAGTTCAGGGACCACCTCGCTCATGGGGCCTTTCTTGATTCTGTCATTTCTGAGCACGCTTTCCTTTTGGACTGTATGGTTATGCATATGTTTTGCAGTGACTTATTTGTGCACATGTCACATCCTGCTAGGACTGGGCAAGCTGCCGTTTTGTTGTCATCTTCCTATCGTTGCTCCTTGAGATATGTTAAAATGAATACACGTTGAATTGAATTGTCTTTGCTTGAAGGTCCCTTTCCAGCTGTCTTTGGTTGTTCAGTTGTTTTGAACCATGTTTGACCCTTTGTGACCCCCTCTGAGGTTCTCTTGCCAAAGATACTGGAGTGATTTGCCATTTCCTTCTGCTCACTTTATTGATGAGGAGACTGAGGCAAACAGGGTTAAGGGTTTCGCCCAGGATCACACAGCTAGTAAATGTGGCCCATCCTGGATTTGAACACAGGTTTCTTCTCTCTCCTTCCCTCTCTCCCTCTGTCTCTCTGTCTCTCTCTCCCCTTCCCCCTTCTCTCTCTCCTTTCTCTCTTTCCTTCTCTCTCTGTCTCCTCTCTCTCTCCATCTTTGTCTCTCTCTCTGTCTCTCTTTCCCCCTTCCCCTTCTCTCCTTTCTCTTTCCTTCTCTCCTCTCTCTCCATCTCTGTCTCTGTCTGTCTGTCTGTCTCTCTCCTCTCTCCATCTCTGTCTCTCTTTTTCCCTGTCTCTCTCTCTGTTCCTTCTTCTCTCCCCCTCTCTCTCTCCTTTCTCTTTCTCCCCACAGCTGTCCCAGGAGCTGATGCCTACTGCTTGGGTACCCAGGAAGATGCCTTTCGAGACCTTACAAGGCCATGGAAGGAAGTGATCTCATAATACAAAGGATAAAAGACACAAACAAGAGGTGACCCCATCCCAGACACAGAGTTAATGGGGAAGCCATATGCTTACAAGGCCCATACAATCTGTAGGGGGAAAAGCATTCTGCCACAGACCCACCCAAGCATAGAAAGCCATTTTTATACCTCAAAGCCAGTCAAAAGGAAGGGCCCTTGTTCTATCTGTGGAATTCTGACTCAGCAACCAGTTAAAATGCCATAGCTAATAGGAGGCAGTTTGAGAACACCTGCATCTGCTGTGGCTTCTCCCCCCACTCCAAAAGTGGGATGGCAGTCAGAGAAACTTAGGCCTTTAGATATAACTGTGAAAGCAGAAGGAATTGGGAGGTTTTAGAGCTGTAGAAAATTATCGGACAAGATATTGCGTGAGCACAGCCTAGTTCAAGGCCATTCTGTAAACAGAATGCACATATGGATTTGGCTCCAAAGACAGAAATTTTGATCTGCAGCCCATTCTGCAACTTTCAGTCTCCTACCCACCATGATGAGAACTATCTTTCTATCCTTCTGTTGGACTTGGGATGAAGAATTATTCTGTGTGAAACTGTGACAAGCCAATAGAATAGCATGAACCTGTACTTATAATTTAGGTCTTCTGTTAAATATTTGTATCCTAAGATTTCTTCACATTGCAGGAAATTTTGTATTTTACTTCTGATTTAATATTTAATTATTATTTTTTTTTTGGTGGAACACTCACTGGCCTGTGATTTCATTGGGGAAAGGAGTTCCTACTTCAAGGCAAACTCTATCCACTAAGTCAGGTGATTTTTATACTGCCTAATTAACACTTTGGACCTGGAGTCAGGAAGATTCATCTTCCCGAGTTAAAATCTGACCTCAAACACTTGTTAACTGTGTGACCCTGGGTAAGTCATTTAGCCCTGTTTACCTCAGTTTTCTCATCTGTCAAATGAGCAGGAGGAGAAAATGGCAAACCACTCTAGTATTTTTGCTAATAAAACCCTACAAGAGGTCCCAAAGTGTCAGCCTTGAGTAAAACTACTCAACAACGCTAGCAGTAGCAACAACAACAAATTAACACTTCATTTTTCCATTCATTTTGGTGACTGGTCCAAACCCTGGGAAGGTAATAGTGTAACTCTCACAGTTCTGTGAGAAATACTCTGAAGTTCTTCTTAACTATGTGTCTTGTGGCTTTCCACTGGAGGGTGAGGTGCTCTGATCACCCAGAAAGGTATCGGGTGTGGGATTTTATTTCTTGTTGGCCTGTGTCTGTAAGGTGAGCCTCATGTAGGTTTCAATAATTTGAGGTGGTCAGAGATGAATTTGACAAATCTCAAGAAATTCTGTTTCTTCCTTAGTTTTTAAAAATGTTTTTCAATGGGAGAAACATCATTGTTATAATGAATAACAACTTTAGTATAAGGGAATGATTTTAAATGTTTCTACAAGCAAAAGGGATTTTGTTTTATGAGGGTGGGGCAAGAAGGCATTATCTCAAACTTCCTTGGAGAGCTTTTTAAAGAGACTTAGGTCATCTAAATTATCCTTTCCATCACTCCTCTCACCACCCAAGAAGTCTTTCCAAACTCTAAAAAGGCAAATTAATGCTTTAATTGTTTAATTAATACTCATTAAGTACCAGTATGTCAATTCAGGCATAGTCAGAGAAACTGTAAAGTTCTGTCCAGACAGATCGCTCCATAAGTGAGTCAGTAAGCCAGACGGTCTGTGATCAATATGGATAATGCAGTATAATTGTATTTTTAATCTTTTCTATAATTTATATTACATTGGAGTCTTTTGCATAATCACTGTGTTGGATATATTTATGACCATTGTCAGTATAATAGAGAGAACTGGGCACTGCTGGGCACAGAGGCAAAGGAAGCTTTGAGTAGCACATGGGGAAGTTTCCCTGAGATCCTTCTTTGGTGCTGGGACTCTGAGTGAACAGAAGCTGATGGCTCTGATACTTCTTTTTTTAAAAATTTATTTATTTACTTTTAGCTTCCAGCATTCAGTTCCACAATCCCTGGGGTTTCAAATTTTCTCTTCCTCCCTGTTCTCCCCTCTCCCCTCTCCCCTTCATGGCAGCATGCAATCAAATATAGGATCTACAAATACCTTCACATTAAACATTAGTCAAGTTATAGAGGAAAACCAAACCAAAACAAAACAAGACAGCAAGTAGTTTGCTTCAATCTGCATTTAGACCCTATAGCTCTTTCTCTGGATGTGGACAGCATTTTCCATCATGAGTCTTTTGGAGCTGTCTTATAACCTTGCATTGCTGAGAGGAGCCCAGTCTATCAAAGTTAGTCATCAGACCTACACCGTGTCTGTAATTGTGTACAATGTTCTGGCTCTGCTCCCTTCACTCAGCATCAGTTTATTTAAGTCTCTCCAGACTCTATCCAGCAGTCTGTCTGCTCCTCATTTCTTATAGCACAATAGTATTCCATTACATTCATATATCACAACTTGTTTAGTCATTCCCCAATTGATGGGCATCCCCTTGGTTTCCAGTTCTTTGCCAGGCTCTGGTACTTCTAACAGAGTTTTTAAGGGATGCAAATGGTGGGAAAGGACCTCTTATATCTTCAGTCGAAGCAGCCTATGTATAACAGAGAGTAGAGCATGTGTTGAGAATGAATTCAGGGAAGAGACCAGTTGAATCTGGTCCAACTGTGGCACCTTGTAGTGTTTTTAATTTTTTACTTAGGCTCTGGGGTTTTTCCCTGTGATGGTGTCATTGTAGTGTGGGGGTACTATAGCTCTCTTTTCTGGTCCACGGTCCAGGGCCTTCCCACATAGTGTGCTCCATTATTGACAAGTAAGTGGTGATGGAAGTTACAGTCAGATCTAGATAGAGCTGCCTACTTGAATTTTACCAGAAGACAATATTTCCAATTTCTCATATATGGGAGAGATCTCTTGTGGAAGGCACTGGACTCCCATGTTATGCATTTGGTGCCTACTTTTGTTTTACTTTAGGGAAAAGATTTGGTTCTCTCCCCACAGATTTTGTTTGGGCAGAGAACCAGCCAGGCCTTGAAACTTGAGGAGCAACCCATCCTAAGGTGTCTATGCCACAATGAAAGGGAAGGATTCAGATACAGAATTCAGATATAAGAATTCAGATATAAGCTCATATAGGAAACATTTTGAAAACCAAAAATTCCAAGAGAGAAAGATCAAGTACAAGCCTAGGTCACAGTTGGTTATATCTAATAGGGACACTCATAAAAATAGAAAGAAAAATGAATGACTTTTTTAAAAGTTCATAACATATTGAATAAGTATAATATTATTGAAGGCCCTTTGTGTCTCTGGAGAAAACTTAATGTAGACTCAAGGTTAAGTAGAAGGTAATTAGTTTGATGAGGTCCCCACCCTTATGTTGCCAACTCCTTTAAAGCCAACACACCCTCAGAATGCAATAGAAATCAGCTTCTCTTTATTTTTGATCTAAAACCCATTATAAAAGTATAGACAGTAAATAAACATGGTTGATACAGAGCAGGAAGCTAAGCAATGTGAGTTAGGCAGCAACTAGACAGAGAAAAGGGAGGAAGCAAATAGTACATATGTCTTCTACGTCCCAGTAGTAACCTAGGGGCCTAGCCAAGGCAACTCCAAAGTTCTCTGCAGAAAGAGCACTCTGTAAATTGTGAATCAGGCAAGGCCATGGATGGGCTTGCTGTCAGTGTAGGACCATGCCCTAGGGCTCCTCTCATCTTCAAGGAGATAAAAAGTTCCTGGGCTTCCCATGCCTTATGTTATTTCTGTCTCCTATGATCCTTCAGTCCCTCCTTTCAGCTCAGAAAGCTACACTTTGCAGTGAAATGAACTCAGTGAAAAAGAGAAGCCTTTAAAAAAGCTCTTCCTTGCATGCCTCTTTTATGTGAAAAAATTTTCCCCATTCTACCTCTCCTTTCCCCCTTCTCCCAACATAACCCTATTTCTACCACTTCCATATTTTTTTAGATCATCCAAGCAGAATTCACTCACACTGATGCCCTTTGTCTACATAGACTCCTTCTAACTGTCCTAATAATGATAAAGTTCTTAGGAGTTACAGGTATCATCTGCCCACATAAGAATATAAACAGTTTAACATAGTCAGTTCTTTAGGATTTCTCTCTCATGTTAACATTTTTAGGCTTCTCTTGAGTCTTGTGTTTGAATGTCAAATATTCTATTCAGCTCTGGTCTTCTCATAGGAATGTTTGAAAGTTCTCTATTTCACTAAATATCCATTTTCCCCTGAAGGATTTTGCTCAGTTTTGCTGGGCATGATGCGGTTTGAGGGGTTCAGGGACCCCCTCAAGGACCAGGGAGCAGGACAGGGTCATCTGGAAAGAATTCAAGGATTTAAGCATTTTTAAAGTCAAGTTGGCACAAGTTTATTGTAATGCTAATATGGTGGGCAGAGTTCCTTAAGGAACTTGCCACCTAACAGGAAAGATGTTAAAGCTTATATAGGAAAAGTAGCAGATTAGGGGCAAGTATGCTAATTAGGTGATAACATGCAACCTTGGTCACAGGCATCATTCACTACTGGAAATGGCGGGGGCTGGGGAGAGTGGGGGGGAAGGATTAGAGGGGAGAAGGACACACAATTCCTACCTAAAGGGTGCATTTTTGATCTGTTACATCTGTAACAAAATAGCTTTGGGAGTTGACATCTGTAGCTTGATTTCTGGATTGTATATGGTAACTGTGGGAAGCAGTACGTGATAGTTCTGACGGTACAAAATAGTCCTGTTTATACAAGGGAAATTCTATAGAGGTCTCCTTGTTCTTGTAACAAGAAGAGAGATAGTTTGCCTCACTGGGGCCCTTTCTTGCTTTATTGCTAGGCACAGTGTCCATGGGCTAGGGAGAAAACTGTCAGAGATAGTGTTTCGAGGCTAGGGAGAAATGTGATCTTGGAAGTGGGATTCAAGCACAAGCACCCAAGCACCCCATCAGGTAGACTATTGATGATTGTAATCCTTGCTTCTTTGCCCTTTGGAATATCATATTCTAAGTCCTCTGCTCCTCTAATGTGGAAGCTCCTAAATCTGTGTGATCCTGACTGTAGATCCATGATATTTGAATTGTTTCCTTCTAGCTGCTTGCAATATGTTCTCCTTGACCTAGGAAAGCTGGAATTTGGGAATTTTCACTACCAACTCCTGAGAGTTTTCATTTTGGGAACTCTTTCAGGAAGTGATTGGTGGATTCTTCATTTTATATTTTACCCCCTGAACCTAAGATACCAGGGTGGATTTTCTTTATAATTTCTTTAAAGATGATGTCTAGGCTCTTTTTTTGATCATGGCTTTCAGGTAGCCCAATAATACTTAAATGATCTCTCATGGATCAGTTGTTTTTTCCAATGAGATATTTCACATTTTTCTATTTTTTTCATTTTTAAAAATTTCATTTTATTGTTTCTTGATGCCTCATGGAGTCTATTATCTTCCACTTGCCCAATTCTAATTTTTAAGGAATTATTTTTTTCAGTGAATTTTTGTGTCTTTTTTTTTTAACCATTGGGCCGATTTTTTAAAATAAATTATTTTCTTGTTTACATCATTCATTTCCACAAGATTTTGAGTTACAAATTTTCTTCCCATCTTTCCCTCACCGAACACCTCAGAACAGCCATCCCAACAGCCATTGATAACCCCTCCCCCAATTGGCTCTCTCCTATGTCCTTCCCCTCGCCCCTCTGACTTTCTAGTAGGGCAGGATGGATCTCCCTATCACAGTGCCTGTATATCTTAATTCCCAGGTGGATGTAGTTAATAAAAATAAAAATAATAATAACAACAATGTATATATATATATTTAACATTTGATTATAAAACTTTAAACTCTAGATTCTTTCCCTTCCTCCCTTGTCACTCTCTCTAAACAATTAAGTACAAGCTGTACATGTGTAATTACATAAAACATCTACATAGTGGG
>CM053594.1:321254152-321299798 GCA_028646575.1 Pseudocheirus occidentalis
TTTTTTTTGCATCATTCTCATTTCTCTTCCCAATTTTTCCTCCACTTCTCTAATTTGGTTTTCAATATCCTTCTTAAGCTGATCTATGACTTGTAGGCAGTCTTCATATTTCTTGGAAGCTTTTGGTGTGGGAATTCTGACTGTGTTGTCTTCCTCCCATTCCATGCTTTGATCCTTTGTGACCCCAAAGAAGGAATCTAAAGTTTGGTTGCTGTTCTTACTTTGCATCCTTTGCCTGCTCATGTTGCCAGTCAATTAATTATTTGGCTATTTAGCTCTGTGGAACTCTGCTACCAGAGGGGAAAGCTCTGTCCCAAATTGCTGTGGTTTTCACAGCTGCCAGAGCTATATAGAGGCTGCCATTTTTCAGCCCCCACCAGCTTTGGATCACTGCAAATATACCCCAGGACCACCACCCAAGACCATGATCCAGATCTAGGCAGTTCATTGCAAGAGCACTTAGCCTCTGAACGATTCCTTGGCTCCCCTGCAGTCTGCAGACCAGGAGCTCTGAAGCAGCCACAGGGGGAGGGGGGAGGCGGCTGCAAGGCTGCTGCTTCTGCTGCTTCCTTGCCATGGAGACAGTTTGGCCAGACTGCTTTTCTCCCCCAAATTTTGCTGAGTCCCACTGACCTTTCACTTTGTCTTTATTTCTTATGGCTTGATAATTCTGGAAACTGCCACAGCTGCCACTGACCCACTCTCCTGAAGGCTCCAACTGTGGCTTGTCCTGGCTGCCCCAAGGTCGAGCTGTGGTTTCAGGCTAGGCTGGTTTTGGCTCCCAGCATGCTACAATGAGTCCTTCCTGTCAAGCTGCCTTAAGCGGGAGATGTATTTTTCTGTATTTTTGTGAGTTTTTGAGCCCTAAAATTTGTTTAGAGTCATATTTTAAGGATATTTGAAGTGGCTATGAGGGAGATGTGGAACCTTGTTGCTTTTATGCTGCCATCTTGGCTCTGTCATCTGCCAATTCTGTTTTTAAGGTGCTATTTTCTTCCATATATTTTTGTGTCTCTTTTTAACAAACTGTTAATTCTCTATTCATAATTTTCTTGAATCATTCTCATTTCTCTTCCCAATTTTTCTGTTATCACTGTTATCTCTTTCTTTAACTTTTCTAGGAATTCTTGTTGGCCTTGGGTCCAATTAGTGATTTTCTTTGTCTCTATGGTTGTAACTGTTTTCATGTTGTTTTCTTCTGAGTGTGTTTTGGGCTTCTCTGACACCATAGTAGAATTTTATGGTCAAGTTTGTTTTTTGTTGTTTGCTCATTTTTCTAGTCTGTTTCTTGACTTGAACCTTATATTTAAGTTGGGTCTACTCACCCAAGGAGTGTGGAGGCACTGTCCCAAGCCTCAGTTTTTTCATACTGCTGTTTTCAGAGCTAGTTCTAAAGATCTGTGGTGTTTCCAAGGTGGTGTTATCCTGGGAAAGGTCTAGTCACTGCTCTGATCTTTTTTTAAAAAAAAAAATTAACTAATTTTTAGTTTACAACATTCAGTTCCACAAGCCTTTGAGTTTTAAATTTCCTCCCCATTTCTGCCCTTTCCCTCCCCAAGATGGTATGCAATCTGATATAGGCTCTACATATCCATTCATATTAAACATATTTTCACATTAGTCATGTTGTAAAGAAGGATTATGACCAAAGGAATGAACCAGGAGAAAGAAGAAATAAAACAAAACAAAACAAAAAAAGAGAGAGCAAATATTATACTTTGATCTGTATTTAGATTCTGTAATTCTTTCTCTGGACGTGGATAGCATTTTCCATCATGAGTCTTCTGATATTGTCTTAGAACCTTGCATTGCTGAGAAGAGTTAGTTAGTTATCAAAGTTAGTCATCACATAATTTGACTGCAATTGTGTACAATGTTCTCCTCGTTCTGCTCCCCTCACTCAGCATCAGTTCGTGTTAGTCTTTCCAGGTTTTTATGAAGTCTGCCTACTCATAATTTCTTATAGCACAATAGTGTTCTATTATATTTATATACTACAACTTGTTCAGTCATTTCCCAATTGATGGACATTTTCTCAATTTCCAATTCTTTGCCACCACAAAAAAGAGCTGCTGTAAATATTTTTCTATGTGTGCATCCTTTTCCCATTTGTATGATCTCTTTTAGATACAGTCATAGAAGTGGTATTGCTGGGTCAAAGAGTATGCACATTTTTATAGCCTTTTGGACATCACTCCAAATTGCTCTCCAAAATGGTTAGATCAATTCACATCTCCACCAATAATCTGTGTTCTGATCTTTACCCAGGAAAGGGCCCTGCTTTCCTGTAGCCACAAGTACTAGTGGTGATATTATTAAATGACAGGTCTGACTGTGTCATTCCCCTGCTCAGTAAACTCCACTGGTGCCCTATAGCTTCTAAGGTCAAATGCAAACTTCATTGTTAGACATTTAACATCACCTGGCTTCACTCTGCATGTCACTTTCCTTTACATGCTCATCCGTATGGGCAAACTCATCATCTTGCTTTTACTCACATATGGCATTCCATTTTCTGTCTCTATTTCTTTGCTCAGATAGTCCTATATGTCAAAATGTAGCCTCTCATCACCTTTACTTCTCAGAAACCCACTTCCCCTCAAAGCTTATCATAAATACCAACATATACTTGAGTCATTTTGTGATCCTTCCAGCTGCTTAGTGTGTTCCTTTGGAAATTACCTTGTATTGACTTTATGTGTATTTTTTATACAGTTATATATTCTTGCATGTTGTCTCCCTCTTCAGAATGTTGAAAACCAGGCCTTAGGGGCAGGGGCTATTTACTTTTGTCTTTATATCTCTAGTGCTTGGAATAGTGCCTGACACAAGACAAGTGCTTAATAAATGTTTGTTGATTGATTGATTAACACAAATGTTTTCATGATCAGTACCCTACTACCTTGCATATAAAAGGCACTTCTGAATTTGTGGAAAGAGCCATAGATTTGCAGTTGTGGATCGTGCGCTTGAATCTTCACTCTGCTAAGTCACCATGAGCATAGTTGTGGGCTAGTCGCTTAGTCTTGTCTGAAAAATAAGAAGGTTGGACCAGATGATCTCGAAGATATTTTCTGGCTCCAAGTCCAATGATATTATGAAATGCCTGTTAAATTGAATTTGTTTTGTGGAAAGGGGCAGGTACTCCATAACAGTCTGAAGTTGGTTTGGCCTGTTTGCAAATGAATTTGTTTCCATAGATTGTCCTCAACACAGGTAGGTTCATATACATAATAATTATATATTTCTTATCATTTGTGTATTTTAAAGCATGCTGACATTGTCTAACCCATTAGATCAGCAGTTCTCAACCTGTGGGTCTCGTCCCCTTTGAGGTTCAAACAACCCTTTCACAGAGCTCACAGGGGTGAGAGACACCTCTTCTCTATCCATCTCCAGGCGGTCCACCCACATGCAGATACATCCACATTACGAGTATTAAAGGGTCACGGCATTAGGAAGGTTGAGAACCACTGCATCAGACTGTAAGTTCTTGATACGTATGGGCCATTTCACCTTCTTTCCTTTGACACATTCCCATGTACTGAGGTTCTCTGAGCAATGTTGTTGTTGTTGCACCATTCGGTCATGTCCAACTCAACATGACCCTCATGATGGCCATGGGGTTTTCTTGGCAAAAATACTGCAGTGCTTTGCCATTTCCTTCTCTAATGTGTCCCCATTTTACTGATGAGGGACTAATGCAAATAGGGGTCACACAGTCAGTAAGTATCTGAGGCTAGATTTGAAATCATAACTTCCTGACTCCAGGCCTGGTGCTGTATCCATTGTACCATCTAGCTGCCTCTGACCAGTGGGGGCTCACCAAATTTTGGCTGACAGACATCTCCCAGGCCTTGACTGGGGAAAGGATAACCACAAATCTATGAGTAAACAGAAAAGAAACCAATATAAAAGCCCCCAAATGAAGATGACAGAGATGCCTAGCTGGAGAGACTGATTGCGCAAGAGAAAAAAAAAAGACTATAAAGCTTTCAAGTCTGCTCTGAAATTTGTTGTGTAGACTTCAGTAAACTTAGATGTGGTGATGCAGAGAGCTTAACAGTAATCTGCCTCTTCTGGACTGGACGCCGCTGGAGGACGTCAGGAGGCACCAACAGTCTTGGGCCCTGGCTATGGCGTGGTTCTAAAGAACTGTATTCTCTGAGCAGCCAGACAGTCAGTCTCCTGTGATCTGACCCAAACGGGAACCTGGAGGAGAGTCAACTGGCTTCAATTCAAACCAGAGAAAACCAGAAGAGATGATAATGGTTGTGGGGAAGGAACTGCAAAACCTCCCAAGAAATATGGCCTCACCTTTAATTTGTGGGTTTATTCAATGGATTGTTAAGGGTCTGAATCCCTATTTTTGGATATGTTGAATTTGAGGCCTTGGTGGCTTCCTGGGTGATCCTAATGATCTGAAAAAGCTGTCATCTAAACACTTTCCAAAATGCTTCTTGGAAATCATAAGGGTTGTCCAAAGAGGGGGCAGACATGTGGGATGACATAGCTGGCCCTGGCCCTTTAAAGAAAGCTCTGATAATGGCATTTTGTGAATGTTGGCTAGACCTTATAAAAAGCCCAAGCAATTGTCTAAGGTTGGGGTGGGGCAGAAAAGGTGACATTCTCTTTGGGAAAAGGAGAAACAAAGGGAGCTCCAGGAAATCCTCAGGGACAAGGAGCCCACTCTTATCGATTATTAACCAATGGTCACACATGGTGCAACAAGCCAGTCTAATTGAAACAACAGGAAACCCTGAAGGTGAGTCAGGAGATTGCATGTTCCAGATAATTTAAATCATTGCTACAATCTCTCCTCACACCTTGAAGGAGACCCTGAACCCAAGAGCCTTAGAACTCACACTGGTCCCTGCACCCCAAGCCCTGCTTCTTGCCTGAGCCATCACTGAGAGGAGTGATCCCCCAGTGGAGAAGAGGCCCACCTTCCTCACCACTACCAAATACCTATTGTTAAGTTGTTTCTCTTATATCTGACTCTTCTTTACCCCATTTCGGGTTTTCTTTGCAAAGATACTAGGGTGGTTTGCCATTTCCTTCTCCAGTTCATTTTATAGATGAGGAAACTGAGGCAGACAGTGTTAATTGATTTACTCAGGGTCACACAGCTAGGAAGTGTCAAAGGCTGGATTTTAACTTGGGAAGATGAGTCTTCCTGGCTCCAGGACTGGCATTCTACTCACTGAACCACTTAGCTGCCCAAATACTAACTATGGAACAACTATTACCAACAAGCTTGTAAGACCAATGGTAGTCTTCCCTTTCTTCCCCCTTCCCCCCCCCCCCAGGTCATCAGTCCTGTTTCCAGTTCAAGATAAGCAAACCCTATGGAGATATGCAATCCCTGCCTCCTCAGCAGCTACAGATACTCAAGAATTAGAAAAGAAAAGTCTTCATCTCAGCATTTAGGCATATCAGAGGTGACAAAGTCTCTGGCTGCTTCTAGCACCATGGGGATCCAGTGCTGAAAGGACATGATATTTGGGTATACCCTGGTACTCTCTGTACCCCATGATAGCACCAGGAGTGGAAGGCATTGGGACGCTGTAGGGGTTGGGGTGGACTGTCAACTGAAAGAAGAGATAGCATCTAACTTGTTTTCTTTCTTTGGCCCTCCTGGTAGCATCATGGAACATTCAGACTTTCAGTGAAGGGTTGGGGATGGGCTAGAACAGCCCTCTCCAGGTATCATGGCAGCCACATTCCCATAGAAGTTAAAGTTAGGGGACTCCAAAAAAAAAGCTTGTACCTGGGTTCCCAGCTACTTTTTCCATTTTGTGCTTTCTTTGCTGAGAAGGTGACCAAATCTCAACACTGATTTAGCTGTACCCAGGCTCAGAGGGTACTTTTGAGTGTGAGGGGTCTGGAGCTCATGGGTCCATTGAGAGAATCTGACTATTGCAAGGGATGTTTCTTTATCAAAGCAGATGACCATGTACAAGAGAAAAAGCAATTCCCTAGCCTGGCTTATTAGCAGATACGGCCTTTGGGGAAGACAGTGTGGATGCCAGGCGATATGTAAAGTGTTTAAATCAGCAATCATGCTGATGCAAACCACTTTATGTTCTTGTGATGAGAGTCAAGTATCAACTTCCCTACAGGAGACTGTAATAGTAGTTATAAATTAAACTACTGAGTTCTATTTTTAAGTCATTTGTTCTAGCATTACGCTCCACAGCTGGTTACTCAAAACCCAGGGCTGCTGAGGATGTAGGTTATAGAATGGAGGGGACCTCAGAGCTCATCTATTCCAACCCATTCACTTTATAGATGAGGAAGGAACCTGCAACCCAGGCTTTCCCTAGGTCACAGAGGAGGTTAGGAGGTGCAGAAATCAGAGACTTTTGCCCACTCATCTTGGTCAGTAAATAATTATAAGTAGGGTTGTCTAGGTGGCACAATGAATAGAGCACTGGTCCTGGAGTCAGGAGGACCTGAGTTCAAATCCGACCCCAGACACTTAACACTTACTAGCTGTGTGACCTTGGGCAAGTCACTTAACCCCAGTTGCCCTACTCTTCCCCCCCCCCCCCGCTCCTCCCCCCTTGCAAAAGGCAAATAAACTTAAATTCTTAGTGTCAGCCCCAGAGCCTAACCCCAGGGTACTGCTGGAAGAGACCCACCCAATAGCTCTCAAGCTTTGAGGTCCTAGATGTATAGGCCCTGTAGTACCTTTGGTGCTTCAAGGCTCAGGATCTCTGATGGATCTGAGTTTCCTCCCATGCAGTCCCTCTGCTTCCTGTGCTTGGGCTTTCTTGCAGTTCTGAGATCTTGGCAGCAGCAGCAGCAGCAGCAGCAGATAATGATGATGATGATGATGATAAAGGAAATGAAATCCTCTGTTGCCAAGTGACTTGCTGCTGCTCCCTGGCTACCCATGGTCTTCTGCTTTAACATTTCTGCCTGAACCAGCACTATCTGAGCAGCACTCAGAGGATCACTGATTTTAAGATGGAAGAAACCTTAGAAGCCTCTGAATCCAGCCCTCTCATTTTGCAGATGCAAAAGTGACTTGCCCAGGGTCATAAATGTCTCAGCAGGATTTGAACTTGGGCTTTCCTGGCTCTAAGCCAAGCACTCCATCTACTCTGTCCCCTAGCTGCCTATGATCGGTAGTTTTCCTGTTCTTCCCAATACTCTCATCCCTTAGTTAATTAAAACTTATCGGTTCTGTCCATCTTCCCAGTGGGGAAGTCCCCTGCTAATATGGTAATAGGTAATAATGTAGTCATACATCTTACCTAAGGTTTTCTGGAGACAATGCTGTGCTTCAGAGGAGAAGTGTGATTGTGGACTCTCGGTGGACTGGGATTGTGTTCTTTTAAAGAACAGCGTATTCCCAACATCCAGTGCACTGTTGTGCATTGCTGTTGGTCAGTTGTTTTTCAGTTATATCTGACCCCATTTGGAGTTTTCTTGATAGAGATACTGGAATGATTTACCATTTCCTTCTCCAGCTCATTTGACAGATGAGGAAACTGAGGCAGACAGGGTTAAGTGACTTGTCCAGGGACACATAGGTCTTCCTGACTCAGGGCTTGGTACTTCTGGACCCCACTGTACCACCCAGATGTCTGTACTGACATGCATATAATTTAATAACATTTTAAATTTAATTTTTTAAAATTTAATTTATTTTAATTTTAAAATTTAATTTTAATTTAATAAATGTTTAATAGAACTGAATTAAACTAATCATAGAAGTTTCAGGTAGCATGGTAGATGGGAAAACCCTACTTCAGCAAGTGGGCTTTTTCAAGCTTCTCGGATCCCATCATAAATGAACCAACTCCCTATATGGCCTCTGTGTATGCATTTCTAGGGCAGGATTAATAACTGGACCCCATGCAGGACCTACAGATGAATTCTTGTTACATCGGGTCATTGGGAAGATGTCCAGAGATCACATTCCCTTCTACACTCTCTAGAAGAGGGTTGGGGGTAAAGTAACAGAGACAATATCCTGCTGTACCTTGCCTCTGACACTTGAGAGCTCGGTGAGTTGGTCAGTTCACTTATGTTCTCTGAGATTCATATTTCTTTCAGTAAAATGAAGATAATAATATGCCTAATCTCTCCCTTATTGTGTCTTATCGTGAGATGTAAGTATGATAAGCTAGTAAAAGGACTTTGCAAACTTTAAAATGTGACATAAATGCTAGTTATCATTATTGCAGGGATATTATAGTACAAAGTTAATTCAACAAGAATTTTTTAAGTACTTACTTAAGTACTTAATACTTATGTATTAAGTCAGGTGTTTAGTTAGTTAACAGCTAGGTGGCACAGTGGATAGAACTGGGACTGGAGCAGAGAAGACCTAAGTTCAAATATCAGCTCAGACATTCACTAGCTGTGTGACCCTGGGCAAGTCACTTGACCCTGTTTGCCTCAGTTTCCTCACCTATAAAATGAGCTGGAAAAGGAAATGGCAAACCCCTCCAGTATCTCTGCCAAGAAGACCCTAAATAGGGTCACGGACCATGAATCATGAGTCAAAACGCATGTGAACAACAAAGATGGGTACTTACTATGAATCAGGCACATCCTAGGCATCGGGGAAACAAAGACAAAAAAAAACTGAAACAGGTCCTGCCTTCAAGGATCTATTCCTTTTTTGAGGGGAGGCAGAAGAAGCACCATGAACACCAATGCACACAAACACAGAGTAAATATAAAGTAATTCCTGGGCACAGAGAATGTCTTAAGAACTAGGAGGGTTGGATGGGCCTAGAAGACCTCTTGTCACATAAACAGAAACAGGAGAAGGGCTGTCATTTGGGCAAAAACTGTGACCCATTGATAACTCTGGAAAAAACTGTATCCAGGCAGATACATGCCTGTAAATTTTTAAACCTGGCTCTTCTAAAAAATACAATGTATCCATGCCACAGTTTTACATTAAATTCAGATTATTAACATTTGCTCCATCACTTTCTTAACTAGACAATTGACAAAACAATAACTTAGGCCCTGATTTGTAGCATTTTCTAGTCTCCTATGTGTACACTGAAAATTTAATAATTGGCTCACATGACCCAGTCTGATCCGGCTTTAGCAGTCCCTTGATTAGGTGAGCTAAAACAAGGATATTCTGTCCTGGGTTTAAAGGAACAGAGGAGCAGCAGCACTTGAAATTAACCCCAATACTGCATTTTTGGGCAAATTTTGTTTTAGCATACTAGACAATCGTGGGCAAACACATAAAGCACAAAGCCTGTTTCCTGGGAAAATGAGAGCAAAGCAGTACATGAGAGTGGTGGAGACTTGATAATACCTACGACCATCTAGCTATATGTTTGTTTGCAATGAACTGAGAAAAGAAAGGTTGCATACTTTAACATCAAACAAGGCAGTGCCAATGTCGTCCATTATATTTAACCTGAGTTTTGCTATGATATAATGTTATCTACGTTTAGATATGTGTAGTCATTGTGGATGTTGCTCTTTTGACCTGCTTTCTTCCTTCTATACCACTTCCTGTGTCTTCCCATATTTCCTCGAATTCTTTATATTCATTATTCCTTACAGAGCAATAATATTCAACTACATTAATATGCCATGTTTTATTTGGACGTTCCCCAGTGACAAATAATGGTTTTCTTCAAACCATTTTCTATTACATAGAGTGCTACTATGGAAAAGCTTTGCATGAATAAATCTTTTCTGCCTGTCAATAACCCCTTCAAGGCATAAGCCTAGTAGTCAGATCAGTGGACAAAAGGGTTGGAACATTTTGCCACTTTTCGTATGTGATTCTGTCTCACTTTTCCAAAGGGGTGGAACAGTTTACAAACACATTGTCTCTCACAGCCCCTGCAGAGCTTTTTCTGCAAACAACCTATCTTTGCTAATTAGATGGACATAAAGCAACACATCAGAATTGTTTAGCTTATATTTCTTTGATTACTTGAAACATGTTTTTTTCATTTGGTTCCAGATAGTTTCTGTTTTTCCTTTCCAAAAACTGAAATTCGTTTCTTGTGACCACTTAACCACTGGGGAATGGTGAATATTATAGATTCATGCTAAGTTTTTCTATATTTTGGTTGTCAGATTTCTATTCAAGATGTTTAATGCAAAAAATTCATCCTAAGACTTTCTTTTCCTTTTTGTTTTGTCTACATTACTGTTATTTTTGCATAATAAACTTTTGTGTAAAAGCTTTTACAAATATATTTATAAATCAGTGACCTGATTTAACAAGAATTCATCTGTTAGTCCTGCATGTGGTCCAATTATTAATCCTGCCCTAGAAATGCATACATATAGACCATATTGGGAATTGGTTCACTTGTGATGGGATCTGAGGATAAGAATAAATAAATATTTATATATGTAAAAGATTACACACACATGTAAAACATTACACACAATATGTAAAATATTTCGTACAAATATACATATATAAATATTACATATTATGTAAAATATTACTTATATTACATAAAATATTACATAAAATTTTACAAATATATGTATAATCAGATTGACTTTATCTTCAGTAATTTCCTCCATATGGTGCTGGATTAAGAGTTTCTTCCAACATCAAAGATGAAAAACTGTACCTTTCTGTTCTCTTTAATTTTTTATGCTATGATTTTTTAATGTTTAAATTTTTTGTCCATTAAGAATTTATTGAGGCATAGAGTGTAAAATGTTGGTTTAAACTAATTTTCCAACAAACTGCTCTCAATTTTTTCCCCTTGCTACATGTTTCTACAAGAAAACGGGTAGTGGAAAAAGAAGTGAAAACTGAAAAGTGTCTCAATAGAAAGGTTAATAGGTCAATAATAAAGGACTATTGAGCACTGAGGAGGGAGTTTTTGAGGTGAAGGACTTTAAAATGGTTTCCTTGATTCTGAGGCTTTAAATTATTCATCTTTTTACCTGTTCTGAGTCTTGACCAAAGACAGTCAGTCATTGAGTTGTATGATTTATAAATACAGAAATGAATCAACAAGTCTGTTTCTAGCCAGACTGCTAGTATAGGCAATGTTAAAGGATTTTTACTTTGGCATATTAAAAACCAAATTTAATTCAGGGATCTGTGAAGATCAGAAAGGCCCTTCTGCCCATTACATAGATTGATTGCATCAAGGCTACACTGTATTTTATTTGTGGAAGCAGGAAATGGTTTCCTTGAAGAAAACTGAGCAAACATCTCTTGTCTTAATGATTGAAGCCCTGCACCTGGGCTGAGTTTGTACATACAGAGTTTAACGGTGCCCCTTCACCAGCAAATTGGAAAAGAGTAAAAAGTCAGCCTGAAAGTCAACAACAAATCTAACCATAACACAAGGTTTTATATTGTAATAAAGAGGCCATCAGTGATAACATAAAAAGGATTCCTTAAAGATCAATTTATAAGGAGCTTTTAACTTGGTATGTATATGTATCTATAGGGGATAGATTTACATATCTCTAGATATGCACTTATCTCTAGATCTATATCTGTGAAATCTTCCTCTGCAGGGAGAAAAATGAAAACATTTGAAACTGAAGAAAGAAAAGAGGAAAATGGAAGTTTTTTTTAAAAAGGTCACTCTATTCTCTATTCTGCAGTTCTAATATATTTATTTAATTTGTAACTTTTCTATCTAACATATAATTATATATATCTAGTTTATATATACATATATCTAATATATATACATACATCTAATATATATATATACATATATATAACATAATTTGTAATTTGCCTAATCTAACATATTTTCTGCTCTATATTTCTATACTGTGGATTCCTTTTATTTGTGATTCTGGAGCTGCATCACCAACATTAATTATTATAGCAGCCTGTTGGAGATATTTGTCAGTGTTCTACTTATCAAATACGGACACTGCCACTATGTACTCCTAATTTTAAGGAGAAAAATGTATTCTTAATAAGCCTTTGTGAAAGGAATATCCATTGTGAAAAGAGGTATCCTGTTATTTGACTTAGAGAAACAGTTTTTATATTTGTGGGAACTGAGTCGCACATTTAAGATCTTGGTAGATCAGGGCCAGCTCTGATCCTAGGTACTATGTTGTCATACTCAAGCTGGAGATCATGGGTTCCCATTCCCTGCCTCTGATGCTTCTTGTGTTCCTGTGAACAAGACGCTTCAACCTTACCGGGTCTCATTTTCTTCATCTCTTTTTCCTTATTGGTAAAAAAGGGTTGAACTACATGCTACCTGAGGTCCCACCCAACTCTAGATCTGTGGTCTTATGATCCTCTTTCTATCTTGTTCTTCCTTTCTTCCCCTACCTTTATCTCTTTCTATATTTTTCTGCAATGCTTCCTTTGCGCTGCTCTGTCACTATTCTTTTACCTCTTCCTCTCTTTCCCTACCTCCTTCCCTCTTCCCCTTCTTCATCTCTCTCCCTCTCCCTCCCTCTCCTCTCTTGTTTCTCCCTCTTTGTTCTCTTCCCCCCCTCTCTCCAAATCTTTTTTCCTTCTCTCTGTACTTCCCATTCTCTCTTTCCTTCCCTTTACCCTCACTTCTCTTTCTCTTTCTCATTCTTGCTCTCATTCTTAAAAAACTTTCATTGTTCAGGCCTGTACTATGAAGATATTTTAAAATCCAACAGTCAGTCACTCTTTGGATCACTAGAAAAATTTTGTCCTATTCTGTGCCTTCATTTATGCCTGGATATTCCCCTCCACCTCTTCTCTCTCTCTGTCTCTTTCTCTGTCTTTCTCTCTGTCTCTCTCTTTCTCTGTCTCTCTCTTTCTCTTTCTCTCTCTGTCTCTGTCTCTCTGTCTCTCTCTTTTTTCTCTCTCACTCTCTCTGTCTCTGTCTCTCTTCTCTCTCTCTCCTCTTTTTCTCTCCTCTCTCTGTCTGTCTCTCCCTCTCTCTGTCTTCCTCTCTCTTTCCTTAGATTCCTTTTAAAGCCCAGCTCAAATATTACCTTATTGAAGTTCTCTTTAATCCCCCTGGTCAGTTAGCAATATGTTTTGCTATTCTCTAATGTACTTTTCACTTTCAGTTTTGTGTCACAGTTATTTGTGTTTGTGTCTTTGACAGAACTAATAGCTGCCATGTAGGCAAGAGTAGTTCTTTTTTTCCCTAAAAGGTAGAGAATCTGTCTGAGACTTGATTGTTGCAGGAGGTTAAGGCTTTTGTTAATGATGAAAGGTCAATCCCTGAGCTTTCACTGCCTCTCCCCCTTTCTCCCCCGCAAATCACCACGCCTAAAACACCAGGTTGACCATAGATTTCTTTCTGTGTGGAGCTAAGGGGATCTTTTTTACTTGAACCAGAGCTATATCCTTGCTAGGTATCCTTTCCATGCCCTGGTCAAGTAAATCTCCTTTTGGTCATTTCTAGATGGTCTATGAGTGTCTACTTTTCTTTTCCAATTCCAAACCTTAAGTACCAGATCATATTGAGTCATGTTGAAATTGTTTTATTCTCTTATTATTCTAAAAACATTATTGGGGTTTGGGACAGTCACTTATCCAGTATACTATAGTGAGGATTCTTTTCATGTATGATTAGACTAAATTAGACTCTTCCCACTCTCACATTCTGTAATAAATGTTGTACCTCCTAGCATAGTGCTGTGAATGCAGTTGGCATTTAATAATTATTTGTTGGATTTGGATATCAGTAAATATTTATTTAGTATAGGTTACTTATTTTTTTCTGGGCATTAGGGATACAGAGATTAAAAAATGAGATAAAGTTTGTCCTTAAGAAGTTAATCTATTACAAATTGTACATATTAAAAATAATTATGCTTTAGAAAAAGAAAATGAATATAGGAGAGTTTAGGGGTGGCTAGGTGGTGCAGTGAATAGAATACTGACCCTGGAGTCAGAAGGACCTGAGTTCAAATTTGGCTTTGGACACTTAACACATACACACACAAACTAGTGTGACCTTGGGCAAGTCACTTAACTCCAATTGCCTTACCTTCTCCCCTCCCCCCCAAAAAAAAGAATATAGGAGGGGTCAGTTTTTAAGGGCAATTTTAAGAGGAAAAGCTGAGAGGATGTGACTGATTACTAGAAGAGACCATAAGATCATGGGATCAGAGATTTAAGGCAGAAAGTGACTTTAGAGATCATTTTATCCAATCTTCTCATTTTATAGATAAGAACTGCAGCCCAGAGAGGTTGAAAATCTTGTCCAAGGTCACAAAGGTAGTGACAGGTAGGATTCAAAACCAGGTTTTCTAAGTCCAGAACCATGACAACAGAACTGAGTCTTGAAGGAAGAGAGTTTCAATAGGTGGAGATGGGAGGAAGGGTGAGGGTAGCAGAAGTAGATTTAAAACAGGCATAATTCAAACAAGGGAAGAGGAGGCAAGGTGAGGAGCAAGAGGGAGGAGTGGCAGCAAGTGAACTGAAGGAGAGAGTGCCTGTCATGTTGTCTGATGAAGTAAGACTGGAAAGGAAGGCTGGACAGAGACTGGGTTGGGATTGGAGTTCCAGGGTAAGGAGTTGGTATTTTACTTGGCAGGTAAAGGGGAGGAATTGAAGGTTTTGGAATAGGGGAATAATATGTAATACATAATCAATGCTACCCATTAGGGAGATTACTCCTGCAAATTGTAAAGATTGGATTAGAAAAGGAAGAAGCTGAAGAAAGGGAGACAAATTTAGAAGCTATTGCAATTGTGTAAATTAGAGACAATAGGAGCTTGAATTAGGCTGTTGGGGTGGGGGTGGAATTAGGGAAGGGAGGCCTGTGAGGGGTAGTTCAGAGATAACATTGACAGAGGAGGGTTTGACCACAGAGAGGGTGTGGGGATGGGGAGGAGGAAAGGATGAGATTAGGGTTAGACTGTACTACTCATCTTTAAGTTTCTTGAGGATAGTGGCTGACTCATTTTTTAATTTTCCCACTACTTAGCACAGTACCTGACATATAGCAAGTTAATGGGTAAATGAAAAAGTATATATGAATGAAAAAACCTGGAAGCATTTATTACTTTGTGCCACACCCTGTGATTCGGGCAAGGATACAGATCCTGTTCTTTGTACACAATGTGGGTGGCTTCAGCGGCCCCACAGATGAAGAGGCCTGGAAATCCTAAAGTGGCAACTTCAAGGCCCTAGATATCCCCAGGGTGCATTTACAGGTAAGATGGCAGTGCTGAGAATCTGGAAGACATATTGTCAGGACAGATTTAAGGTTGTAAAGCACCGTTACCTCCATGTTAAGATCTGGTAATCCATCTCACCAGGAAGATTGTAGATGGTGCCTATTAAGGTGATCCAGTTGTTTGAGCAGCCAGGTGTGCTCTGTAGAGCAGCCCAATAAGTCAGTCAATAAACATTTGTCAAACATGTTCTCTGTACCAGGCCCTGTGCTAAGCACTGGGGGTATAAATATAGGTAGATGACAATCTCTGCCCTTCAGGAGCTCACCATTTAATGAGAAGATAACTACTATCTCTCCTCCTCCTTTGAGTCTTCTCATCTCCTGGCTAAAAATCCCCAATTCCTTACCCAGTCTTTATATGTCATGGTCCTCAGTTTCATCACCATCCTGGTTATTCTTTTCCAGTGCTCTTTGGTTTGTCAGTGCTCTGCCTAAAATGTGCTACCCAGAACTGAACATAATAAGTACTATAACTTCCATCTCTCTGGATGCTTGATTTCTCTAAATATATTACATTAGTTTTTTTTTTTTATTCCTTCCACAATGCATTGTTGACTCACATGAAACTTGTGGTCTGCTTAAAACCTCAGATCTTTATCACATAAACTGTTGACAGTTCACAGGACTCCCTTGTCTTATATTTATGAAGCTAATTTTTAAAAAGTTTTTATTTAGCATTTTATTTTTCCCCAGTTACATGTAAAAACAATTTTTAGTATTTGTTTAAAAACTTTGAGTTCAAAATTCTCTCCCTCCCACCTTTCTTGCCTCCCTCATTGAGAAGACAAGCAATTTAATATAGGTTATACATGTATACAAAGCACATTATAGTCATATTGTGAAAGAAAACAGACAAGAAAAAAACTCAAGAAAAATAAAGTAACTAAAAAAGTATGCTTCAATCTGTATTCAGACACCATCAATTCTTTTTATGGGGATGGATAGAATTTTTCATCATAAGTCAGAGTTGTCTTGGATCATTGTATTGCTGAGAATAGCTAAGTCATTCATAGCTGATCACCTTATAATATTGCTGTTATTTTGTATATGGTACATTTCACTTTGCATCAGTCTATGCAAGTCTTTCCAGGTTTCTCTGAGCATACTGCTCACCATTTCTTATAATACAATAGTATTTCATCATAATCACACATTATAACTTGTTCATCCATTCCTCAATTTATGAATATCCCCTCGACTTCTAATTCTTACACCCAGAAGAGAGCAGCTATAAATATTTTTGTGCATAGAGGTCCTTTTCCTTTTTGTTTTTAATCTCTTTTTGAATACAGACATAGTGGTGGGAATGCTAGTTCCATATTGGGCATAGTTCCAATAGTTCCAAATTGCTCTACAGAATGATCGTATCAGTTTACAATCCTACCAATGGTACATTAAAGTCCCATTTTTCCCGCATCCCCTCCAACATTTGTCATTTACCTTTTCTATCCTATTAGCTGGTCTAATAGGTATGAGGTAGTACCTCAGAATTGTTTTAATTTGCATCAATAGTGAGAGTATTTTTTCATGTGTTTAAAACTTTGATTACTTTATCTAAAAACAATCATATCTTTTGACCTTTTTATCAATTGGGGAATGGCTCTTATTTTTTATAAATTTGATTCAGTTCTCTATATGTTTGAGAAATGAGGCTTTTATCAGAAAAACTTGCTTCAAAATATTTTTCACAGTTACTCTTGCTAACTATATTTCCCTCTATCCTATTCCCCTCCCCCATTTATCCTATTCTCTCTCTCCTTTCACCCTCTCCCTCCTCAAAAGTGTTTTGCTTCTGACTACCCTCTCCTCTCATCTGCCCTCCCTTCTATCACCTCCCCCTTCTCTTATCCCCTTCCCCTCCTACTTTCCTGTAAGAAAAGCAAGATAGATTTCTATACTAAAATGGGTGTGTATGCTATTCCATCTTTGAGTCAGTTTTGATTCACTCATTCTCCCTCACTTCTCCCCTCTTCCCCTGTACTGTAAAAGCTTTCTCTTGCCCCTTTTAAGTGAGATAATTTACCCCATTCTACCTCTCCCTTTCTTTATCCTAGTACATTCTTCTCTCACCCCTTAATTTAATTTTTTAGTTTTTTAATTCATTCCTTCATACTCAACTCACATCTGTGCCCTCTGTCTATATATCCTCCTTCTAACTAACTACCTTAATAATGAGAAACGTCTTATGAGCTACAAATATAATCTTCCCATGTAAGAATGTAAATGATTAAAAATTTTAAAGTAAGTCCTTTTGGATTTCCCTTTCTTGGTTTTTGGTTTTTTTTTTCCTTCTCTTGAGTCTTTTATTTGAAAGCCACATTTTCTATTCAACTGTGGTCTTTTCATCAAGAATCCTTGAAAGTCTTCTATCTCATTGAATGTCCATTCACCCTCCCTCCCCCAACAAAAGATTGTACTCAGTTTTGCTGGGATGGTGATTCTCTCACCCTGGCGCAACAGACAATTTTTGCTGACCTTCTAAGTCGTCTTGGTATGGAAATTTGTTTCACTCCATTTTTTGTGGGTTCTGCTATGCTAGAACTTGTTTAGAGTAACTTTTAAAGGTATTTGGAAGAGTTTGGGGGAGAATTAACTTAGGCAAGTCCCTGCCTTTGTTCCACCATCTTGAGCTTGGCTTCACCTCCCAAAGTTGACTTTAAAAAGCTAAGTGGAGGGCTTTAAATTTACTCTCATTCAATTCAATGTAATCTTGTGGAGATTGTCCCATCATTTTAACCTATTAAGATTTGAGTAGAGAGGGGGGAAGGGGGGATAGGGAATGGAAATCCTGACTATGTTATCCAATATATTTATTAGCTGTGCCTTCCAATTCATTAGTCTGAAAATTTGAGAAACATTCCATCTATGCCTATTAAATCACTGATAAAAATGTCAAGTGGATCAGGGGCAAGAACAAATTTCTAGGGGTACTTCAAGAGACCTCCATCCAGATTTGACTTAATCCATTAATTAATGTTTTGGGGGTATTGTTCTGACTTCACCAAATTTTGCTATCTCTTTACATTTTGTCTACAAAATTGAAATAAAAGATCCAAACCTAGGTCTTTGGCTGCCAACTTTGGTGCCCTTCGTGCTATGCCACATTGCCTTTAAAAGAGATTTTCAGGTAACTCAGAAATTTCATGCCTATATATCATAAATATGTTCTTTAAGAAGAAAATCAGAAGGAACTTGACATAAAATGTCTGAAATGACATCCTCCAAATGATTGATTCTGTCTTAAGAGACAGGACGTGGTTGGTTTCCAATGTGGGAGTTGATTCAGAATGAGCTGTTCAGGTATAATCCTTAACTAGTTAAATCAAGGGTCAAAATCAATACCAAAATTGAAGAAAGGATAAAGTTGAGAAGAAAACGTTGTGTATAAATGTAACAGTTTCAACCCGACCTATTTAAATAAGCTACTGACTTTGAAAATGAAAAATAAATACAAATAAAGACATTGATTTTATTTATTCACATTTCCTAAAGACTTAAAAAACCTTTTATTGATATCTTTACTTTAATGTCATTCCATTTCTTGAGTTCATCCCTCTTTCCCTTCCAGAGAACAATTCTTCATAATAAAAAAATAAAAGAAAGGAAAACATTGTGTAAAATTAATAAACATGTAAAAAGTCTATCATATAGGGTATACTTACAGTTAGAATTCTCCCTCTTAGAATTAGTAAAGGGAGGTGGATGCTCACGTTTCTTCTTTAGGACCAACCTTGGTCATTATGGTTTTGTAGTATTCAATTTCAGTTGTTTTGTTGTTGTTTTCTGTTGTTGTTATTGTGTATACTATTGTCCTGGTATTACTTCCTTTGTATCAGTTCAAATAAGTCTTCCCTTTCTTCTCTGAATCCATCATGTGCATAATTCCTCACAGTACTGTATTAGTCCATTGTATTTTTGTACCACAACTTATTTAGCCATTCTTCAATAAAAGGACATTAGTTTAGATCTTTGCTAACGCACACAGAGACACAGACACAGAGATACAGAGACACAGGCACACATGCACACACACACACACACACACACACACACACTGCTGCTATAAATGGGAGCTTACTTTTTGACATTCTCCTCCTCAAGGGATATGCCTAATGGTGAAATCTCTGGATTAAAGGATGTAGATGTTTTAAATCACTTTCTCAGCGTAATGCCAATTTACTTTTCAGAATGGTTGAGATAATTCATAGCTCCAACAACAATAAATTAGTGTGCTTTCTTTCTGTATCCCTCCAACACAGACTATTCTTATTTTTAGTAATTTTTTTCTTTTCTTTTTAAACGTTTACTGGGTATGAAGTGTCAGAGTTGTTTTGATTCGTATTTCTATTATTATTAGTGATGTATGGTTTTTAGTCAGCAAACATCTATTAAGCACTTAGCAATTCATGTGTTGTGACCAGCTCTTTACTGTGGAACGATCACTTTTGTCTTCTACACATCTTTCAGTTGTTGTTGGTCAGTTGTTTATGGTTGTGCCTGACTTTGCAACCCTATTTGGGGTTTTCTTGGCAGAGATGCTGGAGTGGTTTGCTGTTTCTTTCTCCAATGCATTTGATGGATTAGGAAATTGAGCCAAACACAGTTAAGTCACTTGCTCAGGGTCACATAGGCAGTAAGTGTCTGAAGTCAGATTTGAACTCTAGAATATGAGTCTTCCTGGCTCCAGGCCTTGCATGCTATCCACTGAGCTATCTTGTTACCCTCTACATATCACAGTTTTCTATAAATCTTGACTATCAGATATTTTGATATAAAGATTTTTTTCTGATCAATTGTTTCCCTTCTTATCCTAGTTGCATTTATTAATTTACGCAAAAGTTTTTCATTTCATGTACTTGACATTATCTATTGAATCTTCTATAATTACTTTTATCTCTAGATTAGTTAAAAATTTACCCCCTTGGCTGAGTACCTGGTTTCTTAGAGACTTTTAACTGATACAACATAATGACCTCAATAAAAAACCCAGAAACTGCCTCAGTCAGTAAACATATCATGTTTTTTGCTAAACAGAGAAACATGGCAGACAGGGGCACTGTTTGTATAAAATGTAAGCTCATTTGCAAAACATTAAATAGGAGTGTGATAGGAGATTATGGACAATATTTCCTCACAAAAGATCAAAAGTCAATGGAGAGGAAAATCAAGCTGAGGAAATCTTGGCATGCAATTCATCTGAACCAGATCATCCCGTGTTATTTATAGGAAGGAAGACAAAAGTACAAATGAAATGTAACAGATGTTCCTATAGTGGTTTATTCTCATTGTCTGTGATAGGAGAACTACCACATTTGGACTTTTCTATAACCTCAGTTCCCCAATTCTTATATGTAAAAATGGAGTTCTCATTCAAGAAAATAGTCTCAGAACCATTGGAATACACACAGAAGAAGTCTCGGCTGGTGGGCAATGACACTTGAAGGATGCCTGAGAATTTATTTTCAAAACATATCTAAGAGAAGAAGGTTTCAAAGGGGGGAGAATATCACACAGATGCTACTTCTTCCAAGGATGACTAATATATGAGCAGCTAGTGACCTTTATATTTATTTCTTCATCTCTATAAAAACTTTATGATAAGGTTCAGAATCCATACTGAAGGTATTCTTGATGAAAATGGGAGAGGAGAGCAGGCAAGTTTTTAGATATTTTTTCCACAGCATACCACATATTCATAATCAAACAATTGACTGAGAAGTATTAATAATTCCAGATCCCTATGTGTCATTGATTCTTTATTAAAAATAAAAACAACAGAATGAACTAGGTAGAGCAAAATGCAAAGATGGACAGATTAAATGTTGCACGGTTAACTATGACAAAAGGCCCCAGCGGAAAGTTGCAATACCCCATTCAATGGGCAGCTTCACCAAGCATGGAGACTGTCTTGTTTTTCATCCTTGTGTTCCTGGTACCTAGCATAGCGTCTTTTACCTTGTGTTTGTTTGTTGAATTGAATTAAATCCTTATCTTATTAATCTGGACTATATCATTTCTACTTACTCCTTGGAATGGATAGAAAAAATGGCAGGTGTTCCCCTCTGCTTTTTTGCCCCCAAAAGGCAGTGAGACTATAAAGAAATTAGACTTATTTTATGCCTAGTTTATGTTAATTGGTTTTTACTAAGTAATACGTATGATGAGAGAAGATGAGTCAAATTCATTTGGCAGGACCTTGTGTGTTGGTATTTTGGGGTCTTGAGCACCCCTAAGCCCGTAAACCTCAGCAATGGACTAGGATTGTAAATTTAGAGCTAGAAGAGATTAGGGACCATGTCATCCCACCTCTTAATTGTGTGGATGAAGAAACTGAGGCCCAGAGAATTTACACATCCAAAGACCAGAGGACCTTGCAGGAACCTTCCAATTTTAAATCATGGATCCTACGGGTATATCTTTACCCTTTCTGTCTTGACCCCGTTTGATGAGTTAGCTCTTATGGTAGTAACATGAAAAGGAGTTGCACCTGAAATACTTAAATAAGAAACCAACAACCCAACCTGGCAGTGAGACAATATTTGTATTGCATCATCAGGCCCAGGTATGATTAGACTTCCTTCCATTCCTACATATGCTCTGAAGCAGAGCGGCTGCAGGAAGCCAGACTGTAGCACCCAAAACTCTCCAGTTTCCAGAAGGACTTGCACATTTTCTTCCTGTACAGATAAAGAAACAATTGTATTATGGGAGAACTTACTGGAAAATAATGCCTCGTCACCAGGAAGGAACAGGAGCTCACTCTCTGGTCACCGTCTTCAGAGACTGGTTGGAACTAAAAAGGGCCTCAGAAAGGTCAGCTCGGTCTCTGGGTACTTTGAATGTTCTCCAGGGCCCCGCACGCGCCATGGTTAACACATCTAGCTTGGAGGAGTTTTCCAGCCCAGTCAGCACCTCCTCTGCCTATCTGTGCCTGCCATCTAAACTTTTTCACAGTTGGTTACATAATTTTCCCAACGACTTAGGTTTAATTTCCATCTTCCTGGGGCAAAGCCACTGTTCCTAGCACCCTGATTGCTCTCTAACAAACAACCCTCTTTACTGAAGAATTAGACAGCCTTTATCAGGCCTCTTCTGGAGTTTTGAATCCAATCCCCTTCCCCCCCACCCCAGTTTATGTTTGTGCTACTTAGAGTTTCATACCTAAGATTTCAGAGGGACATATGGGTAAGGATTTTCCTTGTGAGACTATTTCTGAAGAGGTTTTTAGATGGTCTATGGCCCCTCTATGGGGGAAGGCAGAAGAGGATCTTCTGGCCATACTTCTTTTGGAACAAGAGTTCTTAACCTTTTTTGTGCCATGGGCCCTTTTGACAATCTGGTGAAGCTTGTGGACCCCTTCTTAGAATAAGGTTTATTACCTACATTTATAATTGAAGGGCATGCTAGTTTTAGTTAAAGGTAAATGAAAACGAAGATGTAATTTTTTTCCCATGTACGTTTATGAATGCTATTGTGAATTCATTCAACTATTCTGGAAAGCAATTTGGAACTATGCCCAAAGTGTTATAAAACAGTGTATAAACCATATATAGCCTTTGGCCCAGCAATGCCAGCCCTAAGTAGGTATCCCAAAGAGATCAAAGGAAAGTGAAAAGGACTTCTATGTACAAAAAGATTTATAGCAGCTCTTTTTGTGGTGGCAAAGAACTGAAAATTGGGGAATGGCTGAACTGTTAATTTATCCAAAAAGTTAATCTACCCAAAGATTCCAGGTTAAGAATCTATGTAAATCTAAAGCTTTCTTTCTACTCCTTCCCTTTGATTTTCTACATTTTCCCTTTTCTCTCCTGTCCCCTAAACATTTTTTTTCTTCGCAAAGAGGACAGGGTATTATTGTGAAAAGGGTCTTGGATTTGGCATCAGAAGATGTGTTTACACTTATTATCAGGGTAACTTTGGCAAGTCACTTCCCTTCACTGGGCTCCAATTTCCTCATGTATGAAGTTGAGGCCATTGGGCTAGATAATCTTTAAGGACCTAAATAACACTAATTAACCATTTGACACAGGAGATGATTTTCCAAGGATAGAAGTTGTGCTGAACTCAGATACCTATACTCTAAGTCCAGGTCGTATGTGTAGGCTTACCTAGAGAGTGGCCTGAGTGTGGGATGTATACTAGGGTTAATATTCCCATTAGATCTTCTCTTGATAGGAGCATCCCCATTGGCCCTTCCCTTGAGGGAAGAATTGACAGGGAAGGGGAATGTGTACACTGGGCCACCCTCTATGTGTGCCTATGGTCCTAAGTCTCCTGGTCTCCAAGAAGGCACATTAATAGTGTCTCTGGGGTCAACTTGTCACACACGTTCCTGACCCTGAAACTGACTCCCTAAAGAAGCAGTCTCTACTCTCAGATCTCTGTCACTTGCAAATAACCCAGACTGTGGGATAAAGGGGAACAGCTTCTCCTAGTACTCGGCTCTTTCCCCAAGTACTATTTAAATATCTTGTTGCAGGGGCACTCAGGGGTACCTGCTGAGAGAAGAGCCATGGAAGAAGAGAAGAAATATCTGTTCTTTGAATAAACAACTTACTCCTCTAGCACCTGGATATCGTCTATGGTGAAGAGACTAACAATGACTTTGATATTTCATTGTTTGAGGTGGAGAAGCTTTGTTTCTTTTGAACTGGTTCCCTGTCTGTGGATGAGGAAACGGGTAACCAGAGAAATGGATTTTTAGTCAGTGGGTCTCAGTTTACCTCAGATTGGGATTTGGATTTTGGTGGACTTTTGTTTTGCCAACACTCCTCTTCCACTAATCAAAGAAACAAGATTAAAACAAAGTATAAATGATGAATGGATACAAATGAAAAGCTGACTCAAAAAATGAGTGTTGAAAAGCAGGGATGAGGTGGGAAACAAACAGGGGTCGGTGTGGATGAGCTTTGAATGATTGCTACCCAAGCTCCTAATTTCCACCAGGTGGCGCTGTTAAGACGTCTGAATTCTGATTTTTAACAATCTTGAGAGAGGAAAGAGAAAATAAACTATTCTTCAAATAATAAATTTTTAAAATATCAGGTCAGCAAACTCTTTCCTGTATATATGTCTTAGAAGTGTAAATAATTTTATAGGAAAGGTTTTTTTCAATCTATAGGGATAAGGATTGCAGTTATTTTATAATATAGTCTTATCTTCAAACACTAAAAGCTCTAATCCCAATCAGATCTTTACTGATGTCCTCAAGTAGCGTTACCTTCTGATTCCTGAATATCACAGAGATCTGATGAGTTTTATACAACTCATCAGCTTCAAGACTAAATGGAGAAATTTGCTTGTAGGAAATTTATTTAAAAACAATCAGTGCTCAATCAACTGGAGAGAAAGAAAACTTGAAATCCTTCAGTTATCAGATATTTACTGAGGCTTGTTCATTTTAGAAACTTCGGTTGTGAGGAGTTGGTGAGCTAATATTCTATATAAAAATGTCTGTGTACATATACTTGTGTATATATATATATGTGCATATACATAAACATATACATATACATATATGTGTATATGTGTGTGTGTGTCTTTGTGTGTTCCAGACCCATGAATTCATTAGGGTGTGGGACTTCTGGTATGGAAACTGCCTGCACTGAGAGAGATGGACAGTTTGTCTGTAATGTGTATATAGTCTTTAGGGCCACTGAGCGGATAAATGCATTAATATCACAGTCAATATGCATCAGAGACAGGACATTTTATGCTGTCTTCCATAAAACCATTTTTTGGTAAAACATATTCTCCCTTATGAAAATCCCTTGGTGGTAAGATTAACAGATTAAAAGAATATACCTGTGATGAATATGTGTAGCATATCTTTTTGTTAAAGAAGATAGTATTGGAATAAAAAACCCAATGTCTTTTATAAGTTTTTTATATGATGGTACTGGAGTGTTGAGTTATAGGGGTCTTGAAGAAAAGGTTATACTTGGAAGAGGAAAGTCACAATTGGAACAACATTAGTAGAAATGCCTCAGATTCAATTCTTCATAACAAGAATTTGGAAACTAAGATGGTCCTGAAAGATTCTGACCCTCTGTGAACAAGGGTCTCATCGTCCTTTCAATTCTGAGTCCTAAGTTGCAGTTTAGTCACAGAAACAAACTTGAGTGAACAAAAAATAACCCAGATTCCTATGTTCATTCCTCTATTCTTTCAATCAGCTAATCAATCAACAAGCCTGTATTAGGTTTCTCTAAGGGTCAGTCACTGCCATGCAATTTAAAAAGGTGAAACAGACCCTTGCTTCAACAAGTTTAAATTTGATGAGGAAGGATAACATGCATATAGGTATATACAAATGAATACCGGGTAATTTTTTGAGAAAGTGGCAGCAAATGTGGGGGACCCAAGGAATCTAATAGTGAAAGATGGAGAAATAGAGGTCAGCCTCAGGAGAGGATGGCAGATTAAAGATGGAGACACCCAAATGTTTGTAGACAGTGGAGATGGAGTCAGGAGCAGGGCAGAGTTGAAGATGATAAAAAAGAGAAAGAGAAACTGATTAAAGGGGCAAGTTCTGAGAAGAAAAGGAAGTCTTGGGTTCAAGAGTGCAAGTAAATGGATTCGACTTGTAAAAGAGAAAAATTGTCTGTTCCCCAGAGATTAGAAACAAGGAAGAGAGATCTGGTGAAGATGTAAAGGGATAGAAAACAAAACTATCACTCTTTGTAGATGACATGCTGGCATGCTTAGAGAATCCTGGAGAATCAACTAAAAACTATTTGAAATAATTAACAATTTCAGCAGAGTTGCAGGATGTAAAATAAACCCACAAATCATCAACATTTTTATTTATTACCCAACAAAATCCAACAGGAAGAGGTGAAAGAAAAATTCCATTTAAAATAACTTCAGACAATATCAAATACTTGAGAATCTACCTTCTGAGACATACCCAAGAACTATATAAACATAATTATAAAATGCTTTCCACACAAATAAATTTATATCTAAACAACTGGAAACATGTTAATTGCCCATGTGTAGGCCAAAACAATATAATAAAAATGACAATTCTACCAACACTGATTTACTTATTCAGTCCCATACCAATAAAAATATAAAAAAATGATTTCATACAGCCAAAAAAATAACAAAATTCATTTGGAAGAACAAAATGTCAAGAATATCAAGAGAAACAATGTAAAAATGTGAAAGAAAGTGACCTGTGGTACCAAATCTCGAACTGTATTACAAAGCGGTAAACATCAAAAACAATCCGGAATTGGCTAAGACATAGAGAGGTGAGTCAGTGGAATAAATTAGGCACACAACGTATGGTAGTAATTCTCCATGGTAATCTAGTGTTTGTTAACTCAAAGATCCAAACTTTTGGGACAAGAACTTCGTATTTGACAAAAATTGCTGGGAAAATTGGAAAGCAGATTGGCAAAAACTAGGCATAGATCAAGACCTTATACTTTATACCAAGATAAGGTCAAAATGGGTACATGATTTAGACATAAAGAATAATATCATAAGCAAATTCAGGGAGCATGGGAAATTTTACCTGTCAGATCTATGGATAAGGGAAGAATTTGTGACCAAGCAAGAGGTGTAGAGCATTATGACATGTAAAGTGGATAATTTTTATTATTTTAAATTAAAAAGATTTTGCACAAACAAAACCAATACAGTCAAAATTAGAAGGAAAGCAGGAAACTGGGAAGTATTTTTTTTTCTGTAAATTTACCTGATAAAGGCCTCATTTCCCAGCTACATAGGGAAATGAGTCAAAATTATAAAAAAAAAAAACGAGTTATTCCTCAACTGATAAATAGCCAAAGGATATGAATAAGTTTTCAGAAAAAGAAATCAAAGCTATTTATAGTCATATGAAAAAAAGTTCTGAGTCACTATTGATTAGAGAAGTACAAAGCAGAACAACTCTGATGTACCACACATCTATCAGATTGACTAATATGTCAGAAAAGGAAAATGGCAGATGTCAGAAAGTTTGTGGAAAAAACGAGACACTAATACACTGTCGATGGAATTGTAAACTGATATAACCATTCTGGAAAGCCATTTGGAACTATGTCCAAAGTGCTATAAAGCAACATATAAACCATGTATAGGCTTTGACCCAGAAATACCACCACTATGTCAGTATCCAAAAGAAAAATGAAAAGGATTTATATGTACAAAAATATTTATAGCAGTTCTTTTTGTGGTGGCAAAGAATTGGAAATTGAGGGGATGCCCATCTATTGTTGAATGACTGAATAACTTGTTATATATGATTGTGATGAAATACTATTGTGCTATAAGGAATGAGCAGAAAAACCTAGAAAGACTTATATGAACTAAAACAAAGTGAAGTGAGCAGAATCAGGGGAACATTGTACACCATAATAGCTATATTGTACAATGTTGAATTGTAAATGGTATGCTATTCTGAGCAATATAATGATCCAAAACAGTTCTGAAGGACTCATGATGAAAAATGCCATTCATCTCCAAAGACAAAACTGATGGAGTCTGAATGCTGATTGAAGCATACTTTTCAAAAACTTTTAAAGTTCTTCTTTCTTTCTTTTTTTGGTCTGTGTTTTCTTTTGCAACATGGCTAACATGGAAATATGTTTTACGTGACTTCACATGTATAATCTATATCAAATTGCTTGCCTCCTCAAGGAGGAAGAGGGAGATAAGCACAACATTTGAAACTCACAATTAAAAAAAAACCCAAATGTTAAAATGTTTTTTTACATGTAATTGAGAAAAATAAAATAAGAGCTAAAAAATAAAATGTAGAGGGATTTTGGGGTGTGGAATAAGGGAGATGATGGAACCCATCTTGGATGGCCTTGATTTTCATGTGGATGGTGGGGACATATTTGATAAATAGCCTAGTAGAATGATGTTGGAGGTTTGAAGAAACAATAGAACATTTAGAACGGTTGTTGTGGGGAGTATAAAAGAGAATCAATTAGGACAAAACTAAGAGATCGCTGTGTAAGCTGTAAGAGCTCAGTTGAGATTATAATCAGATAGATTAGCATTTATCTCAAATCACACTTGAGTTTTTTGGGAAATGATTGTTTCTCTGCATTTACCAATTTCTGTTAATAATGTCATCATTCTCTCAATTCCCAGGACTCACACAATTTTGCAGTTACTTTTGACTTTTCCTTCTCCTTTACTCTCTATACCTCATTAATCAACAAGTCCAGTTTCTCACACACCCTTTAGAGACTTCTTAGCCATTAATTGTCTGGAGAGAAACATGGGCACAGTCTAATTTAAATCTGAATCATTACCAAAGATGTCAGGCTGGAGAAAAGTGGGAATGATGAAGAGGAAGTTGCTTGGTATGACAGAAAATCTGGGGATTTGAATGATGGTTTAAAATGGGAGTTTCGAATTTATAATCTATGGACCCATTGGTCCAAGGATAGTTTTCAGGGGAAAGGAGGGGGAGAGGGGTTGTAAACTTGGATAGTAAAAATTTACATATTTATTTTTAGTGACTTCTAACTGAAATTGAGCATTAGCTTCAATTATGAATGTAGAAGCATGATTTTGAGAAAATCTACAGGTTTCCTCAGATTGCTAAAGAAGTCAATGACATAAAAAAATTAAGAATTCTAGGTCTTAAGCATGAAATCAAGGAAGAAAAAGAGTATCTGAAAGAGCTTATAATGGTCATGGTTGGGTGGGGTCTGGCACTGCCCATCTGAAGGAAGTTTACACTCATATATTCTCTGTCTGTGGAAACTTCTAGTCCTTAAAAACTGGCAGCAAAGTTTAATTGGTATTGATTCTTCTTCTGTCGTAACTCTTGAATTCTCTTTATTGTTCTATTTGTTTCCTCTCTATATCTCTATATCATCTATCTGCACGATTTTGGGCAAATGCTTCACTTCTCTGGGTCTTGATTTTCTCCTCTGTAAAATGAGGCAGTTGGATCAGATGAGATTTAAGGTCCCTCTCTGCTCCGAATCTATGGTCCTAATCTCCTCAATGAGATGGAAAAGTCCTTGGTGTTAAAGAATTGTTCCTTTTTTTTCCTATGATAGACTTCCATAACATCATCAACTACCCTCCAATGTCATAATCCTATGTCTCATCCTGGCATGGTGGTGACCTGAGATAAATTATTATTAATAATCAATGATTTGGGGATACCCAGATTTTCCCCTTTTTCTAAAGTCCTCATTTCAAAAAACCCCATTTCTGAAGGTTGAACTTTCTCTTCTATCAGACTTTACTCAGCCTTCCAAAGAATCTCTGTGGTGAATTCCACTCTGTCAAGTTTGGGTGCAGGTAGATCCTTTGTCTAGATTGCCCAAGGCTGGGGGTAGCGTAGGTATAGGGATAGCTTCTCTATCCAACAGTGACAGGATGTCACTCTCAACCCCTCCCTGTAATATTCATTCTCTCATTAATTGTTAACCAATCAGGGTTTATAGCTACCCTCAGGAGTACCTATCTTCCACAGGCATATAAGCCACAAGCCCACTGTAATGATTATCTTGCCATTTGAGAGTGCCACTGACCTCTTATGAAAATGCTAGCATTATTAATAAAATAACAAATTACTCAGAAATTGTTTCTCTTAAACTTTTTAAATGTCATAGTTCTCAAAAGATGAAATTACTTTGAGAGGCTGGCAAATGTTGAGGTATAAGCTAGGCACAGACTGTGCATTTTTTGTTTGGGGATGAGTCTTGCTAAGTACAGAGAATCTTGTTATCAGAAGGCTGACCACCAGGTGATGTTATTTTTTTGGAAACTGCTCAATTATAGATTCTAAGCTGCCTTGTTGGAAAGATCAGCCATATAGGTGTAAACACAGAACTTATATTTTGTGTTTTGATGCCAAGTTTCTATGAAGCTCCAAGGCACATGGAGGAAATGATGTTTATTTGTTAAGTATATTTACTAAAGTTGAGATTTAAAAGTTAAATTTGCACAATTGTGCACACTAGATTTTGATTTCAGATCTCACAAAAATTGCTAACAGATTGCAAGTTAAAAACTATGCACTATGGTTAACACAATTGAGGCCCACCATAGTTAAAAATTAGAAGAAAATTCACTGTTCATTACTAGAAAGATGTAATGAATAGAAATTCAAGTTCTAATTAGATTAAAAAAGTCAAAAGAATCAATTTCCATGACTAACAAACCACAATCTATGAGGCCTGGAAAGACCAAGCAGACTGGTTAGTACAATAACTTGAATAAGATGTTGAGAAAATGTTTTCAGAAATTTGGAAGCCCAGTGGTTATGCCATAGTTTGCAACTGTAGATGCTGATTGCCCCAGATTGTTACTTCATAATGACCTTTTATAATGAGGACTAGATTGCTAGCAGCACACAATTTTTGTCAGTGTGATTCTGGTGTGTTTATTTTTTACACACTGACAGATACATTTTCAAAACAGAGCTTTCTGCCCAAAATACCTATATCAGTACTGTCTCTTGCTGTCCCCCATCACTTTGATGCTCCCCATCTTCAGCTCTGACTGCTGACCTCTCTGGCTTCCTTTAAATCCCAGCTTCAATCCCACCTCCAACAAGAAACCTTCCTGAACTCCTCTTAAATCCCACACCTTCTCTCTTTTAATTATTTCCAATTTCTCCTATACATCGCTTGCTTTGTATATATTTATTTGCATATGGTCTCCTCCAGTAGATTGTAAATTCCTTGAGGATAGGGACTATCTTTTGCCTCTTTTTGTATTCCCAGAGCTAACACAGTGCCTGGCATATAGTATTCATTTAATAAATATTAATTGATTGACCTTGCTTGGTTGTCCCCTCTCTCTGTTCGCTATCACCCTCTTTGTTCAGGGCTGGAATGGTCAGCATTCCACTGAAGCTGAAATTTTGAGTCACTTGGGCTCATTCCTAGAACCCAGAGACTTTAGGAAGCATAGCCAGGTACCTGTTTGGTCAAGCATGGCTTCAGCCTTGCATCAAGGGCGTGAAGGACAGTACATCCTGCACACCTTGCCTTGGGCCAACACTCAGTTGGCAGGCCCCTTTTGGTGAGAGTTCTGAAACTTGTTCAAAGTGTTGATCTGGGCTCCAAGTCAAACAGCTTTTTTTTTTCAAGATCCTTAGGAGAATTTGGTCCTAATCAAAAGAGGATTTGCTGGCAGTTGAGGTGTTAGTGAACCTCAAAATCACACCTCACCCTCATATGGCATTTCCTTCAGCTTTCCACAAGCTTTTCCCCAGAAAGAAGATGGTGGTTATTTGTATAGAGTGGAACCTTTGAGTTTCTCTTCTGGGGTTTTCAAAGAGTCCTAGAATATTGCTGAAAGAGACCTTATAGATCATCTAATCTATTCCCCCTTTCCCCAGAGCTTGATTTTTGTTTTTCATGGCCCATAAGGTAGAGAAGAAAGTAAAGCACGTGAGCACCATTTTACCTATTCACTGAAGTCCAGAGGGATAAATAAGGAATTTAGTCCAAGAAACCCAGCCAGCTGTGAGGAGGACAAAGAGAAGGAATCTAGGTCTTCTAAACCCCAGCCCACTCTCCCTCTTTGCCTTTAGAAATGTTAGTCTTGCTTGAGGGTAAAGTATCTTTTTTCCATAGCTCATCCAAAATTTACTCAAAAAGGAGTTAGCAAGAGGGGCACCATCCCATATTCTTTTGACTGATTGGTTTGAAATTTATTTACATGAGAAAAATTACATATTTAAAACTAAAAAGGACTCTAGAGATCCTTTTGTCTAACCCTCTCATTTTATAGATGAAGAATCTGACACTCAGAAATACAATGGGATTTACCCAATACCATATAGCTAATAAGAATCATAGCTGGAACTTGAACCCATTTCCTCTGATTTTAGAGTTCAGTTTATTTCACTGAAGCAGGCCACCAATAGAGGATGATTTTGGGAGAAAGTAATATATAGTAAATATATATTATGAAACTGTCAGTGTAACTTAGTGTTCAAACCTGGGTGTTTTCATAACATTCTACTAAATGATGGAGAGAATAAGTGTTTGATGCTCTGCTCTAGAGAAAAGAATTGGATAATACTTGGGAGAAGAATTTATTTTCTAGCTTCTTCTTTCAAGAGAATACACATGAAACACCAGGCTCTCTTAGCAGGGAAGAGGCCCTGGGAGAAAGAGAAAGACTTTGGAAAAGAGCCAACATATGTAAGAACTGGTGTCTCAAGCACATCACTGATTTCTAGCTTGCTGTAGTAGAGATTTGGGGCAATTACAGGTTGGATGAATTTAGGGATCAATCAATAAGCATTGCTGCATACCAGGAAATGTGCTAAGGCCCAGGGATACAAAAAGAGGTAAAAGACAGCCCCTGATTTCAAGGAACTTATAATTTAAAGGAGGAGACAATATACAAAGACATATATGTGAAGCAAGCTACATACAAGATAAAGAGGAGATAATTCAAAAAGAGAAAGTGCTAGAATTGTGAGAGGGGTTAAGAAAAGTTTCCTGTAAACGTAGAGACTTTTGCTCTCTAGGTGGAACTGAGATTTTACCCTCCCAATGGGGGAGCTCATTGTCTTTTGTGTTACATGGTCTATTCTAATCTGTATAAATTCTGTGAGTTTTGTTTGCCATTGGCTTAAATAAATGGTTTTATATGCTATTCAATATGTGTGGTGGCCTTTGTATAGCTAGCTTTGAATGGGAAGGGAATCCAGCTTTTGGATATAGCTTCAGGCACTCCTTCCTCATTAAAGGATAAACAATAATGAGAACACTTGAACCTAAAGATAATTTTCCCCAGTCTAGCATTATTTAGGGTGGAGGCAAATAGCTGTAACTCTAATATAATATCCTCTCACTAAAGAGATCAGAGATGGACAGCCTTGTGATCTCAATTTCCGGCTCCCCTGCAGACAGGAATTAAAGTCTTCCTTCGAGAGGGTGGTGAGATTCCAGAGATATCTAGTCACCCTTCACTGGGAGCTGCAATAAGACAAACACATGTGAGTAAACACATAACCTATATGGGCAACACACACGCACACACACATACCCCTTCCTTGAGGGTAAAGTATCTCATGTTAGCTGAGGGCAGGGACTTTGCCATTTTTTTCTTTCCTCTTTGTATCTTCTAACCCAAAAAAGTATCTAACTATAACTTAAAAAAAAGTCCTGGAAATCCCCAATATTAGTGCTTTTAATACATTTTAGCTGTGCAAAGACATTGTTACCTGGAAAGGACAACAATTAGCATGTTATTTGGTCATTTCAGTCATGTCCAATTCTAAGTGATCCCATCTGGGTTTTTTTTGCCAAGGATGCTAGAATGGTTTGCCGTTTTCTTCTCCAGCTCATTTGACAGATGAGGAAACTAGGGCAAACAGAAGTGACTTGCCCAAGATCACACAGCTAGTTAGTGCCTGAGGCTCGATTTGAACTCAAGGCTTCCTGACTCCAGGCCTGGCGCTCTATTCTGGTACTCACTCCACTTAAATACACTATATTGTGCAATAAGTGCATTAGAGAGAGTAATATAACAAAAGGCTATGAGGGGTCTGACAAGGAAGGTTATTATTGACCAGTATTTACTTTATGGAGAAGCTGGAGTGTGAGTTGGACTTTAAAGAACAGAGAAATTAAGCAGGTGAAGATGGAGAGGAGGGATATGCCAGGCTTGGGTAATAAATAGTTGGAGGGAAGGCCCAGCATGGTGACAGCTGAGTGTATAGGGGGTGGGGTGGGCCAGTAATATGAGAGAAGGCCAGGTTGTGGAGGGCCTTGAATGCCAGGCAGAAGAGTTTGAACTTCACTAGGAAGGAAGTAGTAAGACCTTGAAGGTTTTTGAGCAGAAGAATGACCTGACCATATCTATGCAAGAGAAAGATTACAGGGTCATGGATCTTAGAGTTGGGCGACAGACCTCAGAGGCCATCTCATCCAAGAATCTTCATTTGACTGATGAGGAAACAAACCTAGGGAGGTAAGTAGACAGCGGAGATAAGATTTGGGCCCAATTTTTGACTCTAAAGTCAAAGGTCTCTCCACTGCGCCATGCTAACATCCATGATTATCCCAGCAACAGCATGAAGGAGGACCTGCTGGAGAGAGAACAGAGATGAGAATGATTGTTAGGCACCATGAATTGACTTAGCAAGTGCCATAAGCAAAAAGAAGGCTTTCTGATGTGATGTTAGTGTTAGGGCTGGAAGATGCCTTGTGTCCAAAATAGCGATTATCTGACCTAGTGTCCTAAATAGTGTACATCCCAGGGACAGAAAGTAAGGTCAATTATTGATGGACATTCTGAGACCCTGTAATTTTCATTTATCCTTCATTTAATGAGAAATGTTGGAAAAAGTTTCAAATGACTGTTGGCCGTGGAATGAGAGCAGCATGGATTGTAGTTCTGCATAATCCTGTGGGCCTTTTCTCCTGCCGCAGTCACAAGAAGGGTTCTCTCAATCAAGCTGTTTAGACTTGATGCTAAGAAGGGAATAATTAAGGCACGATATATAAAAACTGGAAATCCTGTAGAAAAGACGATGATACACCGTTGACAGGCAAACTCATAATAATAGTTACCATTTCTCTAATGTTTTCAGGTTTGCAAAAACTGGGAAGCCAATGTTATTATTGAGGCAGTTAGGTGGCACAGTGCCTAGAGTCAAGAAGACCTGAGTTCAAATCTGACCTTGGACATTCACTAGCTGTGTGACCCTGGATAAGTCACTTAACCCTGTTTGCCTCAGTTTACTCCTCTGTAAAATGAACAAGGGAAAGAAATGGCAAACCACTCTAGGATCTTTGCCCAAAACATCCCCCCCCCCAAAAGGGTCACAGAGAATAGAACACAAATAAAATGCCTGAACAACAACAAAGGTACTATTATTAGCTTCATTTTTCAGATGGGTTAATCTCTTTACCAAGATTAAGTGACTTGCTCAGAGTCTCCCAGATAGTAAAATTCTGAGACAGGATTTGAACTGACCCAATGGACCTGACTCCAGGTGTGATACGCTATCCATTGTGCTGCCTGGCTGCTGAGTCAGTATGTGGTCAGTCACGTTACTATCTCAGGTAATAATCAAGTTACAAACTTCATGCCCTGACATTTATATTATTTGGACCAATGCTGATTCTTTACTCCTTATACTAATAGAAAATAAATAATGATATGAAATTTTACCAGAACCACAGAACATTTCAGAAGGAAGGCTCTTAGTGATAGAACACCATGGAGGGGATGAGCAGTGTGCCCAAGCCAAGGTCACAGAGCTGGCTAGTGGCACAGCTGGAGTTCATATCAGGGTCCTCTGGTTCCCAGACCAGAGTTGTTTCTATCACACCACACTTTCCTTTTATAGACACAGTTTTATTATTCTTTGTGATGAATAAATATAGCCTACTCCCCAAATAACCCTTCTATTGTTTCTCTGCATTCTCCTTGCTTACTCATTTTAAGACTTATTTCATCCTCTAGAGAAGGAGGTTCTTATAAATTTTACCTTACTCTGTCTCTCTCTTAAAGTGAATCTATATATTATGGGGATTGGCACATAAGGCCCCCTCTCTCTGTTTTTATAGCTGCCTTCAAGCAGTCTCTGCTTCTCATATTTTCAAAAAGAAATATAGCAGGTTTGAGCAGGCTCAGGATTGAAGACAGAGGGTGGGAGTAGGAATAAATGGATGGGAAGGAAGTCAAATGGAAGGATTTAGGCAGTACTGGGGAGACAAGAGACATTAGACATGTGACTGAGCTGAATAAAGAATAAATGTGGAAGGAGGAGAGCCATTTGTCTTCTAGTACCTCCATTTCTCTTTTTTAGTGCAAAGATATAGATTACCTGTGTGACCTTGGACAAGATGTTTCACCTTTATAGACTTTATGTCTCATTGGCTCATAGGCAAAGGCTGGGTTGGAGTGGGATGGGGTGGGACTAGGCAGCTTTTAGGGTCCCTTCCAGATCGAAATCTGTGATTCTAGGATCCTAGGAATTGAAGCTATTAGGGAGTATTATGCACAAAGGGAATGCTTGTTTGGGAGAGGAACAGCCTAAAGTCTAAAGTCAGGATTAACACTCAAAAACGAATTTTATGTGAATGTAGCTGAGCTGGCCTATTTCACACTGTTCATCCAATGTATTTTCTTTATCTAATGATGATGACTTCAAATGACCAGGATCAGTGATCTTACTTTTAGTGTTGCTGTAATATAGCACATAAAAACATCTCCAAGGTTTTGGTCAGGATTTTGAGATTTATTTGCATGAAGAAGAAGAGGAAATTGATGAGGTCTGTAGAACTCTCTAGACAAGAACCTTCTTCCATTGTTGGCTGGCAAATTGATATCCAAAAACTAAAGTGATCCTGCCCTATATAATTAGCTTCAGGATAAAGTACCTGATAAATTCATTTATTCATTCAATCAGCTACACTAAGGTATTGACAGAGATAACAGAGGCATAGTCCCTCCCCTCATGAACCTTTTAGTCTAGCAAGGAGAATACAAAACATATACAAACTTACGGTAACTATAATACAGAAATAAGACACAGGGGGGGGGGTATAATGTGTGATATGTGAACTCTAAAGAAGGAAAAAATAATTTGTCCTAAATCAGATGGGGTTGAGAGAAAGATGGGATAGGATGATGCAATGAAAGGCTTCAAGAAGGAGCTGGTATTGGGTTTAAGACATGGATGATTTTACCTGGTAGATTTGGGGTGATTCTAGGTGTAGGGAATGGTGCATTCAGGTTTTGGAGAGCTGGTGCTAGTGTTTGATAATGTGTATCAGGTGAACTGCTGTGCTGAAAAATATCCCAGGATAAGAGAGGGTCCTGGAGCCAGATCTAACCCAGTAGCCAATTGTTAAATTTTCATTATGAGTTTTTATATCCTGTAAATTGCAAAGGTTACAAATCAGGGTTTGATTTATTATTATTATTACCAGGAGGTAATTGGGGTGAAGTGATTTGTCCAGGATCCCGCAGCTGGTAAGTGTCTGAGGTCTGGTACTCTGTCTACTGCCCCTGCCACCCACCTTTGACTTCATTTATTATCTTGTTGTTTAAACCAGAGATGTCCAACACTCCCAGGACAGCCCAACCAGATTAAAATGTAATTAAGAAGTACTTAATAAAATTAAAAAGACAATAGAACATAGATAATGTTAATATGTGGTTTTTTAAAGTTAATAGGCAGCCTGTGGAGATCCTTATGTATGGGTTAATGACCCCATTTCTATTTGATTTTGACACCACTGTTCTAGACTTAAGAAAGTGATGGAGAAAACATAAATAATGCATATTAGATTTACAGGTGCGTCCTGTGTAGAGTTTTTCCTCCAGAGAACTGATTTACCAGCACTCCCCTCTCACAGATTTTGAGCCTGAAAGGGACCCCAGAGGTCATCTAGTCCAATCCCTTTACTTCATTTATAGATAAGACAAGAACAGAGAGACCCAGGGAGATTAAGACTTGCCCTAAGTCACCCCAGCAGTAAACACCAGGCACAGGATTTGAACCCAGGTCCTTTGCCTCCATAGCTAGCTCTCATTCTATGGTGCCATGCGGAAAGTTAGTTCTACTCCACGTCTGCTACCTTTGGATGACTTTGTGAACATCCATGTCTGTGCTTAGGTGATAAAATGGCAGTGATCAGGAACCCTCTAGAGCTTGATATTGTGCCTTCAGGGGCCTCTTTCCTGCATGCAAACAGAGCCTGACCTGGGGGTCCCTCAGGGTGCTTGGAATTGGGGCCCAAGTTCAGGAACTCTGTGATTCCCAAGGTGAGATTCCCAAGGGGAGAAGTCCCAACTGCCACAGCTGAAGATCCAGCCGGATGATTGTGGAGATGAGAGAAGAGCTGGTTCTTCTTATCTTCCCCACTCTGGCCTCACTAGTTTCCAAGTTTACCATTTCCCACACTGTACTCCCAGGAGCACTGGTGTTTGCTCCATGCAATGTAAACAAGGGTCTGGTGAGAACTTTCTGATTCCAGAGGTAGCTGGTTGGAAATATCAACTGTGAAATTATTTATGTTAGGACATCAATGATCATCAGTTATTGTCAGAACAGAATAGGATATTCCTTCTGAATGTCACATAAATCCACACCTCCATTTTTTTTTCACTATTAAGGAAATACAAAATTAAGTTGGAACGTTTGAAGAATTGAACAGAATTCATTATCTTTCACTATGGGGTTATCTCTCTGTTTGCTGGAAATAATCTAGTAAACACAGATTAGGGGGGGTAGAACACGCATATGTATACAGTCTCAATAATGATGCTATAGCAACATTTACTCATTGCACTAAGTATTGAAGTCAAAGGTTTGTAATAATATGATTTCACAGCAAGGGCAGACAGCAGACTTCTGTTGACCTGAGTCTCTCAATTAGGCTTCTGTGGGCTTAGCCACAGGAAGCCATCAGAGAGGTTAAAGACTTAATTTTTCTCATTGGTAAATCATGATAAAAACCTGTCAGTATGCAGTTAGTAACCACTTCTCCCTCTTGTAATGTCTAATTTTCCGTGATCTCCCCTACCATCATCATCATGCCTCTTATTATGGTAGCATCCTTGGGGTTGCCATTATCTTTGTTTTAATTATTTCCTGACACTGCATATAGTTTCCCCAAATTCCCTTTAAGCAAGAAGAGCCAGGACTCCGGTGCTGGGGATGTTAACACTTTTTGCTGGCTTACTAGCAGAACCCCAATCTAGCTTCCTTTCCAGGGCACCTGAGAAAAGGTTTCCAGACTGTAATTTTTCTCCTTTTCCCTTTACCCTCAATTTTTGTTTTCAAATGATCACCCTGCAGAGAAGAAAATAAATCCAGAAGGTTCATTTGGACTCAATTCCAGCTGATGGGCTGATCTTGCAGGCTGGCTGTACAAGTTATTTTCAGATTTCAAATAGACAACAACATCTCTCAGAGGGATCGGCAAGACATAACAAGGCGGCCAGAGGGGAGGAAACAAGGGACAGGCAGATAGAGTCTTTGAAGAAGTTAGAATGATTCTTTTATAGTGCAATAGTTTTATATGCTTGGGGACAAACAAACAGCAGGAAGAACAGTGTTTTCCTTATTTACTAGTTTGGAGTTTGTGGCAGACCGCTAAATGTTTGGATATGGGACATTCTAAATTCTCAGGAAATGGGGTCACACAGGCCCATCCCCTCCCTGATCAGTTACTAAATGGCTCTGTGGAAGGGGAAACTTCTTTGCAAGATCTAAGATTTTTAAGGAGCAGCTGTAGAAAAGGGGCCTCTGGGGTAGCCAAAAGAGGCCTGAATTTGAATTTGGAGGATGTGATTTAAAAAACTCCTACTTGAGTGACCTTAGGCAGATCATGTCACCAGATGGACCAGAGTTTTCTTGATGGTTTAAAATCAAGAGGTTGAATGACATGATTTTTCAGCTACAGTTTTATGATTTGTGTTCTTGGTTCAAACCTGACTTTGCTTCTTACTACAACCTGTGTGACTATGGAAAAGTCATTTAACCTCCCTAGTCCTCACGTTCCTCAATGGGATCAGATTTTCTTGAAGGTCCCTTCTAGTTCTAAAATAAAATAAAGTAAGATAAAATAACAATTTAACTCAAAAAATCTATAAGATTCCATTTCTGGCCTAGTCATATTAGTTGATTAATTGAGTAACATGGCCCCTTTTTCAAACCCTTAAAACCCCCCCCCCAAACCCTGAAAAACATTCACAGGCATTTCCTTTCTGATTAGTGGAATAACATGGCCCCCTTTTCTCCTTTAAAAAAGCAAAACAAAAATCATTCAATTGCATTCCTTTCCTGTTTTAGAAAAATGGAGATCGTGTCTTGCATTTGCCCTTCTAACCTTTGGATACAGGTAAACATAAATCAGCTTCTCAACTAGTTCTTGGTTCCCCAGATCCGCAAATCTGGTCTAGCAAGGAATACAGGACAGGTATAGTAAAACTAGAAACCGAGGCTTAAAACCAAGAAAATCAGCGTTCAAGTGACACCTCTAACACTCCTGCTTGTGTGACTCTAGGCAAGTCCCTTAACCTCTCAATGCTCTAGGCAACTCCCCAAGACCAGTATAGATTCCAGAGAAAGTGCTGACCTTTGTAGCAGAGGGAGTTCCCACTACCAGTGAAATCAGAGGTTCAATTCTATCTACCTCACTTCTCCAAAGCCAGCTAGAACTTGGTCCGTGGAACGATGAATACCGCTGTAAGAGTCTTCAATACCCAAGCATTAGAGATGCCATTGTAGCTGCCCACTGGGAGCCAGAACTGACTCTCTTCCCAGGCACTGTAAGACTAGCCAGTCTTGCCCACAGCTGCTGTCACTGTCAAGGTTGACTTTGCTGTAGGAGCCCCTGCCGCTATCACCAAATTCCACTCTCTAAATCGCATCTGCCTAGTCTTACTTTTACATTCTTCATAATAATTACTATCATTTTAAATCTTTTTAAAATAAGTATTTTTACTTATTTCATTGAGCATTTATTAATTACTTGTAATTTTTTAAACAATCATTTAAAAAATTTTGAACTTCAAATTCTCTCCTCCCTTGCCCCTCCCCCCAGCCCTTGAGAAGGCAAGCAATATGGTATCAATTGTACATGTGAAGTCATGAAAAATATATTTCCATATTAGCCATGTTGCAAAAGAAAACACATGCACAAGCACACACACACACGCACACGCACATGCACACGCACACACACACGCGCACACACACGCACACACACATGCACACGCACACGCACACACACATGCACACACACACGCACACACCCCAAGAAAAATAAAGAAAATAAAAAAATACTTGTTCTCTCTCTGGAGACAGACATTTTTCATCATGGTTCTGAATTGTCTGAGATCATTTTCTTGATCAGAGCAATAATAAAAGCTACATTGACATAATAATTCAACGTTGGGCACTGGACGATGTGCTTACAATGATCTTTTTTGAGCCTCAGTACAACCCTGGGAGGAATCCCACTTTCACAGATAAGGCAAACACAGGTTAAGTGGCCAGAGTCTCACAACTAGGTTGAGGTCAGATTTGAGATTAGGTCTCCCTGATTCCCTGACCACAGGTCTTTGTTCTCTCTCCTGAGCCACCTTCTGCCCCTTCTTCACCCTCTCTGGTTTGGGGCTGTAGTAGCTTTCTCCTTCAAAGTGTCGATGTCCCACTGATAAAGGCCCAAGAGCACTCATTTCTTCACGGGCCTCTTCCCCTTAGTAACTGTGCAGGCATCTCCTAGCCCATTCCTCTGTTTCTGCTATACACTGCTGGGCTGAAATAGGACAATGGAAGGAAGTCCATAGGATAGTATTGACCCCTTGTCCTTGCCACCATGAGAGCTGCCGCTGCCAGTTATTACACTATTATTATGATATCTGTGCTCCCAAGACTTCTGGAAAAGCTGGGGGACCCTCTGCTTCTGGCAGTGGGAAGAGATGTTCTGGGCTTCCCAAGCCAGGACTCCATTTTCCCACAGAACTGATGTAATGAAAGTGTGCTTAGGGCCATAGCTAAAAATTCCATTAGAATGTGGGTTGTTGAGAGAAGGGATTGTCTTACTTCTCTGTATCCCCATCATTTAACTTAGCCCTCTATATGTAGTAAGCACTTAATAATTACTTAATTCATTGTTTTGTTCATTGTGGGTCAAGTAGGCATCCAGTGACTGTGGTTGAAACCTTACTACCATTTAAAGTGTTTCTATGGAAAATATGCTTTGAGTTCCCACTATGGACTTAGAGACAATCTTTTGGAAAACACCCTGTTTACAGGTTGTGAACAACTTTTCCATTCAGTGGTTTTGTACTGAGAGCATATTGCCTAGACCTTCTGTAGGAGAGGGGAGCTGTGGCTGTCTTGACCCCATGATGGTTTTCAGTTGGCATTTCTGCTTCTTCCATGGTTGAGGGTTCAACCTCTTGGGTCACTTGTCTGTATAGACTGTATAGCTAGAACTCTAGGCTTCTCAATTATATTGTTCAGTTGTTTCAGTCATGTCTGACTCTTCCTGACCCCTTTTGGGGGTTTTATTGGTAAAGATACTAGAGTGGTTTGCCATTTCCTTCTCTGACTCATTGTACAGATGAGGAAATGAAGACAAGCAGGGTTAAGTGACTTTCCCAGGGTCGTGTAACTAGTAAATGTCTGAAGCCAGATTTGAACTCAGGAACAGGAGTCTTCCTGACTCCAGAACCTATGCTCTATCTACTGTGCCAACTAGCTGTCCTAAGAATCAGTGCTCTTTCTAGAGACAGCTAGGTAGCCAGAGTTTTAGAACTGGACTCGGGAGATCTTAGTTTAAATCTGGCCTCAGATATTAGCCACGACTCTAAGATGGGGATCACCTACTTCCCAAAATTACTGTGAGCACCAGAGGAGATAATATTTGTGAAATGCTTTGCATGGTGCCTGGGCCATGGCAGATGCTTAACAAATATGCATTCTCTCCTCTCCCTCATGTTCACAGTCAAAATCAGGGAATACATTTTCCTTATTTGGCATAATTCCTCTCTCTACTTGAGACTTTACAGCCATATCTGAGTGATTTATAAAGGAGAGTCAATAAGCAAGGCAAATTTTCATTTTTCATAGATATTAGTTATTGACACGATAAATCCACCTCAATGATTATGTCAGAATAAGCAAGACTCTTGGTCTTTACAACATAAAATTGTCCACATTTTGATCTATATTTCTGAAATCAAGTATTTTAAAATCAGACTAACAGTCACCTGACTCATTTGCTCCTCTTCACATATACTCATAAGATGGCTGAATCTTAGGAATATTCCTAGATCCTGTTCCAGGAAAATGTCATCCTGGGTCAAGTGGACTTAAGAGGGCTTCTGTGGGAAGTCAGTTTCAATTACTGTCTTTGAAAGTTGCAATGGACAGCATGGCCTCGTGGCTAGCATGCTGAGCTTATGGTACGGACACCTTGGGTTTGAATCCTGTCTCTCCCACTTGCAGTGGGATCCTGGACAGGTGACTTAACCTCTATGTACCTCAAGATTTATCTGGTGAATCATACATGGAGATGTATTCAGATCCTCATCTTCCATACCAGGAATTTTTCCATGATAACTAAACCAGAGGCATTTCTAAAAGTATTTGGTCTTTAAAGCTTGAATGTACAATGGGTCATCACAGTAATAATAAGTATTTTCCCCTTGTATGGCATTAGGATTAGCAGCTCATATCAAGGTTTGCTAATCATTTGTTTTACTGTTGTTGAAATGGAAATTGGTGATCTTGTTTGTGGGGTGGTATAGGAGAATGAAGAGACAGATTCTGGACCTGTGATTGCATCGGGTATAGGGAACCCCTGGGAAATATAGAAACTCCCTCCACTAATGCAAACTGGCAACTCCTTGGTAAGGTAGAGTCTTGGAGAGTGTCACTGAGGCACTAGGAGGCTCAAGGTCACACAAAGGTAAGGGCTTAGAGTCAGTCTTCCTAACTCCAAAGCCGGAAGCCAGTCCACTGTTGTGATGCTGCCTCCCTACCTGATACATGACCATAAATCAGGCTCATTAATCAAAGATTCAGAGCTGGAAGGGACCTCCAGAAACCTTCTAGACCAACAAATCTCTCATTTTTTAAGGAGGAAACTGAAACCCAGGTTGACAGAATGATTTGCCTACTGTCAGAAAACCAATTAGAGTCTGAATTCAAATCCAGGCTCCCTGACTTCAGCACCATGTTCCTTCCATAGAACAATTCTGGAAACAATCTATTATGAGTTTTAAGTTTCAGAAAACAAATGACAAAGAACATCCTTCCGAGGTCTTGTTTAGTGATTCAGTTCTGATTCTTTGCGACCCCGTAGACCATACCGGTCATTGGATTTTCATTGCAAGGATACTGGAGTGATTTGCCATTTCCTTCTCCAGTGGCAAACAGAAATTAAGTGACTTGTCCAGAGTCATACAGGTAGTAAGTGTCTGATGCTGCACTTGAACTCAGGTTTTCCTGACTCTGGCAGCTGGGTGGAGCAGTAGATAGAGAGCCAGGACTGGAATTGGTTAAGACTTATTTTCCTGAGATCAAATGTGACCTTTGCTGCTTACTAGCTGTGTGACCCTGAGCAAGTCACCTGTTTGGCTCAGTTTCCTCATCTGTAAAATGAACTAGAGAAGGAAATGACTCCAGCATCTTTGCCAAGAAAGCTCCAAATGAGGTCATGAAGAGTTGAACATGACTGAAAACCAAACAGCTTCCTGATTCCAGGCCCAGTACTCTGTCCACTGAGCCATCTAGCCAGCACATCCTCCTAAGAAAAGGTGTTCTTTTCTGTTGTAGTATCATTTGAGTGGCATTTCATTAATGTACAATTTGGGCTTTCTAGGCACCAAGTTAAATGCTATTCTAGACCTGACCTACACAACAGATGAGGACAATAGTGTGCTGTTGTGGAGACAGCCCTGGGCTCAGTATCAGGAAGTAGACACTCTGTTAGCAAGTGACTCTTTCACTTTTCTGGGTCTTAATTTCCTTATTTGTAAAAAGATTCAGCCTAGGCACTCTCTTTGCTCCCTTCTTGGATGTAAATTCTATGATTTATAGTGCTACTTCATCCAAACTGTTTCTTTTCAACTTTTCCTATTAGAGTAAAGAGCAATAGATGTTAAAAAAGTTTTATTCTCTGTCTCCAATGTTTTCCCTAAATTCCAGGGCATGAGTTAACAAGGTTTAAGTGCAGGTAATTAGCAGCCTGTGTCTGTATTACAAGTACACAGAGTCATTGCTATTTCTGGGTGTAGGTGCTAGAAGGTCCACGTGATCCACCGTATCAATTAGTCAAGTATGAAATTGCTTGATCCTGAAAGAGAAAAATAAGACTCACACCTAATGAAGCCCCTCACAGTGGTTTTTTTCCCACTAAGAAAGAGATGAGCAAGATACAGCATGTGAAACCCAGAGCAAAAGGCTTTGAAGTTTGGGCTTAGCTCAAGGGGATTCCACACCCCACAGAACTCCCTCTGAAATGAGTCTTGAGATGGATGGGTGGAGGTGGTGGTAGGGGTAAGTTTGTGGTATATTTATTACCCAAGACTTCTTTGTTCTGACTTCTAATCATGTTTTGAAAAATGCCATTTTCCAAAGTGGCTGTTCTTAAACTTTTGTTGGGTCACCCATACATTTATCTTGTTGAGACTGAGAGTCAAGGGACAGATTATTTTGTTAAGTGTTGGTCCTGTAGTCATGCAGGGCCACCCAAGGTATTGGTAACTTTGACATTTCACTGAAGTTTCTTTGATCATGGGTCAATCATTTAACCTGTCAGTGCTATAGACAACTTTTGAAGACTGTGAATTTCAGATGAGATGCTGATTCATATTTGTGGAGGGAATTTTTGGACTAAGTTTCTAGCACAGATGAAATCACACACAAAGAAAAATCATGCTTACCCTTGGGAATTTGAGGAGGGGGGAAAGGTAAAAAAGGAGAAAGGAGTACAATTTTTTATAATAAAGATGTCTCCTGCTCCGCCAAATAAAAAGATGCCTAGGTGCACAAAACTTTGCCAAAGATAGAGCCATACACCACACACATA
>CM053594.1:321300298-321329822 GCA_028646575.1 Pseudocheirus occidentalis
TTCCTGGAGGGGGAAAGCTCTGTCCCAAATCGCTGGGGCCCTCACAGCTGCCGGAGCTATTAGTGGGATGTTGCAGCCCCTCCCCCCAGCTTTGGCTCACTGAAAGTGCACCCCAGGACCACTATTCAAGACCACAATCCAGATCCAGGCCCCTCAACGCAAGAGCCCTTGGCCCCGATGGATTGCATCAGCCCCCCTGCTATCTGCAGGCCGAGGGCTCTAAATCAGCCCAGTGGAAGCCGCTGCTGCTCCGTTCCTGCTGCTACAGCCGCCTCCCGCTGCTTCCTTGCCCTGGGAGCAGTTTGGCCGGACCCGTTCTTCTCCTCCCCAGTTAGCAAAATCCACTGACCTTTCTCTTAGCCTTTTTGTCTTCTGGCCTGATAAATGTGGTAACTGTGCCTCCAGTGCAGCAGATCTGCTCTCCTATAGATGCCCCCTGATGCCCCAGGGCCTGACCCGGGCTGGGGTTTTGGTCATGGCTCCCAGACTGCTGAGAAGAGCCCCACCTGCTGAGCTGCCTGTAGCAACAGATGTGCTTTCTGTCTTTTGGAGAGTTTTGGATCTTGAAAATCTGTTTAGAGTCCGATTTTTATGAGTTTTTTAGTGTGTTTGTGTGGGAGGTGTGGTGCTTTGCTGCTTCTACGCCGCCATCTTGACTCCGCCTCGAAAATCACTTTCTAATGTGAATAAGGCAGGACACCCTCAATTCAAATTCATTCCTTAGAAAAGATGATCTTTCTAATGACACTAAAATCTGTCTTGGTTTAGAATACAGAAGGTCTGATAGTGCCAGTCCTTTAAAGGGGAAAATTGAGAAGACTTAGACCCTAGCAAGAAGAAACATAGCTAGTAATTTGTGGCCTGAGTAGAAGGAAATAGTGGATAGGGCTTAAGAATAGTCTCTTGAGGGCTCTGGTATCTTCTTCTATATTTTTTAGTGAGCAACAGAACAAAAATTAATTCTTTCTTGTATTGTCCTCTCACTGTCCCTTCCATCTCCCTCAGAAGATAGACTAGCTCTTGATTGTTTCTGTGAACAGAGTTAGGTAAAGAACTTCTCTTCCTATCTGGTAGGAATGGGAGGAATCAATTGTCATAGGCTTAGAGATTTGGGGTTGAAAGTATCTCTAGTAGCTACTTGGGGATGATTATACATTTTTTTGAATACGATAATTTACACTTCACATGAAGTATTTAAGAGCCAGACCTGGCTGCTTTTCAGGTAGTATTCTATTTCACTATAACCTCACACTCCTTCTTGACCCCCACGCCCCCCAACTCCAGTCCCTACCTTTCAACTTAATAGACTTAAAAAAAATAATGCACTATGCTGGGTGCTGGGGATTCAAATACAAAAACTGAACAGTCCCTGCCTCTAAGTAGCTAACATTCTACTGTTTCCATGTACAAAGATAAGTTAATACAATATTATTTGAGGAAAGAGGACACATTAAGGAGAGGAGAACAGGAAGGATTTCCTTTAGGAAGTACCAACTGTTTCAAGCCTAGAAGGAAGTTAGAGATTAGAAGAGGTTTACATGAGGAGGAAGGACATTCAGATTTGTGTTTACTGAGTCCATGAAACAGCAAGTATGCCTTGAATTGGAACACAAAATATGTAGAGGTATTTAATATACAATAAGACTAGAAAGGTAGATTGGGGTTAGAATGTAAAAGGCTTTAAATGCCAATCACTCTCATTCTTATTTCAATGGATCCATGACCTTCACGTTTAGGTATTCTCTTCAGTGGTACAGTTTTCAGTGGTACAGACTGTAACTTATCCATGTCTTCCACCTCTAAATCTATGGTCCTATGACCGTAGTTATGATTTTTATTCTATGTAATTCTTTTGTTTTCAATTTATTTTATTATTTTTAATTTATGGAATAAAATAAGCATTTCCATAACATAGCAAAAAAAAAAGATTGACCATGAAACTCAAATCTATTATGTATAGTTTGCTCTCCCTTTTAAATACATAATGAAGTTATCATGTAAATTTCTTTTTTTTCTTTTTCCTAACCCCTTTACCCCAAAAAAGGCTACTCTTAGACATACACACACACGTGTGTGTGTGCACATGCATATGTGTGTGTATATGTAAAATCATTCTATACATACTTCTGTTTCTCAATTCTTTCTCTGGATGCACATAGCATCTTCCTTCTTATGTCCTTTGTAATTAATTTGGGCATTTTTAATAGTTAAAATGACTTATTAGCTCAAAGTTGTTCTTAAAACAAGATTGCTACTACTGTATACAACATTCTTTTGGTTCTGTTTGCTTAGCTCTTCATTATTTCATGCAAGTCGATCTATGTTTTTCCAAGATCATCAAGCTCCTTATTTCCTATAGTGCAGTAGGATTCTATCACAATCATATACCACAACTTGTTCAGTCGTTCCAAATACATTAGGGATGCAACTATAAAAAGAACAAGCTATAATTCCCAATTAAACACTAAATTGGAAATACTAAAGATTAAAGGAGAAATGAATAAAATTGAGTCTAAAAACCATTGAATTAGTTAATAGAACTAGGAGTTAGTTTTATGAAAAAAACAAATAAAATAAACAATTGGTTAATTTGATTTAAAAAAGAGAGAGAATAAAACCAAATCACTAGTATTAAAAATGAAAGGGCAAATATACCACTAATGAAGATGAAATTAAAGCCATTATACAGAGTTATTTTGCCCAATTACATGACAATAAATTGAACAATTTAAGTGAAATTGAAGAATATTTACAAAAACATAAGTAGCTTAGATTAGCGGAAGTGGAAATAGGATATCTAAATAGACCTATTTTAGAGAAAAGAAATGCAAAAGTTCATAAATCAGCTTCTTAAGAAAGAAGCTCCAGGACCAGATAGACTTTGAAGTGGATTCCATCTGATTCTTATTAATTTTCTTCCATAAATCCTCCATCAGTGATTTTCCAAGTGGGTCAAAGGACTTCTTCTAAGTCTTTCAATACTCTAAAAGTAAGAAGGGAGAAGTTTATGAAGAACTGCCAAATGGAGTTTATTTTATTTGATCTTGGGGTTAATAGGGAGCCACTGGAATTTTTTTTTGTTTTTTTTTGGAGGGCAGTTTGGGTTAAGTGACTTGCCCAAAGTCACACAGCTAGTTTTTGTGTCAAGTGTCTGAGGTCAGATTTGAACTCAAGTCCTCCTGACTCCAGGGTTGGTGCTCTATTCACTGCGCCACCTAGCTGCCCCTAGCCACTGGAATTTGGGATGTTCGGGGTAAGACCCATTCTCTGAAAATACCACTTGGTAGCTGAATGGAGAGAAAGCTGGGGCAAGGAGACCAATTAGAAGGCCATTACAATAATTCAGGGGAGAGTGAGAACATAAACTAGGGTGGAGACTGTGTGCCTGGAGACAAGTGGACATGAATGAGACACATTGTGAAGGTATTAAATTGGGTTTCTGGGATGATGCTGAGGCTACATCCTGTGTGACTGGGAGGACACTAGCAGATAAGTTAAGAAGAGAGGAGGACTGGAGGATTGGGGCAGGTTGGGGAGAAAGAGAATAGGCTCAGTTTGGGATTGGTTGAGCATGGAGGGGTAAGATCTTTGTGAGGGGGTGTTGTTTCACTCTACATTTTGTATTATCTGTACTGAAGTGCCTGCCACATAGAATGACATCATGAATGTTTGCTGATTGGTTGATTTTGAAATGCTGAAGTAGACGACTTGGGTGCATTTCTTGATGGTATTAACCGTGGCTGGTATCAACAGCAGTTTTTAAGTTCTATCAAATGCTTCATTTGTCTGATTGCACTGGATCCTCAGATAAGCTGTGTGAGGAAAGTAGCATAAGCATTGCTGGTCTCACCTTAGAGCTGAGGAGATCCAGGCTCAGAGATGTCCTCTGCCTTGTACAAGGTCACCCTGCTGGCATGTTGTCTGAGAGGGGCTTTAAATCCACCCTCCTGATTGCAAAGCCAATATTCTTTCCTTGATGCTTCACTAACTCTTTTCAAATGGAGATATGTTCATTTCTATATCTGTATCTATACCTATGTATATCTATTTATATATGCACAACATATATATGTGATATATTTATGTGTGTATATATATATATACACAAATAAACATACATTTGCATATATGCATATGCACATATACATTATGTATATATGTACATATATTAATATTGTAAAAAGTTAAGAGACAACTAAGTGGAACAGTGGATAGAGTGCTGGCCCTGGAGTTAGGAGGACCTGAGTTCAAATCTGGCCTCAGAATTCAACATGTACTTGCTAGGTGACCCTGGGCTAGTCACTTAATCCCAATGGCCTCACCAAAAATAGAAAAAATGAAAAGAAAAAAAATTAAACAACTTATTTTATAGATTAATACGGTGGTAGAGCTGAAAAAGACCATAGAAGTTGTTTAGTTAACTCTATCATGTAGGGGAGGAAACTGAGGCTCTATGATTTGACCAGTATTTCATAGTTAATAAAATATTTGAATTAGAATCTGGATTCAAGATTTCTGACTTTATGTGTATTACTCTTCCTATAACGTTCTTACTGCTCACTCTATAGGAATATATGCACAGGTAGGTTTTTTGGTACATCACTCCTCCCCTGTGGGGGGGGGGAAACTGCTCTGATTTAATTGGCATGGGCAACTCCTGCTGCCGACATTCACTCTAGGAGTGCTGATCAGCAAATCTTCTGTAAATTATACATGATGGTTTGAGGAGGGAGGATGCACCAAGAAGGAGGAGGAGATCAGGAAGGGCTTCCTGTAAGAAGGGCCCAGTGATCTGAGCATTAGAAGGAAGTTAGGGATAGGAAGAGGAAAACGTGAGGAAAAAGGGCATTCAAAGTATGGGCTGAGAGACATGCCCAGAGTACTGGAAGTACTTCAAAGATTTGCTTGTGGTTAAACAGCATATTTAAATGTCTCCCTGATTCATAACACTGCCTCTCATGCGTGTGCACACCTGGAGATGTATGTATACACACAAACACACATATATACACATGTGCAGATATATCACATTGTATTGTACAATGTGTATGTTTTTATGTATATACATGCATATGCATTTGAATGTGTGTACCTATCCATGTTTTAATTATATGCAATGATCTTTCTTTTAATGAATTGTTTTCTCCACTTAGTTTTTGTACCTCCTTTTCCATTTGGTCGATTCTACTTTTTAGAGAGCTATTTCCTTCAGTGTACTTTTTTCAATTTGTCCATTACATTTTTAAAGGAATTGTTCAACTTTTCCTTTATCTCCCTTATTTGACTTTTCCCTCTTGAGGTCTTCCACGAAGGCTTTTTTGAGGTTTCAGATAGGGATATATTGATAATATTGTCCTCTCCTGAATTTGTGTTTTGAGATTCTCTTCTCACAAGATACTTTTCTATGGTCATTGCTTTACTTTGTTGCTTTTTACTCATATTGTTTGCATTTTTTCTGGCCTTAAAATTGATCTCTCCTTCTGGGGCACAGCCTCCACTGTCCCAGGCTTCTTGTGCTGAGGACAAGGGGCTTAGTTACTGGTTTTGTGTGCTGGGGTTCCAGGTGCTGGCAGCTGGAGGCTGGTAGCTTACTTGGTGTTGAGCTGGAGCTGGTGGTGGTGACTGGTGTGTGCCTGGTGTTGGTGTCTGCCTGCTCCACCACCTTGGGGCTCAGGATCTCCAGCTGGTTTGCTGAAGTAGGACTTGCCTTTGACTTGCTGGGATGCCTTCTGTCAGCAGCAAGAGGAAACTTTCCCTTAATGCCCTTAGCCTCCTGAGCTAAAAGACTGTTGTGTCCCATCTTTTTGCTGGTTCTACTATTTCAGGATTTTTCCTGGGGCAGTATTTTCTGGGTTTTTCAAGGTCAAAAAGGGAGGGTGAGAGTGACTTACTGCTTACTCTGTCATCTCAGTTCCTGGAAACTGAAATAGGTGACTTTCACATATCCTGTCTGTGAACCAATAGCTCCAGGAATAGCCGATGCAGCTGCTACTGCTGCTTTGGATTCAGTCACTCCCAAAGCCTGCTCCTGGTCTGCTGTGATTGGGGCGATATTAGCACACCTTGCACTGGATTGCACTTCTCTCACCCAGTTCTGACAGATCTCTCCAGCTGACCTAAATTGTCTCAGGTGTCTGTGGGCTGAGAAGTCTGGAAACTGTCACTGCAGCTGGTGATTCAGTTCCCCAAAGTCTGCTCCACCTTTGCTGGGGCCTGGTCTGCACTAGACCACCCTCTTCTCTCAGCCTGGTGCAATAGACCCTTCCTGTCAACCTTCCAGGTTTTCTTGGGCTGGAAATCTGCCTCCCTGTTTGTGGGTTCTGCCACACTAGAATTTTTTTAGAGTCACTTTTTAAGGGTATGTGGAGGTGTTTGGGGGAGAGCTCAGATGAGTCTCTGCTTTCACTCTGCCATCTTGGCTCCACTCCCCCACAGTGATCTGTCTTATACATTCATAGAATGGTAGTGCTGGAAGCAGCCTCAGAGATCACGTAGTTCAACCCCTTCATTTTACAGTTGAGGAAACTGAGGCTCAGAGTAATTATGTGACTTGTTCTGGACTTCATGGCTAGTTGGTGACACATTAGGGCTCTTTCCATTTCACCACCCTGCCTCACTCTGATATGGAACAATTCAATGATCAGCTACATTTTTCCTCCTTTGTGAAACAAAGATGTTTTTGAATTAATTGAGCACAAAAGAGTATCTTAGTCCCAAATGTTTTCATAGTTTGAGTTCCAGCAACTTGCTAGAGCCAAACCGGATTTTTCAAACCTGGCCAAAATGTTTGCTCTCAAACCAAAGCTAATCTTATAGTTTCATCCTGAATCAAATCCTTGTTTGCCAAGAGTACAGTCAGCTAAGGAAAAAAAATCACTTTTATAAAGAAAAGAAACCTTTTCTTACTTTAACCATTGTTTTTTACTATTTATCAATAGTCAATTCCATTTGGTAGTGATGTTTTACATCTTGAAAAATCTGTGACCCAGAATATGGCACCTCACTGTTGTTGTTTTGAGCAAGTCCTGGATACTACATTGATCCTGACCTCCTGAGTCCTATGGGGCAGGACAATAGAGTCATTCTGCAGTATCCTAACTAGAATCCTGCGTACCAGCACTTCTCCTATATGAAATCTTAAATATGAAAAAGTTCAGCATAGGGAATGTACTCCCCACGTGACTACTTAATGTTGACCTCTGCTGTTTTGAACAATTCTGGAGTTTCTTGTTGTTTTATGATCTCTTGGGAGCCTGTAGGGTTATGTCTGAGCGCAATGGCCTTGGTTCACTTTTCTTTGTTTTAAAATAATGTCGGTTAAGAGAATTTTATATTTTCTTTGATGATTTAGTGCTCATCTTTCCTTCTGGTTTTAGAATCCTTTCTGCTGATTTATCTCCCTATACTCAGAGTTTTTATCAATTTTTTTCCCCTTTAAATACATAGTGTTTCATTTGTTTATTTATTTGGTGGGGAGTGTTTCCACTTCAATCACTTTATGGCTCCTCCCCCTTTGCTAGTGGGTACCCTTTCAAAGCTATTCACTAAATACAGAAATCAGTCATTTTGTGGCTTCATCACCGTTGAAACACTAGTGAAAAGAAGAGGTCAAACAATCTGAACCTTCTTAGATCAGGGTAAGGGCAGAGGGGAAGTCATATTCTTGGCAACTTTCCTGTCCTTGCCGATGGTAACCTGTAAGCATTGACTCAGTGAGGTGAAAACTCATTCATACATTTCTGACTGCCCACACTGAGATGACTAATATCCCTAGGCTCTGGCTGGTTGCGAATTAGTCCTGCTCAAACGAGATAACATATGTTAAGTGTTTGATAAGCTATAAATTGCTATTGCCATACATAACAGATAATCCCCCAAGGAGTGATAGAAGTCAGAAGCGGCAATAACAGCAGCGGCAATGGTAGTAGTCACTGGGACCCATCAGTTATTAGTATTATTACTGTTTGGGTCAACTGCAATTTGTACTAACTGACCACTGGTACAGTCGACTTTTCTTGGCCTGTGGACTTGAGCTTATTTATGCACCTCTGTAAGTTAACTAAAGTATTTTATGCATTCTTTTTTAAAAGAAAAGGTGGTGCCTATATATTTCCAAGGTGAAGTTTGAATATCAAAATGTTCTGGGTGGGTAAAATCCATTTAACATGATGAGATCATGGGGTTCCAGATTTAGAGCTACAAGAGACCTTGTTGTTCAGTCATTTTCAGTTGTGTCTGATTCTTCATGACCCCATGGGGGTTTTCTTGTCAAAGATACTAGTGTAGTTTGCCGTTTCCTTCTCCTGCTCATTCTACTGATGAAGGACTGAGGCAAGCAGGGTTAAGTGACTTGCACAGGGTCACACAACTAGTAAATTTTTGAGACAAGATTTGAACTCAGGTCTTCCTGACTCCAGGCCTAGTACTGTATCTACTGTGCTGCCTCGCTGCCCTCAGAAGGGCCTTAGAGGCCATTTAATTCCACCCTATATCATGAAGATAAGTTTTCTTAGGATAATGGGTTTAGAACTAGGAGGAATTATAGAAGTTCTCTAGCCCAACCTTCTCATTTTACAGATGAGGAAACTGAGACTCAAAGAGGTTAAGTGATTTGTCTAAGGTCACATAGGTATTAAGTGATGGAACCAGAATTTGAACAGAGGTCCTCTAACTCACATTAAAGCCCTCTTTCCATGGAATCAAGTTGCTTCTCAGTTCTGTGCAAAGACCAAACTTTTGCTTCCTTCTATTTTTGCTTTGCTTCCTCCAACTTTTGCTTCCTTCCCAGGTTCCCTGTTCACTATCAGATTTGCTTAAATGCCTAATATGATTTATAAGTGATGGTAATTATTTCGGACCCAAGAGAGAAACCTAGACTGATTTGGAGTTAAAAGGATCAGGGCTCAGATCTCATCTTGACACTTACTACCTATGTGACTTTGAGCAAATTACGTATCCTATCTGGCCCTTGATATTTTCTTCTGTAAAACTAGGGGGAGGGAGTTGGGCTAGAGAGTATCTGTAGTGCTTTTCCAGCATTAAATCTATCATCCTATCAATATTGATCCACGTGGGCACAACTTTAGCATTGGTCAGACTGGACATCTTCTAGTCTACGCTGCCAGGGACAGGGGAAACATGGCTGAACTTTTGTGTAACTGGAGAATCACTCTCTAAACATCCTCAGGAAAGACTTTTATATGAGAACCTTTCCCCAGGAAGATCTGTGCACATGTCCCAGTCATAATAAACAAGACGGGAAACAATGTCAAGTGTGCTGCCTGCAGTGGACACCCAGATGCAATCAGTCATCAGTAAACACTTATTAAGCACCTACTATATGCCAGGCACTGTTGGCACCCAGATCAATCAATGAACATTTAGCACCTACTATGCGCCAGGTGCTGTGCTAATTACTGGGGATGCAAAAAAGGCAAAAGATAGTCCAAGTCCTCAAGGAGCTTACAATCTAATGCGGAAGACAACAAGCAAACAAATATATACAAAGCTAGCTATGGACAGGATAAATAGGAAATAATCAACAGAGGGAAGGAACTGGAATCAAGAGGAGTTGGGAAAGGCTTCTTGTAGAGGGTAGGATTTTCACTGGGATTTGAAGGAAGCCAGAAAGCCAGGAGGTTGAGATGAGGAGGGAGATGCATCAACTTTTCAGATCAATTTTAACAAAAGGATGAATCGATGCCCTGGTCGGCAAATAATGGCACATTGTTGGTTTTTATTTTTGTGAAGTAAGGCCAATATTTTGGGTGCTGTGCTCAGAGATGAAGAATTGGCTGCAAAGCCCTTTTTGGTCCCTGGATGGATGAATGCCAACCCTGCCCAGAGCCAGACTGGAGCTGACCCTCCCATACAAAAGAAAAAGACATTGAAACCTCTAATCCAAGTAATAATCACATAGACTATACACCTTCTTTAACAAGCCAAGTCTCAGGACCTGCCCAGGGAACTTATGGTATGTCTGATAGATTACTCAACCTAGTGCTGCCAAACTAGAGAATCATTTGACTGGTTTCCCCTCTTGAGTGTTGAGCAGATTTTAATTATATGCCTGTGAAATTGAAGTCTGTTATTTACTATGAGATAATCAGGGAACCTCAACTACTGAATTGTAAGCACTGCAAAGGAGCTGCTCATTTATTGCAAAGATCAAATGTTTGAGAAAAATAGCAGAGGGGTCAGAATTTTTTGCTAGATTCGATGAGCTCAGTCCCTGGCAATTAAGAACAACATGGCTGTAAGGGATAAGTTGAGACTCAGGAAGGTGGAGTGAGGATGAAGAAATACTCTTCTTCCCAGATCTGGTAGATACAAAACCTGAGTATGAACTGTGAATGGCATTATTTTTCAGTGGTTATCTAGTAGAGCCATAACTAGGACTTTTTACCTCTGGGAGAAATTAATTTGGGATCAGGCAGGGGGATAGTAGACATGATGACATCTGGAGATGCTGTTACTCCAGGAATGAGAAGGGGCAACCTATGCCCCCAGTATCCTAGCCCTTGGACTTCACAGGTAGTCGCAGTAGTGCTGAAGGGAAAGTAGGTGCTGAGAGTCACCATGGCAACAGGAATCTGGAAGCAGTAATCCAGAGACAGCCATATTCTGGTACATGTTTAACAGATGGATCTCCAGAAAAAAATGCCCAGGACCCACTTTTAAGTTTATTCTGAATTATTAACATTTTTCTTTATCAATTTCTTAATTTTAAAAACCAACAAACCAACCAAACATCAAGCTCTGATTTGTGGCAGTTGGTAATTTCTAAGATTTAAATGCTGAAATGTAATTTTACAACTGGCTTTTGTGAGTGGGGATGAGCTGGGTCCTGCACATCCCTACAAGAAGTGGCTGTATGAAACAGTGGCACTGACAGAGACCTTTGAGGCCAGGTAATGGTGGGATGGTAGGTACCAAAGTGCCATATGCTCTCCCCTTCCCCCTCCATAGTAAGGCTCTGCACCAAAACCCATTATAGCTTAGGAATGTATATACTTACAAAAATATATTTCTCTTAAAGACATCTCATTTCAAGGATACAGCCTGTGTTGATATTACTATATATTATTCCTGTAGGATCAGAGATTTAGAGCAGGAAGAACCATTAGAGTTCATCTAATTCAAAGCCATCATTTAAGTGATTAAAACAAACCAACCAACCCCCTCAAAAAAACAGAAAGACTGAGCTCTTTGCCCCAGGTTATATAGACAGTAAACAGAGGAAGTAGAATTTTAACCCAGGGCCTCAATCTCTAAATTTGACACTCTCTCCATTTTCCTTCTCATATAGATCCTAGAGCCCCCTTACAGCCTGAGAATGAACCAGCTGAACTCTCCAAGGTCCTTAAGCTCAGGAGACCCCTTTCATAGTCTAGTAGATGGAATTAACTTAGAATCAGGACAACCAGGATTCAAATTCTGATTCAGACACTTAATTGCTGTGTGACTTTGGGCAAGTTACTTTAATCTCTCTGAGCCTCAGTTTATCCAACTGTAAAATGAAGAGGGTTAATTTTGATGATTTCTAAGTTCCCTTACAGTTCTAAGTCTACGATCATTCCTATGACTCCTGACCTTGAGGCTGGAAAAGAAAGCTATTATTATGGCCTCAGGCTTCTCATTAATGGAGCGGAGGGAGGTAGGAAAAGAGGGGCAAGTCCCATAGCAAAGAGAAGAAGGCTGCTTTATACCCTAAACAAAACTGAGCTCCAGGATCTACCCTGTCCCAGTTGCCCATACCTGAGAGTGGGCATGCCCATATGAATACCCATAAGAGACCTAGGGCCTGTTGTAAGGATGAACTAAGTGTCACCAAGTCCTTGGGGAAATCCCAGATGACAGGAAGTTTCTAAGGTCAAGATTCTCTGTTTTTACCATATCCCTTTTTTTTACATTCACCTCTCTTTTAAAATTTTTTTTTCTGGAAAACTTTTTATTGTAGGTGGAATGGGACACAGCTGGACACAGTAAGTTGGATGATTCCAATTTTGTTGGCAACATCTAATGCATCATAGTCTGGAGCAAGATGGACATAGACCTTCTTCTCTCCATCAGGCCAGATCAGTGTGTTGACTTTGGCCACATCGATGTCATACAGCTTCTTTACAGCCTGCTCGATCTGATGCTTGTTGGCATTGCCATCCACAATGAAGACTAGGGTGTTGTTGTCCTCAACCTTCTTCATAGCACACTCAGTGGTCAAGGGAAACTTAATGATGGCATAGTGATCAAGCTTCTTTCTCTGAGGGGCACTTTTCAAAGGGTATTTGGACTGCCTTTGAAGTCTTAGTGTCTTGGGTTGCCGGAAGGTGGAGGATGTTCAGATCTTCTTCTTTTTGTGGCTATGGACACCCTTCAACACCACCTTCTTGGCCTTCAAAGCCTTGGGCTTGTCTTGGGGGAGACAATGGCTTCCTTCTTTGCCTTCAGCTCCATCTCAGGGGAAAGGGATCTCTTTTAAAATATTATGCTGTTCATTAACCACTTGTTTCTCTGTTTAGAGACTTCATGGCTCTTAGGAAAGCAATTGCTCCAGACAGGAATGAGATGAACCAAACAATTTTGCCACTTTGATTCTGAAAGCAAAAATAATATTTCAGAGAAGGCAGGAGCACCAAACAGTGAGTACTTTGAGGAGGAGCCCAACTCTGCTACAGAAAGGCTGAGCATAGACTGGAGCTGTGGAGAGTAGCCCAGGAGAAACTTTGTGCCTATAAAGAGGGATCATCTCACTTTCTATTTCTGCCTCTGCTCACAAAGAAAATTCTGGTCTTTCATCATGGGCAACTATTAATTCTCACAAAGTTATCCTGTATCTTTTATCTCCCTAGATAAAGTGTTTTCTCATAACTTCTAATAACTTGTGATCTGCCCTCCTCCCCAGGATGATTTTTAAAAAATAAATCTTTATTGATATCTTTTGTTTTTATATAAACTGTACTTCCCACTGTATCCCCACTACCATCCCTGCCCTTAGGGCTATCCCTTAAAACAGAGAGCCAAAAGAAAAAAAAAGAATGGGAAAAACACTTAGCAAATCCAAGCAATATGTTGACCCAGTCCAATATGATATCCAGTGTTCCACATCCATGAGACCATAGCTCTTCAAAGAAATTGGTGGGGGGAAATGTCTTTTCATGTCTCTTTGGGATCAAGTTTGGTCATGATAATTTTGTAGCATCCAATTTTGATTGTTTTGTTGTTATTCTTTACATTTCTATTGTCATGCTCATTGTATATATCCTTATATGTTGGTTCTACTTACTATAATTTGCATCAGTTCATATACATCTTTCAATGATTCTTTGTATTCTTCCCATGCATCGTTTATTAGAGAACAGTGATATTCCATCATCTCTGTGTACCACAATTTATTTCAACATTCTTCAGTCAATGTGTAACCCTGATTTTAAACACCCACTTAATTTTGCAGTATTTGGATTCAGGTTCCATGCTCACAAAGTAAGAGAGATATGAAAGAAAAAATGACAGTGGGGCATGGACCTGGTTTTCAATTCTTCTTGTCTGTTTTTGCTATTTACTAAAACACAAGGGAAAATTAATAGAAAATGACTCAATTAGGACCACAGGTGTATAATATAATGAGTATGGTCATATGTTACAGTTTTGTCAATCTGCTTTTACCTTCTCTTTTTGTTTTTCTTTATTATGAGGGATTGTTCTCAGGATAGAGGAGAAGAAAGGAATATGTTGTAAAATAAAGGTAATCTAAAACTCAAGATATCAATGAAAATGTTTAAAAGAAGAAAGAAAATATGCAGATTACATAGGGTAATCCTGTGTGGACAGTGGGTGGGGTTTTTGATGCTGTCAGAGGAACTGAGTTTAAATCTTGACTCTGCTCACTACCTGTGTGACTTTAGGTAAGTTGCTTAAATTTTCTGTGCCTCAATTTCTTTATATATAAAATTGCGATGATCACATCCCACCACCATTACATGGTTCTTTCTACGTCTAAGTATCTTTTTACAAATCTCTCATTTAATCCCAATAATAACCTTTGTGAGGCAGGGAGAACAAATAATGACCTTGGGTACAGGTATTATTAAATGCAATGTTTTGAAGAACCTTAGAGACCTCTGATAACAATTAGAAAATAGCTCTTTTTGAAATAACAAAGGTAGGAGGCTAATGCCTAGCCCTTCTATTATGACTAACTTCTTTGTCTGTGGGGCCCCTGAGTCTCTGCCACATCTTCCTTCTTCCCCCCTCCCCAGTCTTTCCAAGATAATAAGGCTGAGCAGTAACTAAGACTGTGGTTTGTTCTATATAATTTACAGAAAGTTATAAAGCCATAGTGTGAATCATACATGGTGATAAGGACTGACCTTGTAATTTCATTGGTATAAGGAACTATCAACACCTTCACTCTGGCTTTCCTGGGCTCACGCAGCCCTCAAGTATCAAAGCTGGGATTTGAATCCAAGCACCTAGGCCACCTAGTCCATTTGTTGAATGATGCTGGCCCTCTTACATGGTGTAAGCTAACTTTTTAGGGCAGCTAGATGGTATAGTGAATAGAGCTCTGGATTGGGAGAAATGGAGATTTATTATTATAGTTCAAATATGGCCTCAAACACTAGCTGTGTGACCCTAGGCATGTTGCTTAATTCTGTTTTCCTCAGTTTCCTCATCTGTAAAATGAACTAGAGAAGGAAATGGCAAACCAGTCCAGTATCTCTGCCAGAAAAACCACAAGGAGGGTCACAAAGAGATGGACGAGGTTGAAATGACTGAACAACAACAACGTCTCAAGAATATCATATATTGAGTTCCATAAAAGATGATAGAGGTCACTTTATTTAACTTCTTCATTGTACAGAGGAATTTGAGGAAGTGATTTGCCCAAGCTCACATAGATAATAAGCTATTGAGCTGGAATTTGAAATCAGGTCCTGCCTCCAATTCGAGATACAAAATTCTACTCTGATTCCTCACATTTCATTTTATTTCCCAAAACTGATACAGCAAAGTCAGTAGCACTAGTGAGGTGAGAGGGATTCTGGGGACTGATAGCGAAGGCCACCTTCTGATGAATGGACATCTCTGGCAATGTCTGTAGGTTGGACCCTAACTATTCCTTCTATGTCTGTGGGTACCATGAAGAGAAAGCTGTGTTGGCTGGTATCTATAATGCCACACCCTGGACCTGCTGTGAATAAATTTCCCAAATCTTTTAGACAGAACCCAGGCATTTCTTGAAGTTGCATTGCGAAAGAATCATGTAGGATGCCTGGCATATTGTGTACTGAAAACCTTCATTAGGGATGCAGGCACTTTAGAAGTCAGTGACTCATATGAGATCCAGAAATAGTCCTGAGGAAAATTGCTTTGATGTAATTTTTTTCTCAGAATGTCATATTGAATACTTATCATCTTGGCAGAAATGTGTGACATGGATTGTATCTTTTATAACCCTGGGAGGGATGTTCTGTTACTACTTCACCAGGTCACTGAGTCAAGGAAGCACCAGATTGCTAAGGAGGGCCTGCTTAAGGAATAAGGGAGAACACAAGACCTTCTCCTATTCCTCAGGAAATAGTCAATTATTGGAAATTTTCCCTAACGGTAGCCAGTAAGCTGCTTTTGTTAAATGAATGAAAAAGCATTTATTGAATATTTCCTACATGCCAGGTACTGTGCTAAGCCCTGAGGGGAAAATATAAAAAGAGAAGACTGTCCCTATTCTGAAAGAGCTTCTATTCCAATAAGGGAGGACAGCATGGGGAGTGGTGACCACAGAAGGGACCTCTAGTCTGGGAAGTCACAGAAATGGTGAGTGGTGTTGTAGTGTTCTCCGGTGAGAGGCAGCATGGCATACTCTATAAGGGACTAATTTTGGAATCAGAAAATCTAGGTTCAGATCCTGTCTCTGATGCATAATGGTTGTGTAACCGGTTGTATAAACAAGTCACATAAACGCTCTGTGCCCCAGACAACTCTCTTAAGATTAAACATCACCAATTATAAGTTTCTCTTCTGCATTGTGAGAAAAGGAGAGGGAGACACAGAGAGACAGAAATGGGGAGAAGAAAGAGAGGGAGAAGAAAGAAGAGGAAGGGAAGGAGGGAGGAAGAGAGAGACAGAGACAAAGAGACAGAGAGACACAGAAACAGAGAGACACAGTATGAGAGAGACAGATAGACAGACAGAAAGACACAGAAAGAGACAGAGACAGATACACACAGAGAAACATAGAAACACAGAGACAGAGAAGAGGAGAGAAGGGAAGGGAACAGGAGAGGAGAGGAAAGGAAGGAGGGAGGGAGAGAGAGAGTGAGAGACAGACAGAGACACAGATACACACACATATACACAAGACTGAGAGTTTCTATATCACTGATGAAATTATATGCTTGAAACACAAAATTTCACTGATATCCCTCTAACCTAATAAATTTCTGAAAATTTTTGAGCTCAAAGAACTGTGCTATGAATAGTTCAATTAGTGTAACTTAATGAATAGTCCTATGACCCAGTATATTTTCGGAGGGAGAAAACAGCCAAGTGATTCTGATGAGCTTGGATTTGGATCGCTGCTGGCTGAGTGCTGTACATGCAGTGTACAGTCTAAAGTAGTCTTGAAAAAAGTCATTTTATGGTCACATCTCTTATAATTCACCCAGTGATTGCTGTTATTGAGAGACCAAGCTAAAGCTCTGTGACAAATGGCTTTCATTCATCTTGACAGGGTAGTATGATGGAGAGACCTCAGAACTTAAGAGTTATAGGGTCCGAATCTGAATCTCAACTCTGCTCCAGTCCTATGAATTCTTTGAGGCCTGAGCAGTGGATAGCGAGCATTAGCTGACCCTCTTACCATCATGCCTCTGTGGAGCTGTGATCCCCTCACCTTGGTTAATCAAGTGTGGCTGCACTTGAGGACTTAGAGGACCACACGTGGCCTCAAGGCCTCAGGTTCCATGCCCCTGGTTAGGGTTAGTCCCTCCAATGACACAAGTCACAATCTATCTGTGTTCATGCATACTCTTATTCTTGTCTAGTTCCTCCTCTAAATCCTCCACAAGGAGTCCCCTGGACCATCACTAGGTGACTAGGTCATGCTTAGATACCAATGGAACACATCAGCCTTTTTAAAGAAAAACTGGCTCTTCCTTGTCTTGCTCTTGAGGGCTGCTTACCTCCTTTTCTGCTCATGCCCATTGTAGCAACCACAGAAGTAGTTTATAGAAATTTGGGGGGATCATAGAATTCTAGCTTTAGAGGTGGCAGGGACCCCAGAGGTATTCAGATCCAACACCCTGATTTTATGGATTAGTAAACTTAGTCATAGAGGATAAATGACTTGCATAGGGTTAAACAGAGGAATACAGTGTTTGAGGTAGGATTCAAACTAAGGTCTTCCTGACTCCATACCCAGGCTTCTATCCACTATATGGTCACCATTTTATTAGGCAGCTAGATGGCACAGTAGGTGGAGTGCAGAACTTTGGACTTAGAGAGACCTGAGTGTGAATCCTTCCTCCAATTCCTGACTTGCTGTGTGACCCTGGGCAAATCATTTGATCTTTCTGTTCCTCAGTTTCCCGATCTGCAAAATGACTGGAGTAATAGCATCTGATTCACAAGGTTGTTATGAGCATCCAATGAGTTAACATGTCGGAAGTACTTTACAAACCTTAAAGTACTATATAAGTCTTCTTCCCTCCTCCTCTTTTTCCTGCTTATTCTTTTTTCCTCTTTCTCCTTCTTTCTTCTTTTCCTCCTCTTCTTCCTCCTCTTCCTTATAGTAATCATCATTATGATCAATATTATATATTTAGAATTTATATTTTTTATAATTTATATGCATTATTATTATCATTGTTGTTATCTCCAAATAGTGAAGATTCCCTCATGTGGTTTACCCCATTGTCTGAAGCCTTGCAGTAAGAGGTAGGATGAAATGTCCATGGGTAAGTTATTGCAAAGGCTTACAAAGGTTGACACCAAGGCCTGGCATCTTTTCATTTGTTATTCGTGTCTGTTTTCCTTGGGGGAACTATGGAATATCTATGCCTTGGTGCGCTGGCTTTACTACAAACTCTTCTATTTGGCCACAAATCCATCACTACTGTGACCCAAAGGGATGATTGGTACTGGGGATGTCATAGCTGTGCATACTTCATAAAAATGTTACAGCTTTCTTTCTTCCTCTATTTCTCCTTCTCTGCTGATGCTCCTTTTAAGGGACAAGGAGATGGATCCAAAAGACCCTAACCCAGTTCCCTCTAATTAGCCATCCTGAGTGATAAAAGGACATTTCCTTGGCCAGAAGCCTGGACATATCCCACCCAAATCTGTATCCTCACTAAGTTTAACAAGTTAGATGTATGGGTCACTTGTTAATGACATGTCTCCAGTTCCAATCCCAGATATCAGAAGGTTTTCTTAATCAGTGGTCTGTGTTGGTGAACTGAGAGTCTTTGGCCCAACTGCAACTTGGAAGGCTTTTAGGATTTGGAAGGGCTCGCAGCCCATGTCCTAAAGAGGGAGGGGAAGGAGAGCAAAGTTCTCAGTTGGAACACTAATGAAAGCTGAATAAGATGAAACAACTTCAAAAAGATGTACAGCCAGCATTTGAAAAGTACACTCCTTTGGAGGTGGCCAGGAACTCTCGCCTCATTAGGCAGCTGAGAGTCAGGTCACTTTTTGGAGCCGACTGACGCTGCTGCATGAGATGTTTACCTTAAAGAGCATTCAGGCATCTCTTACCCCAGATGGGTTTGGAGGAATGTCCCTGTTTGCTAATTATCAAATTCTTGCATCTTGAACAAAGGGAGCTGTTGTTAAACTCTGGACCTCTTGGATTCAGGCCTCAGAGTGACTTCAGAAACTGGAGCATCAGCAGAGGGCAATGTGGCTTTGTACTTAGGGCATGTTGGGTCTGAGAAGTCAGACTGCACAGGCCTTATGTGTAATGCTTAGTGGGCAGAAAGCCACTGTCTTGGATTTCCCTTCTAAAGGCACTTTGATGATACTCCCCCAAAAGAAATGTGTTTTTGTCCAAAGGCAAAGATTGCTGTGGTTATATGAGCTTCTCTAGTGCTCAAAAGCCAGTATATCTCCAAATTTCCATATGCTCACAGGAATCAGTTTTGTATTGCATTAGAATCTCTCTCTCTATATGAACATTAAGGAGCCTGGATGAACAAAGGCTCTGACTACTCCTACTACTCACTTTGCACCCTGGTGTGAATTTAAACTCCCCCAATTTCAAAGTCCCGGCGCCATTTTCCAAGGACAAAAGTCATGGACTCTTAGTAGTGGTCTTACTTTCACTGGAAAGTAGTGTTTTACTTTCTGGTTAGAGATGCACCTGTTATGGTGGTTATACTGCTGAAACAAGAGAAAATAAAGCTGATTTCAAAGCCATGTGCTTGCTGAAACAGGTCATATGGATGGGAGAAAATGAGCCAATAGCTATGAGTTGCCTTAATCTTTGCCTGCCATCATCATCACTACCACCACCTTCATGGTCTTCACACTATCACCATCACCACCACCACCACCACCACCACCACCACCATCAAAAAGCACTTTATCTCCTAAGAAACTAGTTCTATTTAAAGGCTAGAGTTCTGTTGGGTAGAGCTTGATCTCTGGGAAAATGTGAGATAGTTAGAATTTGTCTTCAGCATCATCTCATCACTTCTGTCCTCGGCCACATCTTCTTCAATCCAGAGACACTGGCCTCCTGACTGTTCTACCAATAAAGCACCATCTCTGTGCTCTGGGCATTTTCTTTGACTGTCTTCCACTACTGGGATGTTCTCCCTTCTCATTTCTGCCTATTGCCTCCCCTGGCTTCCTTTAAGTATCAACTAAAATCCCATCTTTTACTGAAAGCCTTCCCCAATCGCACTTAGTTCTAGTGTCTTTTCTTGGTTAGTTATTTCCTATTTATCCTTTATGCAGCTTGTTTTGTATATATTTGTTTGCATATTATCTCCACCATTAGACTGTAAGCTCCTTAAGGGCAGGTCCTTGAGGCCTGGCATAGAGTAGGCACTTAATTGATTGACTACTTCATTAGCTGCCATACTGTCAACAAGTACCTTTCAACCCTTTCCAGCTGTGGAATCATAATCGGATTAACAGTCATTGCTCCTGGAAAAGATGTAAGTCTATTTTCTTATGACTCCATTCACCCTCCTGTACTTTTCCATACCAAAATATTGTTCCCTGGCTATCATTCCTCTACATGCATTATCTCCTCCCATTAGAATGTGAGCTCCTCGAGGCCAGGTACTATCTTTAATTTTATATTTGTATGTTCCTCATTTAACCCAGTGCTCAACACATAGTTAGGTGTTTAATAAATATTTTTAATTGATAACACATTCATTCATTCATTCATTCATCCATTCATTCATTCGTTCCTTTGTTAGTTCTCTTTCCTTGATACTATCACAGGATGCCCTCATATTGCCCCTTAGTCGTCCAGGGCCATTTTGGTACCTGTCTCCTCAAAACAGAGTTCTATGTGCTCAATTTTCCTCTGGTTTCTCTGCCTCCCTCCACTTAGATATAATAGTTTTTTGTCCTTTTCAGGAAATTAGCCTGTTTAATCAGGTTTAATTATCCCTACTCTCAGCAGGTCCACTCTATCTGTCCCAGATGTAGTTGGAAGTTCCCCTCCTTCGTCCCCTGTTTTGGTCATGTGATGGCAGAAAAAATTTATAATAAGCAATAATGTAAGGAGTTAGTTGTTTTCAGAGGAACTATAGAAAGTTTATATCTAGCTACTGCCCAGAACCACCTTCTTGTATTGGCTCCAAAGTGGGGAAGGGAGGAAACAACATGTCCCACCTTCTCCAATACTCACAGTGTCCATAGGATTTGAGCTGGAAGGAATCTTGGAGGTCCTGTAGTCTTCCCATGCCCCATGTATTTAACATTTGTGGACACTGTGGTCAACCAAGAGAGCTGCGGAGCTTCAGAGATTTGAACCCCCTGACCCTCGCTCCTGTCACTTAGATAGTTGAAGTGTCAATTAGCGTTAGGCTGAGTAATGATGGCTTAAAAACTAGGATACTGGTAGAAAGAGGGAGAGTGGACTTCTATTTTGGAAGTTCTATTAGTGTAGAATCCTCAAATATAATTCAACCTCCCATATGATACATTTGCATTTTAACAAGTTTTTTTTTAAACAATACTTTAGTCCAAAGGGATGAGCTAAATGGTGGGAATTACTGGTATTCTAGTAGGACAATAGAACTTTGGGAGTGCTGTAAACTTTTACATTCTTATAGCCATTGGTATATCAGCAGAGGCAACCTGTAAGTAGGGCTAGGATTTGTTCTGTGAAGTCTGGATTCAGTCAAAGGGCTGCACTTGAGGACCTAGAGGGCCACATGTGGCTTTGAGGCCACAGGTTCCCCAGCCCTGATCTATACTGATACGCTAATGGATATTGAACTTGATAAGCAAGTCAAATTTGGTGAATGGATTCTATTTTTGGGGGTGGGGAAGTGTCTTCTTGTAATTTCATTGGCACTGGGACCTTCCACCATGGAAACTCCTTCCACCAATGCCAATCTGGGGCATTATATATTTACTATCTAAGTTTTAGTTTTAGAAAGCTGACTAAGGCACTTAGGAGGTTAAATAATTTGTGAGAGGTTGCATCATTGGTATGTGTCAGAAGTAAGACTTTAAAATGAGATCTCAGAAGTCTGCCTTCTATTTCCTACATCAGAGGCTACCATTGCTGAATTGCAAATCCCTGGAAATAAAGGAGGGAGTGAGAGGGGAAGTCTCAGTGGGGAGGGGACATGGTCAGGGTCAGTGTGTTGACCTCAGGAAGTTGCTGATCCTCTCCCGGAGGAGGAGAATTTCAATCATGCAACCTACATGCATTTTCAAAAAGGACTGGAGTCAAATGGAGCTGTGTTCCAAATGTACAAAATTTGATGTTACAATAACACTTTCAACACAGTTCCTGTCCTTTTAAAATTCTGATTTGGAGGCTCATGCCTCTCCCAGAAGAGGAATTACTGAGCATTCTGAGAACTGCTATTCTGGCCTGAGTGTGACCTGGACAGTCTTCATTCCATGAACTGAAACCTGTCACAACCAGTGCAGAGGTCTTCTTAAAAAGAGGCATGGGGGTGGCAAAGGGAGATTTCTGCTGCCATACTTTTTTCTCTCCTCTCAGATATTATAAATAGCTGTGTTTCTCTTGAATTATGGGAAAGACATTTCCCTGAAATGTCATTCTGGGCTTTCTATTTCAAAGTATCCTAAGATTTCTTAAAAATAGCCAGTCCAATGGCCTGATGAAGAAGTCAGTAGGTTGCTATTGATTGGAGGCCTATCATTTCTTTTAGAATAGTGGTCCAGCACAGCAAAGCACAGTGAGGTCTTATCAAAACCTTTATAATTAGAATTTTCAATGTTTGTTTTCAGGTAAAATGTAAGTCTGACTGCAAATAGTTATTTCTGATTGTTTAAATGATAGACTTTTCTTTGTAAAATACATCAGACAATTAGAGCCTCCATTTATTCATGGAGCCTTCTGTGTGTAAAGCACTGTGTAGGTACTGGCCATAAAAGGACAAGAGAAATTTAAAACACTTTTTCTTTTCTTTCTTTTAAAAAATCAATTAATTTGTTTATTTTTATATAAGTTTTCACTTCACTTTTATAAGATTGTGAGTTCTAAATTTTCCCCATTCCCTTCCCCCTCTCCCAAAGATGGTATACAATCTAATATAGACTATACATATACAATCATATTAAACATATTTCCACGTTAGTCAAGTTGTGAAAGAAGAATAAGAACAAAAGGGAAAGACCACAAGAAAGAAAAAAACAACAAAAGAGAAAATTCTATGCCTTGACCAAGAAGTCTTTATTTTTCAAGAAGTTTAATTTTTCTGTTCTTGGGGAGGGGATGATACAATGTACATACAAAAAATTAAATACAAAGAAACAGACAATTCATACCAAATGATTTCCTAGATCCACGAGTACCATTAACTGTAGAGAATGGGATTACTTTGTGTAGGGAACGGCACATGAGTTAGTTCTCAAAGGAAGCTCAGGATTTTAAAAGGTAGAGGGGAGGCAGAAGGACATTTCTGGCATAAGAGAAAGCCTGTTCAAAGGCATGGAGTTGCAGGATGAAATGTCACATATGGAGACTAGCAAGGCCAGTTTGATCGCAAAGTAGTGCACAACAAAGATTAATATGCAATGTGCCAGGAAAGGTAGGTTGGAGCCAAATGGTGAAGTGCTTTAAATGGAAAACAGAGGAATCGATATTTTGTCTGTGAGGTGCTAGGGAGTCACTGAATCTTATTGAGCAAGATGGTGGCACGGTCAGACCCGAGCTTTAGAAATATTACTTTGGCAGCTGTATGAAGGATACATAGGAAAGGGGACAGACAAGAGATCATATCCTTCAGGGACACTCTTAGGAGCACATATTTCTATTCTAATGCCTCTAAATATTTCAGTGGAATAATACAATGGAGTCATGGACCCCAAACATTCCTTTTCACTCAGCAATTCAATGTCATAAGCCTCTGCCAGGTTCCCTTTCTATGCAGACACTACCTATGCTTGGTGGACAGCCAAGAATAATAGATCCAATTCAGTTTTTTCTGCCCATTAAGCAATGTGCCCTCTCCACCCTGCCGCTCTCTCCCCCCCTTTCTCTGTCCCTCCCTCTCCCTCTCTTTCCCCCTGCGCCATCTCTCTCCCTTTCTCTGACTCTCTCTGACTCTGTCGTTTCCTTCTCAGTCTCCTCTGTCTCTCTCTCTCTCTTTCTTCCTCTCTGTCTCTCTGTCTCTATTTCTGTCTCTGTCTCTCTTCTCTCATTCAACAGTCCAGTTTTCTGTACATTTTAGTCAATCTTTAAATAAAATGATTGTTTTCTCCTGGAATATTTTTTAGAAGAAAACTCTCAGTAGTATTTCTGGCTTCATCACATGCCATCAAAAGCTCTGTTGTGGCCCTGTGATGAAGACAACTTAACAGAGGGGCCCTTTGATAGATAAAAATTGGATGTTCAGCAATTGCTGTTGTTTTTTTCTTTTTTTAACTCTGAGATTGCCCAGCATTGCAGTTTTGGAAACAATTTACTCTTTTCTTTGGGTCCATTTCTCATCTCCTTCAGCAGCCTCAGGAGACATGAAACAGACCCTGTGTTTCTGTTTCAGCAAAGCAGATGACATTTATGGCTCTGCTTGAAGGAGAGAGAGGTGTATTGACTGACTTGAATTTTCATTTTGCAGCTGAAACTGTGATGTGGGCTTCTTACAAATTTGCTTAGTCTTACTTCAGGCTCACCTTTTTCTTACCCCATCTCCTTTAAAAATCCTAGTAGAAAGAAAGCAAAGATCCAACATATGTGCTGGACTTGGATTAAGAAAATCTGATCCTGGGGATGTGGGGTGGGGAGGGAAGGGAGAGTAAGAAAAGAAATGTATGACTTGAATTCCACATTGCCATGAATTGCAGTATATTCAGAACTATTCATTCTCCATTTTAATATTCTGATGAAGCCATCATGAACAAAAGTGACCTTTCTTGGTTGCCTATTTATTTCTGAACTTTTCTTCTGCTATTGTTTATTTTATTTTATTTGAACCCAAGTAGCTTATAATGCAACTGAAACCAGATGTTTTCCATTTGGAGGGGACTTGCCCGACAGTAAAGGCTTGGCTTGGTTTGTAGTAGAACAGGGGTTTGTGCCCTTAATGTCACTATGCATTTAATCTATGAGAAGGAAGGCTTGCCTTTAAGTACCATAACAACGCTGGGTGGATGGACTTTTTCCTAATGGTAATGAAAGAGTGTTTGCCTTGAAATGCTATCAGCACTGATTTCACACTCCTCTGCACTGGCCTCCTTCCCATTTTTAAAATCACTCAGTTTCTATTTTTATAGGACATTCTTCCCCTATCTTTCTGTTGGTTCATAGAAGGGGACACTGCCTCCACTATTAGGTGTACAGTTTTCAAAATCCAAACTGCCCGTGGGGGAAGTAAGCCTGCTGTGAGGGCTTGTTGCCCCAGAAGGAATTGTCACCCCCAGTGGGACTGCAGCCCATCTACTGTCCTGTTTCATTTCTTTGGCACACAATAGCCTGGACCACAAGACAGCAGGCCAAGGTTTGGATCTCATTTGTGATTACAAGTGGCAACAGTGCTATTATTGTTGTTCATCCTTCATTCTTGAAGAGGACCAATAATTTCAGGACGGGTAGCCATCGAAGCAATGGACTCACTGTTCAGCTTCAATTTTGTTGGAACAAGAGCAGGAAGAGCAGAAGAGAAGAGATGAGTGAGAAGGGAGTGAAAGTGAGAGACCACACGCAAGGGACAGAGGAAGGCGAGAATTGGTCAAACAAAAGTACTATTTTGACTATAATTGGATTCACATTCAGGAACCAACCTGTTCACAGACAGGCAGGTCTGTAGAGTTAAAAAAAATACATTAAGTATGTTATCTAAGTGGAAATCTGTTCATTCATTCAAGAAACATTTATTAAGGACTTCCTATGTATTAAATACTGAGGGAGACATAATTATTTTCTCTGACTTTCAAATTCATGGAAAGTTCTCAAATCTTGTCCTATTATTACTGTGTTCACAAAATCTTCTAATAGGTTGAATTTTTTTGATAATTTGAATTATCTGCAGTAAGAAGAAATTATTATACACATAATTCCCAGCCTTCTTCAAATGTGCACTGATTGTCTACATTTTGGTAGGCCTCATCTGAACCTTGTCCATGATACCTTTTTTTTTCCCTCTCAGGTGAGAAAGTTTCTACAGGCTAAGAAAAGGATCAGAAGCAGAATAAAAGCATTGGTGGAACTAGAAGGGGCCTTGGAGATCATTTAGCCCACCATCTCATATTGTAGAAGAAACTGTGACATGAAGGCATGGAATCATTTACGGGTGGAATGTGGACCAGACCCAAGCTGGCTAGCTCCCAACGTAGGATTTTCATACTGAACCACACTGTCAGCAACACAGCTATGCCCATCACTGTGTACTCATACAGTTTTACTAGCTTAACAGGGCACCAAGCCTTTTGAAACACTGTGTGTGTGTGTATACATATATATTCACACAAACATACGTATATATACACATACAACACACACTATATATAAACACACATGTATGTATTAGTGACATTTATGTCTGCATATATGCATGTGAGCTTATTACATAGACTATACAGCATACATTATATGTAAACATATATACACATATTACATGCATGTACACAAAGTATTCTAAAAGCCTCAGAACCACATATATGTACAAATATACATGCAATGCACATATATTATATGTATATCTACACAATATGATATACAACACATACTGTATATAAACCTATATACACATATCTCATACATGCACACAGTGTCCCCAAAGTCTTAGTGCAATATGTATAAATATACATATGTTATATACGTATATTATGTATCATCTGCAACATACCTATTCTATGTAAACATAAACACGTATACATACACATAAAGTGTTACCAAAGTCTTAATGCCACATATGTGTATATGTCTTTAATATATAATATGCATATACAACAATATAATATATAATATGCACATCACATATGATATACAACACATATAATATTATATATACACATGTGCACACACATGCAGTTTTCCAAAAGTCTTAGTGTCACACACATGTATATATGTGTAAATGTGTGTATACACACATGAACAAATATGCATCTAACATGTATTTTACAAGATACCTGCCAAGAACTTTTAGTGTATGCTCATGAAATGCTTTCACTCCCCTCCTGTAGGAGAGTAAGCACAGACTTCAAACCAAGGTGGTCTTCTATGTGGACAGAAAGGTCCTGTAGCTGCTTCTGTTTTCAGAGTATTTTCTGATAGCATCAAGCCCCAGAACTCTGCAGCCAGGTGAGATCCGCAATCGCTAAAAAGGGCTTAGCTTGATTATCCATATAGGATAAGAGGAGAAGATGAATCAATCAAATAAATGAACAAGAATTTATTAAGCATCTGTTCCTATATGCTAAGTCTTATGCTGTGTGCTGGGGATACAAGGACAAAGAATGAACTGTTTGCTGCTCACAAGAATGCTAGATTCTAATGGATGGAGAATGTCTGTTGTTTAGAATAAGATATACAACTGAAGGGACAGCCTATATAGTTTATCCATTAGTCTGTATAGATGTGTGTCTGTATTTCTATCATCTTTATTCTATCATCTATCTGTCTGTCTCTCTGTCTAGCTACCTCTTTACATATGTCTTGGATAGATACTCCAAATGGACAACAAATTGGGTCCAGAATTAAACAGGAGGAGGAAGAAGGGAAGGGAGTAGATTGAATTGTCTTTGGGAAATTGCAAAGTTCTTTTGGTGGTGTTGAATGACTATGAGTCATCAATTACTAGTTAGTCAGTTGATAGACATTTGTTAAGCATCTACTGTGTGTAAGAAGATGCAAAGAAAGACAAAAAACAGTCCATGTTCTCAAGGAACTCCCAGTCTAATGAGGGAGGCAACATGATAAACGACATGCAGGAAAAACAGAAATAATCAAGAGAGAGAGAAATAGCTAGCATGAAGGGGGATTGGGAAAGGGTTCTTATAGAAGGTGGTATTGTAGCTGGGACTTGAAGGAAGCCAGGCAAACTAGGAGGCAGAGAAGAGTTGGAGGAGCATACAAGGTTTTCCCTAATGCTCAGAGTACCTTGTCTGAAGAATAGCAAGGAGGTCAATGTTACAGGATTGCAGAACACATGGAGGTATATAAAATGCTAGAAGACTGAGAAGGGAGAGTGGGGGTACATTATAAAAGACTTTGAATGTAACGGAGGATTTTATATTTGATCCTGGAAGTCACAGGGAGCCATTGGAGTTTGAGTAGGAAGGTGTCATGGTCAATTCTTCACTTTAAGAAGATCACTTTGATAATAACTGAGTGAAGGATGGCCTGGAGTGGGCACAGAATTGTTACATCACATTACCCTGCTATGTCATTGGTCCTCTCCAAGAACAAAGAACAAATAAGGACAATTCAGTACAGCTTGAATCAACAAACTATTGTATGCAGAACATGAACCTATAGTGGGAGAAACATTTAAATAAGCCATCACTCCTGCCCTCATGAGATGTACAGTCTTGTAAATGTGTATTTGTGTAAATACATGTTCATAGACAAACAACAAACCAAGCATTGTGTTCAGAGGGGTAAACAGACTAGAAAAGTCAATAGGAAGGGTTCTATTTCCATTTCATTGTCAAGAATAATTACTTGTTTGTTTTATTGAAGATGCTGTACTATTAGAAACATTTTTAAATATCAATAAATAAATTCTAATGCTTTTCAATTTCATGTATGTTCTATTTCATAACTAGACCTGAGGTGCAACCTCTTCCACTTTGTACAAGGTCTTACTTAAATGAGCAAAATGTTTATTTTTCACAACAGAAGAATCAAAAGAGCCTGATTCATGAATTTTTGGAAAGTTCTTTCCTTCTGTGGGTATTAGTCCAATTCTCTTCCCTGCTAATCTTTACATATCCATATACCCTCCATTGACATATTTACATTTTGTTAACATAGCTTAGAAAGTCTTTGGTAAATTGGAAATCTGCAGACTCACGTAAGATGTGAATTGAGGCCCTGAGGAGAAAGGAAGAGGACTCCAATTAATTTTCTAGAATATGATGAATATGTGATTCTAAGCATCTTGACCCTAAACCTTGGAACTACCAAGTCATTTGCTCCCAGGAAAGAAAAAAATCTATCTGTCCAAGACTCTTACAAAAAGACTTGCCTTGATTGGGGCTCTCTCTGCTTCATTAGGATGCACAGGCAAGCAATGGTCCTTCTTGGCCTCCGTCAGTGAGTGCATCTCTCCTGGGCTCTTCCTGCTTATTCTCCATCACATCTTTTCATTCTGCTTTTCTCCCTTCATTCACCATCTTATAACTGATATCCAATGATACTGTTACTGTTACTGTTATTGTTGTTGTTCAGTTGTGTCTTGGCAAAGATTCTGGAGTGGTTTGCCTGTTCAGTGAGCCAAAGCTGGTGGGGGCTGCAGCAGCCCCCTAATAGCTCCAGCAGCTGTGAAAACCCCAAGGATTTGGAACAGAGCTTTCCGCTCTGGAAGCAGAGTTCCACAGAGCTAAAAAGACAAATAATTTACTGGCAGCATGAGCAGGAAAAGGAAGCAAAGTAAGAACAGCAACAGAACTGTAGAATCCTTTTTTGGGGAAAAAAGGATCAAAGCATGGAAGGTGAGGAAGACAGCACAGTCAGAACTCCCACACCAAAAGCTTCCAAGGAACATGAAGATTGCCTACAAGCCATATATTAGCTTAAAAAGGACTTTGAAAACCAAATAAGGGAAGAGGAGGAAAAATTGGGAAAGAAATGAGAATGATGTAAGAAAATCATGAAAAGAGGGTTAACAAGCTGACTGAAGAAAATGACACCTTAAAAAAT
>CM053594.1:321330322-321353408 GCA_028646575.1 Pseudocheirus occidentalis
GAATATCTAAAGAAAGTACTGAGTTAATTTGCAAATCTTGATTGTAACACCCTATTTGTGCCTCTGGATGTGGTCCCAGAATAAAGAGTTTAACGAGTGATTGGCTTTGGGTTGGGGTAGAGAAAGATCAAGACCAAGGGTGGTTCCCTGCATTCTGCTAAGGGTATATAAACCTTGTATCTTCCATGTGTCTTTGGTTCTGTATGAAATAGGTCTACAATAAACAGACTATGGAATATAACCCCGTCTCTCTCCCTCTTTCATTTATTCAGCTAGAAGCTCTCTCTCTCTCTCTCTCTGTCCCTTTATTTCACTCAGCTGGTAGCTAGGCCTAGACTTGCTAGCTGCAGCAATTTAGGAGATGCCCATCAACTGGGGAATGGCTGAACAAGTTATGGTATATGAATGTAATGGAATACTATTGTGCTGTAAGAAATGGGAAGGAGATGGACTTCATAATTACCTGGAGAGGCTTATACAAACTGATACTAAGTGAGAAGAGCAGAACCAGGAAAAACTTGTACACAGTCACAGACCCATCATATGTGTGACAACCAGCCTTGACAAACCGGGCTCTTCTCAGCAACTCACAGTTAAAAGACAACTCCACAAGTCTCAGGATGGAAGGAGATGTCCACATTCAGAGAAAGATCCAGAAAGACCAGAGTTTAAAAGGAGACCATTCTTTTCCATGTTTGGTTTTGTTTCTTTTTTCCCATTATTCGCTCCATTGGTTACAACGCTTCTATACAACCAGACTATTGCACAACGTGAGTCTGCAGATCCTATACACGATTGCACGCCACCATGGCGGGGGTGGGAGAGGAAAGGGAGAAAAATCTGAAACTGCAGTGACTCTGGAACTGAATCTGGTAAACTAAAAGGAAACAAACAAGTCAATAAAAAAAAAGATTAGATTGGGGGTCTACCTTGTGTGTCAGGAATCTATCAGGAACCCCTCTGGCTTTGCAAATCATATGCCCTATATATGTGTCAGAGCTAACAAGTAAATTCAAAAATGAAGTAAACATATGAATTATATTATCGCTTAGATTTCTGTTCTCAAGGAAATACTCTAAAAAATAATGAATGCTTTTAAAACCAGAACTATTCTTTGGGTACAGTCTTCAGTAAATGAAAATGTGCTTTCATTTCCACAAACATATTTGCATTTAGTACCAGGGAGCCAGTTTCAGTTAAAAATAAAATATTTTGGTGCCAAAGCTTCTACTCAAGGAAAAAGGTCTTCTCAGGCCCTCCAAAAACACCAGATACCTTTGCCAGTCTAGCTCATTTTACAGATGAGGAAACTGAGGCAAATAGGGTTAAGTGGCTTGCCAGGGTCACACAGCTAGTAAGTGTCAGACTGGACTTGAACTCAGGAAGATGAGACTTCCTGACTCCAGGCCCAGTGCACTATTCACTGTGCCAACAGATCTAAGTTCAAACTCAGTCTCAAAAGAAGATGGGGGCTTTCTCAAAAAAGAAAAGATAAACAACAAATTTATCAATGTCTGTTCTAAAAGGTGGTGCCCTACACTGAACAAAGACACTTTCTCCAGCCTTCTGCGGAGAATGCCAGTTCATGGGGTAAATCCTTGATATGCCCGCCTGCCCCACTTATACCTCTCCCTCATACCTCTCCCTCTCATCTATGAGTCAGCTGACTCCTTTCTCCTTTCATCTGAACTAAAGATAGGATCTCAGATGACTCTGCCTTTGCAAAGTCTGAGCCAGTCTTCATCACCACTGTTAAGAATCACCGAGCCCTAAAGTGCAACAAGATGTACAGACCCATATTCTAGGACCTCTCTCTCCTAGGGAGCAAAAAATTACATAGATATATATCTATATGAATTTAGTAACTGGACAGGGATCCTTAAACTCACATAATGGAAGGGGAAGGGAGCAAGCATTTATTAAAGTACTGTGCTAAACACTTTAGAAATTTGTTCCTCACAACAACTCTAAAAGGTAGGTGGTATTATGATTACCATCTTACAGATGAGGAAACTGAAGCAGGCAGAGGTTATGTGACTTGCCCAAGGTCATAAGTGTCTGAGACCAGATATAAACTCAGCCCTTTGAGTGAATACCAACTATTTGTTCTATGCAGTTTAGATTCAGGCAAAGGGCTGTGCTTGAGGACCTAGAGGGCCACATGTGACCTCAAGGCCAGAGATTTCCCAGCCCTGCACTGAGGACCCAGTAGACAGCATTGGACCAACCTGACAATAATTGCCCATCCACCTAGATTTTACCAGGCTACTTGGCTTTTTCTTAAACCTCTGCCCCACTGCCCCCAGCCCCTCACATCTGTTTGTTCTCTAGTTCCTGACCATCTGTGGAGTGTCCTGTCTCATGGTTGTCTGAACCCCTGCTGTGGCACAAGGATTTAGAGAAAGACTGAATTAGAAGGCGGTTTATGTCAAATCTTTTAAAGTTAGAGCTAGTTGCTATGGTAACAACACACTTTCACTGCCCCCTAACCTAAAGTAAGAATCAGAAGTGAGAAGGAGAAGTTTAAGCAATTAAAGAGGCCTGGGAATAAAAGCTTCTTCTGATTGGGTAAAAGGAGAGTCCCAATGATGCACAAACCAGTGTGGCCGTGCTACTTTTTAAAGCACATTTTCAGTTCTTCATTCCTAGGAAGGAACAGGAGAAGCTTAGGAACAGGAGGAGCCTGGAAAGAAGGCGGTCTTTCACTTCTCTTTTAAAAGCTTCTTTGTAGCTAACTAAGAAATGGAGCAGTGGAAAGGAGGCAACAAACAGAATTTAAATGAGATAAACTAATACACCTCCAAAAAGAGTCCTGCTCCAGTACTTCCTTCATTGTGGTAGAGGGTACCCTGCATTCCCAGAGGCTAAGGCAATACACTGTAAGTTCTGACAGGTTGCACCAGGCTGGAAAGGGCCTTAGTTTGGCCTGCCAGTGACCACATTTGAATACAAACATCCCCACCTGTGACCTGCTTTGGTAGGAAATAGATACAACATAAAAAGAAGCCAAAGACACAACTGGACCCCACCAAGTGCACTCCGTATGGTATAGAATAAATTGACCAATCAATCAGCTAGCATTCATTAAGCACCTAGTGTCTGTCAAATCCTATGCTAAGCATGGGGATTTAAAAAAAAAAAAGCAAAAGTCAGTTCTCAAGCAGCTCAGTCTTGGGAAGGGAGAGACAATGCACAGAGTTGTGTGCCAACGGGACATACTCAGGGAAAACTGGAGAGCACCTCAGAGGGAAGGGAGTAGGATTAAGAAGCAATGGAAAAGGCTTCTTGTAAAAGATGAGACTTGAGCTGACACTTGAATACCAGTGAAGCTAGAAGGTGGACTCATCTAGAAGATGGGGAGACTGTTCGCAACATGGCTAATATGAAAAATATGTTTTGCATGGTTTCACATGCATAGTTGATATCATATTGCTTGCCTTCTCAATGGGTGGGAAGGGAGAGAATCTGGAACTCGAAAAAATTTTAAATGAATGTTAAAAGTAAATAAATGAAGGAGAAGAAGGAGGAAGAGTTCCACGCATGGGGGGCAGACAGCCAGTGAAAATGCTTGGAGTGAGGAGATGGAGTATTGTGTGCAAGGAAAAGCAAGGAAGGCAATGTCACTGGATAGAAGAGAAGGTGACACAGTGAATAGAGCACCTGACCTGGAGTCAGGAGGACCTGAGTTCAAACCCAGCCTCAGATACTCGACACTTATTAGCTTTGTGACCTTGGACAAGTCACTTAACCCCAATTGTCCTGCCTTCCTCCCTCAAAAAAAAGAAAGAAAGAAGGGAAAAGGGAGGAGGGAGAGGGAATATAAGGTGTAAGATGACCAGAAAGGAAGAACAATAAGTCAGGGAGAACTGGACCTGGAATCACAAAGACCTGGGTTTCAATCCTGCCTTGCATGCGTTTACTAGTTGTGTGACCCTAAGTGAGTCACCTCACTTCACCGAGTCCCATTTTAGTCCTCTCCATACTGAGGGGATTGGATTCAATAACCTCTAAAGTCCCTAACAGTTCTAAATCTGTGATTCTATGACATGAAATGTCCTGGGGGCCACACAATTTTAAAAGTATAAAAGTACTGATTTTCAAGACACCTGAAAATACAAAATAACAAAAGATTTTTTAAAATCATAGCATCGTTACTCAAAAAGATGATAAAGAATACTCCAATGACTAATTCTTTATCTCAACAAAATATTAGAATGATCTATACATATGTTTAGAGCATGATGAAAATATGAGAAGGAAGCAGACAAGCCTTTACAAGAAATTTTCTATAGCAGGCCATATCTTTACAGTCACATAATTAACAGTATAGACACTACAAGATATCTCTATGTTTATTTTTTTTAAACATTTGATTCAGTAGAGCAAAACCCAATTTAAAATGCTCTCCTCCAACAACGTATCTCCCACTCATGTCTTAAGTTCATACATGATTCCTTGATGGATATAACCACAGACTTAACTTTATTCAGTAATCTCTTGGTTAATAGTATCAAGACACTCATAAAGAGCATTCAGCACTATCATTGTCAAGGCCCTGTGTAGAATCCAAAATGAAGAGAGATTTCCCTGAGATGGTAAAGTCTTTAAAATGCTCAGTGTTTATGGATGATTTTGCACTGACTGTCTCAAGTTCCAGAAAGTTCCAGAGCCTCATTAATAAGGACACAGTCACTCAAAACAATATACATGGGAAAAACTAAATGGATGCTGACTATCCAGTCTCCATGAATGAATGAATAAAAAAATTAACTGTTTTCTATGTACCACCTACTGTACTAAGCTCTGAGAATGCAAATATCAAAATTTTTTTAAAAAGCAAAGTTCTTCCCTCAAAGAACTTGTATTCTAGTATTCTAATTGAGGGAAAGAACACATAAAACTGGATGTAATATTAATGGAATAGGAAGATATTGGGGTGACCAGGAATTGTGAGTAAAGCCATAGGGTAGTTAATTGTCAGATCCTTCCTTTTCTAAGAGCCATGACATTGATTCAATTGCTGTTCCTAAAGAATGGTGCAGGAAAGGGAAGTCAGGACTATGCACATAGCATCAGGGCAGATAGCAAAATGCCTCAAATAGATGTGTGTATGGAAATGTGAAAGTAGGAAGCATGGGCTGGGGTAGGCTAGATATAATAAAAAATAAATAGAAAGGTAGATAGAGAGATAGGGAGATAGGGAGATAGATGATAGAGAGATAGATGAATGGATGTATAGATGGATGATAGACAGACAGACAGACAGACAGACAGATAGATAGATAGATAGATAGATAGATAGATAGATAGATAGATAGATAGAATAAAGTTAGATACGTTTGTACTCATTCATTCACTAATAAAGGCATCTCAGGGCCCAGGAAGGAATTCTAAACCTAAGTAGATCAGTTTCCTCAAATAAGAGCTTAGGCTCTGGAGAGTAGGACTGGAGAGTGTCATTCTAGATGAGGAGAAGTAGATAGGCAGTTGTACAGGAAACTTGTCGTATGCCGGACAGAAAATAAGCCTGAGTAATGCACCCAGAATTAGAGGAAGAAAGCTGACTGGATTGCAGTGATCCCTAGGTACACACCTCTCTCTCTGCTTCTCTCTGTCTGCCTGCCTGCCTGCTTATGCCTGCCTGCCTGCCTGTCTGTCTGTCTCTCTTTCTCTGTCACACACACACACACACACACACACACACACACACACACACACACACACATACACACACACACACTTTATAAAAGATCTATAATCTTCCAGTGGTGCTGAATGGTTGTCAATCAGAAAATACTATCAATTCTCAAGAATCAAGATTACAATTCAAAGGACAGTGGAAAGATGCATGATGGATACGAGTAGGTAGAAGTCAATAACCAATAATGAATGTGCACAAGAAACAGTATCAAAGACATTATCCAGGAAACATATGATTAGAAAAGTTAAGTTAGTCATGTTCAACATTATCCAGGAAACATATGATTAGAAAAGTTAAGTTAGTCATGTTCCAAGAGCAAAGGGTAACAAGGGATCTTCTGCACACTGCAGAGTATTCATGGCATGGCAAAAGGCCAAAAAGAAGGCCTTCAGGACACTGAGTATTCTTATAAATCATTCATCAAAGATTTAGGGGATTACATAGAAAATAATGAGTATAGTGAGAAGGTAAGGCTATGTGGCGGTCTACATTATTGAAGAGAGTACCCTTACAATGGGGTTTGAACCTGGTGAGTTTAACATATATGGGATTGTTAGGTGATACAATACCCTCCCTTGCATTGAGTTGCAATTCCCACTTTGTTCTTTTCTTCCTAATACAATATTATTCTCTGTGGTAGAAAAAACATAAGCAAAATAAAACTTGAATAGTTCTTTTTTTGAACTTTTTTTTTCATGTCTTTGTTGCAAAGAAAGATTTGTTGGGGTGAAAAGGAGGAAATTTGAAAATGAAATGTGATATGAAAACAATAGGGAACAATAAAACTACCAAAAGTGGTTTTGCTCTCTGCTCACCATCATTAATATTGTCTCTATCTATCCTGATCCCCAGTTCTTTTTCTTTTATGACCTTTCTGTTGTCCTGAAAAGTGGCTTAAAAAGCCATTATGGTTGTCCCTATTATTCACTACCAGCCACAGCTCTTTCTGAGTTTTGGCATTTCTGACTTACAGGACCATACGTATCTTCTTCTTTTTCTGCCCAGATACCTTCCTCGGCTTCTACTTTCTAGGCTGTGTCTTTAAAATCCAAGCCTGCTGATGTGTTTGTTCCTTGGGGTTCCACATCAGCTCTTTGAGAAATAGTTTCCACTAAGCTCTCTCGATAGAGCTGCTAAAAATACTATTGTATAAATAGGTCTTTTTTTTCCTTTCTTTGATCCCTTTGGGATACAGACTTAGTAGGGTCAAAGTGTATGCAGTTTTGTGGCCTTTGGGGCTTCGTTCCAAATTGTTCTTTAGAATGGTTGGACTAGTTCATAACTCCACCAACAATGCATTAGTGTTACAATTTATGCATATCCCTTCTGCCATCTTGGCTCCACCCCCCAGAAGTCATATCCTTTACTTTTTTTTAACACTGCAGTAATTTCCCTGATATGTCTCACTTCATTACACATTGAGCCTTTCTTTGTAGCTAAAGAAAAATAGGTAAAAATCAACAAACAAAAAGTCAACAGCTCATAGTATAGACAACATTCCATACTCATAGTCTCCTACCTCTCCACTGAGAAAAAGGAAGTCTGTTTTATCATGTTATCTCAGACCACGATCGGTTATTGTGATTAACCTGTTAGTCTTTTTGTATTTTTTAGTTTACATTATTGTACTCATTGTCCATTGTTCTCATGATTTTGCTTTCTTCATTCTTCAGTAGTCTTCCCATGTTTCTCTAAATTCCACATATTCTGGCTCAACAATATTCCATTACATTTACATAACCCAATTTGATCAAGCATTCCCCAGTCAATGAGTACCCATTTTGTTTCCAGTTTTCTGCTACTACAAAAAACTGAGTAAATTTTCATAAGACAAATGCTATTACCCAATTTTTTTTATCTAAGCTGTTCTATTTACATAATATATAAGCTTCAATAGTTATGTTCTAATCACAGTCCATCAAGTCTCAGAGATAGCTATGAAACTGAATTATCCTTGTATTATCTCTAACTTTATTTTTCTGGTATTCTGAACTTAACATACATCAACAAATATGAACATATATGTATGTGTGTGTATACACATTGTGCCTGCACACACACATACAAATAAAGAACAAAAAAGAGGATTGTATATGAAATTGTGACTCATTATTATATACAGCTTGGGTTTTTTAAAGCATGTAATGAATTCATCACCTTAGTTCCAAAACTGTCACATTTGTCTGTGATTCTCTCTGAACCTTCTTTGGTTCTCTTCTGCGCTTTTTAAAAAATGATTCATTGATAGGGGTTTTTTTTTTCTCCCTTTCTTTTTTTTCCTTTCCTTTTTTTTTTAATTACTATCATTACCTCAACTCTTCCACTGGATTCTCCACCTCTACATTAAGAAAAAAAAAAAGAAACCTTTTGTACAAAGGTAACAAATTCAAGCAAAACAAATGCATATATTGGTTATATATTTTTTAAAAATCTGTCTCTGCATTTCTATTTCATCGTGGTTGATTAGAGTATTGATCAAAATTCTTAAGTCTTTCCAAGTTATTTTGCTTTACAATGTTGTGAATAACAAGGACAAGCATCGTGGCTTTTAAAACCACTTTTCAGGACAACAGAAAGGTCATAAAAGAAACAGAACTGTGGATCAGGATGGTAAGAGACAATATTCATGATGAGTAGAGATCAAAACCACTTTTGGAAGTTTTATTGGTCCCTATTGTTTTTATATCACATTCATTTTCAAATTTACCCCTTTCCAGCCTAACCAGTCTTTCTTTTCAACAAAGATTAAAAAGGAAGAAAAGGTCAAAGAAAGATCTATTCAAGTTTTATCCACTTCTGTTTCATGAGTCAACTCACCCCATTCACATTCCACAGTATATATCCCTCCACCCTATTTTTCTGTTTATCCTTCTCTTTTTATCTTGTCCCTCCTCAAAAGTCTGCTTTGCTTCTGACAATTGCCACCCTTTTATCATCACCACATTCCCCCCACCCCATGTCTCTCATCCCTCATCCCCTTGGTCTCCTATTTCTCTTCTAGGTAAGACAGCTTTTGATACAGGCATTCCTCATTTTATTGTGCTTTACTGTGTTACACTTAGCAGATTTCTACACACATACAAATGGAAGGTCTGTGGCAACCCTGCATCAAGAAAGTTTATCGGTGCCATTTTCGCAACAGCATGTGCTCGCATCATGTCTGTGTCATATTTGGGTAATTCTCACAATACTTCAGATTTTTTCATTATAATTAAATCCGCTACAGTGATTTGTGATCAGAGGTCTTTGATGTTACTGGCCCATTTTGAAAGCGCTCCATCCCTAGCCAGGAGCCATCATTGCTTTATCCTCAACTATGGTCTGGAATCCCAAGTCAGATAATATATTCCTACCTAATTACCAAAATGATCTTTCTCTGCTAAAGTTCCCACATTCATTTGGCTGCAGTGAGAAAACTATCTGTGCCCTCAAGGTCTTAAATTTCTTGCCCCAGTCTTCATAATTCCTAGAAATGCTTTCTAGTTTTCTTCTTGTGGTTTTAATAATCCACGTATGAATCATCAGAAATTGGTTTTGATTGGCAGGTTGACAAGTCTCCAGGCACTGTCCAACACCTCCTGTATATCACCCCATCTAACAAACAAACCAGCCTCCCTCTAGATCACGTTATATTGATGTATCACCACTCTAGCTCCACTCAGAAGGGAGGCATCAATCACTACAATTCACTTCTTCTTTCCTTGACTGGATAGTTTCTCTCCTGACAGCATATGTGGAGATAGAGTCACTTTGGGGGGCATAAGAATCTGCTCCTTCTCTGAGAAACCAACAGTCATCCCTGGTAGAAAGAGACTCACATTTATCTCAGGCCTCCAAAGGAACCATAGATCTGAGGGACCTTAGAGGTCACTGAGTCCAATCCCCTTAAGGATGAGGAAACTGAGGCACAGAGATTTGAGGTTACATGCTAAAAAAAAGAAAGTGTCTGACTCAGGATTTGAACCTGAACTCCAGACTCTTGATTCTTCTGCATCACATTATTCTATTTTCCAAACCAATAGCTTTCAAAGTATGGGCCACAGCCTCAAATTGTATGAAACTTGTACCTGCAATTATTGGTGGATACCCAAGTTTTCCCACCCTTCCCAATCCTCACAGACAAGAATAAAACTAAACCATGAACCAAAACAGTTTGAGGACAATTCTAACCCTCTGGCCAAGCTACACTTTGTATGCAATCAATCAACAAACATTTATCAAGTGCCTATTATATGCTAGGTGCTGGGGCTACAAAGTAAAGAACAAAAGGATCTCTATGCCCAAGGAATTTATATTCTTTCCAGAGAAACAGTTACAAAGATAGGCCTATGCAGGACAAATAAATGTATACATATCTGTTTCTTAACACTGGCAGAAATCCAATTGTGCAGCCTCTCCAGGCTGCAAGACAAATGTCCATATCGTCCATCCTCATTGGACCTGAGATCCTTAGCTGCCTCCCCTTCTTTCACCGAGGCTCTTTATGACTAACGCTCCTTGGCAAACTGCTCTGGCACCTTGCCCATTCCACCATGTGGGTTAACTGCTGCAAGAGCTCTGGCCCTGGCTGCTCCTGAGCTTGGTTTTTATCTATGTCAAGCTTCCCAACCTTTTTCTGGGACTTTTCTGCCTTTTCATTGACTACTCTCCTTGTGTATGTGCTCAGGAATGATCAAATTCCCACTGAAGCATCAGGGTCTGAAATGACATCCTGAGCTGGTGTCTGTCTGTGAAAGGGTCTTATTTACAGTCATTGGCGATGGTAATTGTTTTCTGGGGCTTTCCCTCTTTGTCTCTGATAAAATGCTACTTACTCACTCAGCTGCAGTTGACCCACAATTAGCAGATTCCTGCAAATATCAGCTCCTCTCAGCTGTGGTCTATGAGAAAGCTGCAAATAACAGTTATGCTTGTATGTTTTAGTAAGATCATATACTTAAAGTATTTTAGAACTGAAAGGAACATTATGTCACCCTGTCTTGGTCCTGAATAAGCGTGCCTTAATGATAAGAATTGTCTCAGCTTAGGCTAAACCTAAGGATGCAGTTATAAAAAAATGGTCCCAAATGTGTGTTGTTTCTTTTTGAGGAGAGAAGGCAGGGCAATTTGGGTTAAGTGACTTGCCCAAGGTCACACAGCTACTAAGTGTCAAGTGTCTGAGGTCACATTTGAACTCGAGTCCTCCTGACTGTAGGGCCAGTGCTCTATTCATTTTTCCACATAGCTGCCCCAACCAAATGTGTTTGGCCTCCAAAATAAAGTATCAACAAGATCACTGGTCAGGAGAAGCAGACCACATGTGTGACCCTGGGAAATCACTACATTCCTCTAGCCCTCAGTTTCCTCATCTGTAAAAGGGGTTCAATTAGATGATCTCTAAGGTCCTTTCCATTTATAGACCTATGATCTTTAACCACTTAATCTTGCTGAGTCTCGTTTCCCTCATTTTAACAAGGGGATGATAAATTTTCCCTGGTTATCTCACAGAGTTGTTCAAGGCCAATGAGTTCATGTCTTATGAAGATCTATTAAAGGAACTGAAATATTAAACCTGGAAAAGAGAAGACACAGGAGAACAAACTGATCTTCAAATTACTGAAAGGCTGTTGTGTGGAAGAATAATTACCCTTGTTCTGTTTGGCACCAGAGGGCAGAACAGGAAGCAATGAGTTAAACAGAAAGATAATGGTTCCAGTAAGGCTGCCCTGTCACAATTTATCTGAAGAATTGCATTCAGTTGGTGTCATGCAGGCATGTAGTTGCAAATGTTTAACAACTGATTGGGGGGAGGGTGAAATAAAAATAAAAATACATAGGATACAATTTCAAAGGTTCTGTATAATTTTTTCCATCCCTTTCTTAAGTCTAGAAAATCAACAAAACAATCAAGTTCTGATTTGTTTTGTTATTGTTTAGTTATCTCAATCATGTTTGACTCTCAGTGACCCCATTTGAATTTTTTTTGACAAAGATACTGGAGTGCTTTTCCATTTCTTTCTCAAGCCCATTTTACAGATGAGGAAACTGAGGCAAACAGGGTTAAGAGACTTGCCCAGGGTCTTATAGTTGGGAAATAATCTGAGATTGCATTTGAACTCAGGGCCTCCTGACTCCACTGCCAGTTCTCTACCCCTGCCCTTATGTAGTGTTTCTTGATTTGCAAAGCATAAATATTCATACTCAAAATATATCAATCAGTTCTTGTGAATCAATTTAAGCTGGCTCATGTACATCCCTGGACCTGCTTGAAAAGCTAGTGAGTGTCCAAAGGATGGTAGTTAGGAAGGTAAAGATTTAAAGATCACTTTAAAAAAAAGTTTAGTTCAGAAAAGACAAGACTGGGAGAGGGTGGGGTGAAACATGATAAGCTGTCTCTTCAAGTATCTGAAAGGATGTCATGTGGAGGAGAGATTAGATTTCTGTTTGACCCCAGAAGGCAAAACCTGAAACCATGGATGGAAGTTGTAAAAAGGCCAATTTTGGCTTGATATCAGACTTCAAAATTTGAGTTGTCTAAGAATGGAATGGGCTGCCTAGAGAGGTGGTGGGCTTTCCCACTTTGGAGGACTTCAAGCTTAGTCTGGAAGACCACTTGTTGGTCAGGTAGGAGGATTCCTTTCATGTATGGGTTGGACTAGATGACCTCTAAAGTCCTTTCCAATGTTCAGATTCTATGATTGTGCAAAGTTGCAAAAAGGCAGATTTCAGGGTGATGTTCGGGAAACTCTCCTACAATTAGATGTAACCCAAAGTGGGGTGACTATTTGTGGAAATAATGGTTCCTCCCTCAATGGCTATAGGACCACTTGTCCTGTCTGCTATAGCAGATATAAATTGAACTAAAAGTGCATGAAGTCCCTTCCAATTTTGAGATTCTAAGATTATTTTGCGGGGGAAATTACTTTATAAACCTTAAAAAACTAAAAGAATATGAACTTGAATTCATTCCAAGACCACTGGAGTCACATAATAGCACTTTGCTTATAGAGTTGTGAGAATCAACACAAAAATTAAATAATCCTTGCCCTCGAGATGCTTACATTCTACAAGCTGCAACTCTCCCCTAAATTTCCTGAATTATGGAGTTTGGGGCCTGAAAAGAATCTGTGGGGTCATCTAATCCAATCTCTGCTTGAAACATGAATGCTATATCTACATGCTAACTTCTTGATGAAGCAAGAAACAACGAAAGTATGATTTCCTGCTATAAGAATTCCTTTATGTTTCTTACTTGATTTAACCTACGACTACTTTGTACTTTTTTTTTGAAATGGATGTAAAAGTTTTTTAAAATGTCTACATGAGCTGAGAGTGCTGGCACCTTGTTCATCCTGCTTCAAGGGAGGCTGAGGCTAGCGGTTTGCTGGAGCTGGGGAGTTCTGAACTACAAGTAGAGCTGAGGTGATTGATGGGGCAGCTAGGTGGAGCAGTGAATCGGGCCCCAGCCCTGAAGTCAGGAGGACCCAAATTCAAATCCTCGGACACTTACTAGCTGTGTGACTCTGGGCAAATCACTTAAGCCTGATTGCCTGGGGGGAAAAAAGGAAAAAGGAAAAAAAAGTGAAGTGATTGGGCGGCCACACTAAGGCCAGCACCAAAATGGACCAACTGGTCCAAGTCAAAGCTTCTGAGCCCATCGATAATGAGATAGGATGGATGAGTGGCTGCTGCACTTCCAGCCTAGGCAAAATAGAGAGACCTAGTTGTTTTTTTTTTAATTCTATATGAATATATCTTTCATTTGATTCTATTAAAGTGTCATCTTTTTGTATGCCTGTCACCTCCTCTATTAGACTAAGGGCAGGAACCATATCCTATTTATCTTTGTGTTCCTCATAATGACCCTGAAAAGTGCTTTCTACATAACAGGGCCTTCATAAAAATATCCCAAGTGAATGGTGAATGAATAAATGGTGAAAAAAAAGACTAAATTGAAGGCAGACTGTGGCTGATATATTATTAAGTATATACAGCAGTTCTAAGATGGCATCAAGATTGAGTTGCCTTAATGGTTTATCATACATAGAGGCAGGCTTCCTCAAAGCATTAAATTGAAGATTTATGGATGTTATTATTATCTGGCATGAAAAATAAATAAAATCCTGGATGGAAGATAAGGGTAAACTCTCAAGGGTTGTTGCAACTACGGAAAGATTTGCTATCAGCTTGGAAGCTATTCATTTTCCTGGGGAGACATAAATAAGGATAAGACCTTGTGCCGGGCTGTGTTTAGTAAATATAAAACGAAACCTTTAGAACTTGCATCAGAGCACAAAACTGTGTAACTTCAGGCAAGGGTCCCAACAGCTCTAGCAACACTCACCTCAGGGATGCTTCTCCAATGCATTTTTCGTGAAATATTAGATTGAGCTTAAAAGCCATCTCTTGTCTTCACTTCAAGACAATGCAGTGATAACCAGTGTGGAGGAAGAGCTTACTGGCTTTCAATAGAATCAGGTGACACCAAGCATTTTAAAGCAGACTAACATTGGGACAATGGATTTTTCTCTTTCTTTTTCCTCAATCTGGAAACCATATAACAGATGGTGGTTAGAATAGAGGCCAGAGAAGTAATTAAAAATAAGAAAGCGGAAATAAGGAATTGTTTGTTTGACCATCAAAAGCTATGGTTTTTGAGAAGCATTCCATGAAGAAGGGACCTAATCTAAGTGAATAGAATTTTTTAAAACAGAAAAATAAATAATAGGAAAAAAGTAAAAAGAGAAAGAGAAAACATAGGGAAGAAAATTTTAGGTGTATTGAATTTTAAGAAATCTTACAGTTAAGGAGAACATGGATTAGTCCAAATTAGCTTAACGAGTCCCTCAATTCATGGATAAGGAAATCAATCGTAGATGCTATTGAATAGACTGATTTCTTATGGGAAACAACCAGCTGAATTTTTAAACAACTTCTTGTAGCTCTGTGTGTGTGTGTGTGTGTGTGTGTGTGTGTGATAGCTTCTCTTTGTATTCCTTGATGTGGCAGATCAAACCCTTTACTTGGAAGAAGGAAGACCTGGGTTTGAAGCCCACTTTAGGGCTAACTACTACAGGTATGACTCTGAAAAAAACCACTTAACCATTCCCATCCTTAGTCTCTTCATCTGTAAAATGAGAATAATCATAGCTCCTATATCACAGGGTTGCTGTGAAGTACAAAATTAAATAATGTGTGTGAGTAAAGTGCTTTGAAAACTGTAAAAGTACCATATAAATTCCTCCTTCTATCATTGAATTGCTTTTTAACATGCACTGTATATTTTAGATTCTTTTTAATGTTCAAACTAAAGAAAGGCTAATATTATTCTTAAAAATCTTTGTTTTTAAAATCTAATAAATATAGTCTTTTCATAAAACAATTTTGATTTTCTTTTATCTTTATATCACAGTCACTTGTAGCTAGGGGAGAAAAAAACCTTCTCCCTCCTCCATATTGAACTCATCTTCAGCACAGGCATTCTAATAAAACAAGTTAAAACAAAGCATTTAAAAGGGAACAGCCACCAATGAGACCCTGAAGATTCTATGGCCCTCTGGCATAAGAAATTATCCTTCTCTCCTGAGAGAACAGAGACATCATAAATTAAATGGTGAAAAGTAGGAGAGTTTAAAGATGCATAAAGTTTTCGTCTTCTAAGCTATTGATTTGGGGACTGAATTATTAAAATTCTAATATGTATTGGCCTTGATGTGTTGTTTATTCTTTATAAGACATTAGAAAAGAGAAGGCCAGAATCTTTAATCAACCAGAAACCCCAAATTTGACATTTGAAACAGATCCTGGCCCCAAAAGCCAGTCTTTTTTGCTTTTTTTTTTTTTTTGGAGGGCAGTTGGGGTTAAGTGACTTGCCCAAGGTCACACGGCTAGTTTTTTTTTGTGTGTGTTAAGTGTCTGAGGCCGGTTTTGAACTCAGGTACTCCTGACTCCAGGGCCGGTGCTCTATTCACTGCGCCACCTAGCCGCCCCCAGACTTAATGTCTGTTGATGTTATGATTGACAGGGAGTTGGGTCCTCTGTTTCAGGAGCTAATTTGCATAGAAATGGCTGCTTCAAGGGGCCTTAAGTTAACCTATGGTGACAAAGATTTAAGTAATCAGCCAGGCAGCCATTTTGAAAAGTTTGGTCCTCACCTCTGTGAGGTCGATTTCAGTATCCCATGCCCAACTGGAGGCCTTCCTCTGGGTATCTTAACATTCCATAGGTGCTACTGAGGCACCTGGACTGTCCATTTACTTATTCCTTGCTCTGACTACATACTATAACTCATTCACTCCCTTTTCCAATATATTTTGTTGTTAATATCTGTCCTATTCCCTTCTTTGGATCAAGTCATGATTGGTAATAGACTGCAGCCTGCTTTTGTCCACCATGCTTGTCTTCATTTTGACCCTTTGACTTTCCATTTTGACTTTTCATAATTTTTCAGTTCATGATATACCACAATTTACCACCATGTAGCACCACCCAAAAAATTATGGTTTTACAAGGAAGGCTGTTTGGGATCATAGAAAACAATGAATGATTTTCCAAGAAGAATTCAACTATCTATCTTCTTCCTCTTCAGTTCTTGGCCCATCTCACTGTCTATCTGAAATACCTATCCTAAGCATACACACTAATAGACTAGTTCAATAGGATGCTATTATTGTCATTGCAAGAGGTAATCTTCATCCATTTGGTTTTTCCTATGTGGAACGTTGTTAACCTGTCCCGAGGGGTTGTGGGAGCTCGCTGAGGAATGTCTGATACAATCAGCACAATGTCATTTGAAAACAGAAGCATCTGAAGGACACCATTATCTACAGGGGATCTATCTACAGTGAAACCATTTGGAGTCTGGAAAGAAATCCACCATGACATGAGTTCTGAACTAGACTTAGGTCAGTGATTCAGGCTCTAGACTAAAATGCTCTAAAACATTCACACACCACAAAATTCAATAAAAATCAAATTACAATGACAGATTTCAAAGGGTAGGTTTTTTTTTAAATTGAAACCTTACTCTCTATCTTTACTAAGACAGCAACACTGGAGGAGAAAGGTATCCCTCAGAAAAACTGGGAATTCCACCAAAGGAATATTCCGCTGAGAAATACTAGCTCTCAATAAGAAAGGCGCTTTTTTTGCTTTCTGTGACAAGAAGAGCACCCTGATGATTTAAGCTCTAATCCTCTGAATCAAACAAACTCCCTTCAGGAGAAACCATTCCAGCCTTCATGAAAGAAATACTGTATGTGTCATAATGGTAAAATTTTGTCAGCACTCCTCTCCTTATTTCGTGCTTTAATTGATATTAGAAAATCAGGAAGCTATTGAATAAAGATATCTCTGTGATTGCATTTAACAAGGGATTTTATATAATTATCACATGAATGGGAAGAGCCTAATTGGAAGAAAGGAACATTTTTTTCTATTACGTCAAGTGGTCTTTTTGTAATCAATGAATAACATGTGCCATGGAATCTTGTGTCCTCTGTAGTTTTCAGTGTATTATATATACACTATATACACATAGATGTAGAGTGCTATAAAAAATCACTTGTAAACTATACAAAGAACTGATAAAAAGGGATAACATTATCATGTCCCAATAGATATAAGGTACCACTTATATAAGGTCAAAGGATATAAATAGTTTTCAAAAGAATTACAAAACATAAATGTTCAGGACATGAATCACATATTTTAAAAGCTTTGAAGTTTTAGCTCACATCACATGCAAAATGACAAAGATGAAAAAAAAAGACTGGGAATATTTAGTGTTGGAGGGAATGTAAAGACAGACTTACTAATGGTGGAGCTGGGAAGTGGTTCACTCTTCTAGATTTCAAATCAAAGTTGTATGAAAAATGTGACTAACTTGTCCATTCCCTCTAATCCAGCAAGCTGAATAATGGGTTTATACTCCTAAAAAATGTTAAAGACAGAAATAAAGACTCCAAAGCATCAAAACAGTCATGGTAATATTCTATGGTAGCAAAGAATTGGACATAAAGGAGGTACTTATCAATTGAGGAATGGCTGAATAAAACTGGTAAATGAATGTAATCGGATGTTATTGTTTAGTAATAAAAAATAAAGTTGAGGAATTTAGAGAAACATGGAAAAAATTTGTATGAACTACTGCAAAGCAAAATAATCAGAACCAAGAGAACAATATAATAAATCACTATAAAGATGTAAGATTGATAAAAAGAATCTGAACTCTGAGAAATGGAAAAATCAATTAAGGTTCCTAGAAAGAAACAATAAAACATACTTCTCTCAGGAAGCATAGAGGTGGGGAATTAGCAGGACAGAACATGTTCTGATTCCACATCATAAACTGCCCATTAAACATTTTGAATTGGATGTCCTATAGGCATCTCAAACACAACACATCCAAAACAAAACTCCTTATCTTTCCTCCCAAATCTTGCCCTCTTCCTTCCCTATTACTCTCTAGGGGAGGGTACCACCATCCTTCCAGTCATTCCGGTTCACAACCTTGGGATCATTCTTGATCTCCCCCAGCTTGCTCACCCCACATATCCAGTGAGGTATCACATCTTCTTTACACGTCCACGTCTTGTGCATCCATCTCCTCCTCTCCACTCACCCAGCCACTACCCTAGTACTGATTAGATGACTCTCATCACCTCTCACCTAAATTATTACAACAGCCTCTCCCTACTCCAAAATCCATCCTCCATAAGTCTGCCAAAATGACTTTCCTAAAGCAAAAGTCTGACCATTTCCATTCACCTTTTTGACCCCCATCATTCCCACTACAGTCTCCGGAGATTAATGTCAAGTCATGCAAATTACACCAAAGATCAGAGAGCATTAGACCAGAAAGCATTAGTAAAACCAGAGGGGAACGAATTAGACTGGCAACTACTGCTATCCACTATATCACAAAATCCAACGTCTGTGTCTCCATGACACTATCCTCCAGTTAAATAATGTCTAATCCCTGAAAATTGTACCTAGCACCTACATATAATTTGTTGAGACAGGCTGCACATTATGCAATATCCATGATCCCATATAACAGAGACACGTTGTACCAAGCACACAAGACACATGTAGTCACATGTTACATAACACTAATGATTATGTGGGACACATATGGTAGATCTCACAACAGTTAGATAGCAGAGCTCACTTACAATCCATTGTTTGTGTGTCATCATGCCCCATACTTCTGAAGTGCTTCTGGGAGCAAGCAAACACCTTCAAGCTACCTCAGTGACACTGTCAATCCATAGGCACTCCCAAATCAAGAGGGCCTTTGGGAAGATTCTAACTTCTTATAACTAGGTGGCCACTGTGTAACTTGCCCTCAAACAAATGACATGCAATTGGACAGTTGTCGCTAGGTTGGTTACCTTGCTTACCTTGGTGCTTGTCAGGGTGCTGTCCTGATACAGCCATGGTTAGTACAAAAAGCCTGCATCCTCACCCCCCTCCAACCTCACCCCCACACCAATTCAACGACCCTGCCCTAATCACCACAAACAGGTATATTCAGGCCCACCTATGTGTGAGTTTTATCTCAGACTCAATTCAAAAATGATTTTTCTCTGTCCTTTCTGGTTGCCCCCACCAGGGAGATTCTCAGGGAACTCCAGCATCTGGCTTATTTCAGTCCTCCCCTGGTGTAATCACTTTCCCTTACACAAAGAAATGAGGTTCTCCAGGTATTGTGACTTAAATAAAACTTATTTCAAGACATACCCAAAGACCTGAAAAGGGGCAGCTGAGTCGACTTAACATGGGAACAACTTGCTTCTTCTTTTCCCAGCTCTAAGTCCTTATCCCAAGGAAGAATTCTGCACCAGTCCAAGCAAAGGCTCCAAACACCAATAGCCTGCAGGAATGAATTGTAGCTACTCCCAAAACAAGTGCAGAAGCAGCTTTCTTCTGTCTTCTCTGGGGGATCAGTGATTCCAGAACACCAATCAATCAATACTTATTAAGTATCAACTACGTACCAAGCACTGGGCTAAATTCTGGGGACACAAAAATATGCAAAAGACAGACCCTGCCCTCAAGGAGCTTGTAATCTAATAGAGTAGACGGCAACTTCCTCTGAAGCAAATCCATTTTTTTATACCTCCCTAATCAATTCACTTTCCTACTCCACACAGTAGCTATTTCAGATCTTTTCTGACCACCTCAAATCCATCCCCTGCATAGTTTCTTCCTCATCCTCTCAGCTTGCCTCATACTTCACATAAAATTGAGGCCATTCACAAAGACTGTATAACCGCTCCTCCTCATTTCCTATCACTTAGATGTCCTTTCATAATTTTCTTCACCGTTGTCCCAGATAAAGCGGTGGTTCTTGATGAGGAAAATCCCTCTACATGCACGAATTATCCCATTCTATCTCATTCTTACTCTCTCACTAATCTTAAATCTCCCTTTCCCTCTCTCTCACCCTCCCCCCTCCTGCTTGCTTCTCTCCACAAACACTTCTATGTCTTCCTCACACTTTAAAAAATCCCTTATTTGATCTGGTCATCCCTATTAGCTCCCATGTTATATCTCCTCTCCCTTTCATGGCTAGGGACCCTGAGAAATTGGTACAATTAGTGCTTCCACTTCCTCTTCTCACTTTCTTCTAAACACTGAGTGGTCTGGTTTCTGATCTCATTATTCAATTGAAACTGCTCTCTCCAAAGGTATCAGTGATCTCTTAATTGCCAAATGTAATGACTTTTCCTCCATCCCATCCTTCATGAGCTCTATGTAGCCTTTGATACTATCACCCTCTTTTCCTGGATATTCTCTCTTCCCAGGCTTGCATGTCACTGCTCTCTCCTGATTATTCTCTTGTTTAGCTGACTATTCTTTCTCTGTCTCCTTTGCTGTATCTTCCTCCAGGTTATGACCACTAACTATGGGTGGCCCCTAAGGATTTCTCTAATTCTCTTTCCTTACCCTTCTATACTATCTCACTTGGTGATCTCATTGGCTTTCATCAGTTCAATTATCATTTGATACTTGATATTTCTTTCTCAAATCTACTTATCCACCCCTTATCTCTTTCCTGACCTTCACTTTCAGATTAACAGGAATCTATTGGAAATTTCAAAGAGGATATGCCATAAACATCTCAAGCACAACATGCCCAAAAGAGAACTCATTATTTTTTCCCCAAACCCTCCCCTCTTCCCAATTTCCTTATTACTGTCAAGGATCCCACCAGCCTCCCAGTCAACCAGGCTCATGACCTCAATTCTTCACTAATTACTCACTGCACATATCCAATCCATTGCCAAATCTTGCTATTTTTATCTTTACAATATCTCTCATGTATACACTCCCTTCTCTCCAGACAGACAGCTGATGATACCTTGGTGTGGGCTCTCATCACTTCACTCTCAGAGTACTGCAATAGCCTTCTTATTGGTCTCCCTCCTCCAGTCCATCCTCTTTAGCTACCAAAACTTAGCTACCAAAGTGATCTTCTTAAGTAGAAGATCTGACCCCATCACCTTCCCACTCAATAAATTGCAGTGACTCCCTAGTCTCTCCAGGATCAAATATAAAAATCTCCTGTTTATCTTCACAACCTGGCCTCTTACCACCTTTAGAGTCTCCTTACCCTCTATTCTTTTCTACCTATTCTAGAAGCCAGAGATGTCCTTCATGCTACTCCTCAAACAATGCTCCATCTATCGATGCCTTCTCTTTCCAATAGCTGTGCCCCATGCCAAGAACCCTCTTCCTGCACATCTCTACCTTCTGAATTCCCTGGCTTCCTTCAAAATTCAGCTTCATCACCACTTCTCCCAATATACATTGTACTTTTACTGATTGTACTATTGGATTTGGGGAGGGAAGTAGAGAAAGATGCTTTCATCAATGTAAGAAAGCCCCAGTAGAGAAACTACCTCTACTGATACAAACTTGAGTACACAATCTGTGACTTCAATTCAATTCTGGGTCATTAAGAAGTTAAATGGCTCACAGTTCTCACACAGTTCCTATGTGCCAGAAATAGGATTTGAATCTGGGTCTTCCTATCACCAAGGTTAGTTCTCCATACACTACACCATGCTGTCTCTGGATATGAGGTCCTTATATCTTACTCATGCAGTCAGGTTAATGCCATAGGGGTCTTCTTAAGTCAAATAACAAATATATTTGCAGATGTGCATGTTATTATCACAGGATTCAAATTGCAGTGGGCCAATTCATTTTATAATTGGAACAGAAGAAGACATCATTCATGTATGACTGCCTTGGTAGTGCCCATTTCTCAAAATGATGTGCAAATTAGAATCTCTATTGAGATGTGAAGATGTGAGTCCTGCATTCTGAGAGGATATTCTAAAGAGGAACCTCATTCCACACTTGGCACCCAGCCACTCACTTACACTATGGACATAGCTCAGCCCCGCTGGGCAGCCGCTGGCCAGTGACAGCTGCTGGTTGATTGGTGAATAATTTTTTGTTTGGCATGTGTCTGCACATTGCTGCCTTTCTGAGGTACGTCATCTAGCAAGACAGACGCAGTAAGCTTATGCCAGATTGACCGTGTGGAAGACAGTAGCCGACTAGACAGCTCTTTACTTTAGAAATCTAATCTTATACTATTTCTAGCATTGGGTATGACATAGTTTCCATTCGCATATTTTACCAAAAAGGGCCTGGAGGCTATTGGATACCTACAAAATGATGACATACAAAATAATCCCTTATATCTTTATGGAACAGCATAGCTTACAAGTCATATTCATATCCAATGTTTCATTTGATCTTCATTAAAAAAAAACATCACTCCATGAGGTAAATAAGGGCAGAAAGCCCCATGAAATGTTAGAGCTGGAAAATAACTTTGTGATCAGTCAGCCCAACTCTCTCATTTTTCAGACGAGGAATTTCAGTGACTTGACCAATGTCACACAACTAGTAAGTAATAAAATCAGAACTCACAGAACTCCAAGTCCTTTGAATTTTCTCTCATATCTTGTCACTGAAGGACGATCTAGTCTTTGAGAACAAGTATAGCAAGAAGGTACCTGGTCTTAGAAGAAGTGGAAAGCAGATAACAAGTTCTATACCGATTATCTACTGAATACTTTCAGTAGCTGTAGCTCATTTTCTCTTGATTTTTTTCATTTCATTTTCTCTACCCACCCCCTCTGCTAAAGAGGGAGACTAAAAATGAGCCTTGTGGAGAATAACAGTTGCCAGACGACCACAGAGGAAGGATTCCCGTTCAAACTGTCCCCTGTCTGGCATTTTCCTAAAAAAGGCAATATTTGAAAAGAGTTGTGAATGTAGAGATTAACTTGGCCTTTGGATATGCACTTGTAGAGTTTCCTCAGACCACCACAATAATGATAGTGACCACTTTTAAGCACTACAAAGTTCTTTTTTTTTTTT
>CM053594.1:321353908-321377160 GCA_028646575.1 Pseudocheirus occidentalis
CTTTGCTTTTGTGAGGGGGGAAGGCAGGGCAATTGGGGTTAAGTGACTTGCCCAAGGTCACAGGGCTAGTTTTGTGTCAAGTGTCTGAGGCTGGATTTGAACTCAGGTCCTCCTGACTCCAGGACTGGTTCTCTATTCACTATGCCACCTAACCTCCCAGTTTTTACCATTTTCTCGAGCAGTCCCCCAACCCTGAAACACTTCCCTTCCTCAATACCATCTACTGACTCCCCTGGCTTCCTTTAAGGCCCAGCTAAAATCCTATCTTATACAGGAAACCTTTTCCAATTCTTGTTAATTCTATTGTCCTCCCTCTGTTAATTATTTCCTATTTATTCTTGTTTGTATAGATTTGTTGGTATATTGCCTCCCCTGTTAGATTGTGAGCTCCTTGAGGGCAGGGACTGTCTTTTCTTCCTTTAGCATGCCCAGTGACTAGCCCAGTGCCAGGCACACAGTAGTCACTTAATATATTTTAATAATTGATTGGTTAATTATCCTGCTTTATCCTCACAACACCCTTGGGAGGTGCGCTCTGTCATTATCTCCATTTTATATAATATGTAATTCTTGTTGAAAACGTGCAACAAACAGGACCTCAGTGGGCCCTCTGTTCAACACATCTGACATAAACAAGCCCTTAGTCAAAGAGAATAGGAGACCCTTCAGGTGTATAATGGGCTTCTTTTTGATGCATCCAAATGACCAGAGATTCCAAGGAAAACAATAAAGCACAGAATATTAAGCTCTGTCCAACTATTTAGGAGAGCATCCTTACCTGAGCAAGAGCATTGATTGACAGGTGTTGCTACGTAGTTCCATCCTATCACAATTTAATAAGCCACAGACAGATCCAAGATTCCCCATTAGAAAACATCCGATCCCTTCCCCCACCTCCCCCAATAGCACACAAGTTATTAGCATTCTCAACTTCTTTTTTTTTCTTTTTTTGAAGGGGGGAAGGCAGGACAACTGGGGTTGAGTGACTTGTCCAAGGTCACACAGCTAGTAACTGTTAAGTGTCTGAGGTTGGTCCTCTATTCCCTGCACCACCCAGCCGCCCCACACTTTCAACTTCTTGAAATCAATTGTATTGTATTACTTTTTGTCACTAGTATACATGATCTGCTCAGTAAAATGAACTCTCTTAGAGGAAGTGAATGATTGGCTCCTTTTTGTCTCTATGTCCCTCGTACATAGTAAGAAGGTAATGTCATTAATAATAGTTGACAGCTTATAGTTTTTTCAAGGTTTGCAAAGCACTTTACATACATCATCTCATTTTGATAAACACAGCAAACCTGTAAGGTAAGTGCTATTATTTTTGCCCCCACTTTAGAGGGGAGGAAATTGAAGCTGAAATGTTAAATGATTTGCCCAGAGTCAGGATTTGAACTCAGTTCTTCCTAATTCCAAGGGCAGCATTCCACTAATAGCACTTCTTTGGTGAAGTGAACGAAGTTTTCATGCCAGTCATTTCTGACCTGCGGCTGCCTTGAATCTCCCTGATCAAGGAGGGAACTAAAGGAGTTGACAAAGTCTTTTCATCCCACTTTTTTGCAGCAATGACCGGGTGAAGTAGGATATCTAGCTATTTTTTCATTCACATGCTGTTAAATCCTACCCACTCATTAATAATAATAAGATGAAGAAGAAACATTTGTGTAGTGCTCTCTATATGCCAAGAGTTTTTACAGTTATTATCTTACTGAGTCCTCACAATAGCTCTGAAAGGTAGTTGCTTATCATTACACCTATTTTACACATGAGGAAATTGAGGCAAACAATGGTTAACTAATTCACCCAGGGTCACAGAGATAGCAGTGTGTCTGAGGCCAGATTTGAACTCAGACCTTCCTGACTGTGTCACCTAGTAATAGTAGCATGCTGGGGGTCCAACCCATTTATGTTCCATTGTGGAGTTGATGCAAGTAACTGCAAGTGGGTAACAAGTGACTACAATTCCAGGCTTTACCTCTTCTTCTAAGTACCAGCAGAGGTTTTATAGGATCATTTGAAAAGATGTTTTCTAATCATCGACACCTTAGAAAAAGTCAGTAGAAGATGAAAAAAATGTAAATTCAAAATTGTAAGGAAATTGCTGTTACCGATTTTCTTCTATGTTAGATGTGAAAATATCCTTACTCCTAATATTTTGCCAGATTCAACTTGAGAGGAGAGGTCATAAAAATGATCTCATTTAAAAGGTCAACCATTTAAAACTTCAAGAAGTCACAGATTGGCCCCTTGTTTAAAAAGACAACCATTTTTTTTCCTTTTCCAACATTGTGATAGATTTGAGTTTTTAGAGTTTTTCTTTTATTTTGTTGGTATCTTTTGTTTTTAAGTCACAGTCATCTCCCCATGTACCTCGTCTTATAGAAAACTCCTGTCTAATTAAAGAAAAACATTTAAGCAAAACTCCCCAACACAGTGACAACACCTGAATGGGTATGATGTTCCTGTACTAGATTTTAAAGTTCTCACTTTAAAAGAGGTTTGAAGAATTCTATTACAGATAATAGTTGTTTCTTTTTAATCCATTTTGGGGCGGCTAAGTGGCAAAGTGAATAGAGCACCAGCCCTGGAGCCAGGAGGACCTAAGTTCAAATCTGGCCTCAGACACTTGACACACAGCCATGTGATCTTGGGCAAGTCACTTAACCCCAACTGCCCTGCCTTCCTCCTGCAAAACCAAAAAAAAAATCAATTTAACAGTCATTATTAGTATCTCATGCCATGTAAAAACTTAGTTACTCAGACAGATCTCCAGTCTTATCAATGTGAAAATTCCTTCTAGTAACAGAGATCACAACTTATCAATGCCTTTCCATCTTGTCCATGTTCTTCTATATGTTTTCTAGGAGACTTTAACCAGCGTGAAAGAGGTCTTCCTTGCTTTTTCCTGATAGCTTTAGGGGAGAAGTAAAAGGAACATACTTGGGCTGTCCATCTGTCACCCCTTGCCATTGTCATGTGACCAGTCAATTTTCTTCTTCATCTATCATGCATTTTTTCTGATGACATATTGTACTCCTGTTCTTTGAAGTTCTTCTATGGTCCTATGTTGTGGCCAGCTCACACATACCCTGCACCTACTACCATTCATATTTGTTATACAGGATTTATTTTTCTTTTTCCAGCGTGGAGGGAGGAGGGAAGAGAGGAAAACTGGATTGGATTACCAAAAAGAAAGGAAGAAAAAGGGGACAAAAAGGAGTGTTGTTGAAACTGTGTAGAAGAGAACAGAAGGAAGACCAGAGAATCAGGATAGCTTTGAAAATTATATGCTAAATTTATTATATGCTTTTAAAAATTGTATGTTTAAGAGAAAAGATGTGTGTGTGTGTGTGTTTGTGTGTGTATATCATTGAGATTCACAGTTTCATGTATAATTCTCTTTTGTTCTCCTACTATGTCTCTGGAAAAGGCCAGTATTGTTTGGTGTTTATTATGTTCAGAATAAAAGAATTATAAGCCTGTTGGTTGATACACTTGTTGAAATACACTAAACTGAGCACAGTGGGTGGTCCTAGGTAAAACTGAAGTCACAATGTTCTAATTAATATCTTTAATATGTCACTGTGATATCATCAGATCTGTACCCAGAGAGCAAGAAGCCACCAACAACTCTTCTACTAACCTTTCTTCATAACACTATCTGACTTTCAAGCTGATCTGCCCAAGACCCAGTTTACTGATAACCTCAGCTGAGTTCCCTCCACCACCACTTCCCCTGGTCATAGTGGTCCTAATCACTTAGGGCCCCTATAGAAGGAAAGTCACAAGGTTTCCTCCCTTCCCCCTGAGCTCTAGTAAGAGTACCCAAGGAATTTTAAAATAAGAAATACTGGGGCGGCTGGGTGGCACAGTGAGTAGAGCACCGGCCCTGGAGTCAGGACGACCTGAGTTCAAATCTGACCTCAGACACTTGACACACTTACTAGTCGTGTGACTTTGGGCAGGTCACTTAACCCCAATTGCCCTCCAAAAAAGCAATCAATCATTCAATACATACATACATAAATAAATAAAGAAAAAATAAATAAAAATAAGAAATACTACAAAGTATGAAGGGTCTCTAGGTGGGATTCAGAGAGAGATAGTACAAGTAGAGAAGGCCTGTTATAATATAATCCTAATTTCAATACCATCTCAAGAACATTTAGTCAATTCTTCTTAGTTCCTCTCTTTCTTAGATGGTGTTAGTTTGTCAATAACTTGGTTCTAATTTCCTTACTTTTGATTCGACTGACCAATACATATACATAATGACTTATACATAATAGCCCTCTCAAATCTATTTTTCTAGTCTTTACTTCTGGAAACAGACACTGATGGCTTGGACATGTGATCTTTCCTATGGTCCCATTTAGCCATTTTCTGGTTTCTCCTTAACCCAGAGCTTTGGAGAGGCTTCTTTAATCGTTCTGGGATACCAGAGAGAAGACTCTTTCCTATCTGGAAATCTATTCCTCCTATTCCCTGCCTTGGGTTTGCTAGACTAGAGACACAGAGAGAGACGTGTTCATAGTCATGACCAATGTCTTGGTTGGTTTTGCTTGACTACATATATGTATTACAAGGAAGGATTTTTATTGGGCAATGGGAGGAAGTTAATGGAGAATAATAGGCCAAAAAAAAAAGGAACATCAAATAGAGCAGTTTATTATCTTGTTAAAAAGTTTATGTTTAGGAGCGGCTACGTGGCACAGTGAATAGAGCAAATCTGGCCTCAGACACTTAACACTTACTAGCTGTGTGACCTTGGGCAAGTCACTTAACTCCAATTGCCCTGCCTTCCCCCCTCCAAAAAGCCAAAAAAAAAAATTATATGTGTGTGTATGTGTGTATATTTTTGTTAAGTTATATAAGTTCAGTTTCATATACATTTTTCCTTCTTGTTCTTTAGCTTATGGCACAGCAAATGGACATTCTTCTGTCAGAAGAACATGGCACTCTTGTATCCATCCAGTTCATTGTTATGTTGGATGATATCTGCCTCTGCCCTTTCACTTGTTTTCTCTTAGTTGTGTTCTTTAATCACGTTCCAGGAACCTCTGGTCCTTTGACCCTTGACTTTTCAGTGGAGTTGCCCTCCCTGGTCCTTCTCTGTCCCTCAGCAGGTTTTCTGTAGCGTCTCACATCAAGCCTCGATGATCTACCCTCTTTACCAGCTTCTGCACCCACCTCTGAGGCGCTGTCCTGAAGCTAGGCTGTTAGGCTCTTGTCGCTGAGTCATGTCAGTTATGTCCAACTTTCCATCACCCCTTTTGAGATTTTCTTGGCTAACATACTGAAGTAATTTGCCATTTCCTTCCCCAGCTCATTGAACAGACAAACTGAGATGAATAGGGTTAAGTGACCTGACCAAGGTCATACAGACAGTGTCAGAAGGTGGATTTGAAATTTGAATCTTAAAAAATCTTAAAAACAATTAGGAATGTCTTCAGCTCCTGGGGGTACGCTATACTCTGACTCATATGCTCTAACTTAATCTAATGCTTTTGTTGCCTCAGACTATATTTCTTTTCTCTCTAGCAAGCTCTGTAGTTGACTGTCCACCGAGTACAGTAGTTGACTGTCTGCTGAGTACAAACTCAAAGCATTTTCCTTTTTCCCTAAACGGTAGATTAAATGAACTTGGCATATGCTTCTCATAGCATAGCACCGCTACCATATTGCTTTTCTAGTTTCTACACACATTTTTGCCATGTGATTTCAGGTTTCTGAAATCCCTGCACTATGCAATTGCAAAAACTATGCTTTTAAGACTTTCAGATTTTCTGACTAGTTCCAACTTTAATAGTGAATTCTTCTCTTTCTCCTTTGCCATGAAGAATTCCAATTTGATCCTAGAAGCCCATGTTTCTAACCACATGACTCCTCTCTTCCCCAATTAAACTAGTCACCAGAGTTTGTGATCCTTCCCTACTTCCCAGCTCACTGACTAAACTGGTTTGGCAGATGCAGCTTTAGACTAATGACTACTGTTGTTGTTGTTCATCCTTTGTTCTGAAAGAGGACCAATCAAGAAGGTGTGAATTGGGTTTAAGTGAGGCTGGACTGCCCAAAGTCATCAACCTCACCCTCTCCTCCAAAGTCATCAAAGTCCAGAGGCAAGACAAAAGTCAAAATGACTGGCAATGTCCGAGAATGCAGGGCGTGATCTTGGCCTAGTTAAACAAAGGTTTTTTGGTGTTTTTTCTCCCTAGGTCTCAGTTTGACTGAGCCAACACCCATTCCATTCCGTGATTAAGGGCCAGGTAAGAACCAGAGATGAAAGATGGCCTAGTTTGCCAGCACAAAAGAATCCATCGAGGAGGGAAAGACTCTCATCAGAGTTTCTAAATGACTATTATATACCTTACAGAATTACAGAATCTCTGAATTGAAAGGAATCTCAGAAGCTACCTAGACCAGTCCAAAGCCTCTATCACATTCCTCACAAGTGGTCATTTGGCCTTTGTTTGAGGAGCTCCACCAAGAGGGGAAGTCCTGCAGTTGCCCACTGTACTCCTAAACAATTCTAATTATTATGAACCTTTCCTTACCTTAAGTATCAATCACCCCTTATCCCTAATTAATCTGGAACCAACTAGTGCCAGTCTAACTTCTCTTTCTTGCAGAAATCCATCAAATACTTGAAGATTCACAGAAAAGTATCCTTTTCAGATAACAATGCAATAAAAAAAACTATATTTAATAAAGGACCGTGGAAACATAGATTACAAACTCATTGTAGATTAAACAACCTAATCTTAAAGAATGAATAGGTTAAAGAACAAATCATAGAAAAAAATCAATAGCTTCATTAAAGAGAATGACAATGAGACATATCAAAACCTGTGGGATACAAAAAAAAAAACTGTAATCAGAGGAAAATGTATATCTCTAAATGTCCAACTAAGTTAGAAATCATAAAAATTCAAGGTGAGACTAATCAAATTGAATGAAAAAACGTTTTTTTTTCTTTTGGGGGGGAGGAAGGAGGAAGGTAGGACAATTGGGGTTAAGAAAATTGTCCAAGGTCACACAGCTAGTTTTGTGTTAAGTGTCTGAGACCCAATTTGAAATCAGGTCCTCCTGACTCCAGGGTCAGTGCTCTATTCACTGAGCCATCTTGCTGCCCCTGAAAAAACATTTAATGAATAAATATAACTGGGAATTAGTTTTATGGGAAAAACCAATAAAATAGATAAACCATTGGTTAATTTGATTTAAAAAAAAACCCAAATCACTAGCATTAAAAGTTAAAAGGGTGAATATGCCACTAATAATATGACACTGGAGTAATTATAAGGAATTATTTTGCTCAATTATATGCCAATAAATTTAACAATTTAAGTGAAATGGAAGAATATTTACAGAAATTTAAATTGCCTAGATTATCAGAAGAGGAAAAAGAATATATAAAGGAACCTCTTTTAGAAAAAGAAATTGAACAGGCCATAAACGAGCTTCCTAAGGGAAAAAAACACCCTTCAATCGTTCTCTTCTCCAAGCTAAATGTTCCCAGTTCCTTCAGTCAGTTTTCGTAGGGAAAGATAATACTCTCTACCATTTTGATTGTCTTCCTCTGTACTCTCTCCAACTTCTCATTTTTCTTTCCTTGTTCTGAGCTAAAGGAACCAATCACATGCCTACCTCACTGTGCTGAGTTATTAGCCCTTCCTTGAAGGTCATGGAACCCAAAAGTGACATGTTGCTACAAACAAGAATGCATGGGTATATATTGCAATATCAAAATATTTATACACCTGTCCCAAGAATTAGGAGCAACAATATCATCACAGTCATCTTAAAAATGAAGTGCAAAAAAAAAAAAGAAGTACAAGGTTGAAAAAAGTGGCAGTGTAGAGTAGAATATTTACCCTGGCACATGGGGCACTAGCCACATTTCTTTTAGCTCCTTAATCTCATGGTTATAATAGCAATATCTAGCATTCATTAGTCTGGGCATTATCATCTTATCTTATTCATAAAATCTATATACAATGAAGCTGTGTCCAGTTACCTCCCCTTCCCCCTTCCCCTTTCCCAATTTAGCATTATACACACCTGACACAGCCCAAAGGGAGGAATGGGAAAAACCCACCTAGCACCTTTTATTCCATAAGTGCTAAGAAATTTTTTTAAATAGGTCTCTGTTCTAGTTCTATAGAGCACTGTTATTTTTAAAGGTGTGTTTTTTCAAAACACTGATGCCAGTCACTGTTTGGGGAGATACTGCTGTGCTTAGACGTGCCATAAGTTTGACAAATTGGTCCTATTACAGGTCTTTCAAAACAAAGCCAAAGCACAGGATGAAGAAACAGAAGGGCTGAGAATGTGCTAATTTATGAATCCCCAAATCTGTGGCCCATTCAGATTTAGAAGCTGTCAAATCAAGTGGGCACCTAAATTACTGAGCTCTGATCATTTCATAAAGGCTCATCAGAGGACCCTTCTGAGTTACAATTTATGAAAATTCATAAAGCAAAGAACATAAAAAGGTTCAAAGAATCCTACCATACTATAGTAATCGAGAATAAAGAAAAGGGCACATCTTATAACAACGCCTGATTGTATTTTGTTTTCCAATATTTGTATATATTCATCCCACAGTCAATTATGCATTCATTTTAGAAATTTGGAGCATTTCAAAACAATGATGCCAATTTATTCCCTAATTATTCCCCAGTGGAAATAAGTACATTAGAAAAACAAAGCTGCTTCTTTTTCTTTTCATCAAAGTTCAGGATATTAAGCCATATCTCTCTTCCAGAAAGCCTTTCCCACCCATCTCAGGCAGTACTCCTGTAACCCCTCATTTTTATGGCCCTAATTCCTCATTTTGGCATTTAAGTGTATACTACCTTGTACTGTTATTTAGAGGTTTCTTTAATATTCATGTTTTAAAACAATCAGTATATGTTTTGTCTTGACAACTAGATTGTAAGTTCTCTGTGGGGAGAGAAGGCATTATGTTTTTATTCTATATCCCCTTGAGGTCTAGCATGGTGCTGAGTCCATAGTAACCTCCACGAGGACAGAAAACATTTCTTGTCTGAGCACTGTACCTATGTCTAACCCCAACACAGTGCCCTATGCACATTGGGTATTTAATAAAATGCGTTCTGAATGGATTAATAAATATTATGTAAGGACTGAATATGTCTGTTGCTTGCATTCATTCTATATCTTTGCTGGGTCAGCCTCATCTTGCCAAAAGTTAATGGCCAAGTCCATTATCCTTCTGAAGCAGACTTTTAAAACATGAAGATGGATGAGCTACTATGTCCTAAGACATACCTATTAATCATCACTAATTATGTTTCTGATTCTACAAATATTTGAAAGTAAATTATTCATGAGCATCAAAAGAGCAATCTAATGACAAAGTAAATGGATCCCCTTCTCAGTTTCACTTCTTTTTTTTTTTTTTTGCTTTTTGGAGGGCAGTTGGGGTTAAGTGACTTGCCCAAGGTCACATGGCTAGTTTTTTGTGTTAAGTGTCTGAGGCTGGATTTGAACTCAGGTACTCCTGATTCCAGGGCCAGTGCTCTATTCACTGCACCACCTAGCCGCCCCTCAGCTTCACTTCTGCTGCTAGAAATGTGCGTATCACTTGATTCACAAGGTTTTCTATTTTCTTTTCTGAAAAGTATTGTGCACAAATGAAATCTAGTAGAAGTTAAACCCCATTCAACAATACCTGTCTATACTTCAAGATTTCAGTTAAGAAGGAATTTGTTCATATCTGTCTTATCCCAGTATGACAGAGTAATCTTGCAGACAATGTCTGCTGCTGGGCTTGTTACATCTCTGTAAGAGAGGGTGGCCGCTCAGCCCTCTCTCAAACAGTTAGTAACCTATAAAGTAAGCCATACATGTTCAGATTGTCCTGTTACATCACTGAAACATTTTTTGTGAGGTAGACCCACTGTATACCTTGTTTGTTAACAAAGACATCATTTCCATGAGGATACAACAGACAGATGGCTTCCCGACATGATTATATAGCTCAGCCTGTGGTCATGCACATGCCTGTTTTCCCTGCATTCACTTATACTGAGGTTTCAAAAATGGATAACTTCATAGTTGCACACACATGTTGCTGGTATATGTGCTCAGATTATGCCAAAACTCTCATTATCTATATTTTCACAAAAATAAGTGAAAACTATTTTCACTGCTCCCAAGAACTATTTATTAGATTTTCTCCTGTGATTGAGTCTGTATGCAATGGATAAAATGCTAATTTTGGAGTCTGGTAAGATCTGGGTATGAATCCCTCCTGGAAGCAGTAGTGTTCACAGAAGCCAATCTCAGAGGCCATTTTATCTAACCTATACACGAAAGGGACATCTACTATAACATACCCTATACACTTTCATCTACCCTCTGCATGAAGAGCTCCAAGAAGGAAGAGCCCACCACCTCTCAGGCCAGCCCATTGGACTTTGGGACAACTCCGATTACTTTTTATTAAAATCAATGTAAACTGACCTCCTTATAACTTTCACCAGTGCTTTTGTTTCTGCCCTCTGGGTCCGTATGGAACAAGACTAATCAACCTCTCACGACAGTCCTTCAAATGCTTGAAGGAAGCTGCTCTGTCTGCCTAGACTCTTCTCCATATTAAACACGTCTGGTTTCTTCAAACAATCCTCATATTACAAGGATTCAAGGCCTTTTGTCATCATTTTTGCCATATGATTTTCCAATGTTTGTATATATTCATCCCACAGTCAATTACACTTTCGTTTTAGAAATTTAGAGCATTTCAAAACTGTGATGCCAACGCCCTGTGACAATCTCCAGTTTACCCATGTCTTGTTTTAAAAAATATGATTGTATTTTTAATTTATGGAATAAAACAAGCATTTCCATAACATAGTATAATTTTTTAAAAGATGAATGAATATGAAACTATAAATCTATTATGTGCAATTTTCTATTCCTTTTAAAATATATAATAAGGTTATCATGTAAATTTCTTTTTTTTCTTTTTTCTTTCCTCCCCCAATCCTAGAGATGGCTACCATTAGACACAAATATACACACACATATGCATGTATATACACACATATACATATATGTTCCTAAAATCATACTACACATTCTTCTATTTATCAGTCCTTTCTCTGGATGCAGACAGTGTCTTCCTTCATATGTTCTTTGTAATTAATTTGGGTATTTATAATAGTCAAAATAACTTATTTGCTCAAATCATCCCTCAAACAAGATTGCTGTTACTGTATACAATGTTCTCTTGAGTCTGTTCATTTTGCTGAAAGAGAGCTGCTATAAATATTTTAGAACATACAGGCTCTTTTCCTTTTTCCCTGATGATCACTGGGAATAGACCAAGTAGTTGTATGGCTGGGTTAAAGGAAGTTAAATAACTTTTTAAACTGTAGTGCTCAGAACTGAACACAATATTCTAGATGAGGTCTTATAAAGGTAGAGTACAGTGGAACTATTACCTCCCTTTTTTCCTGAAAGTTATACCAGTCTTAACATAGCTCAAGATCACATTAGATTTTTTGCTGCCATACCATATTGCTTATTCACATTAAGCCTGTAGCTAACTAAAACCACAAGAACTTTTTCAGAACAATTGCTATCTCTTTTTTTATATGCTTACATGCAAAACTCTACATTTATCCACATTGGATTTCATCTTACTAGATTCAGTCCAATATTTTAGCCTGTTAAAAAAGCTCTTCCACCCTAGCTATTAATAAAGCAAAATATTTATTGCAACACTTTCTGTGGTAGCAAAGAACTGGAAACAAAGTGGGTGCCCCTAAACTGGGGAATGGCAAAGCAAATATTGCTGTACCATAAGAAATAATGAATGTAGTGAATACAGAGAAGCATGGAAAGTTCTAGATGAACTGATGCAAAGTGTAGTGGGCAGAGCCAGGGAAACAACACATGCAATGATTACAACAATAAAAACAAACAAAAGCAAATGTTACAAAAGTGTAAAGTAGAAGCATGACTTGAAAGAAGAGAAAACATTCCCACCCTCCCACCCTTTTGCAGAGGTGGTAGATCCACAATTGCTACACATTGTACATGTTCTCATGCTTTTTCAATGTATTGGTTATTTATGTTGATTTTTCCTTTTTAAAAAATATTATCTGTTACATAGATTGGTTCTTTGAAAGAGGAAAGGGGAGAATGATAGGGTAAACTACAGTGATATACATTTTTTAAAAACCTTAATACAAATATATTTTTTTAAAGATCCGTTTGAATCCTAACTTTGTCATCCAGCATGTGAACTTGCCTCCTCGCTTTTTGTCATCTGCAAACTTGATGAGCAAATCACTAATAAAAATGGTAAAGAACGAAGAACCAAACACAAATCCCTAGGGAGCTCCACTGGAAATTTCCTGTCACATTAGCCTTGAGGCCTTTGTTGTTCATCCTTCATTCTCAAAGAGGACCATGGCATCAGGAAGATTATTCCATGACCTGCAAGTGATTCAGATTTAACTGAAGGAGGCCTGTGCAAAGTCATCAGCCTCAGTTTCTCCTTCAGAGCCACCTGGGTCCAGAGGCCAGACAACTGGAGATGGCCCTTTGAGACCTTTACAATAACTCTGGATCTAACCTGAACTGGAATCCAATTCTAAATAGATCTGATTACATCTTTACCTAACTTGAATCCATATTTCCCCATCTTTACCACAGTAGTATGAGATAGTTTATTAAAAACTTTTCTAAAATGTAAATTAACTATAATCATAGCATTCCCTTCATCTACTACTACTACTACTACTACTACTACTACTACTACTACTACTACTACTACTACTACTACTAATCTTGTCAAAAAAGGAAATGAAGTTAATCTGGAATGACCTTTTCTTGACAAATCACACAGGTTGCTTGTAATCATACCTTCTTTTTGTAGACAGATGTTCACCAATACAAGGCAAGATGACAAGCATTTACTAAGTGTTCACTGCATCCCAGGCCCTGAGACAGGTGCTCAGAACACCAATACAAAAGAAAAAGAGACAGTCCTTTTCCTGAAGTAGTTTATACTAATGGGGGAAATGATGCATAAAAGGGCAAAGGGAAGCTGAAAATAAGTGGTGGACACATGTGGCAAGTCTACCCTACACAGGAGTATGCTATTAAAGTCCAGAAATTCAGAAGCACAGCCAGGAGGGGAATGAAGTTGGACCAACACGGGCCCTTTCTCAAAATGGAGGCCTCAAGAGTAACTCACCAATGGCGAAAGGAGGCTGGCAGGGCAGATGATAGATGGATGTTCCAGGATGAGGAGGCCTCAGATGATGAAGGAGGTACCAAAGTGATGTAAATTTGCAAGTGTTCTGATATGATTCTTCAGTATTCATACTCTCTCAACATGTTGGTACAGGAATATAGCCCCATTTTCACAATCATCTCTTAAATGATTCATTCTAGAACTTTCCCAGGAATCAAAGTCAAGCTTACAAACCTGAAAACTGCTCCCTTTCCTTTTTTTGAAAAAAAAAAGGGAAATCCTCCATCTTGTGATACTCTTTCATTCAGACATCACTGACAGTAGCTTAGCAATCACCTCGGATATTTCTTTCAGAACTTGAGGACATACACAGCTCATCAGGAACAGATGATTTAAATTCATCAAGCACCACAAAGCGCTCATTACTTATCTTGGGTATCAACTCCCTGATGGGTTTTTTTTCTGTCATTTCCAGTGTAAAGATCATTCTTCTTTCTGTAGAAATCAGAAACAAAGTAAGAATTCCACATTCATGACTTTTCTGAGAAATCTGAGATCACTTAATGTGAACACCTTCTTCTCTCTTTCTCTTGATCTCTGAACGACCTCATACATCCTCAGCTCTCTCTTCCTTTTACACAAGTCTCAGGCTCTGTTAATCATTCCTTTTCTACTGTCTTCAAACAAGCCCAATTCCCCTTCACCATTAAAAAAAATGTTCTTCCCTAGACCTTACCATTAGCTCAAGCCACCATCCCATTTCCCTTCCCTCTTTCTCAGTCAAACCCCTTGGGGGAAAAAAAAAAGTTGTCCATACCGGATATCTCTACTTCTCCCACCTCATTTAGTTTTAAAATCTTTACAATCTGGTCTCTGACCCTGTCACTCAATAGAAACTACTCTCTCCAAATTATATTTCAAGCCAGATTCCAGGAAACATCTCAAACTCAATACATTCAACACTGGTCGTATTTCGCCTTAAAACAGCTCCTATTCCAAAATTTTCTTTTTCTGTCAAAGGACCCACCATCCTTCCTATGCTCCAGTGTTATTCTCAACTCTTGGTCCCCTCACATAACAATTAATTTCCAAATCTTGCCACTTCTACCTCCACATCTCTTGCATCCAATTCTTATTCTGGGAATGGGACTCACACAGTCACCATCTAAGTTGAAGATCTCATCATTTCTTGCCAACAATTCCCTAATTACTGCCCTTGCCTCCTGTCTCTCACCATTCTGGTCTATTTTACACACTCCTAAAAAGTGGTTTTCCTTAAGTAAAGATCTAACCATGTCACTCTCCTACTCAATCAACTCTAGTGATGCCCTGATTACCACTAGGTAATATAAATTTCCCTCTTCAACTTTTAAATCTCTTTGTAAAATCTGGTCCCAACTATTCTTTCCAGTCTCATAGGCCATTGCTCCACTGTACCCAAACTGGCCTTTTCTCAACAACTCAGCCACTACCTGCCATCTCCCATCCCTGTGTCTTTGCAGTGGCCACATCCATGCCTGGAAGGCACGCCCTCCTCCCTGTCATAGAATCCCATTTTTCCTTCAAGGCCCAGCTCAAACACCATTGTCTACATGCAGCCTTTCTTGATACCACCAACTTTATGCCCTCCTTCCGAATTTACCTCGTATTTAATTAACTTGTATTTGTTTGTATTTATTCTCTGTGTGGTTATTCTGTATATACTTAAAATGCACTTGTAGTTTTTCCCATTACAATGTAAGTTCTTTTCAAGTAGGACTTGTTTCATTTTTTGTCCTACTATCATCTTTGACTAGAGCAGTACCTGAAGCACTGAGGACTAAATGTAAATTGGTTGACTGAACAAGACAAATTCAGTTAAATGGGAGGAAGAAGCAGTAATTATTAACAATTCAGTTAACAATGCAAACCTAATAGTTCCCCTTTTTAGCTAACAATCCTCACTACCTCGGTGCTAAACTCAGTTGCTTTTGCTGAAAGAGTGCGTATGCTAAAATTTTGCATCCTCAGTTCAGTGCCCTGGTGGTAAGACTCAACTTCCCTGCAATGGTTATGGCTCAACTCCCAGTGCCAGCCATCAATAAATACATGCTAGCTGGATGATCTTGAGCTGGTAACAGAAACCCCTGAGCCTTGGTTTCCTCAGCTCTAAAATGAGGTTAATAACACCTGTAATACCCACTTCCCAGGGTTGTTTTGAAGACCAAATTTATATGCACAAATTCATATAAGTATGTTTATAAATGTTTTGAAGCATTATATAAATGTCTCCTATTAATTTTATGCAGAGAATTTGTATAGGTCCTTGATTCACTCTATGGACACTCTACGGTGGAGAAAAAAAAACACGTATGAAAGAAATCCAGTTTAAAGGAATATAGCACATTAAAAAAAAAACACCTCCCAGCCATGGACAAAAATCATGTGATTCCTTCCACCACCTCTGTCATCAATAGCATTGAAAACATTGGGCAGGAACAGTTAATCCTAAGTAAAATACCACTCCATTAATGCTAGCAAAGTCCATATTCCCTTCATTATTTGCTGCCAACAGCCAATGGAGAAGATTAGATCTTCATTTAATATTGAAGGCCTCTCCATCTTTTCATTTTAAGGCTGTCTTCATCTCTGAAGCAAACTGGATTTCAAAAACCACTAGCTCTTTGTCCACTTCATTCCAACTGAAATTAAATTTCCTAGTTCTTTTTCCTTGGGTCCTTTATAAGATGGTATTGGAAATGAGATTCTGGGAGATTCAACCTACTTAAGTTCTGGAAACAGACCCTCAACCAACCAAGAGCCTTGGCTGCTGGGGATTCTATACATATACCAACTTAACTATAAGTGGCTTTGTAAAATAGGCTCTTGCCCAGGTCTCTAAAGCAATGCACATGTCTTGATATTCCAGCAGGATGGGGTAGATTGGATCTAATCTGGTGCTGTAAATTAGCTGAGACTCAGAGGCAGGAAGAAACCTTGTTGTTCGATCATTTCAGTCCTATCCAATTCTTTGTGACCCCAATTGGAGTTTTCTGGGCAAAGATACTAAAGTAGTTTCTCCAACTCATTTTATAGATACAGAAACTGAGGCAAATAGGATTAAGTGACTTGCCTATAGTTACAAAGCTAGTAAGTGTCTGAGGTGATGGAGAGGCTTATACAGACTGATGCTGAATGAGAAGAGCAGAACCAGGAAAAATCTGTACACAGTCACAGACACATCGTATGTGTGACAACCAACCTCGATAAACTGGACTCTTCTCAGCAACACACAATTACAAGACATCTCTAAAAGTCTTGAGATGGAAGTAGATGTCTACATTCAGAAAAAGATTTAGAAAGAACAGAGTTTCAATGGAGACCGAAGCAAACTACATGCTATCATTCTTTTTCATGTTTGGTTTTGTTTCTTCTTTCCCATTGTTCACTCCATTGGTTACAACCCTTCTATACAACCATACTAACGTCCAATGTGAAAGTATTTGTAGATCCTATGCTTGATTGCATGCTGCCATGGTGGGGAGGGAAGAAAATTTGAAACTCAAGGGACTGTGAAACTGAATCTTGTAAACTGAAAGTAAATAAACAAATCAATTTTTAAACAAAAGTGCCTGAGTCACCTGATGTGAATTCAGGTGGTCATGACTACAGGCCTGGTGCTCTATCCACCATGCCACCTAGCTGCCTAAGGAAAAACTAGAATGTATCTAAAAGAAATCATGTGAGCACATAGGAATTTTTCCAAAATGCAAGGAACAGTCCATAGAAATATTGCTGCGCTTGGGATTGTTGGGACTTCTTGCCATCAGCAACAGTATTTTAGGTCAGAAAGGGATGCTTAAAATGCAGATGGGGAGACTTCCAGAACCTGTTTCCAAACAGAGCACCGCTGGTCAGAGCAGAGGGGTGATGGTAACAGCTGCCATCCATGCAGCACATTAAGGTATATAGAGCTCTTTCCATACATTATCTCACTTGATCCTCATGTCAGCTCTATGAGACAGGTCGTATTGTTTTCCCATTTTACAGACAGGAAAGAGGTCAGAGAAGGTGAGTGACCAAAAGGTCCCAGAGGCAATAGAATATGCATTCCTTAAGAGTAGGGATTCTTCAAGTCTTTGGGACAAATGTGTTTGCAAGCCTCCATTCAGCATAGTGTCTCGCATATATTTAATAAATGCAATTTGAATCTTAAATTGATGAGCTTGTCGTGTAGTGGGGAAAGTTCTAAACTTAGAGTCAGAACACAAGATTCAAACAGAGGCCCTGACACTTCCTATGTGACCTTGGGTGAGTCATTTTACCTGCCTTGGCCTGAGTTTCCCCATCTGTATCATACTCTTAATCTTTCTTGTGTCATGTACACCTTAGGCAGTCTGGTAAACCTTTTTCAGGAGTTTCCCTTCTATAAAAAATGTTTAAGTGCATCACATAAAATAAATAGTATTACTAAAAAAAAACCAATACTGTTGAAAGTGTATTATCTACACAGTAATCCATTCCACAATGGCGGGATTAGGGCTGGGGTACCCTTGTGATCTGGAAAATTCATATAAAATTTTTTGGCCGTCCCTTCATACCAGAAAAAAAAGTCTTTTTTTTCTTTTATGGAGTGATTACAGTATCTTATTGAAAAATTTGGGTTAACTATTTGGTCATAGTCTGTGTATCCTCTGCCAGCCCCTTCTGCAACATCTGCAAAACTCCCCCCAAATTCCCATTTAATTTCTTATATCAACTTGCAATGGGGAAAGTCATTATGTAAAAGCGATAACTATCTATCTATTCTAGACATATATATATACATATATATATACATATATACATTCTTTAAAAGACAAGTTCACTTGACAACAGCCCCCTTTGAACAAGTTGATGTCTAAAGTCTCCACTCTTCTTTTCCCAGCACTTGTCCTAATTCTTTGGTCTTGCCTATGGTCACACAGCTAGCAAGGTGAGATCTGAACCAAGGTCTCTCTTGATTCCTCATTCAATGCACCTCCTGACACATCAACTACCTCTCACTAGGGTAGAAGTTATTCTTTCTATAGAGTTCTTAGCACACTCCAAGCAAATGTTTTTAATTAGGCAGAATCCAGCTAGGACTTTTAATGAGTTCTCTAGAATGATTGACACCAATGACTGTTCTGCAGATGAATGAAAACTTTATACACAAAAAATGTCCCAGTTCCTTTTTTTTTTTTTTAAAGTTAATTCTGAGAAAAACAAACTTGGGTTCCTTGGCTTCCTCAAGGCAATGCAAAAAAAGGGGGGAGGGGCATTTTCTGAATTAAACAGAAATTTAGCTACATATGATTTTAGACATCAAAGCCTGATACACTGACACTTTTTAAAAATTATTAAGTGGTACAGGCTGAGGAGCATTAGTCCAATATGGCCCATCTGTGACCCATGTTAAGTAAGCTAGCTCTTTTGGAATCTACTGAGTTGCCTTCAAAAATGAGTATACTAAAAAGTCCATGAGTATAGTAAAATAACCATCTTTACTTCCCATTTTGAGAGTATTACTATGTAGACTAGATGTATTTCATGGGAGGAAGAAGAGGAAATAGTTTGTAAATGTTCATGAAATACTAAGACCTATGAAGTTTTATAGGACAAATATCTACTTTTGTCTTAGGCACACATCAGTCTTTGAGTATTTTACAACCCAAACATTAGCTCTTCAATTGTGGTCTGTGTGACTTGACAAATAGCCCCCATTCCACTGCCCCTGTGTCTTCTGGGACATTCTATAGATAAACATAACTTCCTTCCCTCCCTACCATCCTCATGCCTATGGTTCCTTCAAAACATTGCCCATTGCCAGACTGATATTTTTTAGTCATCCATCTGACCATATTCTCCCTCTGTTCAAAAATTTTCAACAGCTCTCTACTGCTTACTGAAAAAGTTTAAAATCCCATAGCCTGGCATTCAAGACCTTCCACAAATTAGTGCTACTCCTTGTCTCATCCCTTAGAAGCACATTTTATATTACACTCCTCAATACACTCTAAAGTCTAGCCAAACTGAACACCTGTAAAGCCCCTTATTTTCTCACTGTGGACTTTTCTTACCCTTCCCTTCTTCACCTATCAAAACCCTGCTTCTCCTTTTGAAGCCTTTCCTGAATCCTACTATTGATTGAAAAAACAACAGCAACAGCAACTTTCCCCCACTCAGACCTCAGAGACCACTGTGTTTTGTATCCTCTTCTATTGTACCTGGGTTTTACCTGGCATTACAGCCATATATGTGTCTCATCTCCCTTACGAACAGTAAGTGCCATGTATACAATGATTATGTGCTATTGTCTAAATTTCTAGTCTCCTCCAACACCACAATTTATTAATATGCAATGGTTAATGGAAAAGCAGGAAAATCAAGAGTTCAACTGATACCAAAACTGTGGACAGAAGCAAAATATGGTGTTCGTGGAAAGGAGAGCCAATAGCGATGAGAGAAAAGGAGCAGAAAGATGGAAAACATACAAAATTGAATGAATGAATGAAGCATTTATTAAGTGTTACTATGTATTACTATGATACTAAGGATCTGGCCTCAGATACTAACTGTATGACCCTGGGCAAGTCACTTAACCCTATTTGTCTCAACTTCCTCATCTATAAAATAAGTCAGAGGAAGAAATAACAAACCACTCTCGTATCTTTGCCAAGAAAACCCCAAATGGGGTTGTGAAAAGTTGGACACAAATGCAAAAAGACTGAACAACAAAACAGCAACATGTGCAAAGCACTGTGCTTTTGAATTGAGGCTGGAAAAGTGCCTAAAAAAACTAGATGAGATCAATGGGATCTTTGGAGAATAGAACATCAGTGTTAGACTAGCAGAGTAGTTAGACTGGTGAGGAGCACATCAAGCTGAACTCAGGGGTAAGACCTAGAAAACGAGGGAAAGGACCTTGCTTTCTTTCTTACTGGCCAGAGAGTTTAGTGACAGAGTTCAGCCTTGGGATGTGATGGAAGCAGGAGGAGCTAGAAAGAGAAGCCGAAGAACCAGACTGAAAACGACTTGAGTCATAAAGTATGAACAGAAAGATCCTGAATAGAGCAATCTCTGAGACAAACCGCCAAACAGGATGAGAAAATGTTGAGTTTAGAGTCAGAAGACTGGCAGTTAGGTAGCTCAATGGGTAGAGTGGTAGGCCTGTAGTCAGGAGGACATAGGCTCAAATCTAGCCTCAGTCACTTACTAGCTAGGAGACCCTGGGAAAGTCACTTGGTCCTGTTTGCCTCATTTTCCTCATCTGCAAAATGAGCTGAAGAAGGAAATGACAGACTGCTTCAATATCTCTGCCATGAAAATCCCAAATGGGATCACAAAGACAACTGAAATGACTGAACAACCAACCAGAAACTTTGAGCAAGTCGCTTATTCAAATTCCTTATCTATAAAGTGGCAAAGTTAAGCAACTGACCTCTAAGGAAGCTTCTAGCCCCAAGTTTCTGATGCTGAGGTCTATAACTTGATGACTATTTTGCCTGCCAACTTAGTTGAGATGCATCTACTGTTAAGAGAATTTGAATTGGAGTGATCTTCCTGCACTGAAAAATCTCTTGGGTCTGATGAAATCACACTGAAAAGGAATCAATAGCTAAGGTGAATCTTCCCTTTTTCAGACACAATCTTCTTATAATGTATGCACTCCTGAGAAATTCTGATTACTTATTGTTGCATTACTTTTCCTCAGATTCCCTTCCCCTTTCCTACTTGAAGAGTCTACCTGTCCAATTCCACTCCATACTCGAAGCCAGCTCCAATCTCCCTCTCCCCCACCCCAACAGAATCCCTTCCTTGGGACTTTTTTGCATCTTTCACTGTGTTTTTCTTTTCTGCTTTGAGTTAGTGTCAGACATGACTCACATCCCCCGCTAGACTATAATCTCTGTGAGAGCAGAAATCATGTCTTGGTCTTTGTACCCCCTCCAACCCCAAAGCACCTAAGCATAGTATAGGAACTCAATGAAGAATTGCTGACTAACATAGCATACTTTCTGCAAGCATCTTTGTCCGTGTTCCTGAAAGAAAGTAATGTGAAGGTATCTGCTGTTGCCTTCCCTGCCCCACTAGTATCTATCCCCCAACAGTTCAGAACTCACTCTGAACATAGAACCCACTTAGTGAATGCCAAAGACTGACAGATTGAAAAGACAAGAAGACAACTGCTAACAGGACTGTCAGCACGCACTAGGAAGAATCTGTCGCCCGACTGTACATGCAAAGGCTGCTGATATTGGGGAGGATTGGAGGGCGATGTCAGCTCTCTCCAGGGGCAGCGTGCCAGAGAAAGGCTCACAGAGTGCTCAGAGCCTAGAAAGAACAAAATGCCTCAGGCTCTTTGCTGAGATGAAAATTGGTTTTGTTGTTCTCCCATTCCCCACCCACCTGAACTTTATTGAGAAAGGCTGCTAAGAAATCCCATTTGGGACGGTTCTTACTATATTTCAGGATGATTTCTTCTCAATGCTAGCAATTCTGGCCCCAGAAAAGTGAAATGATGTGGTCATTGGGCTTCTCCCAAAAATGTCTGTCCATGCTCAGCCAATCCCTGAGATTGTTGGAAGAGAGTAAACTTCAGCTCAGCGGAACAACATTATGATTTTTTTAAAAAATAGCAAAATGGCTACAAACACAGGAGGAATAAGGACTGACTTGGGATTGCCTGAAGGACACAGTCCCACGTTGGACACAAGTACCCAGATCTGAGTAACAGGCAAGCCCTGACCATGGTGAGTCAAGATCTGGGGCTTGACAATACATATTTTTAATTCATCTGGGAATAAAATTAACATATTTAAAGTTCAAAAGGGAATAGAAATTCATTACTAGAATGGGAGAGGTCATTGTTTTCCTGGATGGTTCCCAAACAGAAAATTAAGAACAGAATTTGTTGCAATAAAAATCCAGAGGGTTTGTTGGGTTTTTTTTAAGAAGCAAACAGATGTTTTCATTCTTTTTTTTAAGACCAGTTCTTGATTATTTAAGCCTTGATTACTCAGGTTCTATATTTTCTAGGGGCTTTTCCTTTTCCTCTTTATGGATCTGAAGAAATATAGAAAGTTAAACCCAGAAGAATCCTCTTTTGCTGCTAACTACTGGCTTTACAATCTGGGAGTCATCCTTGACTCATATCATGCCCTTACTCCACCCTCCTCCACCCCCCACCCCAACCCTACAATTGAATCAGCTGCCAAATCTTATTGATTTTTTACCTCTACACCATCTCATGCACCCATCCCTTTTTCTCCCTGGTCATCACACAAGTTCAAGCCCGCATCACCTCTCTCCTGGACAATTGCATTGGCCTAATTGGTCTCCCTGCTTCTAGTCTCTCCCCTTTCCAATACATCTTCCACACAGCTGCCTACATGATACCTCCAAGGCACAGATCTGACCATGGCACTCCCTTTTTCAAGGATCTCCAGGCTCCCCATTGCCTCCAAAGCAAAATAAAATTTCTTATTTCTGAATGTGGAAACATTCTGATACCAATCAACCTTTGAGGGTTAATGGAACACTACTCCCCTCCAAGCATGCTGCCTTCTAGCTAGATTGGCTTACTTGTGTTCCCCACGCCCAGCACTGATTGACTCTCTGGGTAGGATAAGAAGAGGAATATATTTCGAAATAAGAGTGATGAAAAAGCAAAAGATATATAAAAAATAAATTTCAAAAGGGTGGTTTCAGAAGCTCTTAACCTCAGAATGAACTAAGACTGATAAGAAAAGCTAAGGACAAAAAAGGCCTCTTTTTCAGTCAGTTACATAGAAGAATAACAGAGGATCATGGGATCATTGTTTTAGGGCTGGAAGAAATCTTAGAATAGAATCTAAGTGTCTTCTTTTATAGATGAGGAATTGGGGCTGCTAACGGTAACTTGCCTGGAGTCAGACTGTTACTTAGCATCTAAGACAAGATTTGAACTGTTTTCCTGACTCCAAGACCAGCAACTCTTTCAAAGAAGTGATAGAACAATGAATGATAACAGATGATG
>CM053594.1:321377260-321394826 GCA_028646575.1 Pseudocheirus occidentalis
TATGGAATAATGGAAATCTGGAGTTGGAGTCAGGAAAACCTCATTCTTTTAATAGCTGTATGATGAGCCTGGGCAAGTCATTTAACCTCTGTTTCTCTTCGTTTCTTTCTTATAACTACACTTGCACAAAGAGGTTGTCATGAAAATCAAAGGAGATGATACATGTAAAGTGTTTTGCAAATAATGAAGCACTATATGAATGCCAACTATCATTACAAGCTCTTATTCTATTTCTTTTCTCTTCCTAGAATGAACTCTAGAAACAGAACAAAAATGTCTAATCAGGAAATGTTTCCCAAGATACATAGGCAGCAGATAAAGCACAGTGTCTGGAGTCTGAAAGATCTGGGTTCAAATCTATATATGGGGTGTTCTGGGAGGATTAGCACCTCTAGGGTGAGGGCTTCTGAGCCCTTTCAAGGGCTGCTTATCCCTTTTTGGTGGCCACCTTCACCCAAGTCTCACCTTCAGCTCCAAAACTCTAACATGCTCAGCAGTCACACCCTGGTTAAAAAAAAGTTTAAGGTAAGTTATAGGCCTCAAACCTGTCTCAAACTAATATAGGGAGGTATCTACCTGCAGTGCCAATGCAAGATTCACAGCACCAATGGTGACTGTAAATATGCCAGCATAGTTCTCAATTACAAAATATAACAGACTCTCCATATAGAAGACAGACACAAAACATTTATTCAGATACCAGGAAACCAAATCCCAACACCAGGAAACCACATTCATCATAGCAATATAGAAGTTAATACACCACACTGCAGCAGAGGGTCACACCATCCTTCAGCCTTCCCACAAACAAACACTCACAAGCCTAGCTGTCTCCCTGGGTGTTTCTCCTACCATCTAGCTTCTCTGACTCCCAGCTTCCTGTGGGTTCTGCTCTATCCTTCAGCAAACTCCCCCCACCACAGGCTCCATGTGATTACATTCAGCCTATTAGGGGAGAGGGGAAAATCTTCAGATCAGAGAAGGTCTTCAAATTCCCTTCGGCTTATTAAGGGGCAGGGAAGATCTCGGAATTCCCATTACCATGTCACCACCTCAAGCATGTGAAGACTTCCCGTGGTGAAATGGAAAGATGAACAATTTGTTCCAAGAGCTATAAAAGCAGCTGAAGCAGGCATTGGGGAGCACTTAGAGCTCGATCAGACATAGAAGATGCCAAGGTGGTCCATTGCACCCTGTGTCATCATCAGTCATCCTCACTGTTTTTATTGCCATTGGACTTCAATGTTTGTGCAAGAGAGTAAGGCTGATAATATTGTGTAATTCTATATTCACAAACTCATGAACGATCAAGACATCACCCCATGATGTCATTGGTCTTCTTCAAAAAAAATGAAGGACAATAAACACGAGGTACGTGACCCTGGGCAAGTCACTTAACCCAGTTTGCCTCAGTTTCTTCATTTGTCAAATGAGCTAGAGTAGGAAATGGCAAACCGCTCGCTCCAGTATCTTTGCAAAAGAAAATCCCAGATAGAGTCACAAAGAGTTGAACAGTACTGATACAGCTGTACAGGGAACTAGTAAGAGTCTTTAGTGACTCCTGATGAGTTCAAGTCATTAGGTCCAGATGACCTGCATCGTAGGGCACTGAAGGAACTGGTAAGTGTGGTTGTTGAGCCACTCTTAGTGAAGTGAGAAAGACACAGGCAAGATGGAAGAGTATCTAGAAGTATACTGAACAGCTCAGAGAAAGAGAGAGTCTCTGCACAAGACCAAATCCTAGTTGAGAAATTCCAGAAAAAGTTATGAGTCAATTTTCCAACCACTGTTGGCATAGGGAACGAGATAGAAAGCTTTCTGGATAGGCTCTAAGGACAGAGAATGGGAGAGTGCCACTAGACTGAAGAAGGGAAAGTGTTCTAATTTCTAAAAATGAAAATGAATAGAATCTTCAAATTATAGGCCACATTTTATCTTGACATTCCTTCCTGGTAGATGACTAGGGAACATCTGTACAAGAAAGTAGACAATAGCATGGGTTCATCAAGAGCAGGTCATGTCAAGTGGGCCTCTTTTTCCATTATGCCATAGAATTATTGCAGAAATCATTCACTTTGGGGGTGGCTAGGTGGCAAAGTGAATAGAGCACAAGCCCTGGAATCAGGAGAACCTAAGTTCAAATCTGTCCTCAGACACTTAACACTTACTAGCTGTGTGATCTTGGGCAAGTCACTTAACCCCAATTGCCCTGCCTTCTCCCCTCCAAAAAAAAAAAAAGACAAAAAAAATCATTCACATTGATTTAGGGAAAATCACTTGGCAAAATTGTTCAAGTCATTTTTGTGGAAAAGCTAGAGGAGATATTAATTCCCCCGTTAGATTGTGAGATCCTTGAGAGCATGAATTACTTTTGTCTTTTCTTGTATCTCCAGAGGTTATTCTGATACCTGGTACATAATAGGCACATAATACATTATTGATTGATTCAAAAAACTTTGACAATAACATATTTAGGCCATTTCCAAAATGCTTTGAAGCCCAGCCACTAGTGGTCTAATATCAACTTGGAAAACAATCTCCAGTGGAATGCCCTAGGGATCTAGGTTTAGATTTAAGCATTTAGATCTAAACATTTTTACCAGTAAATCAAAGAAAGCCATAGATGCCATGCTTGTCAGTTTTGGAAATGACAAAAAGCTAAAATCAATAAATAACACATGGAATTTCAGAGTTAGAATCCAAAAGGACTGCAAGAGTCTAGAATCAAGTTTAATAAGATGAAATGTATTAGGGATAAATTGTAAAGTCTCACATTTTGGTGCAAAAAAAATCAACTTCATGAAAATATGAAAAAGGCAGCAAGCAGTTCCTCTGGATAAGACATGGGGGTGGGGGACGCGGGGTGGGAGGGGATATAAGGGGATTGGTGACCTGCTGTCTCAAATAATAGTCAATAGTGTGATGTGGAAGCAAAAGAACTCATTGATCTTAGACCACATCAAGAATCACGAAATCAAAGAGTTGAGAGAGAGCCATACCTGAAGAAATACCTGATCCTGAATAAAATTCCCCTTTACATCTCCAATAAGTGGTTTTCTGGCCTTTGCCAGAAGACCTCCAATGAAAAGGAACTCACTATCTCCAGAAGCATCCCATTCTACTTTTGCATAGCAATAATTACCAAGCTTGGTTGTTTTGCTTTGTTTTTCCTCTCATCAAGCATAGGTCTGTCTCCACTATTTTCATCAGCTGCCGCTAGTCCTGTATCTCTGGAGCCAAGTAGAATATCTAGTCCCTCTTTCTCATGACTGGCTTCATATACTTGAAGACAACTTTCATTCCCCTCCCTGGTCCCACCAAGACTCTTTTCTCGAGGTTAAACATCCCCAATTCCTTCAACCAAATGTCCAGAACCAGACAAAAGTCTCACTTCATTCAACCCTGGTCTAAAGTGCTATGTATAATACTGTATGATAGTACTGCTATCTAAAGAGCTACATCTAGTTCAGGATATTACATTTTAAGAAGGACTTTGTTAAGTTAAAGAACATCCCAAGGAGAATAAGAAGAGTAGTGAAGGGACTGAAGATTATGCCATATGAGGATTAACTAAAGGAACTGAGATTTTTTAGTCTAAAGAAGGAATGGTTCAGGTACAGGATTTATTGTGGTTGTTCAGTCATATCCTACTCTTACTCGTGCCATTTGGAGTTTTCTTGGCAAAAATACTGGAGTGCCATTTCTTTCTCCAGCTCATTTTACAGAATAGGAAAATGAGGTAAACAGTGTTAAGTGACTTGCCTAGGGTCACATAGACAGTAAGTGCCTGAGGCCAGATTTGAACTCACATGAATCTTCCTGACTTCAGATCTGGCACTCTCTCCGATATGCCACCTAGCTATCTGGCTGCCAGCTGTCGTCAAGTGCCTGAAATGCTATCACATGAAAGAGTGATTAAATTTGTTCTAACCCAAGAAGCCAGAACCAGTGGGTAGAGGTTCCTAAAAGGCAAATTGAAGCTTGATCAAAGAACAAATTTCCCAACAATTAGGGCTGTTCAAGAATAGAATAGTTTACCTCAAGAGGTAGTGAGATCCCTCTTACTCAAAATCTTCCAGCAAAGATGAGATGATGACTTTTCCAGGGTGTTGAAGAGGGCTTTCTTTTTCCCTTTACTCTTTCCCCCCCCAACCATCCCTTCTTCTGAGATTTCAAGGACATTTTTTAAACTAAGAATGAATGTTGTTATAGTGCTTCAATAGTCTTGAATCTGACAGTACAATTCCTTTTATTCCCTGTTTAACAAATGAGGGAACTGAGGCTTGGGAGATGAAAGTCGCTTGCTCAAGGTCACATATCTAGTTCATGAGAAGGTCATAGGACAGATCTTTTGAGTCTCAGTGTTCTTTCCGTTCAATAATATTTCTTTGTGTTACTTTTAATTACTTTTTAATATTTGATGACTCTTCTGCCTCTAGAAGGAGTGACAAGGTATCACAGTGGACAGAGCACCAGGCATGGAGTCAGGAAGATTCATCTTTATGAGTTCAAATCCAGCTTCAGACACTTACTAGCTGTGTGACGCTGTCACTTAAGCCTGTTTGCCTCAGTTTCCTCCTCTGTAAAATGAGCTGGAGAAGGAAATGGCAAACTGCTCCAGTGTCTTTGCCGGTCATGAAGGCAGATGTTATTGAAACAACTGAACAACAGCTGCCTAAGAAAGTGGTGATTTTGTTCTTTCCGAGCAGTCTGTCTTCATGCACACACAAAAAAGGCCTAAACACCAAAGTCTTGGGACCGTTGTAGGATCAGCCAACTGCTCTTTGCTTTTTGGAGGGGGAAGGCAGGGCAATTCCTCCTATGGAGGAAGAGGAAAGGAGGCTTACAGGATCCAGTTTCTCTGACTCCTACTGAATCTGAGCATCTTTCCTCCTCCTGGGAAAGCTAACTGAAACTTCCTATGAATGAGGGTGAGATTAGGGGTGCCTGAGACCTCCTGCTGAGCTGCCCACAAGGCCTAACACGAGTGGGGATGAAGACAGAAAAAGGCACTCACAGGTCTGTGACTTCAGAGGGAACCTGTTTGGCATTTCACGCTGAGGACATCTGTTTAACACAATTTATTCCTCTTCTCTGATTTCATGTGTACCCATGAACATGCACGCACGCACACGAGAAGACACCCACATGGCTAGAACAACCAAATACAAGGTTTCTTCCCCACCCCCGTCAAACAGTTGGGCTTTTAAGAAATCTCAGTTCCACTGACCCCAGGCCTGCCGCTAAAGAGTTCCTATGAACTTTCCTTCACCTCTGGGATGTACTGCCAATGGTGTGCAGCTGGCAATAGAAGGGCTAAGTTGCAGGGAATCGAATCGCTGGAAAGGGGCTAAGAACTTTAGTCAAGACCTGAATGTAAATAATTCATTTAGCTATGAGGGTAAGTGAACTGCTAGACGAATAGAATTTTACATTAGCCTGCGTTTGGTGCTATGTGCTGGGAGAACGAAAAGACCCCTTGTTGGTAAAACACCAATACCAGATAGGCTTAATTCGAGCAAAGAAACACTTCTTCCTAGCAGCACCATCCCAGTGGTATTGATCCTAGAACTGCTATTCCTTCTAAAGAATGGAGAGGAAGCTCATCTCCTCTGTTTGCTCTTAGGGAAACTGAGGCAGCTATAAACAATAAATTTGAGGCAGGTTCTACCGATGTCAAGATTGTGGGTTTTAGAACCAAAATGTTCTTATTCTATGATAAATTCCATATAACTGGAGTATTAATAAGTACCACAAAGATTATTTGAAGATATGCCATTAAAATATATGTCGAGTGGGTCTTTATCTGTTTCTTGGGTCATGTTTTCTTAACCATGAAATATAAGAATGAAAGAATGGCCCCTAGTACGTCACCTGAATCCTCACTGGACAATTTATGGAAAGGTATGGACAAGAATTGTCCAGGAAAAGGTGTGGGTAAGCCTTGGGCCACACTGGAAGATGCACTACTCATACCAGTGAGGGCCTGGACCCATCAAAATGAGTGTTTAGCTTCCCATATTTTATTTTAGTTAATAGCTTAATAATGCCTTGCATTTATACAGTTCTTAAAGTTTATAAACTATTGTACATGTGTAAATTCATTTGATCCTTCATAATAGTCCTGTAAGATGGGTGCTCTGATTATCCCCATTTTACAGATGATGACACTGAGATCGAGAGAGGTTAGGTCCCTTGCCCAAGTTCATATAACTAGAAAGTATCTAAAGAAGGTTCAAATATAGTTGTTAAAGACTCCAAGTTCAATGCTTTATCCAGTCTAACCACCCAGATGCCTCCATTCTGGGAGTATATTGGTTCAGATCATATCCTTGAATTCTGTGGATCTGTTGTAGCCTAAGCTAGGGTGAGATCCCTTCTACCATCTGTGATTCAGTGGATGGGTTCTAGGGTGCATAGGAGGCACCTAAAGGTTGAGTGACTTTTCTAGTAAAAAAAGGTTAGTTAACTAGTAGGGGTTGGATTTGAGCTCCAGTCTTCCTGTCTGAGCCTAGAGCTCCATCTGCTAAGACATGTTGCCTCTACCAATAATAACACAATATTTATAGTGCTTTAAGGTTTACATATACATTATTATGCATCCTATGTACGCACCTATACTTATATATGCAGATACATCATATACATGATTTCATTTGGCCTTCCCAATAGTCCTATGAAGTCAGTGTTATAATTCCCATTCTGCAAATGAGAAAACTGAAACTCAGTGTGGTTACTACGTGACTCAGGTTCACACAGCTAACAAGTGGCAGAGGTGGGATTTGGACTCTCTGCCCACTTTGCCATTGTTGTGCTTCTAAGTAACCGTATTTTTTAAACTTCCCTGGCTCCTTATTGTAGATAACCTAAACACTGAACATTCAAAAACATGCTTTACTTGACAATTAATATAATTAGGATTACAAAAGACAACTAACTAAACAGACTGAAATGCCATTCAAAATTACCTAAAGAAAAATCAGTAGAATTTTAGAGTCCTAAGAATTTCTTTAATACTTGTCCCCTATGCCTTTTTTTTAGGGATAGGAAGGTGGTACAGTGGATAGAGAGCCAGGCCTGGAGTCAGGGAGACCCAAGTTTAAATTCTGCCTCAGACATTTATTAACTATGTGACCCTGAGCAAGTCACTTAACCTTGCTTGCCTCAGTTTCCTCATCTGTAAAACAAGATGGAGAAGTAACTAGCAAACCACTCCAGTACTTTTGCCAAGGAAACCCCAAAAGAGGTCACCAAGAGTCAGACACAAACATACTGTATTTTTGTGTACAGCTGGCTAGGTGGTACCATGGTACACACAGCCCTAGAGTCAGAAAGACCTGAGTTCAAATTCAGTCTCAGACATGTACCAACTGTGAGACCATGGATAAGTCACTTAACCCTGTTTGCCTTGGTTTCCTCGTTTGCAAAATCTGTAAAAAGAGCTAACGAAGAAAATGTCTTTGCCAAGAAAACCCCAAATAGGGTCACAGAAAGTCAGACACAATTAAAAACAACTAAACAATAACCACAAAGGACTATTTTATAACAGTAACACTTGAGGATCACTAGAGCCCTCCTCAGATGCTTCATTGGGACAGGCTCTTAAAGGTGAGGAGAGCACAATATTGCTGGTTGAATATCAATAGTAAAGGAACTCTCTCCTGGGGTTTTGGGTTCATCATTATTTGTTAACCTGTGCTATTTACTGTTTTTCATTTATCAGAAAAAGGACAGCTAAGCCATGCTTATTAAATTTGCAGATGACTCAAGCTGAAAGGAATAGTCACTATATTGAATTACAGTCGGGATCCAACAAGATCTTGACAAATTAAGACATTGCCCTGACCAAAGGAGGAAGGAATTTAATATGGATAAGTGTAAAACCTTATTCTTGGGCTTATTTTTTTTAATCAGCTTTACAAGTTCAAGGTGGCAGAAGCATTACAAGACAGTGGATCATTTGACAAAGACTGGTGCATGTTAGTGACCACAAAGCTTAATATTAATCAATAGTATGATATGGAAGCTAAGAAAGAAATGAGATCTTTGGCTGCATTAAGAGAAGCAAGATAGCCCTGACTAGGAATGTGATGGCCTCCCTCTACTCTGCCTTGATCCGAGCCCACCTGGAGGATTCAGCTTGACTCTGAACACTGCATTTTAGAAAGTCAGTGATGACTTTGACACTGAAGGGTATCAGAATCGATGCCTATGGTTTGCATAGCACCAAGCTAGGCTCTAAGGGAGATACAAATATAAATAAAACATCGTTTTTTACTGCAAGGAAATCACACCTAAAGTAGGTGAGACCAGCCACACACTAAATTGACATCTATTTATATAGGACTTTAAAGTTTGAGGCAGCTAGATGGGACAATGGATAGACTACTGATTGACAATTAATATAATGAGTATTACAAAAGATAGCTAACTAAACAGAATGAAATGCCCATTCAAAATTACCCAAAGAAAAAATAGAATTTTAGAGTCATAAGAATTTCTTTAATGCTTGTCCCCTAGCCTGGAGTCAGGGAAACCCATCTTCATGAGTTGAAATCTGGCCTCAGACACTTACTAGCTGTACGACTCTGGGCAAGTCACTTCACCCTGTTTGCCTCAGTTTCCTCATCTGTAAAATGAGCTAGAGAAGGAAATGGCAAACCACTACAGTATCTCTGCAAAGAAAACCCCAAATGGGGTCACAAGATGTGACTGAAAAACAGTTAAACAAAAGTTTGCAAAGTATTTTTCCTATATTTGATGCCTACCACACTACTCTATATGGGATTTATTCCAGGTACTAATATACCCATCTAGCAAATAGAAAAATGAGGCCTTTGAGGGGTTGACTTTTGAGATTACTAAACCAGTAAGTATCAGAAGCAATCTTCTTAATGTCAAATCCAACATCCACTATGCAATTCTGATTCTCAAGTTACTTCTGTACAAGTAACTTCAATTTAAGATAAACATGATAAGGACGTAAGAGGTATGAACAAAGTGCTATCTGAGGTCTATGCACTTTAGACATTTGGAAGTTCAAGTTAATAGAGTTCAGGTTAGTCAAATGATAGCTAACAAGAGATTTATTAGTATATTCTGGAATGGTAACTATGCATCTTCCATGATGAGTAGCTATTTTGAGTTCTTTGGTCTCAGAAGCAGATTCAATCTGGACCCGATGACATTGACTCAGACACGGATAGGATACTCATTTCAAGTATAGAATTCAGTCAAATGTTTCGACATCACTGAGTTCTATAACAAGGAGAGCAGTAATCCCCTGCCCAAAATCCTCAGACTTCTGCTGTTAGCGAGGAGGTTATCCAAAGAGAACAGAGGGAGCTTCTAAGTGGCTAAGATGGAGAGAAGCAAGTGAGAAAGGATCCAGGGACAGGGCATCCAGGGAGAAGGGATCAGAGCATGCTTAGCAGAGGGGAAACACAAGAAGCTTGAAACCAGGTTAAATAAGGATCAGTTGGGCTTGAAAAATCCTGAGGGAGAAGGGAGGGACCTTAACACTGTCTTCAGATATCTGAAGGGCGATCACATCAAAAAAAGATTAGACTTATTCTACTTGGTACCTAAAGCCAAACTAAGACCACCAGGGGAAGAAGTTAGAGAAAAGCAAATTAATTATAGCTATCCCCAAATGGACTGGGCTGATCTATCAGGTAAAGCTACCTATTCTGGTGACATGCCAACAAGAAACAAATGTAGAAAATGATGTTGTAGAGGGAGATTTCTTCTTCAAGTTTCCCTCTAGGCTGTATGAGTCTATGATGATTTGTCCTCTAAAATTCAGTTTCCCTGGCACAGCTTTATCCTAGAGATCAGGATGTATGGGTTATCTTAAGCCCTAGATGTACTATAATAGAGCTTGCCTCAAGAACTCTGGGCATTCTGAGACATCCTATAGATAAGAAATATCTAGAACAATTCACTGGGACACATACTCTAATTCTTGCATAGAACTTAATTCATAAACTAAGACTAAAATGGCTCCTCTAATTCTGACATTTAGACAATGAAAAATTATCCTAGCATCCACTCCAAAAAATCTCAAAAAATTTTAGGATTTAAAATATCATTCCCAAATTATCTTGTTGAACCCTAACATACTGGAACTGCATTGCTTATAGAATGTCTTTTAAGTCCCATTTTTAGGCAGTTATACAACAAAATACAAACATGCAATAGAAACGTTCCAGCCATATTTTATCTATCCTACAACTGCTCTGGTCTATCTGGCTCTCCTCAGCCATGTTGTATGCCCTCTCACTTTTGTGACTTTGTCCCCATTCTGGGATGCCCCTCCACCCCACTCCCTTTGCTTTTTTCTCCCTACTATTTACTTCGCACTTGGCATATGCAATATTGGAGTTTTAGTTATTTTTACTGGGTCTCAATTCTTCAATTAGAATATAAATCCCTTGAAGTCAGGAACCATGTCTCCTACCTCATTGTGTCCCTACCTAGCATTGTTCCTTGCTCATAGTAGACACTTGTTTCACCAAAAATTGTATAGGTACCTTAAATACCGTTCACCTATCAGAAGAGAAGGACAAAATACAGCATCTTCTCTATCTCTGTCTTGGAAACAAAAGGGAATTTTGAATATTTCCTCTTAGCTAGACAGTAGTCCCTGATAGGATATCCTTAACTGTCTTTTTTCTTCAAAAATGTTCAAACTATTTTAATTGTGTAAGAGGTGTATATAAAGAACAAAAACTGGAGAAAACACAATAGAAAAAGTCCCCACATTCTCATGAATATCACTGTCCCATGTCTTCTTCCTACCTTATTGCCAGTTTCCCCTTTATCTCACAAAGCCATGATGTTAGGAACCAGTATTTTCATATCCTACTGTCAAGGCTTAAAAAACATTGTGAGGTTCCTAAAGATCAGATGCGGCCAGTTTAAATCAGGTTCCTTCTTTGCAACTGTTTCCAGATCTAGTGGCCCCCCTGTGCATTTCAGCTGTCTGGAAAGTCTGCTTTGCATGAATACTAAAGGTAGCACCACTGTTTGGGGAATCATTGGATTTGGGATCATAAAAAGCCCTTAAAAGTCATGTAGGTTAACTTTTCTTCCACCTTCTATGCAAGGAAACTGAGATTCATAGAGGTAAAGCTGTTTGCTCCAGGGCACTCCTCACTTACATTCTCAGCTAAAGAACTTCCATTAAGATATCCTTACTGTCCTTGTACCTCTTTGTAGAGAATAATAAATAACAATAGTTTATGAAGTAACACAATTTTACGAATAACAAAAGTTTATGAAAAGAAAAAAAAAGATTTCTGTGTACCTTTTGGCTATAATGGTTTCAAAGAAGCTTTCTTAGTCTTCTGCAGAAAAAGGAAAAGGGAGAATAAAAGCAATTTCTGCACAATTCAAGCCCCCAAACAGGACAGGACAGTTTTACCTCAATTATCCAGATAATTTATTCTTTTTTTTTTTGCTTTGGTATTGGGGGGGGATTAGATTTGAACACTTTTCCATGCAGTTGGGCACATGGACTTTGGCTCCATGGTAAAAGACACGTGTATTTCACCCCCTCTGTTGAAGGGATTGCATAACCAAGGCTTACTGGTCAGTCTCATGGTCACTATACCAGGAGAGCTGTGGTAGAGATGATTTGTAGCTGAGTCAAGAAGAGCCACCTACTCTGCGAGCAATAAAGAGAGAGGAGATATAGCTTCTGACATCTTTGGAAACAGCTTTGTCATTGGGATATGGCCAATGCCAGTTCTTGGGCTTCTAGCAAAGGAGGAGGAAAAAATTTCTCTCTCTTTTCTATCTCCTCCTGAAAAACTTATGGTGGTTATAAATATGGCAGTAGAAATAGAGGCTTGCTTAGGTGAGCCTGAGACTGATGGTCATCTCCTCCAAGAAGGATGGAATTGGAGGGAGTACTTCCTATTTGGCAATCAGTACCAAATTCAATTCCTCTATATCTCTCAAATTCACAATGGAGCTGCTGAGACTGAAAATGTCCATTTCTCATGGGACCTGAAGTTCAGCAATTCATGCTTAGAGAAATACGAGCTAGGAACTTGAGGATGAGCCAATATATGCCTGACTGGTTAGAAAATATGGACTTAGATTAGCTTCTTAGACAGCTCAGATCCAAAGCCATGTGAATATGACTTTAGGCAAGTCATTTAACTTCCTTTAGCCATTTCCTCATCTGTAATATGCCTCTTAGGTCACTTCTAGTTGTAAACATGTGACCTTATCTGTTCCATTGCCTTATAAATCTCTCAGCATTCTTTGCCACCTGGGAGAGAATGGGGGTGGGGAGGTAGGGGGAAGCTTTATAAAGCACCTACTGCGTGCCAGGCATTGAGCTAAACACTTCACAAATATCTCCTTTTCATCTTTATAACAACCCTGTAAGACAGGTGATATTATGCCCATTTTAGGAAAACTGAGGCAAAAAAAGATGTTAAGTGTCTTGTCCAGGGTCACTCAGCTAATATTTATCTATGACCAGATATGAACTCAAATCTTCCAGCACTCTTTCCACTATGTCGCCTTGTTGCTTCAATAATAAAATAATAGAGGTGATGGGCTAAGTTCACGTTTTAAGTAGTGGTAATGTAGACTTGTGATTCTTTTGTGTTCTCAGCATTTCATGTGTGGTGAAGGAACTAAATAACTGTCCTATACCTGGCACCTATTTCCTTGCACCATGAATATCTTTCTACAAGGGTCCTGTTAATTTACTCTTTTAGGAGAATCCCTCAACAAGAGACATTGCTGCATTTAAGAGATTTTCCCCAATACAAGCTAGGATTGGGGCAAATAAACAAGAAATTGGGATAAAAAGCCTGAGCTTTTCTCTTTGTAGTTACATTTCACCAAGACTGAGCTTGGATTTATTCCAGCCCAGAATTGAGGTTTTTTATGAGTGAAGAGCCCCATAGATGATATTCCATTAATAAAAATCCTATAGGAACAACTCATTATCTTCCTCAAAAATACAATTAAGTGCTCTTATAGCAGGAATAAATAGCCTTGAGTTAGTCTTGTAACTCAGTTATATGGCTTTTCCCATCTATGATTTTTTTTTTTGGTGTCTGGACAACTATGTGTAAATCTTGACTTTGCTGCTGGGTAAATCTAGAGATGGGGCAGCTAGGTGGCACAATAGTTAAGAGTCAGGAAGACTCATCTTCATGAGTTCAAATCTGGCCTCAGATACTTTCTAGTCACGTGACCCTGGGCAAGTCACTTAGTCCTATTTTCCTCAGTTCCTTATCTGTAAAATGAGCTGGAGAAGAAAATGGCAAACCATTCCAGTATCTCTGCTAAGAAAACCCTAAAACATGCCACAAAGAATCAGACACAACTGAAACCAACTCAATAACAGCAAACCTAGATAAGTCACTTTCCCTCATTGAACCTCTATTTCCTGATCTCAAAAATGAAAGATGTAGATTAGGTGATCTCTAAGGCTCCATCCAACTAAAAATCCTACAATCTTTGGTCTGCTGTTCAAATCTCAGTCTTTAGAAGAGCGGGCAGTATAACAATGGAGTATTAACCATACTTACCATTTGCTCTCTAAAAACAACTGAGCCAAATCCAAACTGTGAGCGTTCTTAATCACTTAAAAGTGTCGTGGGCAGCTAGGAGGTACAGCAAATAGAACCTGGGCCTGAGTTCAAATCCAGCCTTAGACACTTAACATTTACTAGCCATGTGACCTTGTGCAAGTCATTTAATCCCAATTGCCTAGCCTTGCCCCCTTCAAAAAAAGTTAAAAAAAAAAGCGTCTTGAAAAGATGAGAGCTAACATTGTGAGATGATAAACTCTGATAGACTTGGCTCTTCTCAGCAATGCAAGGTTCTAAGAGAACTCCAAAAGGCTCATGATGGAAAATGCCATCCACATCTAGAGAAAGAATTAGCGAGTCTGAATGCAGATGGAAGCATACTCTTTGCTCTCATTCTTTTTTGTTTTGTTTCTTCTTTCCGGTGGTTCACTCCATTGGTTATAATTCTTTCTTTCAACATGACTAATGTGAAAATATGTTTAATATTAATACATATGTAGAGCCTGTATCAGATTGCATACCATCTTGGGGAGGAGTGAGAGGAGGGAGGGGGGGAAATTTAAAACTCAAAAGCTTGTGGAACTGAATATTGTAAACTAAAAATAAATAAATTTTTTTATAAGAGGAGGGCTACCTGTTTAATTAACTAGAAGAAAGTCCACTCAGATTGTCTTCTCAAGACAATCTACAGCACCTAGGAGATATGACTAATAATGAACTTCCATTCACAGAAAGATCTGTATCAGCAGATATTGAGGAAAGTAACAGAGGCCCAAACTTTCTTCCCACCCAGATAAATGCATGCTAGAATTCATCTTGCATGATTATAACTATTGCAATAAACGCAAAGCACATAATACAGAATGTCCCCTTATGTCACAGCTGAAAACTGTAGCATAAATATTTTTGTCAGTTGATTTTATTCTACAGATGTTTTTTGAGGATTTGTTGTTGAAACAACCAATCCTCTCCAGAATTTAAGGGGAGAAAAAAAAACTTTTGGCAGTACTTTAAGTGTCAACTAATTAGTTCCAAATTACAGCTGAACATTTTGAAATGTATGCATCGCCCACGTAAATGCTGAGTGAATTTATTATAAATAGAATTTCAATTACCATGAGAGAAACACACACAATGACTGGAATAGGCAATGCTGTTAATGGTTATTAAGCAGCTTATTAAAAGCTCTCCAGGTCAGTGACATATGCTGATTGATTGATTGATTAAACAATGTTTTAGCAGAATAGTATAATGGGAAAAGATGGTAGGAGTCAGAAAATCTGGACCCCTACCTAAATGTATAAGTGGGGACAAGAATCATAACTGAGAGTCAATTTTATCATTTTAAAGAGGTTTTTGTAGGATCTCAAAAGAATCTTCCAGATTGAAAATGGCATGATTCTATTTATTTGGAATACTACATGGTCAGTTCTATGTTACACACTGTAGGGATGAAGTATCTGCAGCTGGTTTGTATTTTCTAGAAGACAACATGAAATGATTTGAAAACCACATAAAATAGTATACAATTTAAGTACTAAATCGGTTGTTAAACTATAAGTCCTATTGTCCTTCAGAGGGAAGAGAAGTGAATAAGGTCTTGCCTACTCAGATTATATCTCATAAAGGAGATAAGAATTGATTGGGGCTTCAATGATTCTTGGATATAAATAGGTAGAGGGAACAAAGAAGTTCATTTCTGTGAAAATAACCATTTTATTTAATTCAACAAACATTTTTAAGCATTTCTATATAGGCACTGAGTAGGGGATATAGAAAACCATTCTATGCTCTCAAAGAATATACATTCTACTGAAAAAAGAAAAAAATTAAACATTGTATACACTGATAAATGTTTATTCTGTATATTGTTTTTGTTCTGGTTCTTCTTACTTCATTTTGTATTAATTCATAGAAGTCTTCCCAAGATTCTCTGTATTCATCATATTCATTGTTTCTTACAGAACGGTAACATTCTATTACATTCTTTGACACAATTTGTTTAGCCATTCCCCAACTGATGGGCATCTACTTTGTTTCCAATTCTACAGATAAGCAAATACAAAGCATATTCAAAATAAAGTAATTCAGTCCAGGGAGCTCTAACAATGGAGGAAAAGGTTTCCTCCAGGTAGCGGTGTTTGAGTCAAGCATTGAAAAGTTTTTAAAAATTCAGCAAAGAATATTCATGTCATCAAAGTCTTTGGCAATGTCAAATGGTTCAAAATCAGAAACAGATATTATTTTATCAGTGGAAATCATATAGAAGAAGTGGCATAACCATCAGCTTTGCCACCTTTCCATCTTGGTTGTAACTGAAACTTTCAATATGTGCAGCCTCCCTCATTGGAAAGTTGGATGCTTGAGAGCAGGATCTGTGCTTAATAAGTGCTTTATTCATTTATTGAAAGAAATTACAAGTAGAGGTGAGGAGGAAGAGTATTCAAAGGATGGGCACTGCATCAACAAGGGATGCCATGTATGAGGAATTGCAAATAGGCCAACATGGCAAAAATGCATTAGAGGAAGCAATGTGAAACCATTCTGGAAAGGTAAGTTGGAGCCAAACTGTGAAGGGCTTTAAATGTTGTATAAAGGCATATGTACTTTACTATAGAAATAATTAAGAGTCACTGAAGTTTCTTGAGAACAGGTGTGATATGATCAGATCTATGCCTTGGAAATACCAAGATTAGCAGTTATGTGAAGGATAAATAGGAAAAGGGAGAGTCTAAAGATGGGTTGTTAGAAGAAATAATTCAAGGCCTAAAATATATCTGTATGAGGGTAGAGAAGGAAGTTGAAATCTTGTGGAAGTTGAATTGATGAGATGTGACAAGTAATTAGATATGGAGGGTTAGGGATAATGAAGAGTCAGGAATGATTTCTTGGTTGAACCCACACTCCTTGGTAACTGGAAATTCAGTAATGTCATCAATGGAAGTAGAAAAACTAGGAGTGGTAAAATTATGGAGAATGGGGGTGGAGCCAAGATGGCAGCATAGAAGCAGCAAGGTCCCGCAGCTCCCACACAACCAACCAAAATACCCATAAAAAATGACTCTCAACAAATTCTAGGACTCTCAAACTCACAAAAATACAGAAAACACATCTCTCTCTGAAGGTACCTCGGCAAGAGTGGCTCACCACGGCAGGCCGGGAACCGAGGTCAGCCCAGCCTGAAATGGAAACGCGGCCAGGCCCCAGGGTGGCCAGAGGAACCAAGACACAGCCAGTCTACAAGAGAGAAGATCTACAACACCTGGAGCAATGCCACCTCTACCAAGAAGTGAAAAACAAGGACTACAGAAAGGCAGCTCAGCAGCAGGTGCTTATCTCACAGGCCAGTAGGCCAGGAGACTGAGACCAGCCCAGCCTGAAATCAAAACCACTGCCAGGCCTCAGGGCAGTCAGGAGGAGCTGAGCCTCCCAAACCTCAGGTGAGTCTACCCCAGGGAACAGATCTACAGCACCTGGAGGGATTTTCACATATAGCAAGCCAGAATTACAGAAGGTCAGTGAAAGTGGAACTTTGAAACTTAATTTGGGGGAGGAAAAGCAGTTCAGCCAACCTGCCCCCAGGGCAAAGAAGCAGTGGGGGAAGGGCAGGAAGTGCTATAATCAGCAGCTGCACCCACTGGGCTGCTTCAGAGTTCCTGGCCTGCGGACCCCACAGGGGGGCTGAGTCAATTGATCAGGAACAAGTGCTCTTGCTTGAGTGGCCTGGATCTGGATCGTGGTCTTGGGTGGTAGTCCTGGGGTGCACTCTCAGCAAGCCAAAGCTGGTAGGGGCTGCAACACCCCCCTAATAGCTCTGGCAGCAGGCAAAACCCCAGCAATTTGGAACAGAGATTTCCCCCTTGGAAGCAGAGTTCCACAAAGCTAAAAATAAAAAAAACAACCAATTAATTGACTGGCCAACATGAGGAAAAGGAAGCAAAATAAGAACAGCAATAAAACTCTAGAATCCTTTTTTGTGGACAAAAAGGATCAAAGCATGGAAC
>CM053594.1:321395326-321412871 GCA_028646575.1 Pseudocheirus occidentalis
ACTCATGATATCACTGGGTCAAAAGACTCATGGAATTTAACGATTTTGGAGGAATAGTTCTAGATTGCTTTCCAGAACGGCCGGACCAATTCCCAGCCCACCAACAACGCATTAAATGTCCTTATTTTTTCATAGTCCCTCCAGCAGTTGTCATTATCTTTAAAAAATGATGACAGTAATAATTATAGTTAACATTTGCATCCCTCTTACAATGTGCCAGGCACTGCGCTAAGTACTTTATAGTTACTTATTTGATCCTCAAAAGAACCCTGAAAGGTAGGTACTCTTATTATCTCCATTTTACACATGAGCAAACTGAGGCAAACAGGGGTTAAGTGACTCACTTAGGGTCACACAGTTAGCCCATCCGGGTTTGGATTTGGACTCACGCTTTTCTGATTCCAGGCTCGGCTCTCTACTCGACCACTTAGCCGCCCCCTAGTTGTGTAGGCTTCCTTTAAAAACCGTCTCTCGAGGCGGCTAGGTGGCGCAGTGAATAGAGCACCGGCCCTGGAGTCAGGAGGACCTGAGTTCAAATCCGGCCTCAGACACTTAACACAAAAAAACTAGCCGTGTGACCTTGGGTAAGTCGCTTAACCCCAATTTTCCTCCAAAAAAGCAAAAAAAAGAAAAAGAATAAAAATTGTCTCTGAAGGACCCGTAGGGATGGAGCCAAGATGGTGGAGTAGAGAAGCACTCAGTTGATCTCCCTAACACTCCTCTCCAAATGATTTTAAAATAACACCTCAAATTGACTTCTAGGCTAACAAAGGTCAGTGTGAGACATTTTTCCAGCCCAGAAAAGCAGAAATATTAAATGCACCCTTTTCATCCCATAATTAAATAAAAAATTACATTTAATAAGAGATGGAAGCATAGTTTAAGAAGGTAACTGGAAGCTCAATGAGCTAATCCTAAAGAATGACTGGATCAAAGAACAAATCATAGAAACAACCAATAATTTCGTTAAAAAGAATGATAACAATGAGACAGCACTCCAAAATTTGTGGGATTCAATCAAAGCATTACTTAGGGGAAAATTTATATCTCTAAATGAATACATCAATAAAAAGGAAAAAGAGCAGATCAATGAATTAGGCATACAACTTTAAAAAATAGAAACATATTAAAAATCCCCAATTAAACGTGAAAATATAAACCTTGAAAATCAACGAAGAGAGTAATAAAATTGAAAGTAAAAAACCATTGATCTAATAAAGAAAAATGGGAGCTGATTTTGTGAGAAAAAAAACAATAAAATAAGTAAAGCATTGGTTAATTTGATTAAAAAAAGAAGAAAACCAAATTATCAGTATAAAAAATGAAGAGGGTGAATGTGACACCAAATGAATATGAAATTAAAGCAATTATTAGGAGTTATTTTGCCCAATTATATGCCAGTAAAACCAAGAATTTGAGTAAAGTGGATGAATACTTAACAAAGATATAAACTGCCCAGATTAACAAAAGAGAAAATGGAATATTTAAATAACTCTATCTTAGAAAAAGAAATTGATTGACGTAAAAGAACTTAAAAAAAGTTCCCGGGACCAAATGGATTTACAAGTGAATTCTACCAAACATTTAAGGAATAATTGATTCCAATGGCATATAAACTAGTTGAAAAAAAATAGGTAAAAAAGGAGTCCTACCAAATTCCTTTTATGACACAAAAATGGTTTTGATACCTAAATTAGAGACAGCAAAAACAGAAACAAAACTATAGACCAATTTCCCCAAAGAATATAGATGCAAAAATTTTAAATAAATCACTAGCAGGGAGATAAAAGCAATATATCACAAAGATCATATGCTATGATCAACTGGGATTTATAGCAGGGATGTTGGGGTGGTTCAAAACTAGGAAAACTATTAGCATAATTGGCCATATCAATAACAACAACAACAATCACATGATTATATCAATAAAAGCCTTCCTATTCAAAATACAATAAAGAGGGGACAGTTAGGTGGCGCAGTGAATAGAGCACTGGCCCTGGAGTCAGGAGGACCTGAGTTGAAATTCATCCTCAGACACTTAATACTTACTAGCTAGCTGTGTGACCTAGGACAAGTCACTTACCCTCAATTGCCCTGACTTCCCCCCTCCAAAACAAAACAAAAAACCCCTAGACAAACAAAACATGAGAAAGCAGATGAACCAATGAAACCTTTCTTTTCGGTAGTATCTATCTAAAATAAAGAGCAAGCATTATATGTCAAGGTGATAAACGTGTAGCCTTCCCAATAAGATCAGGAGTGAAGCAAGAATGTCCATTATCATCACTAGTTTTCAATATTGTATTAGAAATGCTAGCTATACCAATAAAACAAGAAAAAGAAATTGAAGAAATAAAAATAGGCAACAAGGAACAAAACTATCATTCTTTTCAGATGACATGATGGTATTACTTAGAGAACTCTAGAGAATTAACTAAAAAACTTATTGAAAGAATTAACAACTTCAGCAAAATTTCACCAACAAAAACCCAGCAAGAAGAGATAGAGAAATTCCATTTAAAACAGCTGCAGACAATATAAAATACTTGGGAATCTACCTGCAAAGACAAACCTAGGGATACTATGAATATAATTACAAAACATTTTACACACAAATAAAGATAGATCTAGACAACTGGAGAAAAATTAATCTCTCATGGGTAGGCTGAGTCAGTACAATAAAAATGGCCCTCCTATCTAAGTTAATTTATTTATTCAGTGTCACACCAATCACATTACCGAAGAACTATTTTACACGGCTAGAAAAAAATAGTAATGAAATTTGTCTAGAGGAACAAATGGTCAAGAATGTAGGGAATTCATAAAAAAACAATGTTCAGGAAGGGAGTCTAGCAGTTCTGGATCTCAAACTGTATTCCAGAGAAGCAATCATCAAAACAGCACCAGGTGCTAGCTAAGAAATAGAGCGGTAGATGAATGGAATAGGTTAGCTACACAATACACAGTAGTAAATGACCACGGTCATCTAGTGTTCGATAAACCCAAAGATCTGAGCTTTTGAAGTGAGAACTCACCATCTGACAAAAATTTATTGAGAAAATTGTAAAGTAGTTTGGGAGGAACTAGGCATAATTCAACATTTTATACTGTATACCAAGATATGATCAAAATAGATAAATGATTTAGACATAAAGGGTGATATCATAAATAAATTAGGGGACATGTAAAAAATGTACCTGTCATATCTATGAATAAGGGAAGAGTTTATGACCAAAAAAGAGATCGAGAGGATCACAGTAACTAAAATAGTTAATTTTGACAACATGGAATTGAAAAGCTTTTTCATAAGCAAAGCTAATACAGCCAAAATTTAGAAAGAAAACAGGAAACTGGGGGAAGATTTACAGAATGTTTCTCTGATCAAGGTCTCATTTCTCAAATATATAGGGAACTGAGCCAAATTTATGAAGAAAAAAATAAAAGCCATTCCCCAGTTGATAAATGGCCAAAGGATACGAATAGTTTTTAGAAACAAGAAATCAAAACTATCAATGGTCATATGAAAAAATGCTCTAGATCACAACTGGTTAGAAAATTTCAAATCAAAACAACCTATCAGATTGGCTAACATGACAGAAAAGTAAAATGATAAAAGCTAGAGAGTATGTGAAAAAATTGGGAAACTAATGCATTGTTGGTGGAGTTGTGAACTGATTTAACCATTCTGTAGAACAATTTGGATGTCCAAAGTTCTATAAAACTGCATATGCCCTTTGACCCAGAAATACCTTTACTAGGTCTGTATCCCAGAGTGATCAAAGAAAAAGGAGAAGAACTTATTTGTACAAAAATATAGTGATTCTTTTAGTGGTGGCAAAGAATTGGAAATCAAAGGGATTTCCATCAATTGGGAAATGACTGAACAAGTTGTGGTACATGTTTGTGATTGAATATTATTGTGCTATCAGAAACAACAAGTAGGATGATTTTGGAAAAATCTGAAAAGATTTATATGAGCTCTTCCAAAGTGAAGTAAGCAGAACCAGGAGATCATTGTACACAGTAACAGCAATACTGCAAGCATGATCAACTGTGAAAGAATTAGTTATTCTGATCAAGACAATGATCCAAGACCATTCTAAGGGACTCATGATGAAAAAAGTGTATCTAGGAAATCCTTCAGATGAACTCTGAATGCAAATTGAAGAATACCTTTTTTTTCTTTATGTTTATTTTTTATTTTGTTTGGGTTTTCTTTTAGAACATAGTTAATATAGAAATATGTTTTGCATGACTTCACATGTATAATTTATATCAAATTGACTTCCTTCTTAAGAAGGGGTAGGGGCAGGAGGTTGGGAGAGAATTTAGAGCTCAGAAATAGATTATTAAAATTGTTTTACATGTAATTAGAAAATATTTAATTAAATAAATTTTAATTGCCTTTCCCTTTTTCCTTCCTTCCTTCCTTTTTTCCTTCCCTCCTTCCGTCCTTCCTTCCTTCCTTCCTTCCTTTCTTCTTTCCTCTCTCTTTCTTTCTTTCCTTCTTTCTTTCTTTCTTTCTTTCTTTCTTTCTTTCTTTCTTTCTTTCTTTCTTTCTTTCTTTCTTTCTTTCTTTCTTCCTATTTCTTGTAATCTTTTTCCTACTGGTGAACAGGTCTTGTTTATATAAATTTGAATTAGTTCTTTATATATCTTAAATATGAGACTTTTATCAAATAAACTTACTGTAATTCCTCCCTCCCCCATGCCTCCAACTCCTTAGTTTATCATTGAGGAAGGTGAGGCCCAAAGAGATGAAATGACTCTTTCATGGTTCCACAGGTAGCAAGTCCATGAATCCAGGATTTCAAGACCAGGACTGTCAACTCCAGATCTAGATCCAGTTATTTTTCCATCATAATGTGAGACCAGAGTCAAACCAGTTAGCTCCTCAAAGGCAGGAACCATGTGTATCCTCCTCTTAAGGACTCCAGCTAATCCTTTGAAGGGTCTGCTGCCCATGGGCGCCATTAAAATGCTGACTGTCTTCTATGACAGACAATACAACCAACTCAATCACTGGGGCAAACATTCTTAAATTTCACTTTTGCTGGGAGTTTCCATTTTCTCTTGTGCCATAATTTCTGAACAAAGTTCCTGACAAAATTAAGTAGATAATTTGACTTTCATCTTTTTTTCTGCCCCTTCCCACTTGTGGTTCCACATGCAATAAAATGTTCCAAATGTGGGCAATAGAAGGAGTAGAATGTAATCTTCTTGAAGTCAGAGGCCATTTTATTCATATCTCCAGTATCTGCTTATATCTGCAGAACTGTAGGTGATTAATAAATGCTTGTTTAAAGAATGAAAGAGTGAAAACAAGGAGTAGACGCTCTGAAAAACCTTTGCCTGGAGTCAAGAATCATCGAATCATTTTGCTGCAAGAAGCCTTAGAGACTATTTAGTGCAACCCTTTCATTTTGCAGATGAGGAAACTGAAGGGAAGTGATTTGCTAGAGGTCACGAAGATTGGAAGGTTTTTTCCCCTAATGGAATTGCCTTTTTCTCCCTACAGGTCATAAGTTATTCTTTAATATTCTTAATGAAGAAATTGCCATATTTTCAAAAGATACCTCCTAATACATCCTAATAAGCTGTTTATTGAAATAGACGATAGTTTTCTGAACTCAAGAAACAGCAGGGATGAAAGAACAAACTAGAAGAATCCTAGCTCAAATAGCTTGACATTTGAATATCTGGGCAGCAACAGTATGATCCTAAGGACTGTTAAATGAAAAGACAATGATTCCATGTGAAAAATATGCTTTAAAAGCTTCCCTCCACCTCCCTCCCTGTCCCCCAACTTGGATGATGTAAGACCCTTAAATCTCAAGAGCTGATGGAGAAAATTGAAACTGAGCAATTTTTAGTAGCTTCCAATTGGCAAGGTCTTTACCTCGGTTTAAAAAAACATTGGAAACATATTTAGGCCCTTCCTCTGGGGAAAAACAGCTCAGAGAGGGGGCCTTCTCATACCATGGATCCCACTTCTAAGACAGACAGACAGATTCCTTCAGGATAACTGTCTTGATTGCCCATCCTTCCAAAAAAAAGAAAATACAACAATCAAATGTTACCATCCTCCTGTAAATTATCCCTCAACTCTTTATTTCGTCTATGAGCTAACCAAGTTTTATTTTGTACTATACTCATTTATATCCATGTCTTATTTCTCCCACTAAATTATAAACATCTAAAAGGCAAGGAATTTATCTTGTTCAACTTTGTGTCTGCTCTTTGCTGCATAGTAGAGTCCCTGGCACATAGGAGGGACTTAATAACTGATGTACAAATATGAAATCTTCGAAATCCTGAGAAAACATTTCCCTACTCTTTTCTTTTCTTTGATGTTTCCTCTGCCTCTATTATCTCCTGTCATTTTATCTTTAGCTCAATACAAAAAATAAAAAGACAGCTGTCAAGATTGATCAGAAAGCTTAGAGGAGGGGCCATTTGAGACAGTGGAAAGAATACTAGACTAACTCAGGAAGACCTACCACCTGTCCATAAGGGGCAAATCTTAATGTCCTTATCTGCATAAAGAAAAGTATGATGATGCCTGTACTAAGTATCTGGGAAGTTGTAAGGTGCTGTCTAAATGTGAACTTATGATATGAATACAGAAATCCTAGACCTCCTGAAAGAGTCAACAAGACAGGTTAATGTCTCAGAAGAAAAAGTGGCCAGCACGTTAATAAATGAGGATAAATCACTAAATATTAATCAGGAAAAATAGTTTTTCTGGTTACCACCTGTGAGAACTGGGACAAGTCACTTAATTTCTATGTTTTCTCATTAAATGACATTAAAGAGAAGGCTTTGTCATCTGATTTACTTGCTGCATTCTAAAGACTACTGGGCCTTTAAGCTGAAACATGCTATGGACCCTTATTTTCCTCTTATTAAAATGTATGATTCTTGAGAGCAGAGATTATTTTATGTTGAGCTTAGAAAAGTACATAGCAAGAACTTGTAAGTACCTAATAAATGTTTTCATCAATTAATTAATTAATCAATTCAATAATTTATATATTTGCTGTATCAAACTCAAATTGAAACTAGGCCACTAATCCATACACAAGGATCCCTAAGGACTGCATATTAAATTAGAAAACCACATATTAACATTATCTATGCCCTACTGAATTTTTATTTCATTAAATATTTTCCAATTACATTTTAATCTGGTTAGGGTTGCACTTTGGACTGCTGCAGTCAACTGGTGGGTCAATGGCCTGCTACCTGTGTTTTGATACTTCTGGATTAGATGACCTTTAAGGGACCTTCTGATTCTAAATCTATGATGATATGACAATGGTGGAAGAAAGAAGGAATTAAAAATTAATTATGTATTTATTTTCCCTCATCTACAAATCTTTTGAACTATGAATGAACTCAATTTTAAAAGGTTGTCCACTGTTAGGTATGCTTCTTAGGATTAAAGATCATGTCTTATGCCTTACTCACATTGCTTTCTTCTTTGCACATACAGGGGTAAGTGCTTAATAATTATTTGGTAAGTGAAATAGAACAAATTCAATGTTGAGCTTTCAGAGCCTAGAGTAGTTTCTCCATCAAGCTCTTAGTTGCACAATGCTTGACAAACCACGACTATGTGGGGACACACCTGTCCCTGCAGCAAGGAAAAGACCAGTTGGCCTCAATGACTCTCTTAACTTTCTCTGGAAGGGAATAACTGAAGAAGTGCAACAATATTGAAATTTCAAGTATTTAATTTTGCGTGCATAAGTCTCCAGAAACAATTCTCCATTAATACAGAGCCTGACACTATAGAAATTCCTTTATTAAATACAGAAGCCAAGACTTTCCATTTATAAAGAGCTATATTCCCTAAGCCGATAGCCCACATGGGGGAAAGGAACAAGTCTTCCCACTTTGTCACCACAAAATCAATTAAATCTTTCAGCTTAATCAGAGCATTTGGCACATTCTTTTTTTTTTCCTTCAGATGGTTGTAAATTTTGCAAATGTGTCTTCACTCAATGGAGGCCAATTGGTCAGCTGCAAACTTGGCACAGTGAGGAAGCATGTGTGCTGGGCAGTCTGTAGGAACAAAATGTTCTGTTTCACTTCTGAGATCTGTGAGGCGAATGAAATAAGGACTCAACCCAGGACACAGAGAGGGCCCTGCCTAGAGCTGCTCAGTGAGGGGCTAAAGGGAAGACAAAAGAAGTAGGAGAAATAACAAAGAGAAAAGTCACAATGCAGAAGCAAAAAAAAATAAGTTAAAATAAATTTAATGGAGGGGGGGAGAGAGAGGGAGAGAGAGAGAGAGAGAGAGACAAAGACAGAGACAGAGACAGAGAGAGAGGGGAAGGGAGAGAGGGAGAGAGAGAGAGAAGGAGAGAGAGGGGGGAGAGAGAGACAGAGAGACAGAGACAGAGAGAGAAAGAGAGACAGAGAGAGAGGGGGGAGAGAAGGAGAGGGGGGGAGAGAGAGAGAGAGGGAGAGAGAGGGAGAGAGACAGAGAGAGACAGAGGAGAGGGGGGAAGATGGGGGAGAGGGGGGAAGAGGGGGGGAAGAGAGGGGGAGAGAGAACTTTCCTTTGGTTTGTGATATTTGCAGGAATGAAAGTGGAAAATCCATAGCTTTTGAGTGATTGGACTTTAAGAATAAAAACTTACCTTTTCTGTAAGAGCATTGGAGACATTATGTAAAATGACTCAAATATACCATAGAGTATGTAATCTTTACACAGAAAAATTTTAAGCCATAAGGAAAAATAACATAAAAGAAAACCATTTAAAATTGTCTCTAGCTGGGGCTTAGTCCCACCTACCTGTTGCTAAAATTCCTTTCTTTGCTTTGAAATTTTACCTTTAAATATTTTGCATGTTTGGGGTACTTCCTCCCTCAGATCTTTCATATTTAAGTGAGTTGACAAATGTAACATGCTTTGTTTTTGTCTTTAAATAGGATTTTTAAAGTTAAAAAAATTGTGTGTATATATATATGTATGTATACACACATACATACATATATACACATATACACACACACATACATTCACAAACTCGAGAAGGTACAGGGGAAAAACCAACAATAATAACCAGCACAACAAAAACCAAGGAACCTAGTATATACTCAAAGAATATTTAAAACTTGTATTTTAAAAAAGAAACTATTTTTAGGGTTGAATGGTTCTTTTGTGATAAGGTACTGATCAACCATTATATTGAATTCTTCTCATCAAAAAATCTTGAATTTTGCTGTTCTGACATTTTGTCTGTGGCTTGTAAAGGCACTAACTGATGGTCTCCAGTGATTGTTCTCATATGCTTTTCGCCCTAGGCCTTAGTCTTCCTGAGCAAGGCCAGAGAGCAGGTCTGTGCTAAGTCCTTCCTTACTGATTACACATAAGAGTTTAAACATATTTAAAAGTGAAAAAAAAAGTGTCCAAAAAACTGTTTCTAAATAGAATTCTTTCACCAACCCTCTTCCCAATTAAATCAAGGCTGTCATAATGTTTTTAGGTTAATATGCCCCTTGGAAAAAAAAATCAAACCAAAAAAACCCCCCTCCCCAGCCCTGCAAAAAATACACCCTTATTTTTCCAATGTAAAAAACCACAGACTTGAGGAGCCAGAAGACTCAGCTGGTCTTTGTAAACCAGTTTATAGCTTTCAGCTGAAGTCTCTAAGTGAGAGTTCTCATTCTCAGCTGTGGGCTCCCTGCTAGCTCCCTGAGGCCTCTGACCCCATTTCCATGGAGACAGAGGTTGGAAGGGTAAAAATAAGTTAAGGGGGAAACTTTTTTTTAAGGCAGTATTTTAAAACTCCTCTTTCTGTAGCCCTCTCTTAGCAAAAGTTGTAGAAGATAAAACTGGACCCCTGCTTGAGGGCTTGAAATAAGTTTCAGTTCTGGATGGCTGTAACTGGAAACGTGGTCTGGAAGGCTTGAAACTAAGGGAGAGGATAGAAAAGACATATTTTCATCCCTTCTCCCCCCCCCCCCCCCCCATAGACCTGGGCCTATTACTTTAGGGCCTAGATAGGAATGGGGTGGCTGCTTGTCAGACACCAGAGGAAGAAGATTCTCTTAACTCTCCTGGCCCCAGAGTTCTGGCTGGGAACTCTGTGCATAGGCCAGCATAATTAGGCTTCACTGTTTGGATCCCTCTACTCTTTGCAGTCTTTGGTGAGTCCACAAACATTAGAAAATATGGGCCTTGAAATGAATTAGTGAAAGGGGAGAAAAATTAACCAGAGGGCATTTCTTCCCATAAATCATTTAATCTTCATCTTTGCAGGTAGCATTTCTCTCCTGGCTAGCTTAATTTTGGGGACACTGAGATAGAAATAAAGAATCCACAGGAGATTCTGTTCTAATGTTGAAATTTGTAAGTTATTCACGCTTATTCTTTGCTAGTGCCTAGGAATGCTTTAAAATTGATTTATACCAACATATCTGCCTTAGATAATACTCTCACACTAATTATTTAAAATGAAATCTTAGGTGTATATGCCTTAATGATCTAGCAGGGTTGCGTTTAAAAATATTTTTAAAAGCTAATTAGCTTCTATGTCTTCTGTAGCTGCATAACCTATTAAATAACACTAGGATTTGTGGTTAAAAGCTAAAACCATCACTAAAATTTCTTATTGTTGGAATGGGGGAGGGGGAGAATGTTTCCATTGCTTTGCCAACTGAGTCCTAGGAAAGGGAGGGTCATATGATGATAGATTTAGAGCCAGAAGAGACTTCAGGTGTCATTGAGTGCAGCACTATAATTTTACAGATGAGGAAACTGAGGCCAAGAGAAGTTAAATGACCACTCAGGGCACACACAGCTAGTAAATGTTTGAGCTTCAATCTCCTAGGCTCCAAGTCTAGCACTCTTATCTGCTATGCCACCGGCATCCCCCTTCCCTTTTCCCTTAATCATGCTTCATGCACAGAAAGTGATGGTGCTTCTTGTCATGCTTCTAGGTGAAGTAGGTAGTCAATATATGTCAATACTGGTGGATGGCACGCCAAAAACTCATTGTTCCTTAGGTATTTTCATAGCATTGCACCTACCAATGTACTTGACATTAATGGTCTAAATACATTATTATTTTTAAGGTTTTTAAAAATTTTTTTTGAATGGACAGAAATTCACCTTTTCTCCCTTCCATCTTCCTCCCTGACCCCTACCACTGAAAAAGAAATGAATACAAAATCTTTTAACAAATGTGTGTAATGAAGCGAAATAAGTTTTCACATTGTACATATCCAAAAAATGATGTATCATTTTATACCTTGAGTTCATGATTGTTCACTGATGTTGAGTAGAGTTCTTAAGTCTTTCACAGTTGTTTATCTTTACAATGTTATTATTGTAAATATCATTCTCCTGGTCCTGCTCACTTCATTTCTACATCAATTCTCCTATATTCATTATAACCAACTTCTTGTTTTGAAACCCTTCTGTGACTTTATTCTGATAGTCTCTTGAGTTCTAGTGGCATTAACCCTCTTCAGATACAGGCTGATACATTTTCCCCCCATCCCTCTTCAGGCCGATTCTTTACGTTGGAACAAATCAGCATTCCTCCAGGTCCTTAACTTCCTTCTTCCTGTTATTCCCTATTCACTCCCCTCCCCTCCACTCCCACACATTCTGTGTAAACACATTGATCTTCCTGGCTTTGGACTTGCTGCTTGTGAACTTGAGGAGCTTCCTTTATCTTTTACCATCTAGATTTTTGGCTTTGACCCCTAGACTTCTCTCTGATCCTGGGAAAAGGGCAATGTACTTGAACAAGCCTCTCCCAAGGCCTGTTGACTCTCTCCTTGACTTTGATTCATTCATAAATCAGAATCACATATACTTTCCTTGCTTGTGTAGTTGATGGTAACATGGTGACAATTTTGCTTGATGATCAAATAAAAAGCAAACACTCATCTCAGCAATAGGCCTTCTTGCTGAGGGCTTCAAAATTGTGAGTCAAGAACACTGGGTTCCAGGACCAACTGAGTCACATTCCAGAAAGCTTCAAGGCTTTATGAAGGAGACAAATGACTCTAGAAGCTTACTTGCCCAGCAGGAGTACAGTGAGCCTCCCAGTACAGGCAGAGGATCTCTTAAGGTTTCATAAGTATGTTTGGGCTCATGGATAACCAGTTCAATAAGATACCGTGGACTCCCTTCCCCTTCCCCCTGCATTCTGCCACTGTTCTTGCCTTATTGATCTTCAAGCTTGATTTTCTCCAAGTTTTTTCTTTTCTGTTCCTGCTCCCAAGTTAATGTTTCTGGAATAAGTCATGAAATCATGAACACTGGGTTAACAACAAATTCATGTTGTTTCTACTCAGTTGGGTCACCATGATAACATGGCAATTATTTTCTTGATCTCTGATATGTTCAATATCACAATCCTCACAGTAATTATTCCCTCCTCTCTCCACCCCCTCCCCAAGCTCCCAACTCCATCCACCAAATTCTTCTTGGTAAGCAGATGGTCTTGCCTCCTACTTTATTGTGAAGATTGAGCTCATCCATCATGAGAACCTCTCACTCTTCTCCTCCATATCTCAAAATATTCTCCCTCTTTCCCCTCTTACATATACATACACATCTTCAATTTTTATTGATTCTTTTCCTGCTGCTTAAAAACATGACTGTATGATGAGGACAAAACTTCCCTTGACGTAATTATTTCCTTAAAATATCATTTAAATCTCTCTTCTCTTTCATTGCTAAATTCCTAGAACTCCTTTCATTCCTAAACTCCTGCTCTTTATGCCATCATGTTTTAACAACTCATTTACTCAGCAACCCCTTTTAATATGATTTCCAACCTCATTACTCTATTGAAATTTCTCTCTCAAAGATCACTAGGGACATTCTAATTGTCAAATCGGTCAAACGTTTTTTCCCAGTCTTCCTCTCCTTGACCTTACTGTGGCAACTGATACTGGCTGATCAGCTCCTCCTTCTGAACACCTTTTCTTCTCTTGACGCTTATGGGAAGACTCTCTTTTCCTGTTAGATCACTCCTTATTTTACTCCTTTCATAGTTTATTGTTCTCCTGTTCTTTAAAGTGTAGATCTCTAAGGCTCTGTCCTAGGCCCTCTGCTCTTGGATTTCTATACTCTATTGGTGTTCCCATCCACTATTGTGGTTAAATTAGCATACCCACATGATTTTGGGATTTATGTATACAGCCTTCTTCTTTCCTCTGAGTTCTAGTCTCGAATTACCAATTGCTTGATTGATAGACTTCTTTCTCTGAATGTCCCACATTCAAATTCAACATTTCCAAAACTAAATTCATCATCTTCCCAACTAATTCTGCCCCTCCTCCTAATGTCCCTATTTCTACTGATGGTATCAGCATCCTTCTAATCATTCAGGGTCAAAACCTTGGACTCATCTTTTTACCTCATTCAAACATTCAATAATCATTCAAACTCAGTCAATAAATCACTTAGCTATTTCCTACTATGTTCCAGACAATATGGTAGGCACTGGGGACTCCTCTTTCTCTCATTTCCTATGACCAATCCTATCAATTATCCCCCAATACTATGTCTCAAATGCTTCCCCTCTCTCCACTCTGTTACCACTCTAATTCAGGTCCTTTTCACCTCTTGCCTAGATTGTTGTAATAATTCCTCATCACATGCTCCAAATTGATCTCTCTTCTCTCCTTTCTGAACCATCCTTTACACAGCTGCCAAAATAATCTTCCCTACACAGAGGTCTGAACTTGGCTTTCCCCTACTGAAAAAAAAAAAAAACTCAAAGTTTCTCTGTGGCACCTCCGATAAAATAGTGACACCTTAGCCTGCCATTTAAGAACATCTGTGTTCTGCCTCTATTTTCTTTTTCTAACTTTATTTAACATTACTTCCTTATACGGTTTCTCTATGTATATGTTTCTCTATATTCCAACTAAAATGAATTACTTAGTCCCCATGCCCATTATGTCAACCCTAGTCTTTGGTACATTCATTCTCAGTTTTTCCTTTTTCCTGGAATGGATTCCTTCCTCAACTCTACTTTTCATAATTCTTTTTTTCCTTCTGGATTAACTCAGTTGCCATCTCCTCCATGAATTTTTACTTAATCCATACTGCTAAAAGTGTCTTCTTGTTCTTCTGCTTCTTCCTCCTTCCTCCTCTTCTGCTTCATCCTCCTCCTCCTTTCTTCTTTTAAAATAGTTATTGAGATCTTTCCTTTGGTTTATCACACCTCTTATTGTTTTTAACTATATAAAGTTAGAATAGAATGTAAGATCCTTGATAGAAGGGATTATGCCATTTTTAAGTGTTCTTGGCACCTATCTCAGTGTTTTGTAAATAGTTAGTAGTAGGGATTTTTTGGATTGAATGGCTAGATTTAGGTAATGTTGTAGACATAGTATACTTGAATTTCAGCCAGGAATTTGATGCAGTCATGATATCCTTAAGAAAGATATGAAAATAATGTGAGCTGGATTCACATGCTGTCAGGTAAATGCAGAACAGGTTGAATGACTCAACCCACAATGATTAATGAATGGATTTCAACCTGGAGGGAGGACTTTAGTGGAGTATTTCAGACATGAAGCCATAGAAGGCATGCTAGTGAAGATGAAATAAAACTGAGAGGGAGAGCTAACACATTGAATGTCAGAGCTGGGATCCAAAAAGTTTTAAACTAAATTTCTAAGGTGAAATTTAAAAGGTAAAAATATTTAAAGTTCTACTTTTGGCTTAAAAAAAATCAACTTCAGCAATACAGGATTGGGCGAGTGGTGCCTAGATAAGTCCATGTGAAAGAAATATGGAAGTTTTAGTGGACTGCAGGGTCAATATGAAATAACAATACAACGTGACAGCCTCAAAATCCTAATGACTGAATTATTACTAGGTTGTATTAAGACATTGAACCTCATAATACAAATGTTCTTCCTCTTAACCTCTAGTAGATAGAGATCACTTTGGAACCTGGCTGTTATCCTTTAGCTTTATTTTTTTTCTTTTTGGAGGGAGGAAGGCAGGGCAATTGGGGTTAAGTGACTTGCCCAAGGTCACACAGCTAGTAAGTGTTAAGTGTCTGGGACCAGATTTGAACTCAGGTCCCGCTGACTCCAAGGGCCGTGCTCTACTCACTGTGCCACGTGGCTACCCCACCCTTTAGCTTTTCTTTCCAGCTTTGTATAATTTGTGAATTTGGCATACCATTTATGACAATCCACGTTACTGATAAAACTGCCCAACAGTCCAGAACCAAGGATTTATTACAATAATTCTTCCTAAAGTCCTCCTTTCAAAATGACATCAACTTTTTAATGACTACTTTTGGGGCCTGATGATTCAATCAGTTCCAAACCCAATTAACTGTATTGTACATAAATAAAGCATGAGAGACACTGTTAAATTCATTGCTGAAATGACTATGTCTAGTGTATTCCTCTGATCTGCCAGCGTAGTTATCCTGTTAAAAAAAATTAGTTTGTTATACTGCTCCTGATGAAACCATGTGAGCTTTCAGTGACTGCTGTTTTCCTTTCTAAAGCTGATAAACCATCCCTTCAGTGATATTTTCTTGAACTTTGTGAGAAATAAAAATATAGACTACCAGCCTATAGTATGCCTTCTCTCTTAAAAAAAAAGAAAAAAGAAACACTTGCTATATTCTCCACTCCTGTGTCTACTCCCCCTTATTTTTGTAAGTCAGCTGCTTAGCAATTACACCTACTCATTTTTTCAGTACCCAATACTCTAGTTTTTTAGAAGAATATGATACTAACTCAATGTATTTGAAGGGCCATTATATGGAAGAGGAATTAAAAGTTTTTTCTTCATGATCCTCAGGGGTCAGAATTAGGAACAGTGGCTAGAAGCCACTGAAAGTCAAATTTTTGCCCTTTGTTAAAAAAAAAATTCCTAAGAATTAAAGTTGTCTCAAATCAGGGCATTGCACTCAGTACCTCAGAGGAAAGTAGGTTCTCCATCATTGGAGGTCTTCATTTAGTAGCAGGGTGACCATTATTAGGGAATCCTATTTGAAGACTAGTTGAATAAGATCTTCTCTGAGTTACCTTTCAGTTCAGATTCTGTGACTTTGCAATTCATCAATCCAACTTCTTTGTTTTACAGATGAGGATACAGAATCTCAAAGAATTTAAGTGACATTAAAAATCACACAATTATTTAATGCCAGAGGTGAGACTCAATTGTTGGTCTTTAAACTCCAGGTTTGTCTCTTTCCATTGCCATATGTGTCGCCATTGTCAACAAACCCTTAATGAGCCTTATAGTGTACGTAATTACTCTGCTATGTGCTGTAAAAGATAGAACAAAGAATATCTGCCTCTGTAGAACTGACAATCTTATCAAAGAGATAGGACTTATACACCTGGGAAAATAATTTCTCTCAATTTATTCTAAATTAATAGTGTACATAAATGCTTGGGAAGTTCTTAGGTGGGAGAGATGACTTTTCTTGGGGTAGTAGAGGGAAGGCTTCATAGGAGATAGTTGGTCCTTGAAGGAGGTTAAGGATTTTAATAGATTTAGAGAAGGAATGTCAGGATTTGAGACTAGGAGATAGTCATTAAAAAAAAAGCACAGAGATAAGAAAGGACAAGATAGATTCATAGAATGGTGAGTCTAGACTAGTCTGACTTGAGTGTTGAATTTGTGTTAATGAGTAGCAGAGATAAGATTAGAATTGTAAACTGAGACCAGATTTTAAAAATCAGACTATTTAGAGGAGATCAGGGTTAGAAATAATGGGACACAGACCAGGTAAGTTTTGATAGTAATTAGGAGTTTGGAATCTGGACCATCAACTTCTGTTATATAAGAGGCATGTCATGGATAAGGTTTTTTGACTATTTTTATGGCAGAATTAAGTAGTAGATATGGGTGTGGAAAAGGAAATTAAAAGACACTGAAGTCTATGTAGGACTAATTTTTTGTTAGTGGTTATATAATATGAGTATGTTTGGAAAGATACCACATTCCCAGAAGAAATGGAGCTGATGTGGAAAATGATGTTTTTTGGAGTGATGACCACAACTTACTCATATAAACATATAGGAAGTCATCAACTTTTCATAACCACTGACCAGGCCTTCATCACCTTAAATCTAGATTACTGATTGATTATCCTAAATCCAGTTTCTCTTTTCCTTTTTAGTCCATTCTGCAAAGTTGACAAATTGCACTAGACAATTCTAGCTGTCTCTCTTAAGTTCTGCTTTTTCAAATCATTTCTCTGTTTAAAGACTTAATATTTTCTATTTAAACTCTATTGCCTAGTTTCAAAACTCTCAGAAACTTGGCTTTATCCCACTTTTGAATCTTATTTCTCACTACATCCAAACAGACCCTCCATTTTACAGGCCAGTCTCTCAAACACAGTCATACTCATTTCAGGTCCTATGTCTTTCATCTGATTAGTCACGTCCACTGAAGTCATCATCATTCTCCCTAAGTTTTTTTTTTTTGCCGATACAGTTTTTATTTGTTTTCTTGTTTACATATCACTCATTTTCATGAGATTTTTGAATTACAAATTTTCTCCCCGTCATTCCCCTACCC
>CM053594.1:321413371-321429013 GCA_028646575.1 Pseudocheirus occidentalis
CCCTCTGGTTCTAAAATATCAGGGCAATTTTCCTTGAGAATTTCTTGAAAGATGCTTTCAAGGTTCTTTTTTTGATCATGGCTTTCAAGTAGTCCAATAATTTTTAAATTGTCTCTCCTGGATCTATTTTCCAGGTCAGTGGTTTTTTTCAAGGAGATATTTCACATTTCCTTTTGTTTTTTCATTTGTTTGAATCTTTGTAATAGTATCTTGATTCCTCATAAAGTCATTTTCTTCCATTTGCTCCAGTCTAATTCTGAAGAAATTATTCTCTCCAAAAAGCTTTTGAGATTCTTTTTCCATCTGGCAGATTCAGCTTTTTAAGGCATTGTCCTCATTGGCTTTTGGGGGCTCTTTTGCCATTTGAGTTAATCTATTTTTAAGGTGTCATTTTCTTCAGTCAGGTTGTTGACTCTCTTTTTATAATTTTCTTGTATCATTCTCATTTCTCTTCCCAATTTTTCCTTCACTTCTTTTATTTGGTTTTCAGAATCCTTCTTAAGCTCCTCTATGGCCTGTAACCAGTTTTCATTTTTCTTGAAAGCTTTTGGTGTTGGAGTTCTGACTGTGATGTCTTCCTTCCATTCCATGCTTTGATACTTTTTGTCCTCAAAAAAGGAATCTAAAGTTGGATTGCTGTTTTTACTTTGCCTCCTTTGCCTGCTCATGTTGCCAGTCAATTACTTGACTTTTTTCCAGGGGAACTCTGCTTCCAGAAGGGACAGCTCTTTCCCAAATCGCTGGGGTTTTTGCAGCTGTCAAAGTGATTAGGAGGCCATGCTCTCTGCAGCTCCCACCAGCTTTGACTCACTGTTCCCATACCTCAGGACCACCACCCAAGACTACTATCCTGATCCAGGAAGCTTAAGTCAAGAGCATTCAGACTCTGAATGATCACTTGGCCCCCCTGCAATCTGTAGGCTGAGAGCTCTGAAGCAGCCATGTGGAGGCAGCTGCCGGGTTGCCATTTCTGCTGCTTCCTTGCCCTGGATGCCTATGGCCAGACCCGCTCCCCCCCCCCCAAATTTAGCTGAGTTCCACTGACCTTTGTCCTTGTTTCTTATGGGTTGATAATTCTGGAAACTGCCACAGTTGCTGGTGATCCACTTTCCTGAAAGTTCCAGCCACAGCCCATCCTGGCCAATCAGAATGTGAACTTGCCAAGCTGCAGTTTCAGGCTGGGCTGGTTTCAGCTCCCAGCGTGCTGCAATAAGCACTTCCTGCCCTGCCTTCTGGGCTGCCTTCAGTGGGAGATGTGCTTTTCTGTTCTTTTGTGGGTTCTAGAGCTCTAAAATTTGTTTAGAATCATATTTTATGGGTATTTGATCTGATAATGAGGGGAGCTGTGGAGTTTTTCTGCTTCTATGTCACCATCTTGGCTTTGCCCTCCCCCCCCCCCACTTAAATAATTTCTGCTAAGATCAGACCTATTATCTTTGCCTATGTTTAGGCAACAAGAATGCGTGGAAATATTCAGGTCAAGCACCATTGTTCCCATGCTCAGCAAAATAGAAATAGCCTTAGTGAATCATATGATTCTCACTCACATGGCTATTTTTACCTATGGATAAACTTGTAATTTGTTCCTCCAGGTGCACAAGGATCAGTGAGAGAGGGAGATGCTAATGTTGAGCCCAATAGTTTTTAACACATGCCTCATTTTATTTTGTTTTCTTTTCCTTTCATCCTTAAAATTCAAAACTTAACAAACAGTCGAAGCAAGCACTTCCAGAGACAGCCATTGAATAGAGAGGGAGGGAGGTTTATGCAATGGAGTCTCCATTATATATAGGTTCGTTTTTACTTTAAGCATATAATAAATTCAATATGTTACTTTCAAACCTGTCCTGCTTATCTGGCCTTTCTTCTGTCTTTTCTGTGTATTTCAAAAACATGTTGACTCATTCTAGTTTAGGAAATGCAACTAATCCAGAAGAACAATTTCCAGTTAAGGAAAGGTCTAGAAAAACATACCTTATGAGAATCAGTTGAAGGGACTAATTTAAACACACCCGTGATGACTTAAAGAGGTAGCATTGCTGTATAGACTTTAACACCTGACTATCAGAGAACATGTGTAAGCAAATATTCCTTCTTGCTAGCCTTTAATATGGCCACATATTCTTTATGCTCAACAATGTAGATACATGTATATGAGGATTATGTTTTTAAAGGTATGATGCATAGTTGGTATTTAGCTATCTAAATGAAAGAGAACCTATTAAAATAGAAGGACCTCACAAGAAGCTTCAAGGAGTAATTCAAATGAGTTGAAGCATGTCAGCTCTAACCACTAAGTTCACATTCTGATTGTCCAGGTATTCACAGCTAAACTACCTAAAAGAATGTTGTACTGAACAGCTTTGTTGGCTGCTGGGTAAAGTGCAAGCTCTTCCTAATCCTAGCATTTTGACACAGTCTGTTCTCATTCCTACCTAGCTTCTCTCAATCTGTTACTCACCATATCCAATATAGAAGCATCTCCCTTGGACCAAACTGGACAATTCCTTAGCCTCTGACTAACCCTTGTGTCCATCCTGGGTGCATAGTATTTCCCATTTTTGCAGTGCTCTCTCTACTTTTCTTTATCTAATTCCAACCTACCCTTCAAAGCAGAGCTTTTATCTCTCTTCCATGAGGCTTCCTGACTATGCTGGTCTCCCCCTCTCTCATTACACTTGCAGCAGGGCTTAGTGCCTGACAAAATCATCTAAAATGGAGACACTCATGTGGGACATGGTAGAACCTTCTTCTGGTAGAAGACATTCTGCATTTCTTTACCACCTTGGGGGAGTACAGCCTCTTTCCATTGATTGTGTGGCAATAAAAGGGAGGGTCTCTAAGTCAGATAGATTGCAATAGTCTTGCTCTCTTTCCAGCTTTGCCAGAGGTGAGAAGCACCATGCACTATGCTGGGTATGGGGAAAGATTCCTCTTTCCTCTACTCATACCCTTTTGATTGTTGTGGCCCCAAGAAATAAGGGCTCAGGATTTTAGTCTGTTTTCTTTTTTTCTTTTCAGTTCTGGAATCTGTAAATTAAGTCTTTAGACCCTGGAGCTAAAGTCATGATGACCAGGTGTAAAGCCAAGCACCAGCAGATTCCCAAAAGAAGGCTACTGTGAACAGCTTTTAACATTTGGATTACACAGTAATAGTGAACACTCTGTTTATTCCATTACAGATTAAGGTTCAGTCCAATATTCACAATATAATATTCTCAATATTATATCTTATCACAGAAAGTCACAATATAGTGTTCCTAACAGTTTAACATTAGAATGGCCACACGGTTTTCAGTACAGTGGCCACAATATTTAGAACAAGGAACAAAAGAAGGCTCCCCCTAAGGGGAAAACACTTTTCACTTAAAGTTTCAATCAATCAATTAACAAAAGAATAATCACCTGGTTTCCCTAAGTGGGAAACCCTTTTCACTTAAAGATTCAATCAATTCACACTATACCAATCTTCCACTCATGGGGCAACCATTAACTTAATCAGTCACTCATCTAGCAGTTAGTTACTAAGCTAGATTCCCAATTACTAAATATCATTAGTGACTAATACAATCCTTAGAAAACCACACAAACTTTCTACCCCTTGGTTTCTAGCAAACCTCAGTTTCATCCAAGGGAAAGCCTTTCTCTTCATCTGGACTCTGGGAGTCTCTATGATTCCCTGGATCCCCTTCCATGGTCCCAGTTCCCTCCTGAATCTGCCAAATAGTCTCCTGGATTCAGAAGCAGACAGCTACCGGGTTCTTATCCAGTCCTCAGAGGTAGACAGCTCCCAGGTCCTTGTCCAGTCCCAAGGGCAATCCCTGGCACACACTTAAGTTCACAGGGTTCAGCACATCTCAAACCCTTCACCACTTCTCTTGCCTGGAACTCAAGGATCAGCCAGCCCATGAATAAACAAAGTCTTATCCTGGTCATGCTTCCATTAGTTCAGCTGGCTCTAAGACCCAGATTGGCCTTCTAGATGGCCTTTACCAGATTCTAGTCTCAGGAAAACTCTATTTCAGTTCTCAGTTAGCTTTCAGATACTGGGAGAGAAATTCTCTCTCTCTCTCTCCCTCTCTCCCTCTGTCTCTCTCCCTCTGTCTCCCTCTGTCTCTCTGTCTCTCTGTCTTTCTCTCTCCCCCCCCCCTCTGTCTCAGCTGGCTTCAGTATCCATTAATAATCTTCCTTTATGTGGAGCAAATTCCAATTCTGTCTCTCTGTATCTAGAATTCTTCTTTATATACAACACTGGCCTCCTGTCTCAGCCAATAGCTTTCTTCCAAGTCAATAGGGGATTTCCTGCCTTCTCAACAATGGACAGGGTTCACACCTTCCATACTTAGCCCTAAGTTACTAAGTGCTGAGGATCTGACAAACTAATTACCATTACACCAGGATTCCAGGCTGGATGTTTCTGGTAGCCTAACAGGGGTCTTTGTTGTTGTTTAGTTGTTTTCAGTGGTGTCCCAGTCTTTGTGACCCCATTTGGGGTTTTCTTGGCAGAGATACTGGAGTGGTTTGCTATTCCTTCTCTAGCTCATTTGACAGATGAGGAAACTGAGACAAATACAGCTAAGATATTTGCCCAACGTTAGAAAGCCAGTAAGTGTCTGACACTAGATTTGAACTGATGTCTTCCTGACTCCAGGCCTGGTACTCTATTCACTGAGCCATCTAGCTGCCCCAAGGGGGGCTTTAGACTTAGAATTTGGTAAGACTATGACACTAAACTAAATAGAAATTAAACTATAGAAGCTAAACTAAGCCATGAACCTAATCTCCTCCCCTTCCAAGAGACTAAAGAAGTGAAGAGAGGAATTAGGCCCTGCCCCAAGTGTTGGGACAATATGTTTGATTATTCTTTTTATACCTTTGAAGTCACTCTTCCTTTATAAAAGCTAATCTGTCAAATGGTTAAATGAACCTTGGCTGCTGAAGATCCTTAAAGTGGGGAAACATAATTGGTGGGAGCTTGGGTGATGATAGGAATGAGATACCAGGAGAACCCTGGGGGGAGGAGTGAAATATAAAACACCTGGACTTCAGGTGGTGAGCTCCAAAGTGGTCACTATTACACCCCCCCCACTCATTTATCAATTCATTACATAATGCTTTGTGATCATTCTGACACTCTTGTCTTTGTTCTGTACCATTAATTGTACCATTAATATTATTTTTATGTGCTTAATATCTTGACAAACCATACAGTTTGGAAACTACTTGGTGACAGGTACTTGCATTTCCCACACTATTTCCACAGTGCAGCAGCACCTTCCATGTTCACAGCACCTATTCATGTTTAACTTTTTTTATTTGATTAATGCCTGCTCACTTCTCATAAGGTGAAGTCAGATTTCAGATGTAGACATTTATTGACAAATATTCTTTAGATAAAGTAGTGTCTTGCTTTAGTAACCTCTTTGAACATGCTAAGCAAAGGGAAACTGTAGTGGCCATTATTGAAAACATGAAACTAATTGTTCCCCTACTAGCGAGAGCAATGATATTATTTCCTGAGGAGAAATACAGACCACTGAAACTAAGATTTATCCATTTTAATAAGACAAATCCCAAAGTTACTCCATTTCTCCAGCACTAAAAAAGGAAAAAGTTGATAGGAATGAATAGTTCACTGAATCCTAAATTTGAAGTCATTTGTCTAAATTCAAGTATTAGTATATTGATCTCATACATGACTCAATTAGGCAAACCAGATAATGATACTAACTAAGAAAGGTCCCGACAGATAAGAGATTTCGTCCTCCAGACAATACAGATGTGGTATGAAGCTAGGGAATAATAACCCTTACTTGACAGGCCAGCATACTGAGAGGCATTGCAGATAATATTTTAGCCTTTACATCACATAAGAGTGGGGCCTGGGGGAAGTGGGGAGACCGTCTTTCTGACTTTAGATCCTTTGGTTTTGTTTTACAGAGAACAAGAAGGGGTAAGACTAAAAATGTGCCTGTGGCACAACAAGGAGGAAAAAGAGAATCTGGTTCAATTTGTTTCTTTTCTCCAAATTCCCATGAAATATTTTTCCAATATTGGAACTCCAGGAGCTAAGATGGTAGAGTAAGTAGTAAATCACTACAACTCTCCTCCAAACAACCATAAAATCAAATCCTGGAGCATCAGAACAAGCACAAAGATGGAGTGAAACAATCTTTGAGCTCAAGAAACTTGAAAAATTAGCAGGAAAGGTTTGTCTTACTTGGGTAAAAGGGTAGCACAGTCCAGGACAAAAAGTGTCCCAACAAGTCCTACCTCAGCAAATCAGCAGTAGATCCTGAGCCCCAGTGTGGTGAAGCAGGCAAATACCAACACTAAGGCCCCTAATGTACCTCAGCTTAGCTAAAGGTATGGCATACTTCAGCTATGAGGACCATGTCATGCTTCAGCATTGCCTTGGGCAAATAGGCAACGTTCAGTGGACAGACCTCTGATATGTTCCAGTGGAGCCCCAGGTAAACAGGTAGATACCAATCCTATAATGTCTAAGCTAGTGGTTCTTAACCCTCCTAATGTTGTGACCCTTTAATACTTGTATGTAGGCATATCTGTATGTGGGTGGTCCCATCTGGAGATGGATAGAGGAGCGGTGTCTCGGTTCCTAACACATATTTCTGATGGTCTCAGGTGACCCCTGTGAATGGATTGTTTGACCCCCAAAGGAGTCGTGACCCATAGGTTGAGAACTGCTGGTTTAAGCAAACAGGCATCCCCCAGTGGACAGACCAACACCTGCTTCTGTGTAGCCCTAGGGAAATGCAGAAACCCCACCAGCCTCAGCACATAGGAAATACCATCCCCAGGACCCCAGTTTAGCTCCAGCTAAGCTGCCAGACCCCTATAGCCTCCAGCAGCGCCAACCATACCCCTCCCCAACTCCTCAAGACAACATCAGACACCAGGGTCCTTTGTGAACCTCAGGGCAACATCAGTGCAGCAGCACCTGGCACAAGAAGCCTGAGACAGTACCCTTTTACCTCAGGAGCAGAACTCAGACTTAAAGAAAGGAAAAAGACCAAAAAGGATAAACAAAAAACAATCTTAAAAAAATCTGACCAGAGAAAGTTATTATGGTGATAGTGAAGTTCAAAGACACAAAGTCAGAAGAGTACAGTAGTAAAATTCCTATGGGCAAAACCTCAAAGAAAAATGGGAAGTGGTTTTGAGCCAAGAAAGAACTCATAGATGAGCTCAAAAAAGAGCTTAAAAATCATATAAGGGGGTGGCTAGGTGGCACAGTGAATAGAGCACCGGCCCTGGAGCCAGGAGTACCTGAGTTCAAATCCGGCCTCAGACACTTAACACAAAAAACTAGCCATGTGACCTTGGGCAAGTCACTTAACCCCAACTGCCCTCCAAAAAAAAAAGCAAAAAAAAAATCGTATAAGAAAAAATAGGAGAAAATTGGGAAAAGAAATGGGAGTGATATAAGGAAATTATGGGGAAAAAGAGTCAACAGGTTGGTAAAAGAAAGCAATTTCTTAAAAAGCAGAATTGGCCAAATGTGAAATGGAGACCAAAAAATCCACTGAAGAAAACAACTCCTTACAAAATACAATTGACAGAGGCAGAGACTTAAGAGATACCTACCTACCTGGTCTAAGGGAGGCAGTGAGGTAAATTCCAGCTTTATGAAGTGTTGAGATAGTCATACCATTTCCTCATCTCAGAAAATCACTGTCCTGACTCCTTGAGGGAGCTGACTTTGGAAATAGGAATTCTTTTTGCAATATCAGAGAGAACTTTTTAAGAGGTCACTCATTTTGAGTAGTTAAAGAGTCTCATAGTTTGAAGAGATCATCTAAGCCAGATCATTTCTGGACAAGAATTTCTTCTCCAACATTTCCAGCAAATTAGCATCTAGCATCAGCTGTCTGGACTTTGATATTCAAGGCAGATCACCTACCTTCTCATATGTACTCCAATAATCCATGAAGTCCTCTCCAAGGTGGGATCTAGTAAGAAAGTAAAAGTCAATGATTTCTTCCACCTGAGAGCTGAAAAAAAAAATACAGGCAATGGAAAACAGGAGACTGGAAACAAAATGAGGATCTACAACTCCCAGTCTAACCAAGGTGTTCATGTAGATTGTCCTCTGCAAAAGCATTTTTTCCTTTGCAAAATCCCTGGGGTGGAGAGCTTGGAAGTGTTGAGTGTTGAGGTTTCAGCTCTAAATCTCAAAAATCCAAAGACGCCTAATCCCAGGATGTGGAATGAGGTTCAAGAATCCAGGGAACTGAGGATAAGATCCTGCCCAGTCAAGCCAACCCAAAACTTAGCAGGGGATATGGCCTGCCCCGAGCACAAAGCCTCAGTTTAGAAACTAAACCTGGAGAGATAAATACATTAAAGATGAAAACATCAACCAGTATCAAGTCTAGAGATCTGACAAAAGAAGAAAGCAATTCTGTAAGAACTCTAAATATAGGGGCAGCTACATAGTGCAGTGAGTATAGCACTCTCCCTGGAGTCAGGAGGACATGAGTTCAAGTCCAGCTTCAGACTCTTAACACTTACTAGCTGTGTGACCTTGGGCAAGTCACTTATCCCCAATTGCCCTGCCTTCTCCCCTCCAAAAAGCAAAAAACAAAACAAAACAAAAACAAACCCAAAACTCTAAACATAAATTCAAAGGAAAACTGAATTTTCCACAAGGACTATACAATTCCTAGAAGAAATAAAGGAAGAGATAAAAAATGAAATAAAATACCTGGAAGAAAGAATTGGAAGTAGAATACATAACTCTTGAAAACAAGAATAGATCAAACAGAAATCAATGACTCCAGAAGACAGCACGAAATATTAGAATAAAATGAAAACATTGAAAAACTCAAAGAAGAAAATGTAAGATAGCTGGTAACAAAAACAACTGACTTGGAAAACTGGTCAAAAAGAGATAATATACAACTTATTGAGCTTCCTGAAAACATTGATATAGGAAAAAAAAACATGGATACTATATTTCAAGAAATTATAAAAGAGAGTTGTCCAGATTTATTAGAAGGAGGCAGAATGAATATAGAAAGAATCCATAGGTTACCTCCTCTAATAAATCCCCAAACAAAAATTCCCAGGAATGTCATAGTCGAAATTCAGAATTCCCATGTCACATAAAAAATATAAGAATCCAGAATGAAGCAGTTCAAGTACCAAGGAATTATAGTCCAGATCACAGAAGACCTCAACTATCAATGAGAGGAAATCTTGGAATTCAATATTTAGAAAGACAAAAGAGGTAGGCTTACAACCAAGAATAAGCTACCCTTCAAAATTTGGTATAATCATATGTGGAAAAACTTGATATTTAACACAATAGAAAATTTTGAAGAATGTCTAATGGAAAAACCTGAGCTGAATAGAAAGTTTTGGATACAAACATATGAGTTCAGAGAAGTCCAAAAAGGAAATGAGAGGTGATTTCATGGAATCCTGGGTGGTATGACCTGATACAAAGTGAAACAAGCAGAATCAGAAGAATTTAAAGCAGTACAACAGCAATGCAAAGAGAAATAAGTTTCAAAATTCCAACTTTTGAACAACCAAGTCTCCAGAAAGACCTGAAAATACTCTAGAGATGTTAATTCAGATAAGGGAAGTATGCAAGATGGGAAAAGAAGCATACATTTCTAGTCAGGGGCCACTTGGTAGAATTAATTGTTACAACCTCCACCCTCTTCCATCCCACCCTACCCCACCCGCCCCTACTTTTTTGTGTTCTTAATTGGGAGGAAGAAAATGAGGGTAATGAAAAGTGGTGGGGGTTAGTAATAATGTGAGAATAAGAATGGTATCTTAAACTATGCATATGCACTATATACATTATAATAATTTTGTGTAAATTCATACAAGCAAAATTCAACAACTAACATGACAAACATACTATACTATACTGTACTATATATACTACACTATACTGTACATACTATAGTATATACTACACTCCATTATACTATACATACTATACAATATACTACACTACACTATACCATATTATACTATGCCTACTATAGTGTACTATACTCTTCATTCTATGCTATATTATATTATACTATACATATTATATATACTATTCTATACTTACTATTCTATACCATACTATACTATTACTATACTATAATAATACTACTTAATAGACTTCATAAGGATATTGTCAGGTTCAGATGAGAAATTTTAAAGTGCTTTCTTTGAAGACCTTAAAGAATTTGTAAATATTAGATGTCATTTCTTTAAGTGTATTATACATAATGTTGTGCCCAGCACTGTATAAATGCAACCCACAAAATATCTTTTCTTCGATGATACCTTTTCCCCCACAGCAATAACCACCACAAAAATAACAACAGAAATCTAGAAATGATTTTCCAAGGTTACCCTGAGAATCAGCTTCTATCCCCTGATACTCCTTGGTGGTCTTAGGGGGAAGACTGTTCAGCAATGTAACTCTACTGCTGTATTTACAGATATGTCCCTGTCTCCAAGATAGTGGTCTTGAATAACACATTAAATGATGGAAGCCCAAGTTTTTAGCATAAAAGCAAATGATTTCAAAAGATGACCAAATTGTCTGTAGTTTCTCAACTATAGCTAAATGATTTTCAACTTGGACAAGAAAAAGCCATGAGTGTAATATTTCTGATGTCTTTTCATTGTGAGGCCATTTGTCAGGCTGACTGTAGGGACCTTTTCTCTTGATACAGATGCACGTGTGTGTGTGTGTGTGTGTGTTTGTGATTCACAAGCAATGAGAAAATGTCTTTTTATCCTTCTATTCATGTTTGATAGTATTTATCCCTTTAAAATACATCTCTGGTGAGCAGATGATTCCATCACAATAATGATAATATCTAGTAACATGGGGTAACTGAGATGTCTGGCTTCTCATCTCTTTGTAGTGCCATAATTCTAGGTCATGCTGCTTTGCTTTCCACCACTGAAGCTAATGATTTTTACAAAATAAGATCTTTGGCCTTCAGATCAATATAGAAGTTTCGGTAAATGTATGTATTTGTTTTAGATGGACACTGGGCAACCAAATCCCTGTGTTTAATATTAAATTGCTGATTTTGAATGCATTGGTGGGCAGGGCAGGGAAGGGGAAGAGAGGAGGATTGATGGTCATATTAGTGATTGAATTTAGAAGTGAGAGCCTGCTGTACTCATCATTGGTCCTCTTTTTTCACTGCCAGATCTGACATTGATATCCATCTGGATATTTTCAAATTGAGCGATCTCTGAGCCAGTTGGACTTGGCATTTGGGCATATAATTCCACCTGCAGATGGTGCCACATTTTTCTCTACAAGGGGTAGCAGCAAGAACTTGAAAGCCTTTGCATGAGATGCCCAGCTGAGAGTCTCCTCCAGAGCCCTGCATTTGCACATGTAAGTCATTAGGTTTCATTGCCCGGCCCTCTGCTTGAAATCCCTTTGTTCTCTGTTTCCTACAAATCAAATTAGTGGGGGATACAGTTAATTGTAAAATTATTTGGAAAATGCTCGAGTTTTCCAAAAGGTCCTTTGTATCAAAGCTCCACCAAGTTTAAAAGAAAACCACAAGACCACACAACCCAGGAAAGAAAAATGCGGCAAAACCAAGGACAAATTAAGTATTCGAAACATTCTATAGAATTGCTTAAATAAATCTGAACGTGCTCATCATGAACATACCTATCCCATGTTGGTGGAGAGGACTCTATGGGGAGCAGGGCAGGAAGTCATCAGTGCTGATATGTGAAGAAAGGCTTGGCCTTCTGGAACAACTGGTCTCCTTCAAAGTCCAACAGAAACTGCCAAAAGCAAACTTTTCTTTTGTATAAGCCAGCCTAGTGGCATATTCTCAGGATTTGCATCTCTCCCCATTTAAGGGGCAGCTCTTTGGAATTCTTAAGAGGCTTTAGCAAAATGGGACCCACAGTTACATCTGGCTCACAAAAGCTCTTCCAAAGAAGACATAGCTGTCTACTTGTTAACGCTCAAGGATATGTGGAATTCTATTTACCCTGCTTGCAGAATAGGGCTATAGTCTGAAGGGGAAGCACCTACTATATGCCAAGCACTTTACAAATATTCTCTTTTGAACCTCACAACAACCCTGGGAAGTAGACGCTATTATTGTCTTCATTTTGCAGCTGAGGAAACTGAAGCAAATGGAGGTTAAGTGACTTTCAAGGTTACTTAGCTAATAAGTGTCTGTAACTGAATTTGAACTCACATCCTCCCCCAGTGCTCTGTCCATGGTACTACCTAGTGCCTTTGACAAAGGAGTCTCATTGTGGCTGTATTAGAGAATAACACTTCCTATGTGAGAGTGTGACATGTAATGTGTGAAGTGCCCATTTCCTTCACCTTTCTAGCATCTTTATCAATCTCATTGTGTAGATTGACTAGGTCCCCTCTAGTCTTAAAGAAAAAAAAACCTTAGGAGCTAAGGATTCTATGATGCAACAAGAGTCAATCAAACAAAACATAAAAATTGAAAAATTAGAAGAAAGTGAAAAATATCTCACTGGAAAAACAACTGACCTGCAAAACAGATCCAGAAGAGATAACCTAAGAATTATTGGCCTACCAGAAAGCCATGATGAAAAAAAGAGCCTGGACAGTACCCTCAAAGAGATTGTCAAAGAAAACTGTCCTGAGGTCCTAGAATCAGAACGGGAAAGAGTAATTGAAAGAATTTGCCGATCTCCTCCTGAAAAAGATCCCAAATTGAAAACTCCAAGAAATATAGTAGCCAAATTTCAGAGCTACAAGGTCAAAGAGAAAATACTGAATGCAGCCAAAAAGAAACAATCCAGATATCATGGAACTACAGTCAGTATTGCACAGGATTTAGCAGCTGCTACTTTAAAAGATGTAGGGATTGGAAAGTGATATTTCGTAAAGCAAAAGAGCTAAGACTGAAACCAAGGATCAGCTACCTGGCAAGACTGAGCATATTCTTTCACAGAACGAGATGGTCATTTAATGAAATAAAGGACTTCCAGACTTTCCTTATGGAAAATCCTGAACTCAATGGAAAATTCGATCTCCACTTACAAGACCCAAGAAAGACATAAAAAGGCAAACAAGGAAAACACACTCACACATACACATACACACAGAGATGCTCACACATGCACATAACTTGGGATTCAATAAGAGCAAACTGTTTACATCCCTTTATGAGAAGCAGATACCTGTCAATACTGAAATTTGTATAAATACTGTGACACTTAAAAGGGATGTACATAGAATGAGAGTGTGGGTATAAGTGAACTAATCTGAAGATTAAAAAAATATTAAGGGGAAGAAAGAGATTGTAATGGGAGAAAATGAAAGGTAGAGGCAGAAGAGATGGTAAATTTTGCCACAAGAAGAGGCATAAAAACATACTAATGTGGAAGAGTGGAAAGGAAGGAGATGAGCATCATATGATTGTTACTCTCATTGATTCTGATTTAAAGAGGGATCAATACAAATGGCTAAGTTTAGATTCTAACATGAAAAGACACAAAAACTCATAACAATAGAGGGAAAAGTGGGAGGGAGAGGGGCAATGTATGACATTTACTAGCATTGGGTTGGATTCAAGGAGGGAATAAGATACTTTGTTAAGAATAAAAAGCTATTGTGACCTACAGGCAGTAGAAAGGATAAGGGCAGAAGGGTGTAAGAATGGGGAGGGTGGTCAGTAGGGAGGGAAAGAGTAGCAAGGAGGAAGCATAGGTAAAGGAGGGGACACAGGAAAGGCATACTAAGGGAGGTGGTGGTCAAAAGGAAAACTCTTTTTTTGTTATTTTTTGTTTTTTTAATCATATATGTAATAGATTTATTCTTATTCAGAAAAAGAAATGCTAAGAATAAAGGAATCACAATATTATTATAGAATGATTAGAAGAGAATCAAGTAAACTTATCACTACCAGTACAATCATTTGGGAGACTAGTGGTCAAGCTTCATTGGAATATGAACAATTTTTGCAATGCTGGTAACTAACCATTTTACATTTTACCTCCATAACACATTCTGATCAAATGACAATTATGATCTTCTTTGTAGTGTCTCCTCTTTTTTTGATGTTGAATCTTCCCTTGGCACCAGTCCAACAGCTATAGCCTTTGTGACTGCAACCACATCACGCCAGGAGATGCTGTTGCTTCTAGCCAATATTCAAAGACCTTCCATGACCTTTCAATGCTATAAAGTCAAGCACAAGCAGCTTTCCAGAGGATTGTAAACAGCTTTCAAGGTTCTGATTACATAGTATAGCAAATTCTCTACTTATTCAATAACAAATCAGAGCAAAACATTCACAGAAAATCAAGGTACAGCATTCAAAATGTTAAAACTTATCACAGAAAATCAAAACACAGCATGCAACATGTCACAACTCAACAACTTATCACTAAAATGGCCACATAGTTTTCACCAAAGTGCTCAGTAGTTTTAAACAAATTACAATCATTTAGTAATGAAATTATTTAGTAACTCAATCATTCAATTATCCTTAAGTAGGCTTGTTTCCTTAAGTGACCCAAAGTACAAAAGTCAATTGGAGTACAATTAAGTTACACCTTCAACAGTCACTACTCAGTACCCTCTTAAAGGGTAGTTAGTGGAAAGTACAAAAGCCATCTACCCCTAGGTCACAAGTAAATTACAATTTCATCAGTCACTGCTCAGTACCCTATTTCATCAGTCACTACTCAGACAATTTCATCAGTCACTACTCAGTATCCACGGAGAGGTCTTTTCATCTTGACTCAAATAAATAAGGTAGCTCCTACCTGAATCCACCAAACTGTTACCTGAGTTCAAAGGCAGACAAGAACCCAGTTTCCTGTCCAGCATTCTGTGCAGTTCCTGCTCCATATTGAAACTCACAGTCTCCAATCCACCTCAAATCTCTCACAGTCTTTGTTCCTGAGAAGACAGGGCTTAACACAGCCACAATGACATTCATAGACATTGACAAAGTCACAATAACATTTTACAAAGTGCCAGCACCACAGTAATGCTTCCTCAGTCTTCAACAGCTCCAGCTGGCCCTTAGAAGTCTTGAGCAGCTCTGGCTGGTGCTCAGAAGTCCTCAATATCTCTGGCACCACAAGTTCAAGTTTTGCCACCACAAGTTCCTTTCTCAAAATCAAAATCACTTTGTCCATTATCCATGTGGCTTGCTCCAAGAAATACTTTTTTGTTGTTGTTTTTTTAATTAATTTTTTATTTGTTTTCTTGTTTACATTATTCATTTTCATTACATTTTTGAATTACAAATTTTCTCCCCGTCTTGATCCTGCCCCACCCACTGTAAAGCCCCTCCCCTGCTCTGCTCTCTTATTTTCTGGTAGGACAGGGAGGGTCTCCCTATCCCAGCCCCTGTATATCTTAATTCCGAGTTGCAGGTATTGGAGAACTTTAAATTCTAGATTCTTTTGATTCCTCCCTTGTCACCCACCCCCAGTGGAATGACCCTCAATTCAATACAGTCTGTGGATGTGTGATTATACAGGACTTCATCATGCTGGACATATTGTGACAGTGATCATCTGTCTCTGCTTCCTATCCCTCCCCCACCTTGTTCTGTTCTATACCCTGTCCCTGTCCCTTTACTGAAGTGTGTGCTTCCAGCATCCCTCCCCCAG
>CM053594.1:321429513-321445127 GCA_028646575.1 Pseudocheirus occidentalis
TCTTCTTTACATCACTCATTTCCATGAGATTTTGAATTACAAATTTTCTCCCCATCTTTACTCTACCCAACAGTTCAAAACAGCCCTTCCCCCAGTCTGCTCTCTTCTATGTTCTCCCCCATTATCCCTCTGACTTTCTGGTAGGGCAGGATGGGTCTCCCTACCCCAGTGCCTGTATATCTTAATTCCCAGTTGCATGTAGTTAATAATAATAATAATAATAATATATGTATATATACACATACATACATATATATTTTAAAATTTTGATTATAGAACTTTAAATTCTAGATTCTTTCCCTTCCTCCCTTGTCACCCAGCCCCACTGGAAAGACAAGCAATTCAATACAGGCTGTACATGTACAGTTACGCAGAACATCTCCACAATGGACATATTGTGAGAGACTGATTATATGTCCCTCCTTCCTATCCCAAACCACGCCCCCCACTTGTTCTATTCTTTACCCTGTTCCTATCCCTTTACAGAGGTGTATACTTCCAGCAACCCTCCCCCTGATCCTGCCCTCCCCTCCATCATTCCACCTCTCATCCCCATCCCCCCTATTCTCCTGTGTGGCAAGATACCCAGTTTAGAGTTTATGTCATTCCTTCCCTAAGCTAAATTCAGTGAGAGTAAGATTGACCCATTCCCTTTTGCCTTCCTGTTCTTCCCCTTTATTGTTTTTTTTTTTGTTTTGTTTTTGAGGGCAGTTGGGGTTAAGTGACTTGCCCAAGGTCATATGGCTAGTTTTTTGTGTTAAGTGTCTGAGGCCAGATTTGAACTCCGGTACTCCTGACTCCTGACTCCAGGGCCGGTGCTCTGTTTACTGCGCCATCTAGCCGCCCCTCTTCCCCTTTATTGTAGCAATTTTCCCTAGCCTCTTCTATATGAGATGACTAACCCCATTCTGTCTTTCCCTGTCTCCTCTCATTCTAATATTCTCCCACCTCAGAATTTCACCTTTTAAAATATCATCCTTTCCTATTCAATTGATCCTGTGCCATCTATGTACACACACTCACACACACACACACATATACATATATACATACTCAGATATGTATTCATACGGATATATAAACCCTCCTATATAGTCATATAGGTATGTATATGTATATATACATTTGTGTTCCCTTCACCTATCCTCATACTGAGAAAATTTCATAAGTTGCAATTATTGCTTTTCCACGTAGGCATGTAAATAGTTCAACTTCGATAAGTTCCTTATGATTTGTTTTCCATGTTTACCTTCTCATGCTTCTTGTATTTGAGTGTCAAATTTTCTTTTCAGTTCTGTTTTTTTTCAGCAAGAATGCTTGAAAGTCTTCCACCTCACTGCATGACCATATTTTCCCCTGGACCATTATACTCAATTTTGCTAGGTAGGTGATTCTTGGTTTTAATCCTAGCTCCTTTGATCTCTGGAATATTATATTCCAGGCCCTTCAATCCCTCAATGTAGAAGCTGCCAGATCTTGGGTTATCCTGATTGTGTTTCCACAGTATTCAAATTGCTTCCTCTTGACAGCCTGTATTATTTTCTCCTTGATCTGGGGACTCCAGAACCTGGCAACAGTATTCCTAGGAGTTTTCTTTTGGGGATCTTTTTCAAAAGGTGATGGGTGAATTCTTTCAAGTTCTATTTTGCCCTCTGGTTTTAACATATCAGGGCAATTTCCCTTGAGAATTTCTTGAAGGATGCTTTCTAAGTTTATTTTTTTTGATCATGGCTTTCAAGTAGTTCAATACTTTTTAAATTGTCTCTCCTGGGTCTATTTTCCAGGTCAGTGGTTTTTTCAAACAGATATTTCACATTGCCTTCTATTTTTTCATTTGTTTGGATCTGTTTTATCTTGATTTCTCATAAAGTCATTTGCTTCCACTTGCTTCACTCTAATTCTGAAGGAATTATTCTCTTCAGAAAGCTTTTGAGATTCTTTTTCCATCTGTTAAATTCGACTTTTTAAGGCATTCTTCTCCTCATTGGCTTTTTGGCCCTGTTTTGCCATTTGAGTTAGTCTATTTTTTAAGGTGTTATTTTCTTCAGTCAGGTTGTTGACTCTCTTTTCATGATTTTCTTGCATCATTCTCATTTGTCTTCCCAATTTTCCCCCCACTTCTCTTATTTGGTTTTCCAAATCCTTCTTAAGCTCATCTATGGCTTGTAGGCAGTCTACATGGTCCTTGGAAGCATTTGGTGTGGGAGTTCTGATTGTGTCATCTTCCTCCAGTTCCATGCTTTGGTCCTTTTTGTCCCCCAAAAAGGATTGTAGAGTTTGATTGCTGTTCTTACTTTGCTTCCTTTGCCTGCTCATGATGCCAGTGAATTACTTGAGTTTTTTAGCTCTGTGGAACTCTGCTTCCAGAGGGGAAAGCTCTGTCCCAAATTTCTGGTGTTTTCACAGTTGTTGGAGGTATTAGGAGGCTGCTGAAGCCCCCACTAGCTTTGCCTCACTGAACATGCTCCCCAGGACCACCACTCAAGACCACAATCCTGATCCAGGCCAGTTAAGGTAAGAGTACTTAGCCTCTGAACTTGATCCCCCTGCAGTCTGCAGTCCAGGAGCTCTGAAGCAGCCACATGGAGGCAGCTGCAGGGCCACTGCTTCTGCAGCTTCCTTGTCCTGGAGGCAGTTTGGCCAGACTGATTTTCTCCCACAAATTTAGCTGAGTTCCACTGACCTTTCACTTAGTTCTTGTATCTTATGGCTTGATAATTCTGGAAACTGCCACAGCTACTGCTCATCTGCTCTCCTGAAGGCTTCAGCTTTGGTTGATCCTGACCACTCCGGGGCCAACCTGCGGTTTCAGGCTGGGATGGTTTCAGGCTGGGATGGTTTCGGCTCCCAGGGTGCTGTGATAAGCCCTTCCTGCTGAGCTGCCTTCAGCAAGAGATGTGTTTTTGTGAGTTATGAAGCACTAAAATTTCTTTAGAGTCACATTTTATGGGTATTTGAGGTGGCTATGTGGGAGCTGTGGAAACTTGTTGCTTTTATGCCACCATCTTGGCTCTGCCCTCCCCTTCTTCTTTTAATAAACTTTTACTTTGCTTTAGCTCAGTGGTTCTCAACCTTCCTAATGCCACAACCCTTTAATACAGTTCCTCATATTGTGGTGACCTCCAACCATCAAATCATTTTCGTTGCTACTTCATAACTGTAATTTTGCTACTGTTATGAATTGTAATGTAAATATCTGATATGCAGGATATATATTTAAATTGAACATAACCCACAGGTTGAGAACCACTGCTTTAGCTTTTTCTTTTGTCTTTTTTTTTAGGTGGCTCAGTAGTTCTCTTCCCCTCACTTCTCATCCCCAACTATTATTTGTTAACCCCTGTCCTTTAGGATTTTGTTTATTCCTTTTTCTCTTTTGCTTTTAGGGCAGCTAGGTGGCGCAATAGATAGAAGGCTAGACCTGGAGTCAGGAGGACCTGAGTTCAAATTTGGCCTCATATGCTTACTAGCTGTGTGTCCCTGGGCAAGTCCATTAACCCCATTTGCCTCAGCCCCTCCTCTGTAAAATGAACTGGAGAAGGAAATGGCAAACCACTCTAGTATCTCTGCCAAGAAAGCCACAAATGGGGTCATGGAGAGTTGGACACAAGTAAAAATGGCTGAAATAATCTTCCCCCTTGTTTTCCACTCTCAATTGAGTAGATTTTTCCTCCTTTTCTCTCCCTTTAACTAATTTTATTCACTAGATTTTTAAATTTAATTTTTATGCTTCTCTCCAAAAAGGATTTCTCTCAGTCTCTTCATTACTTATATCTACATCCTGATTTTCTGATTCATACCCTTATAATTAATCTCATCTCTCTTTTCTCTGTATTCGCCATGTAATCAAAGCTTTCGGATTACCCACTCTAGACTCTTCCCTTTAGAAGCTTTCTGCTACTGCCTTGCAGAGCTTGCCAAATCCTCCTTTCCATTATGCCTCACTCCCAGAATAATGACAACTATCGAAGGTGTCCAAAAGGATGTTGATCCATTGTAGGACCTTCTCTTTGCCACTGCATTCCTGATTGTGCAGCCCAACAATCAAATATAGCCTCCCTTGGTTCCTTCCCCTTACCCCTATTTTTCCCAGAATCTCTCCTGTGGCCCTGTTCCCTCCCACTCCCTAGGTGCCGGTTGCCATCAGGGATTCCAGCTCCCACACTCCCAATATGAGTAGGCTTTTCAGGCACCAAATCATCCAGACCACACCCAGTTTAAAGTCTGCATCTCCCTTCAGAGACCATATCTTTTCACTCATGGGAGCACTCATCAGTGGAACCTCTCCACCACCCAAGTAAGTCCTCCTTTTTTGCCCTTTCACTTTCCTTACCTCTCCTTCCTTCCCTACTTCCCTGTAGGTTCTTCTCTTTCTGAGACTGAAGGGAACCTTCCTCACATTGCCAGCTCTTAATTTGACCTAGGCATGTCACACACTCCTCTCCATCTCCCTACTTCCCTCACTGCCCCCTTTCACATATTTTCTCATGTAATGTATTGCCACAAAAATAACAACCGAAAAAACCCATTGCTTCAGTTGCATACAAGGAGGCACCAGGTTCTGTCCGTAATACTGCGTCTGCCTCTTCACTGTCACCATCAGATTTCTGCTTTCACCGTTGCCTTCTTGTGTACACTAAGAAGTCGCTCTTTTGCTCCTGCGGTTCCTGCTTGCTGCATTTACTCCCTCTTGCACTGATATTGGAGAAGCAGATAATCTCTTCAGTTCTGGTTTTCTTTCTAAAAATGTTTCAAGTACTTCTTTATAATTGAATGTCTTTTTTTTTCATGCATGGTTATGTTCAGATTTGCAGGGTAGGTCCTGCATCCTGAGTTCCATTGCTCTTTGGAACTTATTCTGTCCCTTTCTCCCGTTTCTTGTGAGTATGGAATACTCTTGTGTTATTCAATTTTTCTTTTCTTTGTATTTGAGATATTACTGTTATTATTATTGTTATTATTACTATTAGTGTTATTAGCATGAGGGGCAGGACAAAGGTTTTTAGGCCTTGTTGCAGAGACCCCCACACCTCAATAAAGTAACAGATCTTTTGGAGAAATTAAGATGAACAGTTCAATAGAAAGTAAGGATTGTTAGGTACTAGAATGGTTTGTTATAGGAGGTCTCAAGATTTTCCCCTGGACATCTTTTATAACATGATGCTCATTAGCCAGTGGGGGTATAGGTATATTTCTGCCCAATGACCATGCCAACTCCTGTCCATTTTTCTGGGTCTGTGCAAATGGGGAAGAAATGCAATGTTGGGCAGTGGAAAGAGCACTGGCTTTCGAGTCAGAGGACTGGAATTTGAATTCCAGCTCTGCTGACTATCTCTTTTGAAGTAAAGAAAGGTCAAAAGACCTTCACTTCACCTTTTTCATCTGTAAAAGCAGAAAGCTTGAATAGGTGATTTCTTTTGGCTCTGAATATATGAACCTAAGATGACCAAAATGGAAAAGGACCAAAATCTTAATAGCTATTAAGAACAGAAACAGAGAAGTCATCTTGTTTTGGATTTGTGGATAATAAGTCATCAGCTCTGAGGTGGCACAGTGGATAGAGGCCTGGTCCTGGAGTTAGGAAGACCCATGTTCAAATCTGACCTCAGGGACTTACCATCTGTATGACTCTGGGCAGGTCACTTAACCTCTGCCTCAGTTTCCCCAAGTGTAAAATGAGAATCATAATTGCATCTGTATCCCAGGGTTGTTTTGAGGATCAAATGAGATAATATTTGTAAAGTGATTCACATAATGCTTCCTTCCTTGTGGTCAGCGAGACTTGGGTTCGTGTACTGACTGACAGTAGTGGCTGTGTCTCTACTCACACAACCTTTGATTGGACCAGGATATGAATTGCAGAACATGTGCTGATTTGCTTTGATAGAGGGAATGTCCTCACTAGGAATTCCCTACGTCAATGAGATCCCATGCTCAGACCAACCTCCTTCTCCTCCTCCCACGAATCTTCAAAAATCAGCAACAACTTAACAGTAGATGGGAAAGGCAAGAGGTGAGTCAGTGCATTCAAGGTTGCATACTGTAGAGATAAGAGGTGTTTGTTTTTTGAGGTTTATAAATGTAAAGTCCACTTACCAAGCAAAGTTGCTACTTAAGGCTAATTTATCAGTAGTATTTGCTAACACAGTAAATCCTGCGATGCTGCCAAACCATTAGCACCAAATGGCTATGAGGCATCATTTTAAAATATGCGTATGTATTTATATCTGTATATTGCTCTTATGTAAAGTCAAAATGCTTCTGAACTTTTTTGGAAACATGAAAAAATTTCAGATAAAGTTATTTAGTTTGGATTCAGTAAAATGTCTTATAAGGGCCCACTGTGGGGCCCTTGATCACACTTTGTGATTCTTCAGTCATTAGTCATCTGGAAAGTGACAGTCTCACAGGATGATCTGGAAAACTTGGGTTGTAAAAGTAAATTACACTTTGGTGACAATTTTAGTTCTTTGGAAATGAAATAAAAAAGTTAATTGGCTGGGCATTGTACTCTGAGGATGTTAGAGGGAAAAAACCATTTTTTTAAATTAGGGAAGTTATGATATGAGACATAATGAGAAAATATTGGACAATGTGACCATTTTAATGACATTCCTTGATTCTAGCCCAATGAAAAGTAGTGAGGCATTAGTGACTTCATATTCAATTCAATTCGACACATAAATATTAAGTGCCTGCTATATGCCCATCATTGCATTAGGTGCCAGGAATACTAAGATATAAATTAGACAGCCCTGGCTCTCAAATGTCTTACATTTTGCAGGCAGATCCTACATAAAAGTCCTGACCCTTCGCAATCTTTGATTCTTGAAATCTGAGTAAGTGTAGACTCTATTTTGGGGGTGGTCTTCTATCTTTGTGTATACTTTCTAGGTAGATAGATAACTCAGGAACAGAGTTCTCACACTGCATTTCCTACTTGACTACACTCCTTAGTTCTCTCCATCATGCTTCCACTCCTGGGTTCTTTCTTCCCCATCCCTCTTTTCAGTTTTCTTTTGTGTGTCTTCCCTTGTTAGGCTGTAAGTTCATTGAGGACAAGGACTATTTTTCTTTTTCATATTTGTGTCCCTAGTACTTAGCACAATGTCTTATATGTAGTAAGCAGGCAGGTGTACTATAAGATCCCACTTGTATGAGTGTCAATGGAGATAAATCCATGGTATCTGACTATAGTTCCCAGAATCATAGAATTTGGGATCTTAATCTATCTGTCAGATTGCTTGATTTTTAGGGCTGGAAAACTGTCATTGTGAGAAATAACAAAAATAAAATATAATGTAAATAATGTTAATTTGTGGTTTTCTAAGTCAGTATGTTTCTGGGACATTTACATGACGCTTTTGTATACATGATGAGATGTTGTTCAGTCATGTCTGACTCTTCGCCACCCCATTTGGGGTTTTCTTGGCAAATATACTGGAGTGGTTTGCCGTTTCCTTCATCATTTTACAGATGAAGAAACTGAGGTAAAAAGGCTTAAGTGACTTGCTCAGGGTCATACAGCAAATGAGTGTCTGTGGACAAATTTGAACTCAGATCTTCCTGACCCCAAGCCTAGAGCTCTATCCACTGAGCCACTGACCCTGTGAAGTAGGTAATTACTGATTCCCTGCATTTTACGTAGGGAGATTGAGGGTCAGAAACTTATCTGTAGTTTTATAGCCAATATGTTTCAGATCTGAACCCATATCTTCTTTACTCAAATCCACTGTATCTTCTCCATCAATGCTGTTGAATTAAAAAGAATCTCACCCTAGAAGTATATTGACTTAGAAAATCACAACTTAACATTATCTATGTTATACTATATTTTTGTTTATTTTGTTAAATATTGCCCAATTACTTTTTTTTGAGGTAATGGGATTAAATGATTTGCTCAGGGGCACATAGCTAGTAAGTGTCTGAGGTCAAAATTGAACTCAGGTGCTTCTGATTCCAGCACAACCAGGTACCCACCCCTCTCCCATCCCCTCCCAGTTATATTGTAATCTGGATCAGGCAACAGTAGAAAGCTTTTCGGAGACCTCATCACTATACCCCAGTGCCATTGGCAAGGGAAGTCATTAATGGTACCCAATTAGCAGTCATAAATGTAAAATACTATAGTATTAAAAACCAGCCTCAATCCCTTCATTTTAAAGATAAGGAAACTGGAGCCAGAGAGGCTCCACTAATGTGAAAAAATAAAATTCATTAAATAATGGTAAGCTTACTCACATGTACAAAAATATTTATAGCGGCCATTTTTGTGGTGGCAAAGAATTGGAAATTGAGGGACTGCTCATCCACTGGGGAATGCCTAAACAAGTTGTGGAATATGAATGTAATGAAATGCTATTGTACTATAAGAAATGATGAGTAGGCAGATTTCAGAAAAACCTGGAAAGACCTCTATGAACTGATGCTGAGTGAAGTGAGCAGAACCAGGAGAACATCGTACCTAGTAACAGCAACATTGTAAGATGAGATCTACTTTGATAGACGCTTCTCAGCAATACAATAATCTAAGTTAGAATTTCTAAGAAAATTCCAAAAGATTCATAATGGAAAATGCTATCCACATCTGGAGAAAGAAATATGGAGTCTGAATGCAGATCAAACATACTATTTTCTCTAAAATTATTATTATTTTGTTTTTTCTTTCTCCAGGTTTTTCCCTTCTGTTCTGATTCTACTTCCACAATATGACTAATGTGGAAATAAGTTTAATATGATTGTCCGATAGCCTGTATCAGATAACTTACAAAAATTAATGTTGAAAACTATCTTTATGTGTCATTGGAAAAAATAAAATACAATAAGCAAAAAAACCCAAAACCAAACAAACAAAAACAATGGTAAGCTTACAATCTAGCAGGGGTGATAAGACCTTTCACATACAATTGTAGTAGAACATAGTATGATAATTGTTAAGGGGAGCTAAATACCAAGGATTTCCAGAGCCTTGCTGTGATCTGCACCAAGTCTGGACAACTTGGAATGAGACTCATCGTGTTCCTGGGATAGTCATGGTGTGTTCAAGCCATCTTTGGTTGAGCCCAGTCATTGATCCTGAAGTCTTCAGGCTGTTTTCTGCAGGGTGGAGGATTAGCATTTGTACACATTGGCTACTTCTCTGGGAAATGAACTTACCACAATCACCTTTTTGGGGAATGGGGACTGATGCATTGGGGTGTCTTATAAAAACACTGATCTTAATTCTTTGGGGAAAAAAGGCCTTGAGCTTCATAAATCAGTATGAAGTGATGAGTGAGGTTTGAAAGATTTAAGCTCTTTCCCCTAATCAGTTCACAGTTAGTCTGTCTTTCTGGAATGGAAGTAGAGGCACAGAAATGAAATCATGTAGGTCAGACTGTTCTCTGTGTCCTACCCAGGGTGTGTTATCAGCTCAAAGGGCTGTAGGGAGCTGCTCACTGACTTCAGAAATCAACAAATGCTAAGAATCAGGGCTTCCTGCTTCATTGATTGTCTAAACTTAAGAAAGTGATGGAGAAAATGTGAATAATTCAGGTTAAGCAAAAGTGCATGGTGAGTTCTCTTTTTTTCCCCCTTTTTTCTTTCAGGTTGTTAAATTTTTACCAGCACACTCCTGTTCCTGTTGGAGAAGGAAACATATCCACATTCTTCAAAGGGGTTCTGGTTTTTACCACCTGTGTGGTATGCTTTGAATGGGAGCCCCAGATCCCCAATCCAGAAATTACTCTCCTGCTAAAGATATTATGAAATCATAGATTTAGAACTAGAAGGAGTCTTAGAGTATCTAATCTAACCCCCTTATCCTACAGATGTGAAAACTGAGGCCAGAAAAAATAGAAGATTTTGTCCAAGGTCATACAGACAGTGAGTAGGAGACTCAGGATTTGAACTCATATCCTTGGACGATAATCCTGGGGTTCTTTCCATTATACTATAATGCCTTTCAGTCCGTAATACCTGATATTCTACCTTTAGAGATTAATTATATTAAGGTAACAAATTAACCCTTGTTAAAGTACAAACACTGCTGGAATGGATGACCAATCATGTCTGTATCAGTCACAGTATGAAGCAGTTTAAAATAGCAGAAAGAACACTGGAACTGGTGCCAGAGGACCTGAGTCTGGCTTTAGACTTGGGTACCCCCCAGCATATAGGGCCTGTATCAAAGCTACGTGTGTTCAAGACATGTATTTTTTTCCTCTACTTAAAACCATAACTCATGACCCCCCACTAATGTGTTTATTTTTATTGGTCAGAGGACACAATTAGTTTAAATCAGAGACATTTCAAGAAATAATTTAGAAAAGCAGGAACAGAATTTTCCTGCCATAAGCCATTGATACATGCCCTACTTCCATCCATGCTCTGTTTGGCTGGCAAACTGATCCTTCCTTAAGCACAGGTCTGACCACCTCAAACCCCAGAGGCATCCTGTTGTTGGAGGGATCAAATATACAAGCTTGTATTTGTCAGTGAAAGTCTTCCACAACCTCGACTCTTTCTTACTTTTACTATCTTCTTTTAACTTCAGTGAAAGGAGAGAATTAAAAAGGGGGAAGAGGTACAATTGGCAGCCAGCTGGCTCAGTGGATAGAGGGTCCAGCCTGGAGTCATGAATTTCTGAGTTCAAATCCAGCCTCAGACACCTACTAGTTGTATGGCCCTGGGCAAGTCACTCAACCCTGTCTGCCTCAGTTTCCTCATATGTCAAATGAGGTAGAGAAGGAAAGGCTCTCCAGTAAATTTGCCAAGAAAACCCCAAAAGGGGTCATGAAGTTAGACATGACTGAAAAATGACTGAATAACAAAGAGGTACAACATTAATTCTGTTCCAATGGATTATTTTTCTATTCTTTAAAAAAAAAAACCAAATGACTATTTTGTTTCCCTAAATTTGTTAAGAATGCTTGACTACTCATGGTCATTCCTGAGTGGTTCCCAATGCCATTAATTGAGGCAACTCCCTTCCAGAAGCATAGACCCAATACAATGTAGTACTGAACCATATCATAGAAACCATGCAAATAAGCATTGCTTAGTACATTAGAGTTACAGAATCATAGACTTGGAAGTAACATCCCCAAATTGTGGAATCCTCCCTTTCCGTGTGCCTTCCCCAACCCCCACTTCCCAGATGGATGGTTGGCTATCCTATTTTTAGAGGTTTTCTGGGATGGGGATTCCAAACCTCTCTGTTAACCATGGTCTGGATGACTTAAGGCAATAAATGTTAAATGTATTGGACTTGGAAATGCTGACTTAGGAAGAGAGCTTTGGAAAAGGAAGCGACCCTAGAGTTGATTTAGTTCAATTCTCTCATTTTATAGATGATGAAACTGACTTGGAGAGGAAAAGGGCCTTGCCCAAGGCCACAGTTAATCAGAGAACTCTGATTTCAAATCCAGAACTTTCCCCCCTGAACTACACTGCTTTTCTCCCTCTCCGTGGTCCTCTTCAAATTTGCATACCCTACCAACTTAATCTACAGAAATTGAAAAACTAAATTTGTCTTCTTTCTTATTTTGATCATAATCTTGACAGAGCCCTTAGATATAACATCCTCCTTCCCCCATCTCACCCCTTCTCATTTAAAAATGAGGAAACTGAATCTCAATAGAGATAATTTGCCCAGTGTCACTCACACTCAGTAAATAGAACCAGGATTTGAGTCCAGGATGTCTAATTCCACTAGTGTTGGTTCACTTCATATTAATTTCAAATATAGAGAGGGTGTCCCCAAAGTCTTAGTGTAGCCATTAAAAACATAAACTACTAAAGTTTAGCTGCTCTAAGCTAGTAGAGCTTTAAATTGCAGTAAGACTTTGGGGACACACTATATTTTTTACCTTAAAGATGAGAGAAAGAGAGAAAGAGAGAGAGAGGGAGAGGGAGACAGGGAGTGAAAGAGGGAGAGAGGGAGAGAGAAAGAGGAAGAGAGAAGGAAGTCTTCTTCTACTTCTTGTCCCTGGAGAGGGAGTTTTCATATTTACAACTCAGAAAAGGTAAGTTACAAGTAGGGAGGAACTAATCAAATCCATTATGTTTGTTTGGAATGGCCTGTTTGGAAAGTTTTAGCATTTTGATACATTAAAGTTGAGACTGGATTATTTATCTAGGGAAGGTAATAAGACACAGTAAACAATGGAAGCACTGGCTTTAGGAATCTAGTCTTTCTTCCATCTATTCCATTGTATATATGTTTTTATAGTCACGGAATGATAGAGCTAGAATGACCTCTGAGATCTCTGCATGACTGAATAACATATGGAAGAGACTTTAACGATCATTTAATCCAATGGTTCTTTGACTTTTTGGTCTCAAATTTCCTTTACACTCTTAAAAATGATTGAAGACCATTCCAAAGAGCTTTTGTTTGCATGGGTTATGGCTATGGATATTTGGCATATTAGACGTTAAAACACCTAAGTGTTATCATGAAAATAGTTTTGACCTTCAGGACCCCTTGAAAGTGTCTTGGAGATGACCAGGGTTCCCTAGACTACACTAGACTAGAGAATGGATGATCTGGTCTTATTACCTCATTTCCAGATGAAATCAATCTGGCCCACAGAGGTTGTCTCTGTCCACAGATTTTTTTTTCCTGTTTCAGGTGCTGATTCCTCTGGCTCATGGTCTTTACATACTTATGAACCATTCAAAATTTGAGAATGTTAGCCATCAAACAACTTTTCTGAAGTCAAGTTTTCTTTCTTTTATCAGTTTCTGATTTAGTCCTCTTGCTTGAGGCAAATTCAAATCAAATGTGGTTCTCCCCTCCCCATGCTCTTTTAGTCATTATTGATGCCCTTTACCCAGAGTCAATGTGATCAACCAAATTTCTCTGGTGGAGCCTGGAGTTGGAGGTGATCAGGACATCCCTGTAATAAAGATGTCTTGTTCTCACATTCTGTTTCTTAGGTCCACTATGGATCAAACCTGTATCCCCTAGGCTTATCCTAGAATTAAATAGTGGATTTTTCCCATCCTGGGTCTTCTAATGTTGGGCAAATCATTTCCCCTTGTGAGGCACAGTTTCCTCATCTGTGAAAGAAAAGGGTTAGACTAGATCACCTCTGGGATCCCTTCTAGAGTTAAAGCCACATGAACCTGTGATACGCTTCTAGAACTCTATGGTTGCAAACTCATGGCGCCGACACAGCCTGGGAAAACATTGAAAATCTATGGGAAGTACTAGAGAAGGGTGATTCCCAGGGCATTTGAGGTTTGCAATAGATCTACGTCTAGGCTTCAGATTGTTATGCTTTGCCAATTCAAACCTCAAGAGCATTCTGTCTAGCATTTTTCCCAATCAAACTACTTCTTAGAAAGTCTAGTCCATCAAATGCTGCCTCATTGACACTTACTTAGTGAAAAACTTCTCTCTCTCTTCCCCACCTCCTTCTCTGAGCAATTTAATGCTTGAGAAGCTTCAGGGGCCTTTTCCAAAAGCTTTTAAGATTCTCAGAGGAGGGAACATTTTGCTGAAAGTAAATGAAGTCAAACACGTCGTCCACAGATTAACTTTGGTCCCAGATTCTGACTCAAAGTGAGTTCTTTGCTTTGTGAAGCCCATTTTTCTGCCTTTGTAAAAGGCCTTGTTCTATCACCTGTCCTCTGGGTAGTTTGCCTTTTTTTTTCTTTCCTCACATTTATTTTTATTTTAAACCTGTTAAACACCAAATAAAATGACATTTCCATATATATAGAACAAGAGGGGGAAAAAAGGATTCATGCAAAACTGCAAGACTCTTACTACTTAATAGCTAGCTTTTCTTTTTAGGTAGATAATACGTTTAAGCTGTAGCTTTTAAACCTGTCCTGCTTGTCTGTGCTTCTTTCTGGCTTTCCTTCTATTTCCTTCTCTGATTTTTTTTTAGGGGGGGGAGGGAAGAGGAGAAACAAGATGCCCTACTGTTTTTTTTTTTTACTTTTTTTTTGCCTTAAATTTTTTTTTTTTTGCTACTCAATTAGGGGGAAAAAAAGAAAAAGAAGACCCTTGCAACAAATATGCATAGGTAAGCAAAAGAAATTCCTGTAAATATGTTCTGCTTTGTTAAAAATGAATGTTAACACAAGTATGGCTACTTGTAAGTTTCACAATAAAGCGTCTTTAAGTGGACCACAGCTCCATGATCCCTACAAAGAAATCAAACAAAGAAGGGTTTCTTGGACATACTAAAGCAATACATTATTAATTTTTAAAAAATAGATTTGGAACATTGATTTCATTATAATTTGCAGTTCTTATGAAGCTGTATCCCATGATTCAGTTAAGCAACTTGTCTATAAATTTGTAGACTCATAGAATCATAGGTCTACAGCTGAAAGGAACCATCCCACTCATTTTACAGATGAGGAAACTGAGTCTCAGGGATAGTGTGTGCACAGGGTCTTATGGGCAGTAAGCATTCCACTTTGTAAGTGGAGTTTGAACCTTAGACCTTTTGGTTCCAGAACCCAGGTAGTCTTAGAGAGTTTCCTGAGAAATTAAATATGTCACATAGCTATTGTGTGTCATTTGTATGCATTTGAACCTAATTTTTCCTGACTCTGAGGTCAATTCTCTATGCACTATCCCAGGTGCCTCTAGTCCAGTGTTTCTCAACCTTCCTAATGCCACGACCCTTTAATAGTCGTATGTGAGCATGTCTGCATGTGGGCAGACTCACCTGGAGACGAATAGAGGAGGTTCCTAAGACCATCGGAAATATGTGTTTTCCAATGGTCTTAGGCCACCCCTGTGATCCCTGTGAAAGGGTTGTTTGACTCCAAAGGGGTCGTGACCCACAGGTTGAGAATTGCTGCTTTAGTCAAACATGTATTGACAGCTGTGGATGATGCAGTCAGTTAAAAATTTAATGACAATAATAAGACCTCTATTCAGCCAGATTGTCCTTTCAATGCCTTGCACACAGCACACCATCTTTCTTCTCAAAGTCCCTGTCTTCTGTCTCCCATGCATGGAATTCTCTTCCTTTTACTCTACCTCATTTAATCCCTTTCTTCCTTCAAAATGAAGCAAAAAACACTATCTTCCACATGGAAATGGCCTAATCCCCACAACTGCCACTGCACTCTCCCAAATTAACTTGTATTATTTGTATATTCATATATTCTGTATCTCCTTATTTTGTGTACACACACACACACATTCTGTAGGTACTTTATATATATATATATATATATATATATATATATATATGTGCTTGTTGTCTCCCCCAATAGAATATAAGCTCCCTAAGAGGGGAAATTGTCTTATTTTTTGTATTTGCTTTCTGTGTGTCCAGTACTTAGTCTGCACACATTGTCCAATACATAGTAGGTACTTAATAAATGATTGCCTTTTTAATACTTTCTTTTTTTCTTATTTATTTTTTAACATTTATTAAAACACATTTTTTGAGTTCCAAATTCATTCTCTCCCTCCTTCTACTTCTTTTCCCATCCATTGAAAAGGCAAGCAATATGATACCCATCATACATGTGAAGTCATGCAAAACATTTCTATAGTAACCAAGTGGCGAAAAAACAAAAAAAGGAAGAAAAATAAAGAAAGGGAAAAAATATGTTTCAATCTGTTCTCAGAGTCTGTCAGTTCTCTTTCTGGAAGT
>CM053594.1:321445627-321486142 GCA_028646575.1 Pseudocheirus occidentalis
AGGCATTCTTCAAGTGTCTTGGATGCATTTGGTGTGGGAGTTCTGACTGTGTTGTCTTCTTCCCCTTCTGTGCTTTGATCCATTTTGTCCACAAAAAAGATTCTAGAATTTTATTGCTGTTCTTATTTTGCTTCCTTTTCCTCATGTTGGCCAGTCAATTAATTGGTTGTGTTTTTTTTTTAGCTTTGTGAAACTCTGCTTCCAGAGGGGAAAGCTCTGTTCCAAATGGCTGGTGTTTTCCCAGCTGCCAGAGCTATTAGGGGGGTGTTGCAGCCTCCTCTAGCTTTGGCTTGCTGAAAGTGCTCCCCAGGACCCCACCACCCAAGATTCCATGATCTGGATCCAGGCCACTCAATGCAAGACCACTTGGCCCCGATCAATTGACTTAGCCCCCCTGCGGGATCCACAGGCCAAGGGCTCTGAAGCAACCCAGTGGGGGCATCTGACGGTTACAACAGTTTCTGCCCTTCCTCCACTGCTTCCTTGCCCCAGGGGTAGATTGGCCAGACTGCTTTTCCTCCCCAAAATTTAGCTTGAAAACTTCACTCACTTTCACTGACCTTTAATCCTAGCTTATGCAGATTGCTCCAGGTGCTTTAGATCTTCTCTGAAGTAGACTCACACTGTGGCTTGGGAGACGCGGCTCCTCCTGGCCACCCTTGAGCCTGGCCACATGGTGTTTTCAGGCTGGCCTGGTCTCAGCTCCTGGCCTTGGATGAGCCCCTTCTGCCAGCTGCCTTTCTCTTATCCCTATTTTTCACACCTTTCTTTAATCCCTATTTTTTACACCTTGGTAGATGTGGAGCTGCTGGAGGCTGTAGCTCTTCTCTCTTGTAGACTGGCGACTTGGCTTGACTCCTTCCTACTGCCCCGGGGCCTGGCCGTGGTTTCGCTTTCAAGCTCGAGCCTCAGCTTGCTTCCTTCCACGATGATCCTCCACTGCCGAGTTGCCTTCTGCGAGAGATGTGTTTTCTGTATTTTTTGAGTTTGAGAGTCCTAGAATTTGTCCAGTGTCATATTTTTATGGGTGTTTGGGTGGCTGCATGGGAGCTGTGGGTCGCTGCTGCTTCTATGCCGCCATCTTGGCTCTGCCCCCAGAAGTCTCTCAACATTCACTTTTATAAGATTTTGAGTTCCCAATTTTTTCCTTTCTTCCTCCTTCTCCTACCCCCTCCACAAGATGGCAAGCAGTATGATATCAGCTAAACATGTCCAATTGTATTAAACATATTTCCACATTATTCATATTGTGAAAGAAGAATCAGAACAAAAGGGAAAAACCATGAGAAAGAAAAAAGGTTAAAATAGCATTTTTTTGTTCTGCATTCAGATTCCGTAGTTCTTTCTCTGTATGTGAATAACATTTTCCATCATGAACTTTTTGGAACTGTCTTAGATCATTGTATTGTTATGAAGAGCCGAGTCTATCAACAGTGATCATCATCCAATGTTGCTGTTACTGTTTACAATGTTCTCCTGGTTCTGTTCACTTCACTTAGCATCATTTCATGTAAGTCTTTCCAGAGTACCTATCTTTCAGTGTTGTACTGAATATTTAGCTGCATTTTGGGAATGAAACCTAGCTGACCTCTAGGCACCTACCAGAGGCTAGAGAGTGATCAAGGCTTTTCCCCTCTATTTGATTTTATTTTTTGATGGTAACCATAGAAGCATCTTTCCCCTTGTAGCAGACAATGATCTGGTGAAATTAACCATGGTCCAAGGTGGGTACCCCCAGGGTCTTTGGTGTTCCTATCATTGCCACATCTCTGCCCTGCCTATCTCCCACTATCCCTCATACTGATTAAAAAAAAGTCCCTTTCCTTTTTTAAAAAAGCGATTTATTTGTTTTTAGTTTTCTTTCTTTTTTCTTTTTGGAGAGGGGAAGGTAGGGCAATTGGAGTTAAGTGACTTGCCCAAGGTCACATGACTAGTGTTTCATGTCTGAGTCTGGATTTGAACCCAGGTCCGCTTGATTCCAGTGCCTGTGCTCTATTCACTGTGCCATCTAGCTGCCCCTGTTTTTAGTTTTCAGCATTCAACATTCCATAAAATTTTGAATTTTAAATTTTCTCCCCCTCCTTCCCCATCCCCCTCCCTAAGATGGCATGCAATCTGTTATAGGCTCTCTATATTTATATTAAACATATTTTCACATTAGTTATGATGCAAAGAAGAATTAGAACAATGGGAGGAACCACAAGAAAGAAGAAACAAAGCAATAAAAGAAAAATAGAGCAAATAGTATTCTTCCATCTGCATTCAGATTCCAAAGTTTGTTCTTTGGGTGTGGACAGCATTTTCCACCTTGAGTCTTTTGGAATTGTCTTAGATCCTTGCATTGCTGAGAAGAGCTAAGTCTATCAAAGTCAATCATCACACATTTGACTGTTACTGTATATAATGTTCTCCTGGTTCTCATCATTCCACTCAGCATCAGTTCATTCAAGTCTTTCCAGGTTTTTCTGAAGTCAGCCTGCTTGTCATTTCTTACAGCACAGTAGTATTTCATTACATTCATACACCACAACTTGTTCAACTTGAAATCCCCTCAATTTCCAATTCTTCGCCACCACAAAAAGAGCTGCTATGAATATTTTTTTTATGTGTGGGTCCTTTCCCCATTTTTATGATCTCTGTAACCCTAGAAGTCATATTGCTGGGTCAAAGGGTATACACAAAAACTGTCTTTCCTGATCCTAAACCTTTGCTGGGGCTGTCTCCTTGACTTCATTCACCTCCCTTCTTTCACTGTATCACATGCCTTCCATCTTTCTAGGAACAACTATTAGCCCACCTCTTTGAACAAACCTTTTCTCACTAATGCAGAACCACATCTCACTTGATACATCCATAGCACATTTTTAATTTAAATTTTTGTCAATAGCTTTTGTTATTGCATAACCCCTTTTTCTCAATCCCAGAGCTAGATATTGCTTATAACAAAGATTTTAAAAAGATTTAAAAATTATTTTAAAAAGATAGATTTTAGAAAATTTAAAATATTTTTTAAAAGATAGAAAAATTCAAATAATTCCACAAAGCTAACATCAGGCAAGTCTGACATCATATCGAGGGATCCATACTTGCAGTCCTTCACCTTTTGCGAAGAAGTTTCTTCATATCTCTTTTTTGGAGTTAACCTTAGATATTATAATTTCATAGTACCCAATTTCAATGTTGCTGTTGCTCTTTTGTTCCATTTACATTGTTATATATATATATATGTATGTGAGTATATTATATATATGTATACACATGCACTTATATATGTATATATTCCAGGTTTTATATTTGTGTTTACATCAGTTCATATAAATTCTCCTGTGATTCTCTGTTTTCTTCATAATACATTTCATTCATATGTTATAATTTACTTTGTAATTCCCTGATCAATATACATAAACTTGGTTTCCAATTATTTTCTATTACCAAAAAAAAATGGTGTAAATGTGACCTTCCTTTTTATCATTAACCTCTTTAGGATATATGCCTAACAGTGAGGTTTCTGAGTCAAAAGGTATGGATGTTTTAGTATTCTTCTAACATGTTATCCCTAACACTTTCATTCTTCCTTGTGTCTAACTGTTGCTATATAGATAAGTCTATGTACTCTGCATATATTAATCTTGCCTTCTTGTAGTTCCACTTTAGATAATACGTTCCCTAAACTGCTATCTCTTGAGTAGCTATTGGTTGATTAGATTGGATTTCTAGACAATAGTTAAGTACATAGCTCAGATTAGTTTTGAGGTGTTGATATTGTAGGGCTTGAGGGCTGAGTAGGGGAAAACTCTATAAAATGAACAGATTTGAGAAGAATATAGCAGGACACTGGCCATCCAAGGAACAGAATGAGGGCCCTTGACAATTTGAGAAAAAGGTGCAGCACAAAAATGTAGGGATCAATAGAATGGAAAATAAACTTTGCCTGCCTTCACAGCTTTGACAAGGGATGACTCTGTTAAGAAACTGGTTTATGATGACACACAAAAACAGTGGTAATTTATAGCTATGCTACTTGGAGCAGGGCTTCAATACTTGCCTTGGCGTGAAGAAGACCTGGTTTTGAATTCCACTTTACTAGCTGTGTGACCCTTGATGAGTTGCAACCTTGTCTATCCTCAGTTTCTATACCTATTCAATAGGGGTAAAATTGTCTGTAGTACTTACCTCACATTACTGTTTTGAGGATTATATGAGATAATCTATAGAGAGAGCTTTGCAACCTTTAAAATGATATACAAGTATCAGGGTTGTTGTTTGCTTGGAGGGGGGTGAAGGAAAGTTTCAGATATATGATTGTATTAGGATGGGGGCATCCCTATATGAAAATAGCTTCCATCAATAATGATCATTAATTGATTTGTAATTTATAGCCTTAGTTGTCGGGGGAAGGATGATGTGAAGTCATCCATTCAATAAACATTTGTTAAGTACCCTAAGCATAGAGGATACAAAAAAGAGGCATAAGTCAGTTATGTTAAATAGGTGTTTACAAGGAGCTTACAGTCTAATGGGGGAGACAACAGGCAAGCTGATATATATAAAGCAAGTTATATACAGGATAAATAGGAAATAATTAACAGAGAGAAGACACTGGAATTAAGAGCAGTTAGGGAAAGCCTCCTGAAAGTGGTAAGATTTTTGTTGAGATTTAAAGGAAATTGGGGAGGTCAGCATCACAGATTGGACCTTAACTTCTGGTCTTCTTGACTCAGAGGGCAAACCTCTACTGATTATATTATTATAACCATTAATTAGTGTTATTATTTATTTATTTATATTTATTATGTTTATTTATTACTACTGCTACTATTATACTGGTAGCTTATACATGTATATTATAGACAGTGTGAGTCAACTTTCCTAGGGAACCCTTTATAGCATCTTTACCAGAGAAAGAATGGATTTCCAACTCATTATAGCTATTAAGTCAGTTATTTTGAACATTTCATGACATCATCAGAAAGTAAAATACAGGGTTGCAGAATCAGAGCTTCATGAATGGTAAATTGATCATTCCAGTCCCCTGGAATGTTTTGTAGCCTCCAGCCACTGAACATGACTATAGGTTAAAACAAATTCAGGGTTTGCTTCGTCTTAAAGGCTTTCATGGCATGAGTATAGGGTTCCTCACACGGCTCAAAAGTGGCACACAATAAATGTCCAGGCTATAAATTTTGCTGGGCTTCCCAGCTGAATGGATGCCTTGAGTGGAGACAGACTGGCTGGAGCTAAAGTCGTTAGAGCTTTGATTTACCTCTTCTCTATTATTCAACCCTACAGAGAGTTTTGAGCAGTGATATCAAGGCATGCTGATTGGCTGGAGTTTATAGATGGAGACAAAATGAGCAATATTTAACCTCATCAGGAGCATGAGACCTTGTAACAATATTAGTGCTGATGAAGTCATGGGGATATTCTTGAGACAAGAAATTGAGAAATTCACAAACACACATGTTGATGGAATGGTCTTCCCCCTAACCCCCAACTCGAGTTAGTTCCTGGGAATTTCTGGAAGAATTCTCAATGAGAACATATTACTTGGGAAAATTTAATCTTCACCACACCTTAGGGCAATATGTAAAGTGAATCCAATATAGAAATGTTTGATTGGAATATTCCAGATATAGGGCACCCCAACTGGTATTAAAAAAAAACCTCAAATAGAGATTTGCCTGAGAAAGAATGCCACTGGATCCTTTTTCTTTTTTAATCAGCTACAGATCAGGCTGAGTTTAACTGGTTGCTGCTGCTTGTTTTAAATGTAGCTGCATTGGCTATGGAGAGTGAACAATTGCATTCCACTCGCTTTGCTATTTGAAACTAAAGAGTATATCATTCAAATCATTCTGAGTCTAAAGCTCTTTGGTTAAACACACATACATGTGTACATAATTCTTTCTCTTAGTTTTTCATTGGTTTTCATTTAGTATGTTTTTGTTTACTTTGATGTTGGTAAATCTTTCCTAATGCTGTAATTATAGGAGGAAAGCAGAATATGTTTTGCCTAAACATCTGTGAGAAAAATGCACTGTTTGATTTGTTTCTTTTTTTAATTTGCAGTTAAGAAGAGGTTGATTAATCCCCTGTTAGAATCATATGTTCCGTTTTATGTTACACCCATTTGAAGCTCTGCTGTGATAAATCCTTCTAAGGACTGAACTGAAGTTTGTAGAGGGACCATGACTTCATAGCCGTGTATCCCTATTGAAAAACTTCATTTATCCTCCTAGCTAGAGAGAAATTTTCCAAATGGTGTACAATTACACACATACGTTTTGACCAAATTTTGAACTTGCAATTATGAACAGTTTCTACTTAGTGGTCCATGTCATGGGTTGTAGTCACCAGCCTGTCATCTTGGCTTATAGGACTATGTTGAGTCAGAAATTAGATATTAATGAAAAAAACTAACATCAGTTAGCTTAATAATACTGAATACTGTGATACCATCGCTAGAAACATTTTAGTTGTCAATCTTTTGGAAGGAAAATTTCCAGAGGAAAAGAATGTGTTCATATGTGTTTGTGAGCACTTATATTAGACAGCACCCCTCCTACTCTCTCCTTTACTCCTCTTGTCCCCATAACAACTGTGTAATTGAAGGAAGCTTTATCTTTACATCTGGACAACAATGATCTGAGCTAGTGAACCCAAGAGAGGTCTCCCAGAATCCTTCAGAGATAGTTCTTCACAAGTTAGCTTTGTTGTGTACTTATGTGTGTGTTGACTTGTCACTCCTGAATTGAAATTGCTTAGTCTTTTCAATAGAGGTACTAAATTTCAATGTCTTCTTAGCATTGATTCAAAACTCCACCTTTGCGTAATGAATTTCTAATGGCTGGTTTCTGGGCAGGATAGCAAAATAAAGTGAAAATGATATATGAAGGCAGAATAGAACATGCCATAGCAACACTAGAAAGATAGAAGGAGAAGCAAAACAAGAATGTCTGGGTTCATTATATTTATTCCTCCTCTTTGAGGAGAGAAGGGATGGTAAGCTGGAGACCAAACATAAATGCAATTAGAAGCTGCTGATGTCTCCCCTTGGTGGGGGCCATGATGTGCCTTCATGGATTATGGGAACACAATTAGCTTAAGTTCGGAGGTTTGATGCTGCGAACCTGTGTAGAGCAGTGTTACAACCTAGAAATACCTGTTGATCAAAAAGTCATGCTCGGGGCGGCTAGGTGGCGCAGTGAATAGAGCACCAGCCTTGGAGTCAGGAGTACCTGAGTTTAAGTCCAGCCTCAGACACTTAACACAAAAACTAGCCGTGTGACCTTGGGCAAGTCACTTAACCCCAACTGCCCTCCAAAAAAAAAGCAAAAAAAAAAAAAAAAAAAAGTCATGCTCACCAGTCTCCAGATACAGCAAACTCCATGAAGCCCTGATTTTAATGAATAATAATGACTGATCTTTTTATAGCTACTTTGTGGCTTATTAAGTATTGTATATACGTTGTCTCATTAAAACCACACAAACCTGAGTACTACAGATATTATTGTTCCCATTTTTACATATTTTACAGATTTTTACAGATAAGGGAATTATATTTCAGAGTTCATTGTTAAGTGACTTGCCCATAGTCATATTGCTAGTAGGAGACAGAAATGAAGTCTGAATTAAGGTCTGCCTGTCTGAAAGTCCATCACTTTATTTGATATACCAATTATCTAAAGCTTAGTTGTATTTTACTTTTGTTTAAAAACCAAATGATAGAGTTTAAATGCAAAAAGAAAAAAGAAAGAAACTGGTGGATTAGGGGTCTTGCTTTTTTCTCCTTTCTATGAACTAAAAGTAGCATCATTGTGAAAAATAAAGTTTTTGAATTTGCTATTAAACCAATTAATGAACATTTATTAACTACACACAAAGAGAGAGGAGAGAAAGAGGAGGGAGGAAAGGAAAGAGGGAGGGAGGGGGAAATAGGGGAGAGATGGTAACAAAGAAATTCATTTATCCCTTTAACCTCTACTGAGTGGGCAGCCCACATGGGATAATGTTTGTTAAAAAAACAAAAAAGTACTTAGCCCAGTTCCTGGAACACATTAGGTACTATATAAATGCTTATTCCATTCTCTTCCTTCTTCCTGACTTAGTGGTCAGTTCTCTTTGTCTCATCTTTCTCCTGCTGTTGTCTCTGGACCAAGAGATTGTCCCTTCATCCCCCAAATCCATCAGCACCAAACATAAGCATCCTCTTGAAGGATGGTTCAGCTCCATGCATACTCCATGGGATGTGTTTAGCCAAACAAATCAGATCATAGCCACTGTATATTGAATTTGGCAAAGGGCAGATGAAGTTTTGTTTACATAAAACCTGACTGGGTTAAATTACTTACTCCAAAGACTCTTTATCTCCTTCAAGTTCTATGCACACAATACCTGGTTAATACATATTACCTGCAAACATTCTCTAGTTTGCCATCTTTAAAAACACAAAACCCAAACCTTCCTGACTGCCACTTTCCCTGCTGCCATCATCCTCTATCTCTGTTGCCTTTCTCAGTCAAGCTTCTTCAAGTAGCTGACTGTACTCACATCCTTTCTTAGTTCTTCCTAAACCCTCTCTAATCTGGTATGACTCAAATAAAACTATTCTTTTCAAAGTTACCAATTAACTTTTAATTGGCTAATCTAATGACCTTTTTTCCATTTCTCTTCCTTTTTTCTCTCTAATGATCAGCCTTTTCTCTCAGACACTCATTCTTCTCTGAGTTTCCATGAAATCTCTCTCCTTGTTTTCCCCATACCTGTCTAACTTCTCAGCCCCTTTTGCTTATTAATCATTCATGTTGAGCCTCCTCGTGTTTCTTCCATCTTTTTGTTGGGACAGCTTGTCTTTCTCCCCACTTTCACTTGGCAGACTCCAAGAGGAGTCTTTTATGACTTCAGTTCTCACCTCTAGGCCCCCAGTTCTCTTTTCTCTCCTTAGCAGTAAATGAAAATGTTAAAAAAAAAATGAGACGATGTAGGGAAGGAGCTGTTAGAAACAGATGGCCTATTTGGGGGAAATTTTTAAAAGGGTGACTCATAGGAAAAAAGAAAAGATGGACTCTCTAAATGTAGTGTTACAAGAATATAGCTTGTTAGGTCTCTGATACCTCACGTGGGGAGGAGACTCGTAAAGCGGGTCGTTGATACTCCATGTGAGATGGACCGGTTGAGCCAATCCTCAGCTAACAGGAGTGCACGTGATCACCTGGGGGCGAGGGCATGGCCAGGGGAGGGGCCCTAAGGGGCCCTGGAGAAAGGACTTAAATACAGGCTACTAGGAGGCAGGGGGGTGGAGCCAGTCCAGTCCAGTCCAGCCACACTAAGATAGAGGATGAACTCTCAATAAAAGCTAGAAGCAAGTCCTGTGTCCTGAGTTTTTCTGTGCAGCTGTTTCTCCCGGAGTGGACAGGAGCCGGGGATGCCGAGGCCTGTTGAGGTGGGTATAGGTAAGCCCTATACATCCTGACCCAAAAAGATAACCCTCACCTGAATAAAAAACCAGTAACATAGCTGAATGCCTGGGGGGTAGAAGTATTGAGTCAGTAACCATCTAGTATCTCTTCTAGTGCTCTCTGTTATACGTTAGGAACACAAGATTCCACTCAAGTTGATGTGAAAAGATTTTTCCAAACCTTTGATATCCAGTATTCTAATATATTGGATGATAAAATTAGTACCCACAAATATTGTAATAGTCTGAGATGATGGGCTGAAGCTAAAAAGCTGAATGTCAAGAGGGATAAATGTAAAATCCCAAAGTTGTATTAAAAAAGTCAACTGATTGTATGTACAGTAACAATAATACTGATATTGTTATTCCATTGTTTCAGTCATGTCTGACTCTTTGTGACCCCATTTGGGGTTTTCTTGGCAGACACAGGAGTGGTTTGTCATTTCCTTTCCAGCTCATTTGACAGATGAGAAAATGGAGGCAGAGTCAAGTGACTTGCCCAGGGTCACACAGCTAGTAGGTGTCTGAGGCTAGATTTGAACTCAGGAAGATGAGTCTTTCTGCCTTCAGGCCCAACACTTTAGCTACTGTGCCACCTAGCTGGCATGCTAGCTAATACCAATAGCTAGCATTTATATAGCACTTCAAAGTTGACAGTGCACTTTATAGATACTGATTAGCTCATTTGAGCCTAACTACAACCCTGAGAGGTAGATGCTACTATTTATCTCCATTTTACAGATGATAAAACTTAGGTAGACAGCAAGGTTAAATGACTTACTTAGGGTCACACAGCTAAGAAGTGTCTGAATCTGTATTTGAACTCAAGATGTTCTGATTCTGAGACCAAATTTCTATCTACTACGTTACTTGGTTGCCTAAGTATAATTAGTATAGACTTGGGGGACATATAGCTAGAAAACAACTTATGATAAAGTCCATGGACTTTTGTGGACTCTTAGATATAGCATGGTATATATATATATATATAATTATACAGTACTGACCTTGGAGTTACTGTGTAACCTTCCTTATCTGTGAAATGAGATGATGGACTCCAAGGTCCCCTTCAGTTTTAATTCCTATAATCCCACGACTGCCAGATGAATAGAAATAGGTAATATGATGGGAGAGCACAAAGATGTAATCTTAGGCTGTATTCATTGCAGCATACTGTCTACTGTAATGTAGAAGAGGGATAGAGTCAAAACCAAAGAACAGAAGTTAGAGGAAGGCAAATTTTTGGCTAAACATAAGGGATCTGCTCATAATAATTGGAACACCAATTCGGAGCAAGAAGAAGCCTTAGAGATAATGGAGTTCAATGATCTCATTTCAGAGATAAGTGAAGATGTTACTTGGCTAGAGTAACTCAGGGAATAAGTAGCAGAGCTAGGGTTTGAACCAGGTCCCCTCAGTACAAAACCTCTTGCCTATTCCATGCAACATCCTCTGGATGTTCTGTGAATGACAATGGGCTGGCTGCCTTTGGAGGTAGTTAGTATCTAGTCACAGGAACTGTTCAATCAAAGACTGGATGACCATTTGTCAGCAAGATCATAGGAGGGATTCACATTTCAAAGAGGTGCTTTGATTAGACCAGGGATTCTTAACCTTTTTTTGAGGGGGGGAATGGGTCATGGACTCCCTTTGGTAGGCTACTGAGGCCTTTGGATGAACCCCTTCTCAGGATAATGGTTTCAAATGTATAAAGTCAAATACATAGGATTTCAAAGGAAACCAATTATATCAAAATAGAGTTATCCAAAAAAAAATGTTTTTCCTTAGGTAAGAACTCTTGGTGAATGAATGTTGAATTCCCTTCCAACCTTAAAATTCTGTGATTCTAATGAATTGATCTGATTTTAAAACATAATGGTAAGAATAATGAGTATTTTCATTTTCTTTCCTGGAAATGATCCATATAAAGTCTAATGTGAGAATCCTTCTTGCTGATTAGCTGGGGGTGAGAGTGAAGGAAGCAACAGGGTTTAAAGAGTAGGGTTTTTTTTGGCAGGGGGAAGGCAGGGCAATCGGGGTTAAGTGACTTGCCCAAGGTCACATGCCTAGTAAGTATTAAGTGTCTGAGGCCATATTTGAACTCACATCCTCTTGAGTCCAGGGCCAGTGCTCTATTTACAGCATCACCTACCCTCCTCAAGAGTAGGTATTTTAGAGAAAGAATGATATATCAGCAAACACCCTAGCATACCCAGGGTGGCTGCTAGCACAAGTTCTTAGATCTACTTTTCTAAAGGAAAGCAACTCAAAATGGGTTAACAATCCTATTTTAATCAATCAAACATATATCATTTACTTAGTTCAGGAGGAAAAGTCAACACCCTGAACTTCAGAGAATACAAACAGAAGTTAAAAGCAGAAGTTACAAGCAGACAAAGGAACAGATCATTAGACGAGCTTCCTGTCTGAACGTTACATCCATATCTAGTTAGTTACCAAAGAGGGAAGCACCCACACCTGGATTTTCGAAGAGGGGGGAAAGAGGAGGGGGATCAACAGTTGCCCAGAGTCTTGTCTGGCCAAATCACACTACTCTTTCCAAAGTGAGCCCCAAAGCAAAAACTCTCATCAGGTTATATATATAGCCTTCTCCTGGCTCAGAGAATGTCACAACCCTCTTGACCCACTGCCCCATCACAAAGTCACAAGGCCAGGGCATCCCCAAAAACAAGCCTCCTGTCACAGGCTCCACGTGACCACATTCAGCCTATTAGGGGGCAAATCAGGGAAGGTTCTCAGAGCCACTTAAGCCTATCAAAGGGCCTAGGGGCAGGGAAGATCTTCAGATTCCCATTACACATGGCAAGAACTAGATTTCCTTAGAGTCAAAATGATCATTCTCACAGGCTCTCTTCTCCCTAACTGCCTTTCAGTTAAACTGCTGTATGCCTTTGTTTTTTTATCTATAGATTAAAGGAGCATGACTGACTTAGCCCTGTGGGGGGATATAGGAGAACTCCCTACACTCTCCTTTAACATACCTTCACACCTTGTGGTTATATTCTGGCGTGTTCTGTGAATAGATAGACTGAGATGAGAGGAGAGACTTTCTCTTATATACTTATGTTGAAGCTAAAACCTAGAGAGGTTTAACCTTTAACAAGTGGGGGGAAAAGTAGAGAATGGGTTCATTCAGTCCATTCACTGTCCTTTGGGGAGAGGCAGTGTTCGCAGCCTTTGAGACATAGGCAAAGTTACTGAATGCTTCTTGAACCTCTCAGGGTGGCATCAGAGCTGGGGCTTCTCTGGGGAGCTCCTCATGTCATGAGCCTTTTCAGGAATGAAGGACAACAACGTCAAGGTTACTGATGTCTGTTAGGCCCTTGATCATAGGAATGAAGGGCAGTGGCAGCTAGCAGGCAAACACAGCCCCTCAGCCCAGGGTCCAGAAGAATGGTTGCTGCTTCACATCCTCAGCATCCGTCTCACTGGAGCTCAGACATCTCTCTGGGTTCTGTCAGAGTAGTCTGAACATGATGACAAAGGATTCTCTCAAGATGAGGAAACAGCAAACAGAGTAAGGTGACTTGCCTAGGATCACACAATGTGTGAGGCTGGATTTGAACTCATGAAGATGAGTCCAGGCACACTCCATCCATTGCACCACCTACCTGCCCCTTTCTTACCTGATAGCAGGCCTATAGAAAACTCACCTTGCATTATCCAATGGGTCTGACTAATTCCCAGCCTGATCATTGTTCAAAGCAACCTTCAAAACTGACTCTACTGACTTTTGCTTGAGTGATGGTAAATATATAAGGTGTGCATGAGTCAGCCAGAGCGCATCTCATCTACAAGCAGGCTGGTTGAAGATAGCCCCATATATGTGCTTCAGATGACTATGTGGAGTTGGTGAGTCTGTCAGATTGACAAAGGTCAACTTTGGTTGAATGTTTGGTGGTAGCCTTGTGTGAATGATTCAGCCTCCATCACTGTGAACAAGCTTGTGGGGTTCTTAGGAGACGAGCTAGCCAAATACGCCCCATGCTCAGACTGCAGGCCCTTCTGAAAACATCATTAGGCAGGGCCTCAAGTTTTCCTGGAAACGTGAACTTCATTATTAAATTTCCATGCTCAACTCTGGGCTAGTTGAAAAGAATCTTGAGCCACTTTAGCTACTTTCAAAAATGTTAAAAACTGCCAAGTCTTCCCTTTGAAGACATTTTGTTCTCTCTCTCTCTCTCTTTTTTTTTTTTGCCCCCTTTCCTCTGAACTCTATGTACCCTGGGTCTCTACTTCTCCTTCAACTTTTCAGACATTTCTTGGATTCCTTTTATTCTTTTTTGAGAAACCACAGTGGAGTCACTCCAGATACAGTCTATATGACTAATAATGATAATAACTAACATTTATGTTATATATAACATATACTTACTATGTGCTAGGCACTGTGCTAATCACTTTCCAATTGTTATTTTACTGCGTCCTCATGGCAACCCTGTGAAGTAGATGCTATTATTATCCCTATTTTATGAATGGGTAAACTGAGGCAAACACAGGGCAAGTGACTTGTCCAGAGTCACACAGTAAGTATCTGATGCTAGATTTGAACTCAGGTCTTCTTGACTCTAGGCCCAATGCTTTATCTATTGTGCCATCTAGCTACCTCTAATGGGCAGAGGGCTGGACTAGGAATCTGAAAGAGGTGGGCACTCAGTCGTGGCATTTTAACTTCTCCAAGACTCAGTTTTTTCATCTGGGAAACTGGGATAATAAGAGTGTCTTCCTCACAGGGTTGTGAGAATCAAATTGATGTGAAATGTGTGGCAGACCTAAGTCACTCTCTGGCTGTCGGCTGTTAGTACAGTAGGAACAGCTATGCCAAGGGGTAAAAGGGGCTCTGCTCACTCACTGTCCTTTCTTCCCTCAGTGGTTTAGAAAGGAGACTGAGGAAGGGAGGGAGCAGAGAGGCCCCATGTATGAATATGTATATTATTCTCTCCCGTCCCCACCACCAGTGAAACAGAAACTCCTCTAGACAAGGATTATGCAGTTGTTGTTTTAATTTTTGGTGTCTTCAGCGCCTAAGGGTAAGGAACCTGTACCCTGGAGGCCACATGTGACCCTCTAGGTCCTCAAGTGCAGCCCTTTGACTGAATCCAAACTTCACAGATCAGTTTGGATTTATTCAAAGGGCTGCACTTGAGGACCTAGAGGTCCACGTGTGACCTTGAGGCCACAGGTTCCCCACCCCGACATAGAAGGGCTCTATAAATGTTTGTCGGATTTCATCCCTTAATCTGATGAAAATTGTGGAATCCCTGGGGAAGCTCCCTAATTGGTCTGTAGGTACAAACTTGGGATGACCTATGCTTGGGCAGTGCTGACACATACAAACACAGAGGCTTATGAGGTCTGCTGGAGTTCTGCCGGTTGGAAATCCTAGCCAGTGAAAAAACCACCTGGGTTTGAATCTAAGCTTGGCCCAGATGTCAGAAAAGCTTACATCTATTTTGGCAAACCTGAGGTGAAAATTTAAGTTTCCGTGGAGCTAATTTTGGGGTGCAACTCATACTTTGGAGTGAGAACTAGTGGAAATTAAGTAGTTGTGTTTAATGAGTCCTGTACCCCAAATCTACTGAACTTCGTATGGGTTCAGGTTTCTGAACGAGGAAGATTTAAAGGTGGAAAGAGAGTGTGATACAGCGGCAAGGGCACTGAAGTAGGTGCCTAGAGGCCCAGCCTGTCCAATAACTGACTGCGTGATTTTGATGAAGTCTCTTAACTCTCCGAGTTCCCCCAGTTCTTTCCGTTTCCAAAGCTGTAGAATGAAATTATTGAGTGAGATGTCTTCTAAATGAGTGCCTTTTCATGCTAACATTCTGATTTTTCATTATGACTTCTTAAAGATTTGTCCTCCATTTCCAGGACTGCCTTAAGTGTTCATAACTATATGATTTTGAAAAATCTTGTTTATGTGAGCAATGGAGACCCTTTCCCAAACCACACCCCCAGACCAAAATGCCTGAGCTCAGAAAAACTCCAATTCATCCTCTGGTTTATATTGGAAATTCTCCAGCTGTATGGTAACAGAATATTATCTTTTGCTCGGTCGAAAATGCCATTTGGTGATTGAAAAAAAAAACAAACTGAAAGCTGAAAGTTTAAAACATTCTGCTAAAACACAGTGTGCTGCCTTTTAAAACACAGAAGATATTTTTGAAGATTCTTTGGCTTAGTTGGTTAGTAAAGGATCAAAACTGGAGAATGGCAGAACCTTAGAGTGGGAAAGGTTCTTAGAGATCAACTAATTCAACACATTGTATATATAAAGAAATGAGATACAGAGAAGTGAGCAAGCAGAGATTAGGTGACCAATTATCAGAAATGTTCCTCTGTAGGGTCAAAGAGCATAGGTCAGAAGGGGGCAACCTGTAACCTTGAGGCCACATGTGGCCCTCTAGGTCCTCAAGTGTGGCCCTTCGAATTCAGTCAATTGAGTCAAAGGGCTACACTTGAGGACCTAGAGGGCCACCTGTGGCCTCGAGGCTGCAGGTTACCCACCCCTAACATGATCATCAGTTTAGAGTTAGATCATATCTTAGAAGCTAACTAGTTCAATACTCTGCTTTTACAAATGAAGATGATCTACTTGCCCAAGGTCACACAGATAGTAAATGATGGAGACAGAATTAAAAGTTACTTTCTCTGACTCCAAATACTGTGTTCTTTCCACTATATCATGTTGCCTCTGAAAATTCAATTCACCTAAATTCCATTAAAAATTATTAATCTCTTACTATGTGCATGATACTATACTTAAGTATTAGGGTACAGAACTAAAACAAGACATAGACTCCTTCCTAAAGGAGTTTACAATTTTGATAGGAGAGTTATATAAATAAGGCAGATACAATAGTAACAAAAGTGACAATAGGTTCCATTCAAGGTTGGCAAAGCATTTAATATTGTGAACCTCACTACAACCCCATAAAGTGAGTTCTGTTGTTATCCTCATTCTCCATATAGGGAAACTAAAGCTCAGAAAGGTCAAGAGATTTTCCCAGGATTCCACAGTTCGTGATGGTACTACCTAAATTAATTTGCTTATTCAGTGCCCTGCCAATCAAATTACCAAAGACTTACTTTATAACCTTAGAATAAAACAAAAACAAAATTCATCTGGAGGAACAAAAGGTCACGAATATTAGAGGAAGCAATGGAAAAAAATGGAAAGGAAGGGGGCCTAGCAGTTTCATATCTCAAATTATTCTACAAAGCTATAATCATCAAAACAATGTAATGCTGGCCAAGCAATATAGAGGTTGATCACTGAGATGAGTTTCAAACTCACAAATTCTGACCAGGCCTCTATTTATCCATCCAGACAAATTGGGAAGAGAGAGATGACTTTCATCTGGGAAGGATCCGAGATGGCTACATGGATGCTGTAGCACTTTGAATGATGTAAGGAAGAGATTTCACATGGCAGAGATGGTGGGGGAGGAGGGAGAAAGTAGAAGAAGAAGTTGGAAGAGCAGAACAGAGTGTTTGAAGACAGTAGTGTGAGATGAGATTGGAAGAGTAGATTTCAACCAGATGGTTGACAAGATAAGGAATTTATTTGGTAGGCATAGTAGAGACACAGATATTTTGACTAGGTAGTGATGGGGTCAGAGCTATGCCTTAGAAAAATTGTTACAGTTGTATGGTCCATGAGAGACCGAACTGAGAAATGATGTCAGGAAAGCCACTTAGGAGGCTATTATTAGAATAGATCATGTGAAAGGTTAAGAGAGCCTGAACCAGTGTTATTTCAGTGGGCCTGGAAGGGGGATGTGAAGAGCATTGCAGAGTAGAAAATGACAAGATTTGGTTACTAGTTGAATGGGGACTGTGGGTAAGAGTAGAGTGAGGGAGAGGGGAAAATCAAAGTTGACTCACATTTCAAACACAATTAAGTGGAAAAATTGTAGTGCCATCAACTTCAAATAAGAAAATAAGAGGAGGGTCAGCTTTTGAAGGGAAGAATATAGGAAAATAGCTTTCAAGAATATAGATTCTGAACTTTTGGCAGGCTGTTCATGTGGAGATATCCAGAAGACTGTTGGAAATGTGGAAATGGACCTCTGAAGAGAGGCTGGGAGTAGAGATGCAGATTTGGGAATCATTTGCACTTCCAAGTAAGTGTTTATAAGGTTGAGTGGATAGGGCTGTCAAAAGGGAGAGTGCAGACTGAGAAAAGAAGGTTAGGCACATGTTATATGGATGGACACTCACTTTTAAGAAGGGGAAAAAATTGTGGAATCAGTGAAAACAACAGGGAAGTATCCAGAGAAGTAGAGAGATATGAGAGAGTAGTGCTTTGTAATTGGAGGTGTTTAACCCGAATAAGAGGAGACCTAGAGGAATATAATAGCTTTCTCTAAATATTTGAAGGACTGTCATATAGAAAAGGGACTAGAATTCTCCTTGTCCTCAGAGGGAAGAATGAGAGGGGGGAGAGAGAGATTTAGGTTTGTAATAAGGAAATTTGTTTTGTAACAATGAAAGTTTTTCAGAAGTGGAATGGTGTTCTTCAGTAGACAGGGAGTTCCTCTTTACTTGAGGGAGAAGGGAAGAAGCTGACATGGAAAGAGAGATAAAAATGCATGATCAATGGAGCATGGTATGATCAATGGAGCAACATTTTGAAGGATACAGAGAGGGACAGGATCAAGGACTCCCATAGAGGAGTTCCCCTTAACAATGAAAACAAGGGCCCTCTATTCTCTGAGAGTGGAGAAAAATAAAATGTAGAGTCATGCAGGAGAGTCAAGTGATGCCCATGCTGTGATTTCAATAAAATTGGAGGTGAGGTCATATGGTGAAAGTAGGGGGAAAAGGATGGAGTTGAAAGAGAAAAGAACGTACAGAATGGCACTGTGTTACAGAAGGGTTTCCTGTTTCAAGTAAAAATTAGATTACTTATGAGGTTCCTTCCAACTCTGACTCTTAGGCATTTAATACATATTGAATGAACAAATGAATAATTCCAGCTTAAGTGGCTTGTCTAAGTTAGACTTATTCCCAAAAATGAAGGAATTTGTTAGTGTGATTATTTTTGTCAGTTTCTTCATGGGTTAAAGACACAATAATGAATGAATGAATTTCTAATGTTAATGTAGTATTTTAAAAACTGCTTAGATAATTCCATTGGAATGATTCCTTAAACCATTTTTGTCATACTCTGGGTGACTCTAATTATCTAAGAGGATGTTGCAAAATTCACAAAGTATAATTCATTTTAATTCACTTAAAAATAAGTGTATGTCCTATAGCATTTTGGTGGTTGAGAGGGGTTCAGAACACAAAATTAAAATAAACAGAAAGAATGTGAAGTCATAAAGAGGTTAGACATCTTTACTTGTGGGAAATTAAAAGAATCTATGGATTAGTAAAAGCTAAAATCATGGAAACTAGCATATTGACCCTAGTGACAGAAAACATGGGAAACATAATTGTTAACAGATTGTTTAAGGAGACTGCACTCAAGGAATAAGAATTTTGATAAGAGTTCACTTCTTATATTTTTATGCTCTTGGCTATTCTGTGGACAACATGCGTAAAACTCATATTTCTTATCAGATGAGATACAATCTCTTTTCCTTTCTTCATTCTACAAATTTCCTCTAAAATTTGGATCAGGGATTTATAATTTTATTGTGCAATGACTGCCAGGGAGTTCACTCCCAGAAGATAATAAGGAAGGAAGGGAGGTGCATCAGCTTATTAGGTCACTTGGGATTCCAGGGCACCATGGCTAATTAATGGCACCACACTGACTTGAAAGAATTCATGTTCTGGCCTGAACATCTAACTTAAATCTCAATAAGTAGCTCATCTACTTGTTCATTTACCAAATATTTACTAGATTTACATGATAAAATGGAGACTGAGGTTGAGTTTACAAGGTCCAAAGGATGTGGAAAAGATGTAATGACTATTTGTTGGGTGTTCGTTAAGGTCACAACACAATAATGGGATTGTTGGCAGTTTTTCTGTTTTGCTTTGCTTTGTTTTTCCTGTTGGAGTTCTATCTTTATTAAGGATGTGCTATTCATATAAAATAATATCACATAATAATATAATATTGCAATAATTAATACCTCAGGGCCCACATTTCATCACTATGGATAGTCAGTCTCACAGAGGCACATGGTACTTCAGAAGCTGATGAATTTTTTTTACTGCATAAGAGTTGCCTCTAAAGCATCCCCCCAAAACGTCCATCCCGTCTCCGCATGAAGAGATCTTGTGAGGGGAAAACTGCTCCTTTAAGGGTCAGTCCATTCCACTTTTGGATAGATCTATTTGTTAGGAAGATTTTTTTATTACAATAATGCAACTTTGCCTCTTTGTAACTTCTGCTCTTGCTCTGCATTCTCCCTCCCTAGGGCCAACCACAAGTCAAATCCATTTTTCATTTGATAGGCTTCCAAATTCTTGAACAGAGCTATCATATCCCCACCTAAGTATTCTATTGTCCAGGCAAATCATCCTTATTTTCTTTATTCTCATATATAATGAACTAAAGGTGGTTTTTAAAATAGTCTTGTCCATTTTTTTCTGAAGGGTCTCAGGTTTATCAATTTTCTTCTTAAAACATGATTCCTAGAATTAAACAAAATATTTCAGATTTGCTCTGACTGGGGCAGTAGCATGGAAATCCTCTCGGTATATTCCTGGACAGTTTGCCTTTGCTAAGATCACACAAACTTTTTGAATGTCATATAGTGTTGACTCCTATTGCATTTACAATCCTTGAAAAGCCTCAGATCTGTTATTTAAAAAGTGAACAGTGTGTATTTAAAATTTTTTTCATTTTGATATTGTTACAAATTGTTACATTGCCTTTGTTTCCCAATATATCCCACCCCTCCTCCCCCTTTCCCATGTTGAGAGAGAGAGCTGTTGCTTATAGTAAAGAACTAAAAAGAAAAAAAAGGAAAAAAACCCAACTTAGCAAGATTAACTGAAACAGCAGCCAAATCAAATATTATGTGCAGCTTTTTTTTTGAGAGGGGAAGGTAGGGCAATTGAGGTTAAGTGACTTGCCCAAGGTCACATGACTAGTAAATGTTAAGTGTCTGAGGCCAGATTTGAACTCAGGTTCTCCTAACTCCAGGGCAGGTGCTCTATTCACTGTGCCATCTTGCCACCCATATATTCAGTATTTTGTAGTGACCTCTGCAAAAAATGTAGGGAGGACTATTCTCATATCTCTTTTGCAGAGACAACTTTACTCATTGTAATCATACAGCATCTGGTTTTGATTTATGTTGTTCTTTCCTTTTATAACATTTTAGTCTTTGTGTATAATGTTTTCTGTTCTGTTTTCTTCACTTTGCATCAGTTCACAGGAGTTTTCCCATTCTTCTCTGTATTCTACATACTCATTGTTTCTTTCAGATCAATAATTTTCATTTTATTCATATAACACAAATTTTCTAATCAGTTCCAAATTGAAGGATAATTCCTTTGCTTATCATTTTGCAACAACCAGAAATAATGCTATATATATTTTGGTATATGTAGGACCATATATCTATATTTAACCTTTGACTTTCTTTGAACTGTACTTGTCTAGTTGTGGGATCTTAGGGCTAAAGGGTGTGGTTATTTTAGTAATTTTTTCCACATATTTTCAATTGCTTTTCAGAACAGTTGGACCAAATTCACAACTTCACCAGCAGTATATTTACTAGCTTACTTGTCTTTCAATAAGCCCTCTAACACTGATGCTTCTCACCTTTTGTCCTCTTTGTCAGTTTCTTTGGGTGTGAAGTGATGTTTTGATTTGTATTTTTCTTATTATTAGATATTTGGAACAGTCTTTCTTATGGTTGTTAATAATTTGCAATTTGTTTGAGAATTACTTATATCTTTGAAGTAGCTAGGTGATACAGTGGATAGAATGCTGGACTTTGAGGTCAGGAAGATATGAATTCAAATCCTTCTTTGAGTCCTTATTAGCTGAGTGACCCTGAGCAAGTCACTTAACTTCTCTCTGCCTCAGTTTCCTCATCTATAAAATGGAGATAATAACATCACCTACTTGTTGTTTGGCTAAAATGACATGATATATGTAAAGAACTTTATAAACCCTAAATGCTACTCCTCTTCCTCCTGCTACCACTACACCACTACTATTACTACTGCTACTGCTACTGCTACTACTACTACTATTGCTGCTGCTGCTGCTACTACTACTACTACTACTGCTGCTGCTGCTGCTGCTGCTGCTGCTACTGCTGCTACTACTACTATCACCTCTACCTCTTAACCACTGGGGAATAGCTCTTGATCTTATATATTTGTGTATGGAAGTGACTTTTTTTTTTGGTGAAAGTAGGTAGGAGGTAGTGGGTTTCTTCTCAGTAAAGGTCTTCAGGAAAAAGACTAGATTGGTTCATGAGGGCCCTTTAAGTCCCAGTTCAGTTCTAAAATTCTATGAGTCTATGAATGATTAATATGAACTCACAGATATATCTTTCTCATCATTTCAATTTTTACACAAATAAAACATTAGGAATGCTTGTAATTGAGAATAAAGCAAAAACTTTAAGGAGAAACTTAGATTCTTCGAATCTATTCATTTACTGCTCTAACATGAGTAAATTTCACCTTTCCTCATTTATTGTAATATAACATATTAGCATAGCATGATTTACTTCATTAAGATGAATGCATTTGATAAAAGGCAAATTATAATTGTGTTTCTCATGTTTAACAACTAATTCAATCTGACACTGAGATGTAGTGAGCGCAAGTGAAAGGAAACAAGATGAATTTATACTTTATTACACATGAATATTAATAATAGCTTAAGGAATGTACTATAATGATGCTATCAGCTCTTTACATTTATTAATATGAGCCTATCCTGCCCACCTTTGAATATGATAGTTATAGATTTTCCATAATTAGCTTGATTTCAAGGACAGAATATGATTTTAATGGGCTTTTCCAATAATACAATTCTTTCTCAGATCATGCACCACATTTGTTTCCAAGATAGGGATAATTCAATTCAACACAGGTCAATGCAATGAAAAATTATTAAGTACTGGCTATGTATCAGACATTGTGCTAAGTGCTGGGAAGAAAAGGACAATCTCTGCCCTAAAGGAGTTTAGAATCTAATGGGAAAAGAGAATACAAAAAGAAGCTGAAAAGGATGGGATGAAGTTGTTGGAGTTGACACCAAGCAAATGTAAAAATGGAGAGTTATTGGGGGCATAGTCCCTGTGTGTGCTGTGAGCTATGTATGCTTATGGGTGCTATATGCAGGTATGACCTTATTTTCAAATCAGTAAACCACGATGAACCTGAAGAGTTCATTTATCTTACCAGATTTACTTATTGACTGATAGAGAAGAGTTTACTCACAAGAAGCTCAGGTTGTAGACAAAGCTAACTTTGGTAATTGACTTTGGCAATTGGGGGACAAGGTTTATCACATCTATAAGTGGCTTCTACAGATAAACCTTAAATCTAATTTAAACTGACACCTTCATTCCAGCATCCAATGCTTTTCTATCTTCCACCCTTGCCTTTTTGATACACATAGCTTTCTAGACCCTGTGCTCCTAAGAGCAATGACCTTCTACTTTCCTACTCATGTGATGCCTGAACACCTTGTAAGGAAGTCAATACCATGCCCATTGGTCATTACACATCACATATTTATGTTATGTGTTCTCAACTAAAACCTCATTGCTGTACCAGGCTTTTAATTCTTTCCTGGTTAATTTTTATCGCACTCTCTGTAGCAGTTATTCCAAATATTCCAGCTCTAATGCTTCTACAATCCCTTGTCTCTTAGCAAATACCTTTGCTTCAAAATTTACTGAGGAAATAGAGGCAATTTGCTGAGAGTTACCTCTTCTTCCTTATCTCAAAAGCTGCCTACACCATCCCCTCTTCTCTTCATCTCTGATTTAACCTCTGTTGAAGAGCTGTCTCTTATCTTTGCCAAGGATAATTACACTCATGCCATATTCCCACAACCCTGTGGTCTTGTACAAGAAATTCTTCCTTTAGTCATTCCCTCCCTCCCTCTCAACTCCAGTGTCTCTTTATCTACCAGTTTCTTCCCTTCTATCTACAACAGGCCAAGGTCTCCTTTATTCTTTAAAATACAACAACAAAATACTCTTCAAAATGATTCTGAAATCCTCCCATCTCCTAAGGTATCATATTTTCTCCCTTTCATGGTAAACTCAAAGAAAAGTTACCTGCATTTGTTACCTTCATTTTGTCATTGGTAATCTTACTTTCTTGGTGTTCAGGATATTGGTCCCTGGTAGTTTACCTCCTACCTGTCTGATCACTCCTGTTCAGTCTCTGCTCATGGATTATGGACCATCTCCAACCTCCTAAGGGTGGATATTCTCATATATATATATGGGACAATTTTTCTAGACCCTCATGGTAATGCCCTCAACTCTTATGGGTTCAATTATCATCTCTGCATAGATGGATCCCAGATCTATATCTAGAAGCCTAATTTCTTTTCTGAACTCCATTACAACACCAACATCTGCCTGTTGGACAGCTTCATCTCTCTTACCTATCACCATCATAATTTTCTCCCTAAGCCTATTCTTTCAAACTTTCTTGTTTTGTTTGCAACACCATCATCTTCCTAGTCACTCAGATTCATAACTTCAGAGTCAATCTTGATGCTTCCTTTCCCTTTATCTCCTAAATTTAATCTGCTGCCAAATTAAATCAATTCTGACCCCATATTGGCTCTCAAGTCTATCTCTGTATTTTTATTCAAATGGCTAGAAGACTTAATCAGACCCTTAACATTTCTAGCCTAGACTATTGCAAAATTTAATTGGTTTTCCAACTCAGAGTCTTTGTTCTCTAAAATCCATTTTCTATACAACTGCCAAATTAATATTCCTAAAATATTGCTCTGACCACATCATTCATCTGATTAAAGCAACAACAACATCAAACTTCATTAGTTTCCAGTTACTCCTAGGACAAAATGCAAATTCCTCAGTTTGGCTTCAAAAATTCCCCTCAATCTGGTTCTCATCTACTTTTTCAAATTTATATATTTTTTTCTTTCTTTTTAAAAATATTATTATTTTTGCTTTTAAATCACCTTCATTTTTTGAGATATATCCCTACTAGAGAGCCATACCTTGTAAAAAAAAAGCTTTTAAAATGACAAAGGAAAGAAATAGCTCAGCATCATTAACACGTCAAGGAAATCTGACTCCCCTGCTTCTGTAAATAAGGGAAAGAGGTACATGTTAGTTAGGTTTTTATTTTTTAAATTCTTTCTATTATTGTGATATTGTTTTCCTTTGTTCTACTTGCTTCACTTTGCATCAGTTTATGTAAATCTTCCAATGCTTCTCAGAGTTCTGCATAAGCATTTTTTTATTTTGCAGAAATATTCTAGTACATTTATGTACCAGTTCAGAGATCATCTCCTATACTAGACCTTTTCTGAGGACCCCTCCTTCAAAGTTACAAACTTTCTCACCTCCTCAAATTATCTTTATTTTTATTTACTTATCTATATATCTTTGTCCCAGTAGAATATAAGCTCCTTGAGGGCAGGGTCAATCTTTAATTGTTGTTTTGTACTTTTAGCACTTAGTAGATTACCTTCCATATATTTGGCATTTAATATAAGTTGAACTGATTTGAATCAATGGAGCTTATATCTCCCCTCTCTTTTAAAATACACAATCATTACTAAAATACCTAGTAAACAGAACAAATGAAACAGAACTATTTTTTCCCTCTTTTCTTTTGCCACCTATGTTTAGCTAAACAAACTCTTCACCATTGCTGGGGGAAAATGTTGGAATCTGATTGATTATAGTCAATAATGTCATCTTCAGATATTAAGGAGAGTATCTATCCATGTGTACAGGGACAGCTAGGTTGCATTCTGTCCAGTGCTGGGCTGGGAGTTAGGAAGATCAGAGTTCAGTTCTGGCCTCTTACATTTACCAACTGTGTGACTCTAGGCAGTCACTTAGTCTGTTTACCTCAGTTTCCTCATCTGTAAAAATGAGCAGAAGAAGGAAATGGCAAACTACTCCAGTATCTTTGCTAAGAAAACCCCAAACAGGATCATTTAGGATTAGAGACAACTGAAAAACAATTGAACAACACATGCATGTGTATATACACAAGCATACTTTTAAAATGCATCATATTCACTTATTAGGTGGAAATGATAGAAGTAGTTCACTTCCAAAAGAAGTAGCTCGCTCCTAAAAGACAAAAAAAAGACAGATGGACACAATAAATTAATAAAAAATCATTTGTTAATCTAGCATGGGTGAGACATTATTCTAGGTACTGGAGGTACAAGTACAAAGACTGAAAAAGTTCCTATCCACAAGGAATTTACATTCCAAGGAACAGGAGAGGATGGAATGAGTGAATGTCACTAGTGCTAACTACTTCTTCCTCTGCTTCATTTTGACTTTAGGATGATCATAAAAACAGGTATTTTTGTATGTGAAAATAGTACTAACATTACCAAGAATTTGTGACATTTGTATTGCAGTTTTTAACTTTTAAAATGTATTTGCAATTTGACAAACATTTCTCAAAGACCTTTTAAGTAAAAAAATGAAACAGCCCTTCCTTCAGAGTCTACATTCTCTTAGGGGATAAAATGTGTACACAGAAGTGCATTTATTAGCCAGGAGAGTTTGGAAAAACTTTGAGCAGGAAGCAACGCCTGAAATCTGAAAGATGAGGAGGGAGTGTGCATTTCAGGTTTAGGAAGAAGATATTTTGGACTGAGATAGGATGCTACCAGACAGCTGTTTGGTGCAGTGGAGAAAGTGACAGGTCTGGAGTCAGAAAGACTTATCTTCCTGAGTTCAGGTCTGTCCTCAGTCTCTTACTAGTGTCCCTTTGTGACCCTGGGCAGCTCACTTCACCCTGTTTGCCTTAGTTTCCTCATCTGTAAAATGAGCCGGAGAAGGAAATGGCAAAGGAAGAGAACCTCAAATAGGGTCAGGAAGATTTGTATGAGATTAAAACCATGGAACAACAGAAATTGATGGTATATTCAACAGACATATCTAGTAGGGAGTAAAAGGTATGGGGCTGGCGTTCAGGAGACAGATTGGGGATGGATATAGATAGATTTGAGAGCTACTTGGCTATGTATAATTGAGTTCAGAGGAGAAATTATTGATAATAAAGATAGCTGATGCCAGAACCGTGGGAGACACACACATTTAGGAGGAGAGCAGTGGAAGATGATTCAGCAAAGTTAAATGCCATTGGAACAGGCATCACTTTGCAAATTTGGCAGATGAGGAAACTGAGGTACACACTGTTCTGATTTGCCTTTAATCATAAATACGCTATGTCATGGTGTTGCATAGGATTCCTCAGTGGCACTCTGGCATTTACCCTAATCTCTTTAAAATGCCATCCTTATGTTCCTCTGACTTTCCATCTCCTTCCTTTTTCTAAACATAAGCTTTCATCCCCTCAGAGCTCTTCTGAGAGATTAGTCATAGGGGAGCACTCCCGTCCATGAACTCTTGGCGTGGCCTTTCTTGTTTACACAGACTGACTGGTGGGCGATTGGGTACCAGGGGATTAGGCCTTCTTTGTGGGTCCGGTTTTTTTCCCAATTCCCTTGCACCCCTCCTCTTTTCCCTGGGGCAGATTTCCTGCCGAGATAAGTTGGAGGAGACACTCCAAGGCTCAGCATCTGCAGGGGGGTTGAGAGGAAGAGGATAGTTGTGTGGAAAGGATGACAGGGCTGCTGTGCGCATGCCTCCTGCTTCCCACATGGAATGAATCCCCATTCCCTCCACCCTGTTGCCATGCTGGTTCTCTCCAATGAGCGTTTTGTGGCAAAGGGCTTCATAGCAGCACAAAGCTGGGTAGTTTGCAGATGTGGCTACGATAACCTGCAGAGCATGACTTAAATACAGTAATTGTCTCTAGTCTGCTTTTAACTGTGGCGACAGGGTTTTTACCATGTCATTAAGGAAGAAATTACTGAGCTTTGGAACACGAGTGAAGCTTCTGGCGTTAAGTGGTCTCCCCACTGTGTGTCGTGGTACTTAATTGACCTCTGCCCCCAAAAAGTTTAGGAAGAGGAATTGAAGTTGTGTAGGAATGGGAGAAATGGAAACCAAAGACAAACTCGGTCCTTTTGCAGTTTGGTTAAGATTACAAAGCAAAGAAACTAAAGCAGTAACATGCCTTTCTGATTTCCCGAGTGGGGTGGCGAAGGGGGCAGGTCATAAGAGCATCAGATCACAGACACAAAGCTGGAAGGAAACTTTGAGCCCATCTAGGTCAGCAAGGTTGCTCAATGGATAGAGCGCTGGGCCTGCAGTCAGGAAGACTCATCTGCCTGAGTTCAAATCTGGCCTCAGGCATGTACTTGCTGTGCTATCCTGGACAAGTCACTTCACCTTGTTTGCTTCTATTTCTTCATCTGTAAAATGAGCTGGAGAAGGAAGTGGCAAACAGCTTTAGTATCTCTGCCAAGGAAACCCCAAATAGGGTCACAAAGAGTTGGATGTGACTGAAAAATGACTGAATAACAACAAAATATACTCTTCTCATTTCATGGATGAGAAGACTGAGGCTCAGAGAGTGGACAGGTTTTTCTAAGATAAGTAGTAGAGCTGGGATTTAAATCAGCATCTTCTAATTCTAAATCCAGCATCCTTTCTATTTACTATCACCTAAAGCTGACTGTCTTTTAATAGCAACTTGAGCCCTGCTTTAAAGAGTTTTTTCTAACCCTACACATTTTCCACAGTCCTGGGAAAAAGGGGTCTGTATTGACTGGACTAGAGGGAGCAGACAGACAGCTATGCAGTGTAGCTGTAGAAGGAATTGTCCCTTCCTCCTTGCCACTTCCAAGCTAACACTCTGGGGCAAAGCACCATTTGCTCTGTGTTGGTTATGGTTTTGACCAGTCATGACTTTACCCAGCACCGTCTTACCATTAGAATTACCATTAGTTTTTGTTTTGTACAACAAGGATTGTGTTGTTTAGGGCAAAGATCAAATCTCATGTGAACATTGTAGCTCCCTCACTATCTTGTAAGATGCTCGGAACACAATGGGCATTTAATAAATGTTTGTTATTGTTTCCAAATGGGCACTGATGAATGTAGGTACTTTATATATTGGAGCAAAAGCCTGTTGAATTTAGTCTTCTCCCAATTACTTACTAGCATTAATTAACATATACTCTTAGATCATGAATATTTTCTCTTCAAAATGTCGATGAGTGATTTGGATAAAGGGTTAGAAACCATACTTATTAAATTTGTTATTGATACAAAGCAGGGAGAGAGAGTTAACATAGTGGACAATCCAACTGGGATCTGAAAAGATCTGGACAGGGGGGAAAAATTGACCCAAATAAAAAGAAATTTAATAGGAACACATGCAAAGTCTGGAACCTAAATTTAAACAATTCTAAGTGCAGTTTGGGGAAGAGGTGCCAAGGAAGAGATTCACATGCAAAAGATTTGGGGAATTTAGTGACCTTCATGCTTATATCACACCAGCAGTGTGATAAAGCAGGGGGAAAAAAGCTAGTGCAATCTTAGACTGAATTAATGAAAGCAAAGTGTCTAGAATATACTTTAAGATCATGAGATTTCTTGATTCCCAGATGCAATCCTTGGGAAAACATGGTTCAGTGATTCTTGTATTACTAATATCAAATGAGAAAAAAGTCTTTTTCACTCTCAGGGAGTATATCTAGCTAAGTCCAAAAGGAAGAGAGATTCCTTAAGGGTGGTGAAGCCTTTTTGGTGCTCCTGTTTGTGGATGATGGTATACCATTTGCATTAAGACCCAGAATACTATAGGACAGGGGTTCTTATCTTAAGAAAACTGTACTGTTTTATTTTTAGCATTTTAACAATTATATTTTAATATAACTGGTTTCTTTTGTAATCTTATGTCTCTTATTGATTTATTAAAAGCATTCTTGTGGCAGTTTAGGCCCCTCACTCCCAAGAATGTCAGAAATGTATCGAAGAAAAAACCCTGTAAAAACCATCAACCATTATTATATATAATAATAAACAATAATATTAAAACAGAACCATGCAACATTATTGTGAGAAGGGGTTGATTGACTTTATCATATGACAGAGGGGTCCATGATGCCATAAAACAGTTAAGATTCCCTGAGATACGACTTCCTTAGAAAGGACATTCAAAAGGAATCAGTTTAATAAATGAGTGGCTGAAAAGGGCACATTGTCTAGATAATTACTTAGATGGGCAGCTCATTAAGTTCTTCAATCACTGCTTTTATCTTGGACAGGTACTGAAGACGGACCATGTGCGGGGCCCAGAACTGGAGGAGGACAGTGGGCTGGATTGACTTTGGGGAACTGCACAATGTTTTTGTTCCTTCTAAGCTACTCCCTGACACAAAAACCTTCCTTTTATTTCCCACTCCGAACATCTATGTTTTCCTGGTGATGCTATATGCTGAAAGTCTTGAAATGCTATCATTAAAAAACTCAAAACCCAAAATTTCAAGTGGTCCAAAGGACAATGGGGGGGGTCTAATGGGTGTTAAGTAGAAGGTATCAGCAAGGAGATGTATGATTGAGAAAGGAGAGTGTTATAGTGTGAGACAGAGTGGAAATAGATGGACAGCATGAAGGCTTTAGTGGTATCCAAAGAATCTTGAAAGTCGTTGGGGAAGGACTCAAGCAAATTGGGTAGATCCTCTCTCTATTTAAGGGTTAAACATGGACAAGAACTTCACAGGAAGAAAAGATCTAGCTGGGTTGTGGCCTTCTCTCATAGAGGGAGCCTTTCATCCCAGGGAGGTGTCCAATCTATCCAAGCTTCTAAGTGACTAGGATTAGGGAAGTGAGAACCATACTCTTCTTCCAGCTTTCATCATGACACAGATGCACTGGTCAGACCATGTGTAATAATAGTACACCTGCTTCTTTCATTGCAGCAAATGATCGTGATCTCTGCTTCTCTGGATTCCTTCAAGACTCAGCTTAAATCTCACCTTTTCCAGGAAGTTTCTCCCATTCCCTGTGCACCATTTGCTTCCCTCTGAGATGGTCTTCCACTGAATGCATTGCACATGTGCATGGTTATTTATGTTTTTTCTCCTCCATTAGAATGTGAACTCCATGAGGGCAGGGGCCACGTTTTAGCCTTTCTTTGTATCTCCACTTAGCACAGTCCACACAGTGTTGGATACATAGCAAGCACTTAAGAAAAGCTTGTTGATTGACTGACATCTTCATTTTTCACAGCATGGTGAGAGCACTGTACAGTATGGGATGGCAGAAGTCACAAAAGGTACCAGATCACCCTTTCTTCTTTACAAAATGAAATTTGATTTCTCAGATATTTCTTATAACTATCAAAAAAACTTTCAGATCTGAGGTCGTGTCCAGCCGATTTCAGTTCTAGATTCATGGTTCTATAAATTCACTCACTTCTTTCTCTGATCTCTGTTGGGGCACCACATTGCTTTGAAATTCATTAAGAATAACAAAAGATATGCCCATATGAAAATTTTATTGGAACGCAAGGGAAAACAACATTAAAAGACTTCAGAACTCTGATCAATGGACTATTCAATCCTAACTTCAGATACTTAATAGTAAAGATACTTCCCACTTTTTGATACATTGCAGACTGCAGATTCATATATATATATATATATATATATTTTCAGACATTGTATTAATTTGTATAAATTTGTTTTGGTTGACTTTACTTATTTGTTAAGAGTTAAAATTATATTTGCAGTGGTGTAAAATCAGAAGTATTAGTGATGCAAAAAGAGCATCAGTTGATTAAGAACCTATTATGGGGCAGCTAGGTGGTGCATAATTGAGCATGGGCCCTGGAGTCAGAAGGATCTGAGTTCAAATCCAGCCTCAGACATTTAACACTTACTAGCGGTGTGACCTTGGGCAAGTCACTTAATCCTAATTGTCCTGCCTTTTCCTTCCAAAAAAGCAAAAAAAAAAAAAAAAGAAGACTCTATTATATCTGAGGCATGATGAAAGCTACTAGAGATATGAAGACAAAAATAAATAAAATCCTTGCCCTCAAGGAGCTTACATTATATTAAGGAAAACATGTATATATTTAAATAAATATGAAATATACAGGAAATAAATGCAAAGTAATTGGGGAGGGGCAAATGGGGAAATAAAGAGAGGTCCCAGGTAGGAGGATATCTTGGAATTGACTTTGAAGGAAGCTAAAAATTCTAAGAAGTTCAGGGGGAAAATTTCAGGCACAGGGGACAGTCTGTACAGTCATGAATATGGAAAATAGAATATAGTGTATAAGAAATACTAATAGGTCATTTTTACTAGAATATAGAGTACATGAAGTAGAGTAACATGTAATAAAACTGGGAAAGTAGGACGGTACCAGATTATGAAGAGCTTTGAATTCCAGATAGAAGAGCCTGTTTTTTATCCTGAAGTTTCAGGAAGCTACTGAAATTTTGGGGGTGAGACAGTAAAGTAATAAAGTCGAGTGCTTTACTGTTTAGCAATTTCACTGGAGAAAGAAGGGAGAATGAGACAAAGAACCCAAGTAAGAGAATATTGCAATAGTACAGGATAGAGATGAGGAAGACTTGATCAAGGACGGTAGCTATTTGAATGGAGAAGACAGATACAATAAATGTAGAGGGAGAATTGACAAGACCTGACAACTTGATGATTGGGTGGAGAGGAGGTCAGAGAGAGTAAAGAGTGAAGAATACCCTTGAAGTTTCACATCTGTGTGACTAGAAAGATAGTGGTGCCTTTGACAAAGAAAGAGGGAACTTAGGAGGAGGTTAGAATTTTGGGGGAAAGATGATGAGTTCTTTTTGATATGTTAAGTTCATGATATATATAGAACATCTATCAGGAAATATCCAATAGGAAGTTGATGTGGTCTGTAACTCAGGAGAGAAACTAGGGCTAGATGTATAGATCTGGGAGTCATCTTCGTAGAGATGACTATTTTTTCCTTCAAGTTACACAGCCACTGAGTTATTCCATCAGTACAGAGATGTTGGCACTATGTGGTTGGATGCAGTGTGCTATGGAGGAAAGAATGATGGTATTATGGTAGGAAAAACTTGTATTTAAAAGCTAGCTTTGTCACACATTTCCTGTGTGGCTTTGGGAAAATGTGACTTTGTGACTGTAATGTTACTAGGCCTCTCTTTTCTTACCTGTAAAAAGAGAGGCATAGACTTTTTAATCTGTAAGGTCCCTCCTACCCTAAATCTATATAAATGTCAACTTATTAAAATCCCAGTCTGAATTGAAGTTTGAACTTTAAAACTGTCTTGATACACTTACTAGTGTATGAAATTTGGTCATCTCCTTCAGAAATTATTAGAGAAAAAAAACTAGCTAAATGTGAAATATCTACCAGTTTCATCAATAAAAGAAATCTCAATTACCTGAAACACTTCCTGTAATAGTTTTCATTCAAACATCTGAGTAAAATGAAATCCAATCATGACATTATTAAATAAAATATTTCCCTTTCATATTATAAGCACAAACTGATAATCCCATGATGACATTTCCAATTCCCTATTACCCTCCCCCCCCCCAAGAAAAAATTTTACTAATTGCCAACACATTATAGTACAGGGCTCAAGGAACGTATGGAGTAGTGGGAAAAACAAGTGACAAAAATGCAGCTAAGATAGAAGTAGATACTGAGATTAAAGAGAATACATGCATAAACTCCATTGATTCAGGGAGCTCGCATGAACACAGAATATCGTCTTTTCTCAGTAGTGTCATAGGGAATCATCATACTTCTGTGCTTTAAAATATTTGTTGTAGGTACGCCCTTCATCAGTACACATGATATCTACCCATTAGAGGAAGACCAGGAAGTTTTGCACCTGGGACAAACTACAAGGAACAGTCTAACTGTGAGTGTAGTAATACTGCTTAGAAAAACCAGCTTGCCCTCAGAATTTCTGGTCTGCAACTTGCTGATGTTAGAAGGGGGAAGGCAATTCATTCCCTATACCAAAGGGACCATGGGGTGACAGCCTGGAGGAGTTTATAGGCAAGCTGTAGGAAGACTGTGAGATGAAGCATAGAGATAGGGATCCAGTGCATACTCCCCCCGCTCCCCCCACACCTCACCTCTGTCATTTTTGTAGTTCAGTAGTTTCAGTCATGCCAAATTCTTTACAATCCCATTTAGCATTTTCTTGCCAAAATATTGGAGTGGCTTGTTATTTCCTTCTCCAACTCATTTTACAGATAAAGAAACTGAGGCAAACAGAGTTAAGTGACTTGCCCAGGGTCACACAGCTAGTAAGTGTCAGAGGCCTGATTTGAACTCATGAAGATGAGTCTTCTGGACTCCAGGTATTCTACCCACTGTACCACCTAGCTTCCTCCCTTCATGTTAGTGCCCCGAGCAAAGTTTCTGGTTACTCAATCCTAGTTCCCTTTTGGTTTTCCAAAGTAGTTAGTTTACTAAGAGTTGTGGCCAAAACAATTCTCAACCTGATAGCCATCTTTCTGATAATGAACCTCTCTGAATATAGCTAGGTTGGTCCTTGAGTGATAGACATATAATAGGACAGTATTTTCCAATAAATGCTGGAAAGGACATGAATAGGGGAAGGTTTGCCTTCTGCAGCCATAGGTTTTCAGAACTCAGAGTCTCCCAAAGTATTCAAGTAGGGCACTAGTCACGATGAGAGGCAGTGGCAATGTGGTTCTGCCCTAGATACCTCTAGACAAGTCAGCCTCTCAGTGCCCTAGCCACCTCTCCGAGACCACACTATATAGAAGTTGCAGAACAGGTATTGACTTGTTGTTGGAGATTTTCCTTACTTGAGAGCTTCCTGTTCCTTGTATCAGTGAAATAATTAGTCTAGTCTCTATCCTTCCTAGAATCAGTGGTTTTGATTATATCAGATCAAATGCTGATTTGATTACCGTTCCCAGAGTAAAAGGGGAATTGTGGGGAGGGCATAGTATGAGGTAGGTGGAGGCAAGGAATTATACCTCTTGGTAACTTCCTACTTTAATTATTCTTGCTAATGAAGTGCTAGCTTCATTTTCTTTTATTCTGGTAAAAAAGAGTAAATGCTTTCAGAACCCTCTCCATTTGGGTCCTTTGATAGGGGTGGCACCTGTTTTACTTAGGCTGTAATGGTTTCCTTTTAAGGAAATAAGGAAGCCATCCTCAAGATTTAGTCTTCTTTAGACGAGGTAGGGCATAAGGCATTAGCTTTGATTTCCTGTTGTCTGAGGAATAAAAAGCCTTTGGGGAGCTGCTTTTGATTAGCTGGAGGTTTATCAGAATTCCCACTTTAGTATGGGATGTCTTTCTCACCTAGTATTGCTGCTTTGGTGAATGTGGAAATTAAGGGGAACAATGTTACTTTTAGTTAGTAATTGTATCTTTACAATTTCCTATTTTAAATAAATTTAGCTTTTATTTCATTTCCTTTCTATCATCTATCTCCCTACCTACTTCTACCTATATCTCTGTGTCTCTGTCCTTGTATCTCTGTGTCTCTCTGGTTTTCTCTCTCTCTCCCTCTCCCTCTTCTTCATTCTCCCTCTCCTTCTTTCTCCCTCTCCCTCTCTCCCCCCTCCTCTCTCTCTGTCTCTCTGTCTCTCTGTCTCTCTCTCTCTCCCTCTCCCTCTCTCCCTCTCCTTCTGTCTCCCTCTTTCCTCTCCCCTCTCTCCCTCTTTTTTTTTTCTCTCTCTCAGCCTCATTCTGTCTGTCTGTATTTTTTACTGTCACATCTATTGACTAGGTCTCTCTGTCCCCCAGGCCTAATCCTAGTATAGATAGACATTGGAGATACCTGCTTTGTTTTTAACCTGCTTTGTTTTATCCTGTTTGCTCCTCCTTAGTCAACCTAATGACTTCTTGTTCCTCCCCTGGACAAGTTATATTGATAATAAACTTACTGCAGACATCTGATTGACTTAGCCCATTGCCACTAAGAGTTCCAAAGAGATCTGCCCTTGTCCCCTCAGCTTCTTTGGAAGTTGTATGAAATGGGGGCCCCACTTCATCCAGCAAGAAAATTTATTTTTTTTTGCATTTTATTGTCCAACAACACTTCACTGAATTCTAGTACCTAACCTGAATCACTGGATTAACCTGAATTAGGGCTGGTCCAAAACAGTGAGTATTCTAAGACAAAATTCTAATTGTTTGGCCCTGCTTATAATCCTAGAAACAGGCCTTCTTAATCATTATTATTAAATGGACAGGTCACATTTATTTTTTCAGAATCACAAGCATGTTTTCTAACCTCCAGATATGGGGCTAGGGTAGGGAAGGTGACATGGAATAGACAAAGGGAGAAAAAGATGTGGTTTCATCTTTTCTTGCTAGAGTATATTTCTCTCCATTGTTACTTTCTCCTTCTTTTCTTCTTAAAACAATTGAAATATTTTATTGATGCTTTTTTATTCTTACATCACTCCCCCTTCCTATTATGTATCTTTCCCTTCCCTCCTGTAAAAGAACTTTATTTTGTAACTAATAATAATTAACACAATAACAATAATAACTTCTACATAGTTCTTTTATGTTTGGAAATAACTGATTAATAGAAGGATGTATAAAATGATTATATATAGATACGCAGATATTGCCAATTTGTGTCTAATGGTGGCCATTTCTTGAGTGGGGGGATTGAAGAAAAAGAAAACAAGAAATTTACAAGATAACTTCACTACATATTTAAAAGAAATAGCAAGTTGTACACAATAGATTTGCAGTTTCATGTCTTGGTGAAAAAAATTATCTATGTTGTGGAAATGCTTGTTTTATTCCACAAATTAAAAATAAAGTGAAATAAATTATAATGTTTCTCAGAACTGTTGAATAGATTAATGAATGTTAAACTGGAAGGGACACTTCCTTAGTGACTATCTAGTCCAAGAATTCTTAATCCTTTTTGTGCTGTGCCCCTCTTAGCAGCCTTTTGAAGCCGATGAACTCCTTCATAGAATGTTTTTAAATGTATTCAATAAAATAAATAGGGTTGTATAGCCTCTATCAGATTGCTTGCTGTCTATGGGAGGGGGAGTGAGAAAAATTTAGAACTCAGAATCTTACAAAAGTGAATGTTGAAGACTAAAAATGAACAAGTTAATTTCAAAAAAAATTGGAAAATGAAAAAATACATAGGGTTACAAAGGAAACCAATTATATTAAAATATAGTTATTTAAAAAATTTGAACCAAAGTCATAGACCCCAGATTAAGAATCAAGATCTTCAACATCTTTATTTTAAAGATCAAAAACTGAGACACCAAGTAACAATGGGATAATCCCAGGTACACATATGTCTAGAAGGAATGGCTCTTCTAATACAGGTGTATACAGCTGATCTGATTCCTTGAATGTTTCTCTCCACCAGTCAGTCAGTTAGTGAATAGGCACTTGTTATGCTCCTACTGAGTGTCCGACACTGTGCTAAAATGTAGTCTTACATCATTATTGTATGGGAGAAAGTAAAGTAGAAATCAAATAAACTTTCTGTCTCAGGAAAATAAGAAAAGGAAATAAAGGAGACCATTTTCTCTTTGGTCTTGGGGCAGACCAATCTTTTCTTCATCTACAAAGTCTTTTAAAATGTGACAAATATATTTTAATAGCTGCAAATAGATTATGATCATCCCCATCCTTCTGTACAAAGTGGAGATGGTAAATAATCAGAAGAGATGGTGGTTGAAAGTTGAGAATGAAGGTAAAGGACAGCTTGGTTATTCTTCTATCTCTTGTATGTCAAGTCTTGCTTCCAAAGAACTAAATCAACATCAAGGGGAGCCAAGATGCTAGCAAACTCTTGCTTATAGGGAATCTCTATTCTTGTTCCAAGTAATTAAAGCTACAAAACACTATGTTTTGTCTTCAAAGACAAGACTAGTTACTTCAAATGTGGTCAGAAAACAGACACCCAATATGGGTGCCTACATATTCCCCAGCCAAGAATGACAGAATGAACCCTCTACAAGGGCTGGTAATGGAGTGCTCATAACCATCTCTATGGAGATTGGGAACAAGGGGTGTATTGCTCTCCTTGCTCAGAAGACTTGGGAGTAAGGTTAAGTCTAAAGCTTTTAGAGTTTGAAGTTGGAACCTGGCTTCTCCCAATCTTGTGACTTTTGAGAGCCACAAAGTTGCTGAAAAGAAAGCCTACTTTATTGAAAACTAAGTGCCCTCAGCCCTCTAGTCCTCATCTGAACTCCCAAAGCCCTCATTGTCTAGGGTGTTCCCTTGGCAATTAGTCATAGAAGACTTTGTAATGTCCTTTATATAGCTGTCTTAAGCAGTTATTTCTTTCAGTAATTTTATGGCTTGTCTCTTCAACTAAATTCTAAGCTTCTTGAGAGCAGGAACTGTGACTTTTATTCCTTTGTATCCCCAGTAATATGCAAAATAGGAGCTAATAAATATTTGTTGTTTGGTATGAATGTTAAACTATATTTTATGTGCATTACCATCTTTTTGTAACCTATATAAATTCTTATTATATTTCTACTTATCCAGTGTTTTCTGGTAAAGTTACTTACCTAGGTCAATTTGGCAATGAAATAAAATTTTCAGGACTTTCTTTTTTTTAAATTTGTATTAGAATCTTAAAAAAAATCACTTTCATTTCCCAAGATATCTGTCCCTCCCTGATTCAAGAGTTATCCCTTAAAACAAAAAGAGAAAAAAAACACTTCTAAAGGATGAATCAATATACAGTGAAGTCAAATGACAGATACAGTATTACACATCCATGGTTCCCCATCTCTGCAAGTAAGGGAGAATGGTACATTTTTTATATCTTTTCTTCGGGGTTAAGATTAGTGACAATAATTACACAGTGTTTAGTTTCAATTTGTTGTTGGATTCATTTCCTTTAGATAGAGGTCATCATTATGTATATTGTATGTTTGGGTTTGCCTTCTTCACTTTGTATCAGTTCATAAGTCTTTCCATGTTGTTCTGTATTTTTCATATATGTAATTTTTATGGAGCAGCAACATTTTGTTATATTCATGTGCCACCCTTTGATGTCATTTCCTAGCATCTGTTTTGTTGTCACCTCTTTGTTGTTATAAAGCAATTTAGTATATATGGGTCCCTTTTATCTGTCTGATCTCCATGAGGATTATTCTTGGGTAAGAGATCTTGGGTCAGAGAGTATAGCAAGGCTTTTAGTAGAAACTGTGAAAATAATTGAATTCAAATTCAATAAGTATTTATTATGTGCCTCCTAAGTTCCTAGATGGTGGGGATTATAAAGATAATAATTAAAAACTACCTGCTGTCAAGGAGCTTACATTTTATTGTAGGAGGCTACGGTTTGTTATGTATACAGCTAAGTATAATATAAGATAGAATAGTATTGCCTCAAACAAAGAACCCAATATGTGCTATAGGATTACAGGCATACCTCATTTTATTGCACTTTGTAGATATCGCATTTTTTACAAATTGAAAGTTCGTGGTATCCCTGCACTTAGCAAGTCTATTGGTGCCATTTTCCCAACAGCATGTTGTCTCTGTGTCACATTTTGGTAATTCTGATGATATTTCAGACTTTTTCATTATTATCATGTCTGTTATGGTGATCTGCCATCAGCAATTTTAATGTTACTCTTGTAATGGTTTTAGGGTGCCCATATCTGACAGCAGACTTAATCGATAAATGTTGTGTGTGTTCTGACTGCTCCACTAATCTGCTCTCTCATCTTTCTCCCTCTTGTCAGGCCTCACTATTCCCTGAGACACAACAATATTGAAATTAGGCCAACTGATAACCCTACAAAGGCCCCTAAGTGATCAAGTGAAAGGAAGAGCTGACCAGTGTGGCAAAACTTCATTGTCTTATTTTAAGAAATTGCTGCAAACACCCCAACCTTCAGCAACCACCACCCTGATCAGTCAACACTGAGGGAAGGCGCTCCACCAGCAAGAAGATTACAGTTCAGTGAAGCCTCAGATGGTGGTTAGTGTTTTTTATTTTTTTTAATTTTATTTTATGAATTCTTTTTATTTATTTTCTTGTTTACATCATTCATTTCCACAAGGCTTTGAGTTACAAATTTTCTCCCCATCTTTTCCCTACCCACAACCCCAAAACAGTGATCCCACTGTAAAGCCCCTCCCCCAATCTGCTCTCTCCTATGTCCTCCTCTATCACCTGTATATCCTAATTCCTAGTTGCATGTAGATAATAATAATAATAATAATAATAATAACAATAATAATAATAATAATATTTTAACATTTGATCATAGATCTTTAAATTCTAGATTCTTTTGGTTTCTCCCTCATCACCCATCCCCACTGGAAGGACGAGCAATTGCATACAGGCTGTACATGTGTAATTACGAAGAACATCTCCACAATGGACATATTGTGAGAGACAGATTATATGTCCCTCCTTCCTATCCCGTTCCCCTCCTTGTTCTGTTCTCTGCCCTGTCCCTGACGTTTTACAGAAGTGTGTGCTTCCAGCAGCCCTCTCCCCCCACCCACCCTGCCATCCCCATTCCCCCTACTATCCTGTGTGGCAAGTTACCCAGTTTAGAGTTTATGTCATTCCTTGCCTAAGGTAAATTCAATGAGAGTAAAGTTGACCCTTTCCCTTTTGCTTTCCTGTCATTCCCCTCCATTGTAACAATTATCCCTAGCCTCTTCTATATGATATGATTAAGCCCATTCTGTCTCTGCTTGTGTCCTCTCATTCTAATCCTCTCCCACCTCATAAATTCACCTTTTAAAGTATCATCCCTTCCTATTCAGTTGATCCTGTGCCCTCTATGAACTCATATACACACATACTCAGATATGTATTCATAAGCATATATACCCTCCTATATAGACATATGTGTATACATTTGTATGCCCTTCACCTATCCTCATACTGAGAAAAGTTTCATAAGTTACTATTATCATTTTTCCATATTAGCATGTAAATAGTTCAACTTTGATAAGTTCCTTATGATTTCTTTCCCATGTTTACCTTCTCATGCTTCTTGTGTTTGAATATCAAATTT
>CM053594.1:321486642-321494142 GCA_028646575.1 Pseudocheirus occidentalis
AGGAGGGAGGGAGGAAGAAGGGAGGGAAGGAGGGAGGGAGGAAGGAAGGAGGAAGGAAGAAAGGAAGAAAGAAAGAGCAAGGATCAACTGTTGGAATCTATATCCCCTCCTTCCTGATGAGTTTGGCACTCTGAGTGATGTGACTTCACCCAAGTCCATCCACTAATACAGATTGCAACTTCTCCACAGGTTTTCATGTTATGTGAATCTTGTCTCTATTTTCCCATTGCCCATCAAAGCACATATGAAAAAGTCGAGCACATAATATTAGTAGGCTGAATTAAAATCACACACAACCTCAATATACTCTTACCCACTCTTCCATGCAGCTAAGTAACACTGTGGGTAGAGTACCAACCATGAAGTACAGAGGACCTGAGTTCAAATTTGACCTCAGATACTTACCAGCTATGTGACCCTGGGCAAAGTATTTAACCTTGTTTGCCTCAGTTCCTCATCCATGAAATAAACCAGAGAAGGAAAGGGCAAACCATTCCTTTATCTTTGCCAAGAAAACCCCAGATGGGGTTCAGACATAATTGAACACACATTATCTTCCCTAGTCTCTGTAGAAACAGAAGGAGATTCCACCAAACCCAGTTTCATATTGTTCTTTTGTCCCTTTTGTGAATTTCTGAAGCCAAAAATTTTCACCATCTAATGTCTGTCTGGAAATGAGCCTCTCAAAACTTAGCTAAGCTGGCCTCCAACAAGAGGCCCAATGGTTTGTTGCCCAGCCTGGATTCAAAATCTTTCCAGCTAGGTAGGTCCACAGAGTTTGTGGTCTACTGGGATATTCATCAAAAACACAGTCAGCTTCCTACCCATGATAAAACATTAGGGAATAGCATATTAGGAGAAGTTTTCTTCCCTGCCCAGTAGATGTGTCTTTGAAAGGATCCTATGCTCTGGACCACCAATACCAAATTCAAATAGAAATGGATCCCTGAAGGCCCATATTGACTTAGAAAAATCACATATGTTAAATTGTATTTTTATTTATTTCTGTTAAACACTTCCCAATTACATTTAATCTGGCTTAGCCCACACTTGGGAGTTTTTGGCAGCATGCCCACCTCCCCTCCCAATTCCCTACCCCAGCTTCAAGTTTGACTCCTCTATTCTAGAAAGATGTGGTTAGATTGAATGAAATAGGTCAGGTCTTGGGACTGGGAGAAATAAAATGGAGTATCTAACTCCTGTTACTCCTGATCCCTATATAAGATTCATTAATGGGGAATGAACTTAGAAACTTAGGGGCCAACCTGAATAGTGTTCGTCTTATGAAGATTCTTGAATCTGAACAAAAATCACAGAAGGGAGATGAGGAAAGGACCTCAGTTGCCATCTATTTAAATCCCAAATTGGAAAAGAACCCCCAGTCAATAACTGGTCAGCTAGTCTCTGCAGGAAGACTCAATGAAAAGTAACCCATTAGCTCCCAAGGCAGCCCATTTCACTTCAACGTAGCTCTGTGAGGAAGTCTCATTTAATTTCTGCCCCTGACTTCAAACCAGACTTCCTCACTTGCATTTTCTGTTCATTTCTCCTGATTCTGGGGTCATTTGACTTATAGCAGATAGTCCTTACTAAAGACATGCAAAAGATTCCTCTTATTCTTTTTCCAGCACAAACATTATGCTCATTTCTCCATATTCAAAACTCCCCACATTTTAAAAAAGAGTTTCTAATGAAAAGTGCCTACATTTCCTATTTACTACCCAAAAGCAGCAATTGCTATTAGGACCCCAAATACTTCTAAATAAATTAGGATACTTGGGCAGTGCCTCCTCAAAACAACATATCATAAAATAAACACCACAATGAGTCATGCTTTGCATTTATAAAAAGGTACTTAAAGTTCATTTGTAAATAAACCAAAGAAATTTCATATAGCCCCAAACAATCAGTAATAATTCACCCACCAAACCAGAAGGTGCCTAGTATTAGATGCCTGGGTCACCATAAACTTCCTACTTTCTACACACAGGACCATCCAAGGATGAAATTATGACATAAGGACAAAGTTTATCTGACAAATCTTTGCACTTCCCCGTTCTCAACTCGTTTGTCTTCTTTTGTCAGTGATCCCCTACTAGTCTCAAGTTTCCCAGAAGGAATCATGAGAGACAGAATCTAACTACACAGGATGGGGAAAACCTGGGAACTTTTGAGCCCTACTAAAAAGAAGGAAGAAGGTAGGGGCTCCTGGAAAGTGAACACACACCAACTGCAAGAGAAGGGCGATGCTGCCCAGAACTACTGAATACGGTCGTGAGTATCCAGAGACTGGCTGGCTCGCCAACACACTTCAGGAGGGAGCTGACTAGGTAGAATCCCATGGTTTCCCCAACTGCTGCCACTATAGGGACCTGGTAAACTTACCCCCTCTGCTCTTCCTCCCCTTCTCTTGCATCAAGAGCTATCTGGCCAATTGGCATCAGTTACTATCAGGAGCCTTTCCTGTTCTCTTTAAATTTTGTTTATTTGCTGTATGTACTTTTATAATGGATCTTGTCTCTAAATAAAGATAAGCAGATTTTTGTTGGATTCTGAGCAAGTGTTTACTATAAAGAAGTAGGTCCCACAAATGTGGAAGGGGGAAAGGAAGGTCTAGACTTAACTGTAAGCTTATAAGCTTATATTAAAGTACTGAAGTTTTCTCTCTCTCTCTCTCTCTGTCACACACACACACACACACACACACACACTGGGTTAGGTACTGTGTTACATATTGAGAATATACAAATAAAAATGGGCCCTGCTCTCAAATATTGAGACATGTATACAGAGATATACAAGGTATCTAAAAAGAAAACATAGGGGCAGCTAGGTGGCCCAGTGAATACAGCACCAGCCTTGGAGTCAGAAGGACGTGAGTTCAACTAGCTGTGTGATCTTGGGCAAGTCTCTTAACCCCAACTACCCTGCCCTCCCCCCTCCAAAAAAAAAGTAAACACAAATCAATATGGGATCCCCTTGAAAGGTCTTCTGAGTTTCCACACCAGAAATTTCCTACACTGGTTAAATGACAGGTCCCTAGTATAATTGCATATGTTTACAATGGACTGAAGAATCATGTTAAGTACTGGAGACACAAAATTAGATACATCCTAAGCCATCCTATCAAAAAGCTTATATTCTAATAGGAGACATAGGTCATACACACAAATAAGTATGACATAAGGTAGACTATTATAGGGGAAAGGAAGAGATCAAGGCAAAGGGCTCTAAAGCTTTTGAATATAGATTTAAACTAATTTCATGACCCATGGACACTAATCTGGCCAAGAAGGCCCATAGGAATGGAATTACTTGAAGAACACTTGAGCATGGAATGCAGGGAAATAAAGCAATGGTTTGTGGATGGGGTCATTATGCAGAGCACCTTTTCACTTTCAGTTTGGAACTCAAGATGGTTAAGTTCAGACAGAAAGGACTAAGGGTACCTAAGGGCCAAGGCTCCCTACCTACCTTAGGGGTCAAGCCAAGTCAACAAGCATCACTGCATGGCCAGTATCTGGCCACTGTGCTAATCAGTGAGAATACAAAGAAAGACAAAAACAAAACAAAACAAAACAAAAACCTTCTTAAGTAGCTCCAAGTCTAATAAGGAGACACCAAGCAAACAATGGCCTACAAACAAAATATAGACAAGATAAATAGGAGATAATCCCAGAGGGAAGACACTAAGATTAATGGTAGAAAGTGTAAAAGTCAGTCTTAGGTATTAAGCTGAATCTACCAGAACCTGTCATTTAGCTCTCTATGTATAACTCCTCTCATTGCGCGCTTAGTAAAGTGGCTGGTGAGCCACTAAAGACAATACTTATGGTACAGAAATACAGGGCTAACACTGCAAGGTCCAAATTGCCATCTAGATAGTAGCTCTGATTTTTTTAAGGTATTTCAAGCTGTGATATAAGTAAAAGAACACTGGACTATAAGTCAAGAAACTTGGGTTCTAGTTTCAAATACCCTACTAGTTAGCTAAGTGACACCGGACAAGTCTCTTCCCTTCTTTGGGGATCAGTTTGCTCATGTGCAAAATAGAGGGGGATTGGAAAGATGATGTCTAAGGTCACCAACTTCATATAACATTTCCTGCCTCTTCTTCTGTTATGATTGAGTGCATAGTATCTCTCTTAAGATATAGCAAGCTCTTTTGTTTTTGTCTTTGCAAATCATTATGTATCAGTAAGTGCTGTGATACTCTGACACAATACATGTTTAATTCATGTGGGACTTTTTTGTTTAGGTTTCCTTTGATCTCTTGAGTAGCAGTGGTAGAAGTGATCAGTAGTAAATGAATTTTGCTTTCTTCTCTTGAAGAATATCCAGGGTCGTTGTTTTTTTCCCCATCACAGGCAGCAAGTGTCAATAATCTGAAGAAATATAACATAAACTCTTACCATAATTTCTTTCTAATCAAAATCCCTACTTTTTCTAAGTATGTTTTTATTAAAGTTCTAGATTTACACAGGTCAGTCGTCACCATCGTAATAGTAAGGATGATGAAAATGCCAATTGGATTTATGTAACACTTCAAAGTTTGCTAGCTATTTGACATATACTAATTTGATTACTAATTTGATCCTCACAACAACCCTGGGAGATAGATGGTATTATTTTTTTTATTTTATAGATGAGAAAACTGAGGCCGAAAGTCATCAAATGATTTTCCTAGGGTCACATAGCTATTGAGTGTCTGAAATGAGTCTGAATCCAGCTCCTTGTGACTCCACCAGTTTCCTTCTCTGGTCTAATGGCTTCATCTGTAAAATGGGGATAATATTTTTGCTACCTACTTTACCAAGTTGTTGGGAGGAGAACATTTTGTAAACCTCAGAGCTACAGAAATGCTCTTAATGATCAAGTCACTGAACTAGAGCTCAGTTATCTCAAAGCTGGCTCCTGGAGGATGTGCCCTCATGATGGTTGCTAGGGTTCCCTTTGCTATTCTTTAGCATAAACGCCTACCTGCAAAGTGAGAACAATAGAAAGAAATAGTGGTTGCTAAGCAATGCAAACTATAAGTAGCTTTGAGATCTTTATGATAGAAAGGTTATAATAAAATTTCAAACAGCATTTTGGAAAGTTACATGAATACAAGGTGGGGTAGGGAAGCTATCTATGACAGAAGAAAAACCAGGGATCCTGATAGAACCCAATTTGTATGTGAATTGGCAACGTTCAACTGCTATGTAAATGGTACCATATTGTTCATGTTATTATGTCATTCAGTCATCCATTCAACAAACATTTATTAAGCACCTAACATTTGCAGAGAACTGTATTGAATGTGGGAGGGAAACTGTTCTTACGTAGCCTGGATAATGAACCAGCAGCATTTGAAGAGATATTAAACACAATCCCAGCCATATTAGGGTTTTCAATACAGTGGAGGAGAAAAGAGTAGTGATGCTTCTAATAGAGAATAATAAATGTCTGTAATAAAAAGAAGGTCTACAAAATCCTATGAAAATTCAGTGAAGAGAGAGAGACCTAGATAAGGGATACCATGAAAGGCTTAATGGAGAAAATGATTCTCCTCAGTCCTACAAATAAAAAAAATGCATTACATAATTGTAATACCTGCTAAAATTTGTTCCATGATCCATTTTCTGACCAGAAAAATGTCCTTGTTCAGTTCCTTTCCTTTTATTGCCTATCTCTGTTTTCATACATCACCTAAAAGTATACCATACCCCCACTCCCAAAAAGAAAGGAAAACACTGGATCAAAGATCCTCTGAGATTCCACTTTAAACCAGAGAACCTCCAAAGTTTCCTTTATTTGAAAATGTACAGCCCAAAAAAATTAAAAAAAAAAGAAAAAGGAAATGTATAGTCCATAGTCTTGTCCTGTATTATTCCCCTTTATTTCACATTACTCCCCTTCATGCACCAAACCCTAGTCAAACTGGACTTCTCCCTACCACTCTAGATACTCCCTCCCCTCTCCAGCCCCTGAGTTTATAATGTCTGTGATTCCCTATGCTCAGAATGACCTCCTTCGTTTTCTCTATCCTTTAAAGCCTAATGAAAGTGTCACCTCTACCATGAATCCTTTTCCCATCTCGGCTACTGGTAGTGAGCTTCTCCATCAGAGAGCACCTAGCACTTGGTTTTCCACATTTCTAAAATATTGCTCACATAGTATCACAAGTCAGACTGGATTCTTAACTATCCCACTAGACTGTAAGTTCCATGAGAGCAGGGGACTGTCTTAGCTATACTACAAACCTCTCCACAGCCTAACATAAATCTGCACGCAGTAGGTAAATATTTAATAAATATTTACCGAATGAAAATCTTTGGTACAATTTAGCCATAGCCTTGTTTATAATGTTTATTAATAATTCTAATGTTCCCTTAATTCCCCAGCAAGATGGTAAATTCCCTGAAACCTTAGATAACATTTTGCACCTCTACTTTAGCTATCAAAGCACCTAGCAGAGTGTTTGGTACCCAGTGGAGGCTCAATAAATACTGACTGATTTTTGATGGCAAAAAGAAATCATGGCCTCTGTACATCTGGCCACTTTTCCTATCAAGAATTTCTACTGATAACTCTTTGATCTAAGCTAGAAATCTTCACTTCTTGTAGTTTCCTAAAAGTAATAAAGAAGAAGTTATAAGGCTGTCTGCCAAATGATCTTGTCATTTTTCCAAAGCCTTGATAACTTCCAGAATAAAACCTACTGAGAAATAACAAGGGAAATTTCAAAAGCTAGAGAGAAAGAAACCCTCTCTAAACAGAGGTGAGAGAATGAGTCTTGTGGTCTTGCAAATCAGTGACCAAAACAAGATTCAAATGCCTTTCTTTCTCCTCTATCAGTAGTCCCAGAGTTGTATGATGTCGAAAGAAACTTGATTATCAGCTACAAGTGTTTTTCTACAAAGTCAAGCTCATTTTAATTCATTGTCTTCATTAACCTTAGTATCGCTGTTTAATGGAAAGTGGATTTGATGAGTCTGACTGGAGAGAGACAAGGGAAAGAAGTTCTGGGCTATTCTGAGATGTGTTATGGAAAAAGTAAAGTTGTGGGGAAAAGTATTGGGAGTCATTCTCCAGAGGAAAATTTTTCCAAAGCCTTGCCCATAGATGTTGCAATCCCCTTTGACTACAGCCTGAGCTGTGGGTTCACAAAGGGGAGAAAAGCTACTTTCCTTTGATCAGGATAACCGACATGTGAAGATATCCCCTTTGAGAAGGATGGATACAACAATGCTCATTGTTTTTCTCTCACTTTTAAGAATCTCTCCTTCCAATGAAAATGTAATCTCTACTAGGAACCCTTTTTTCATCCCTGATATTAATAATGAGTTTCTCCTTCAGAAAGAACCTAGAACTTGGTTTTCCACGTTTCAAAATACTGCTTGTATAAATTTTTTTTGTACTGTATGTGAAACTCCCCTTACTTCTCTCCTCACCTCAGTGAAGGACACCTTCTTTCTGTCACCATCATTCTCATCCAGTGTCACCCAGATGCCTCTG
>CM053594.1:321499142-321502526 GCA_028646575.1 Pseudocheirus occidentalis
GTCAACAACCAGGAAGCTTCCTGATTTACTGAAAGTTCATTTGAAACTATTTTTTAAAAAAGAGTTAAGCTTAGTTTGGAATGCCTAGGAGAGCCACTACCAGTTCAGTAGGGGAAGAGGTCCCTATTCTGTTTTAGAGGCTAAAAGACAATGGTTTACAAGGGCAACAGATCTGGACCAGGAGAATCACAGGCTAAACTAGACCCAAGGAACTTTTGTTTAAAAATAGTTTAGGGAGTTCATTTGTCACCCGGTCTAAGATGAGTAGCTTCCTTTTCTACCCTCTTAATTGCCTGTAACCCTAATCTTGATACTTCTCTATATGCTCCATTCTGTTGTAAAGATGCTCTGGAAAATACTCTCCTTTGTCCTGGGGTGTATGATGACCAGGAAAGACAGCAAAGAGTGTTTTCTAATTCCAGGCACCAAGACAGATTATTAGGAAGTTGGATAAAACAGATTTTTGAACTTTGGGGAGCCAAACAAACGTAGACTAGAAAAGTCACAGATTTTTATGTGTCAGGCCAGACGCATGGTAAATGGTAAAGAATAAAGCCTTGATCCAAAGGCGAGAGTTCCACGGGTGAATTCCAAGAAAGAGCTGATGTTTGGGGGCAGCTGCTGCAGTCACCAAGGCCTGTGGTGAAAGGCTAGACCCTTCATACCATGCTCAGAGCACATCCTTCAATACAGAATTCTAGATGATATATTAGTAGGCAAAGTTCCTGTACTACTGTTGGGAATAAGAAACTGGATATCACAGGGAGCTACCAAATATATTAGGAGCCCTAAGCATGAAGAAAATATCAAATCCTAGAAAAGATAATCTAGGGAAAGGGCAAGTGAGAGAGGTAAGTACTGTTAAGGAAAAGCATGGTACAATGGAAAGAATGCTAGTTCAGGGGCTCAGAAGACCTGAGTTCAAATCCTGATCCTACCACTTTCTATCTGTGTCACCTCAGCAAGTCATTTAATTTCCATTTTCCTTTGTAAAATGAGGGGGTCATTAGACTCCCTACAATTTTCCTTTAAGTTCTGAATTTGTGACACTAACCTTGCCATGCAAACCTTTCCTTTTCCACAGCAACCCCATCCCAGCCCTCTTAATGTGCAGACTCTTAGTTTATATGCATGCATGTGTGTATGTTTTCTGTGATTTGCTAGTCCTGAATTCTGGAATTTGAGAACTTGGCCTCCTGAATATTTTCCCGTAGTTTAAATAAAAATGATATGAATGACCGACATTCTCTACAGATACATCAAACCAACAAAGTTCGGTTGTTACCAACTGTTCTTCACTCTTGCCCTTAGCACCAAGTCCATAGAACGTCCCACTGATATATTTGTTCTCTCAACATTCTTAGCTTTTTCCCTTGTGTCTGGGTTCTTTTTCACCATCTAACTTGACTATAAAGGTCTCAAGGGAAAGAATCATGTTGGTAATTTCACTGTCTTTCAGGCTTCATCACCACCCTTATCTGACTCATTTCAATTACTGGGCCAATCTAGACAAACGCTTATTCTGACTCACCACTTGACCATTGAGGAGTGAGACTCTGGGATTGTTAGACAAATCAGAAACTATATAAACTTTCTGCAACTTGGCTTCCTGCTACTCCAAGGAATCTGCTCTTCCATGAATGGGTGCTTCAGGGCAGGAGAAAGAGAGGCCCCAGAAGGTCACAGTTCCATAGTAAGTACTTACTTTCCTTGATAGTTGGTAAAGTAAGGCCATTCTAACACCTAACTCCCACTACACTCAAATCACACACACACACACACACACACACACACACACACACACACACACACACATGCCACACGATGAACAAAGCATTTTTCCTTTTGGGCATAGTGTGACTGGTCAAGAAGTCATAATCCTTGCCCCTGGAAGAAGCCCTGGGAAGTTCCTTCCTGGCGGCTCAGTAAAGGAAACACTAATTCTTTTGTGCCCATCATCATACATCACTGCTTTGCAGTAAACTGCCCCAGGGAACATTCAGAACAGACATTTCTGCAACCCGAGCCATCCTGCAGGTTGCCCCGCCAGAAAAGGAGTGGGAAGGAGAAGAGAAGAGACCTTTGTCATCTCTTCTCTCTCTCTGCAGCTGACTGCCACCCTTTTTCAATCAAGGGGATGTGGGGAGGCACCAGGTTGCATTTGGCTTAGCTCCAAGGACAGAGGGCGGTTACCCACAGTGTTTATCTTGGGCCTTCCATTGATTTTCTCAGCTTATGCATACTAGAGGTGTCTGCGCCTATTGCTAGCTGGAGTTTTCCCTTAGGCTCTTATTAGCTCTTCTCAGAACTGATCTTTCAGGGACAAAAGAAAGCACAAGACAATCTTGAGACCTCTCCCCCATCCCCTAAACCTCTCCACACACTTACTCTTAATAAATCAGGACATGTCTCTTTTCTCTTTCAAGACCCAGTTCAGAACTTTTCTCCTAGCCAGGGAATATCTGTACACAAAGAGGTGTATACAAAACAGCATAACAAAATAAATACAAGGCGATCTTGGGGAGGGAGGAAATCACTAGCAGCTGGAGGCTCCCAACATTAATCCATGGATGCAGATTAGGGGTCTATTGGTTGCTATTTAAATGGCATCAGGAGCTGCAAGAGGGTACTGAAACCCCTTTGCCTAATATGTTGAAGTTGTAAGAAACAGTAACAGATTTTACAATCCGATCTCATCAGCATTATCAGGAATGGATCATCGATTTCAGGAAAAGGCAGCACCCACTCCAAAGACCAGTGGAACCGGAGGGAGCTGAGGGGCAATGGAAGCCACATGTTACAGCACACATACGACCCAGCTGTTCATATCCCCACCCACAAGATGGGACCTTGGTCAGAGAGGCTCTTTTCTCCAAAACACAGATATAATGCCTTTTTGTTCCTGCTGAGACAAAAAAACAATAATGAGAGTCATAGAGGATTATCCCAATTGTTGCCCCCTTTCTTGCTCATGCACAACACAAGTTAGAAAGGGAGGGGGATTGAGTAGCAGCACAAGTCGAGGCAGGATCTCATATATAATGTGGTTTACAACCTAGAAGTACTAAATTCTTCAACATAAAAAAATTGAAAGTACCTATCTATAAATTTTTTGTTGTTATTCACCTGTTTCAGTCATGTCTGACTCTTGGTGATCCTGTTTGAGGTTTTCTTGGCAAAGATACTGGAGTAGTTTGCCATTTTCTTCTCCAGCTCATTTTACAAATAAGAAAATTGAGGCAAACAGGGTAAAGTGACTTGCCCAGGGTCACATAGCTAGTAAGTGTCTGAGGCCAGATTTGAAATCAGGTCTTCTTGACTCTATGCCTGGCATCCTATCCACCATATGTAAAGCCAATCAGTAGTAGATTCCTGAGAGAATGC
>CM053594.1:321503026-321519762 GCA_028646575.1 Pseudocheirus occidentalis
TGTAACTGAATCTTGTAAACTAAAAGTAAATAAACAAGTCAATAAATTAAAAAAAATTATCTGAGGCCAAATTTGAACTCAGGTCCTCCTGACTTCAGGGCTGGTGTTCTATTCACTGTGTCGCCTAGCTGCCCCAGTTAATCTATTTTTAACATTTGTTTTTTTTTTATTTTAATTTTGAGTTCTAAGTTCTCTCCCTCCATCAAATCCCTCCCCCATCTATTGGAAAGGCCTAATGCAGGTCCTAAAGCTCCCACATGGTGAACTGGAAGCTGGTAGAAAAGCTCTGGGTAGAGTCCAAGAGGTGATTCCTGTATGTCCATACTTCCATTCAGCCTAAGTTACATAGGATCACTTGATATTCTAAAAGGCTTAGGGACTTGGGATTTTGACTTTACAAATGTTACCTCCTTAATCTCATAAATTTGAGCACAAATTAACAGGTAGACAATCTTTTCTTTTATTGATAAATTGTTTTTGAGAATTTGTATTTGATAACTTATATTTGATAAATTGTTTTATTGATAAAGTGTTGTGGTTTTTTTTTTAACACTTTTGACAAACACAAACCAACATAGAAAATAAAAATGAAGTGGATTCTCCCACAAAGAAGAGCGCGAGTGTTTTACCATAGGCTCCTGTAACTTACCATATGTCAAAAGAATGAGAGAGGGACTTTGCCTTTTGACTTTACCAAAGCCAAAAAATGTCATCCATTGTATTTAACCTGAGATTTGATTGGGTTTGTTTGTTTTTCTATTTGTCATGACAGCTAGTATATGTCAGAGGGAGAAACTGAACCCAGGCCTTCCTGACTCAAAAACTGCCCTTCTATGCTCTGTTATGTATGAAACAAATGAAACCTTTGGTATGTCTGGTCTTTCCAGTTTTTCTGTCTTGGGAGTGAGAAAGAGGATTTGGTCTTTAAAAAATAGTTTAAAAATGCATTGGTTCATCTTCTGATACAAAATTGTTCATATGGAAATGTTCTGCATGATATATCTGCAGACATATCTGATTACTTACTGACTCAGGGATGGGGAAGGGGAGGGAGAAAGGGATAGAATTTGGAACTCAAAACTTTAAAAAGATGCTAAAAATTATTTTACCATATAATTGGGGAAAAATAAAATTTATTAAGTTTGAAAAGACTGGAAAAATGCACCAATTCCTACAAAATGTAGGTGGCACAAAAATCAAAGACTGTGCTACATAATATAGTTATCCTTATCTCATGCAGGCACAAGTTGCTATTGATATTGTTACTCATTTATATTTACAGTTAGATTGTTGCACAGGTAAATTAAAGTAGCTGCTGCTGCTGCTGCTGCTGCTGCTGCTGCTGATTATTGTTGCTTTTTTACTTTCTGTTTCATGATTGTTCTTGGTCTTGCTAATGTGACTGAGAGAGAGGGTTGCCATGATGTACATCCTTCAGTCCTCTCCCCTTTCCCCAAATGGAGGCTGCCAAAGCACTCTTGAGCACTGACTCATCAAGCAGAGTGGGTTTTTTTTTTTTTTTGGTGGATGGGCTGTGTCCATTAGAATGGCCTAATTCTACATAGCTGTATCTTTATCGATCTGGATCCATTATCACCAGTTCATTAGTGTAACTGGGCACAGAAAGCTTTCAGAGAAAATAGAGGCAACAAGAACATTTTGTGTTCTCCACTTAGACCAGTAGTCAGGTATGTTTCGTTACTGTAGCCTGGCTTAATTGAAGTCTTGTCCCTGACATTCTTCTAGCCTGCTCACCCTCAAAAGGCATTTTTTCAAATACTCTGTTGCCCTTTGGCATACTTTATTACCTGCCATAAGTCAATTCAGTCTACTTATAAAGCATTTACTTAGTGTCTGCTCTTCCCAAGATTCTGCACTGGCTTTACATAGGTGTGAGGGGAGGATTGGAAAAAGCTTGGAAGCAAGAAGATGATCTTTTCCTTCTTTGATTCATTGTGCCCCATCTGAAATTTTACTCAACAGTCTTCAAAATAAAACTTTTGTTTGTATGCAAGTGTCCCCAAATATAGGTTACAAAAATTCCCACGAATGTTCCAATGTTCCAGTGCTTGTTGGATATTGGGAAGGCTTTTTTTTTAAATGAACAAAAACCATACAAGACGTAAAGTAAGCATGGGAGCCATGAACAGATCTAGAAACATTAAAAATAACCCTAATGGTAACACCTTCCTCCCCACCCCCAGGCAGAATATGTTGGGGGCAGCTGAATAAGCACTTCCCTTTACATTAGACTTGCAATGTCTGAGCATGGCTGTACTGGGGAGGGCTGACAGTTCCAGATCTGATGTTAAAGAGACAGGAAGCTTCGTTGTGACTGTTGAGAAAATTATCTCTTTCTTCAAAGCTAGTGTCTGAACTCTTGAATTTGGGATAACCCACAATGCAACCCACTAAAGACTGGGAAAATCCATTCAGGTTAGGCCATGTTCAAGTCACTTCTGCCTTAGAGCTTTGTCAACACTCTAGTTTTTGCGTGGGGAATATCCATCCCTAGAAACTCTGACCTGTGCCCAGACAAGGAAACAAAGGAATCTCTGGCCACCTATGTAAACATATACAGTTAGCTTCAAGTCACCATTAATGGCTTCTTGGGACAGGGAAGGTGAAGAAGAAATCTCTATACTCCCTTTCCCTCATGAAGGTCTTCTCAGCCATTTTCTGGGGAGGAAGAAGAGACTAATAAAGAAACAGAAATAGAGAGAGAGAGAGAGAGAAAGACAGAACGAGACATGACCAGAAAAGCTCCCTTTTATATAACACAAGAGAGGAATAGCTCTTCTGAAAAGAGTTTGCTTCCCCTCACTCTTAGTCACCAGTTATCTTGAAGGTAATCCCGGGAATTCCTTTTGTTCTTTCAGGTAGCAGAACGTTTGTTTGTATGCCTATGTCTATGGGAGATTTCCTTCAGATGATTCCTGAAAAAGAGGTCTCTGCCCTATGGTTTCATCAGGTCCCCTGGAGAACTCATTAAATTGATCATGGGTTCGCCTTTATTTGAGCATATGAATTACTATATAATTAAGTGTATGAGAAAGGTTGACCAAAGTAGTGTGAATGAATGACTCCATGTGGGAGGGATCCCTTTTAGTTGAGGGAAAACAAATCAGGAAAATCTCCATGAAACTGCTGGGTTGAGTCTTGAATAATAAATGACATTTAATAAATCAGAGAAGATGAAGGGTGTGCTGTATAGGAAGAATGGTATGAACAAAGGTATACGGAAAAGTAAATATGTGTGTTGAATTTGAAAAACAATGAGGTGATCAATATCACTAGAACAGAGGCTGTATAAAGGGGAGTTATGGGCAATAAGGCATGTTAAGACTAGATCATGCAATGCCTGGCATGCTAAGCCAACTTGACTTTCATCCCTTTGGCACTGGGGGTTCTCTGAAGAGAAGTGTGCATTTCACTCATGGGTTTAACCCTTTCATCTCTCCTCCTCTCCCCTTTTCCATCTTCTTTATCCTTCTCCTTGTCCTCTCCCCTCCTTTCTCTTCTCCCCTTTCTCTCTCTTGTGCTCCACTCTTTTCTCCTTCCCCTTCTCCCTCCCTTCTCCTTCCTTCCTGGAATGTCTTTAATCATGCTGTATCCATGGTCTATTTTGATGCTTAGCAGTGCTGTTCCCCCCCCCCCCTTTTCCCCATACCTGCTGCCTTTATCCATCATGCCTTTTTAATTGTTTTCTTTCCTGGATATGGCTTGGGTACATTATGCGGCTGCCTTCATGAATGACCCTTTCAGGCCTAACTGGTCTCTAGTAATAACCATGCTTGATTGGGACCACAAGTCTTTTACATGCTACATTCACTTATGGGAGCTAAATTTCTGGAAAGCGCTTACTAGTTTGGAACATCTTTGTGATTTGCCCATGTTGGGAGAATGCAGCCTAACATCCATCCTAATTAACTTGCTACTTAAATAAAAAGGTCATTCTAGCCCTGAAAGCTACTGCTATTGTCCTCTGAAGAAGGGAAGGGAGGGAAACAAAAGGATTAGCTTTAGTAATCATTCAACTCTGCCAGCTGGGCCTTGTCTTGTTTTGCTTGGGCCTCTGATAGGTCTATTAAAAGTGGAAGAGGGGGAAAAAACCCAATCCAACAACAACAACCCACACAGAGCCATCTGCCCCAAGTGACTGGATCTCTCCATGAAGGTGAAGACTAGACAGACTCACTCTGTCACTCACTTCCTCACTCTTAAGGCCAGCTCCCTCCCTTCTACCAAGCTTCTCTTACTAGTAACACAGTAATTATCCATAGATGATCTCATAGTCTCCTTTTTTGAAAATTAAAGGCTGTGAAAATTTCTTAGGTGCTAGAGAATGGGGATCTCAGTGGGACTGTGAAATATTTGATTATGTTAATGTTTTTCTGAGACTTTCTTGGTCTGATGCATTACTAATCACTCTCTTCTGGTTCCCCCCGCCCCTTTCAGCAGGTTAACAATGAGAATACATCCAATTTTCTCCAAGCTGCAAGTGTTTCATATATTTTATCATTCATCTTATCAGATCCTCTGTGGAGGCCACAGTCATTATTTTCATTTTATAAGAGGGAAAAATAAAACAGGCAGGTCCAGTGGCTTTGCCTAAAGCCAGAAGTGGTCAGCAGATCTTGACCACAGGCCACACTACCCAACCTAAGAATATAAGATTAATGAAAGAAACATCCTTTTACTCTCCTCACAGTTCAAGGGACCTTAGACTCACTATTTAGCTTAGTTATAAAAATGCTACTAATTGACTGGACTATATAAATCAACTATTTGTGTACCCCATCCTACTCCTTGTGCCCCACTCCTCTAATAAGGAATTGTGGTAAATTCCAGGAGAATCTTTGAAAATCTTTGGTCTGAATCTTTTCTGAAAATCTTTGGTCTGAGAAATGTAACATCATTCCTTGTAAAGTTGAGGTCAGGAGTAGAAGAGCCTTATTTCCAGTCTGATTTCCAGGACTGTCTCAGAAGGTAATGGTTTTTAAGGTCTACCTTCCCCTTTATAGACACGGACTAAATCCCAAAATTTGTCCTTTTGGGAATAAACCCATCCTTAAATCAGAAGTGTAAGTGGTAAGGGGGTACAAGCCAAAGCAGCTTTGCACCAGCAGTTCCTGTATTTTATCATGAAAGGGGAGGCCAGGAATGACCTGATGTCACACAGCCAAGTAGCTACCAAATCTTGTTTCTATTTCCATGACATCTCTCATGTCCATTCCCTTTCTTTCCTCCCTCCATTCACAAAGCTAGCACCCTAAGTCATCACTTAGTCATCACCCTCATCACTTCTCACCAGGACCATTGCAATGACCTCCTAATTTCTCTCCTTGACTCAAGTCTATCCTTTCTCCAATCTATCCTCCAAATAGATGTCAAAGTGATTTGCCTAATGTGCAAGTCTGACTATGTCACCTCTCTATACCAGGATAAAAATATAAATCCCCGTTTGACATTTAAAGTCTTCTCAACATGACCTCAACCTACCTTTCTAGCCCTGTTGTACATTATTCTCCTTTCTGCACTCTACACACAAACATGAATAGGAAATTAAGCTATGACACCATCTATTATGTAGGAAACCACAAGAAGAAAGCAGAATGAGAAATCTCATTCATCAAATATCGTCAAATCTTTCTGCTGAGCGGACATAAAAGACAATTCATTTTGGTTTGTTGTTTTTCAGTTGTTTATGATGATTATCTATGTACAGAGTAATATGATTCTTGTTGGAAAGCTGTTATATTTATTGACTGCTATGACCTATTTAAATTTTCTTTACTGCACATCTTTCAATAAAAATTACCCAAGAAAAGAGAAATTCATTCATTTGGCTAGTTACATTTATCAAATTAACTGGATAATTAATTATTAACAAACAGTTATTATTTACAAGTCGGTCCTGTCCCCAGGATATAAAGAGGGGTTTAAAAAAATGACTTATATTCAATCACATTGCTTCCTAGAGCAAAAAGAGGGTTTTGTGTGTGCATGTGTGTGCATGTGTGTGTGTGCGTGTGTGTGCGTGTGTGTTTGTGCATGTGTGTGTGTGTGTACTACTCATAAACTAAAAATATTTTTAAAGTGTTTTTTCATCTTTATCCCATTCATTATAATTTCCATTCTCATATATGTATATATGTATGTGTGTTTATTTAAAATAATGCACACAATATATTATGTATGGGAAGTAATATAGCAAGGAAACCTGCATTGATGCCAGGATGACACAGGCTCAAACCTGCCTCTGACATCTACTGACAGTGTGACTCTGAGTAAGTCACTGAACCTCTCAGGGCTCTAGGCAATTTTCTAAGACAATAACATGAAGAGAAGGAGACAACTTGAATTGATAGAAGACATTTCCTTATCTGGGAATTCCAAGTTCCAAAGAAGTCACAGATTCAGATCCTATGCACACAGACTGTTAGTACGATAGGTTGGCTTAGTCATTTTCGGTTGTGTCTGATTCTTTGGGTTTCTTTTTGGAGGTTTTTTTTGGCAGAGATCCTAGAGTGGTTTGCCATTTCCTTCTCCAGCTCATTTTACAGATGAAGAAACTAAGACAAATGGAATTAAGTGACTTACCCAGGGTCACACAGCTAGTAAGTGACTGAGGTAAGATTTGAACTCAGGAAGAGGAGTCTTTCTGACTCCAGGGCTGGGGCTGTATCCACTACACCACTTAGCTACCCAGTACAATGATATATATGTGTGTATGCATGTATATGTATTGTATGTATATATACTGAATATGTATATGTACACATATGTATATATGCATATATAAATAATTTATAAATAAATAGACATATATAACATTGGGAGAGTATGTACAAATTGTTTTTTTCACTGAAAAGGGTAGCTATCAAAAAATTTGAACACCACTGATGTTGAGGACTCCTATACTCCAATGGATTTATGATCCCATCACTGTGGTTTTATCTTCCAACAATGCGGGTTGCAAGCTGTCCATAGCCTGCTCCCTGTGTCTGAGTTTTAATAGTCTACTGTTGTAAATTGTTTACTGGGGTCCCTCCAACATACTGGGTATTCTCCTTGAATTTTTTTTTTCATGTTACAAGGTTATCAATAGAACACGAAAGTTATTCCTTGGTTATCCCTCACTTTCAACACATGACCAGACTGCTGTATCTTTGCATCACACAATTCTTTTTTTTGTTGTTTTATTGATGCTTTTTTATATCATATAATTTCTGAAGAGACTTCTCTCCTGCTCCCTACTCAGAATGCCTTCTATTGTAACAAAAATGGTTATAATTGTTTCCCCAGTGTTTAGCACATAGTAAATACTTGATAAATTCCAATTACGTATCTGTCTGCCTTTACATGTTATCTTACTTGATCCCCACAACTCTGTGAGGCAGGTGCTATTTTTAATACCCATTTTACATATGAAGAAACTGAGGCTGAATTTAAGTGACTTACCTAGGGTTATACTGCTAGTCACTATATAAAGCAGGATTTGAACTCAGCTCTTCCTGTCTCTAAGATGAGCACTCTTTTTACTTTGCCAGTTAGCTGCCCAATGTTTTTCTGATTTCCTCATATTCATTATTTCTTATGATGAAATCATGTTCTCTTACAATCATCCACCAAATTTTTTTAATCATTCCTTAATCAATGGACGCTTCCTTTGTTTCCATTTTTTTTGCTACCATTAAATATTCTGCTATGAGTATTTTGATTGTATTCTGGACCTTTCCATTTTTTTTTACTTCCTTAGGTTGCATACGTAACAATGGAATATGGGTCAAAGGATATGGATATCCTAGTCACTTTTTTCCATTTGGTTCCAAATTGCTTTTGATCATACACTTCTTGGATGACCAACTTAACACCTATTTTCCTGTATAATTCCTCATTTATAGTGTGTTTTAGCCTGCTTACACCCACAGTACAACTCTCCATTGCAATTTGGATGAATTTTAAATTTAGTTTTTTAGAGACTATAGTGTTCTATGATTTGTAGATAAAAGAATATTGAAAGATTCAGATAATACAACACCCGACTATTTTTATTTTTGTCTATAAAAATTGATTCAATAGAGCAAAACTTGACTTTAAAGTCTTTCCTCCATCAAGATGTATCTCATGCATATGCCAAAATTAAATAAAATTCCTTCAAAGATGTAGGAGCAGAAACAACCTTTTTCATTGACCCTCTCATTTTAGTATCATGTGAATCATAAAATATGGTTATGCATACTCGTCAAGGGTGTTTAGTACCATTGTAGAAAAGATTCAGCTCCAAGTCCAAGCTGAAGAGGGATTTTTGATATATAGTGAGCATCCTTTGATACTTTTCTTTATGAACATGACAGAACTCTATGATAGCTATAGTGTTGCAAAAGAACTTGATCTAGTCTTCTACAAAGGAAAAACCAAGTAGTTGAAAAATGCTGCTTGTCTACACTATGAAATATTGTCATTGAACAGTCTATGAATTTCATCCATCAGCATATACCTACATGTGTAAGGCATATATAATATATAAAATTTATATTGCAGACTTATATGTCTGCACACATCTATCTGCCTATCTATAAATATAAAAAATAGGTTGTACAGACAACTATATGTGTGTATACTTACATAAAGATATGTATACATGCATTTTATATATGTATATTATATGTGTTTGTGTATATATGTACACACAGTCTGGTTGGAGAGACCAGGAAATCTTTCTGACAGTTACAGTTGTCCTAAAGTGGAACAGGATACTTTGGAAGGCAGTGACTTTCCCATTCCTGGAGGTCTTCTTGTGAAGGCTTCAGGAGTGTGTGATGAAAGTGGCAAAGAAGATCCTTGCTCAGGCAGTGGTTGAAGTGTTTGATCTCTGAGGTTCCAATTAAGTCTATTTTATGAATTAAAATTAACCTGAGCAACTGAGTGGTCACACAAATAGATGGGTCTGTGTAGAAAAATTTCAATCCCAGAGGTACCCCAAATGTCTGTCTTTGGAGACTGGACCTTTGGTTGCTTAGAAGTTCCTGAGTAACCCAATGAAAGATGGTCCCTCATCTGGCTCCTCTATTGTTATGACCCACTTTTCTGGTTGCTGAAGCTGTTGCTTCTGACTGACTCAGACTCTGCCTTGCCACACTCTTAGTTTCTCCTATTGCATTCTGGATCATTAACCCCTTGTCAATCTGTTCCTGATATTGGTTGGCTTTGATTACAGCCTGGTAACTTCCTTCCCCACACACAGTGGCTTTGCTAACTTTTGGAGAGGCATCTAGTTCCCCATCACCCCCCCTCCCCATCTCGGTGTCCTGGCCTGTTCTTCACCTGGCCTCAGCTCAGATCCTTTCAGCATCAGCTCTAGTTCATTTAGTCGATCTTCTTTTGCTTGAGGCCCCCATTGACTGGATGGCTCCCATTCTTGCACTCCAATCTCAATCATACTCCAATATACCCACTAGTACCACCTCCTACCCTTCCCTCACCTAGTGGGAAATACTTTCCTGGGGGCCTGAAAAGGAGAATTTGGGGCCAGATTTCTCCAGTCAGGGTTGGATTGAAGAAATGATCTAAGTCCCATAATGTGTACCAACCAAGGCAATCTGTAGCCAGCCCTTGGTGAGCAGGTATTTTGTGTTCAGCATGGATTTTTGATGAGTGTGTACTTTCTATTCCTTCATAAGCAGACCTACATTGTCTTTATATCTACAAAGAGTTTGACTTTCTGAGGAGGAGGCGGGTAAGAATCACATTTCCAGGCCCAAGAATGTTATGGCAAGCACTCTTCCCAGGAACAACATAGGATGGCTAACCACAAACTTTGAGTTAAATATGAGGAAAGCTTTGTTTTGTTATTTTGTTGGGGGGAGCAGAAAATGATGGAATCTTTCATTCTTTATGGGGGAAGGAGCCAGGGTATTGAATGGTCTATTGCAGTGGCATCAAACTCAAATAGAAGTGAGTGTTACTCATCAGGAAAAAAGGATTATGCAGGCAGCATACTGACTTAGTTTTGAAACATAATGTTTTCGATTTTATTGTGGTTTTCTTTTTTATAAAAATATTTTCTATATCATACAATATAAGTATATTTTATATATAGTACAATATGTGCAATACATATATTTTATATATTACACAATATATATACACAACAAATATATTCTATATATTATACAATCTTTTATTGTATTTTAAAATTTTGTTAAATATTTCCTAACTACATTTTAATCTGTTTCTGGTTGCCCTTGTGAGTATGTTTACACCACACTGCACATTTGATACCTCTGGTTGACTTAGAGAAATGCAGCAGACTCTTTTTATATTGGAATCACTTTCAGGTCTACCTTCAGGATCCTAAACTTTGAAATTCCCCTTTCTGACTACAACTGTTTATATTCTAACTATTGTATTCCTTCCTTGATAGTAGACCTATTTTTTGTCTTCACTGTGCCCTCCAATCCCTTGAATCCTCCCTGTTTTCCCAGTCTTTTTCCTCATTGTGATTTCATTTGTCCAATCCTGCCCCATGGGTGGTCACTATACAGTTTCATTGGCCACCACCTTAGAACCACAGTCCTCTTACCTTCCAATATTCCCAAGCTGATAATTCCTATTCCTTCGTAATTCCAACCATTTATTTCTGGTAAGTATCCTCCCTTCCTCTGCGTGATAGAATGGAAGCGCGATCAGGATCCATTTTTTTTTTTTCTCCTAGCACAGAGCTCCACACACAAGTACTGAATTATTGTTTGTTGTTGTGTGGTTAAGGGCAGGTTTTCCATCCCTGATAAAGAACCTCTCTGAGCCTGTAAAATGGTAAGAGTAATACTTACTCATCACAATGAAAGAGTTATACGGCTCAAATGAGTCGATATACATTAAAATACTTTTTAAGCCATACAAATGAAAAGGACAATTATAGAATTTAACTTTAATTTGCTGTTCTTTTTTTCTCTTTAGGAGACAGTCCTCAGAGATTTCCTACTTCATCACTCTAATTCCCTGCTTTGGCTGTTCAGGCCTTCCTTTCCCTGGCTATTTGAGAAGTTAGCCTTCCAGGGAGTTGTACAGAATTCTACTCCCAATCCAAACAAAGGCTGTCTGAGATCTTCTGGACCCCAAACCCTTCTCTCTGTTGTTCAGGAATTCTCTCTCAGTTCAGCTTGAATTTTGGTCAGGCCACTCCTTGACAATGGCATCATTTTCCACGTGTCTTCTCCACCAAGAAGTCTCTCTACTTTCCCTTTACTTTTAACTCTCCCTGGATAATCTGTCTTGACACTCCATCTCTCTGCTTCCATTTTTTTCCTCTAATCCGTCCATTGGGGCAGCTAGGAGGCACAGTGGCTAGAGTGGTGGGCCTGGAGTCAGAAGATTCATCTTTATGAGTTCCAATCTGGCCTCAGGCACTTACTAGCTGCGTGACTCTGGATAAGTCACTTAAACCTGTTTGCCTCAGTTTCTTCATCTGTCAAATAACCTGGAGAAGGAAATGACAAACTACTCTGGCATCTTTACCAAGAAAACCCCAAATGGGGTCACAAAAAGTCAGACACAATTGAAAATAACTGAACAACAACAACAATCCATCCTTCACACATTTGCCACATGAATCTTCCTAAAGATTCATATGGCACATATGGGTCATTCTCTTGTTCAAAAATCTTCAGTGGCTGTTGCAGGATAAAATACAAACCCCTCAGCCTGGCATTTAAAGTCCTACACAATCTGTTTCCTACATACCTTTCTATATAGTTCATACTAGTCTCCTTCATGCGCTGTATCTTCCAGTCAATCTGGCCTTTTTGCTATCTCCTGAATTTGAAATTTTTGTCTCTGTGCTTTGGTACAAGCCATTTCCACACTTAAAGTGTCCTGCCTCTTTATTTTTGCATCTTGGAATCCTTAGCTTCCAACTTGGTCCAGGTGCCAGCTCTTTTGCAAAACCTTCTCTGACTCTCTAGTTAGTACTCTTGCCCTTAGCAAATTTTCATATATTTATTTGTCTGTGTATATGCTGTATCACACAGTAGAATGTAAGCTCCTTGAGGGTAGAGTCTGTCTTTCATTTTTGTCTTTATACTCCTACACCCACAAATGCCTAGAATAGGGATGTGCTGAATACATTCTTGTTGAATTGAAATGAGTACTGTTACTTTTGACTTATTCTTCTTTTCTCTGAATAGTTCACTATCCTTCCTGTCAGGCTTTGCCCATCCTTCTGTTTCTTCCTAAGTCAATCATTGAATGGATAGCTTCCCTATAATAAATTTACATCTTAAAAATACCTTCATTTCAAAGAATGTCCTGGGTACAACAGTAAGTAATACATGTGATGAGCATTTTTTCTTCTCTTAAAAACATTTGCCTATCCTGAAAGGAGAAATAATAATAAGGAATTCTGAAAATTCTAAAATATATCATATTATTTATATATTTTAAAGACAAAGAAATAGTTTATTCATTTAATGCATATCAATGATGATCAGATATTTAATAGAATCTTAGTATTCAAAGGGACTTTGGAGATCATTTAGTTCAGTTTCCTAATTTTACAGATGAGAAAACTGACAGGTAAGTGATCTGCCCTAGGTCACAGACTTAATTCTTGATAGATCTGGGGTCATGACCAGGGGTATGCTGGAGCCAGTTTGAACTGATTGTTAAAATTTCAGGGTCAGCATTTATGTCTTGGAAGTAGGCAAGTGCCACAAATTGCAAGCCTGATTGACCATTTTGTTGATTTTCTAGAATTAAGTGATTTTAAAAAGGTTAATAAATTAAATGTTAATAAATCAATAACTTAAATATTAAAATAAAGTAATAAATGTTAATAAAATATAAATAAAACAAATGCTAAATTAAACTTAAAAGTGCATCTTGCATACAGTTTCCCCAAAGAGTCAATTGTTGACAATTTACCAGCAAATCCTGGCTGTAACCCAGCCCTTCTGACTTCCAGCCCAGTGTTCTTCTCATATACAACTCTTCCTCACAATGACACATTGGAACTCTGCCATCAACATGCCACCTGCTCTATATAATGCTCCCCCTTGGTCACTGTTTTCATCAGGCTATGTACCTCACACAGCTGGATTGCATTGTGGCCTGCTGTGCACCATGTGGAATGTATTTTTACCACTGGCTCCTGTGATAGAGGGCAGATTTTATAATCCCTGAAATTTGCCATTTGGGATTCTTTGTATGGTTTAATGAGACTCATCCAGTAGCTTGCTCTGAAACGTAAAACAGACAGTTGAAAATTCTTTTCAGGCTTCTAACATTCTTTGTCTGTAGGACAGAACTGCACCAGAGACACTACGGTGGTATCAAGATACACTTCATTTCATGTAGGAGAGGGATCAGCTTTGCTCTGCTTCTCCCCAGAGGACAGAAGCAGGGCAGGTGGACGATGGCTTGTCAGATGTGTATTGTAGGAGATAGGGACTAGAACAGAAGACAACTGAGTTCCATTTCAAAAACTCTGAAATTCTGTGAAATGTAGAAAGACTTTGGAATATAAAGTCAGAAAGGATCAACTGTATCTTTTTCCAGTGGAAGTTAATGCTAAGAATCAGAGGGCTCGATTAGTTTACTTAGGCTTGTACAGTTGATGAGAGTCAGATCTGGGATGAGTGAGAACCCAGGGCTGTTGGTTCCTCATTTCTGTGGCCTCTGTTCTCTCAGGCTGTCCCACCCCCTGGGGTGTTAGGCAGGAGGAACCCTTAACCTAGGAAAAGGCAGCAATGCAATTGACTGGACAGAGGCATTTAGACCACAGAATTTTAGTATGATTAGCTTGACTAAGGCTATATTATCTCGTCTGTCCTTATTTCTGAGGAAACTCAGACTCTGATACATACAATATTTCAATAGATCAACTAACATTTACCAATTAACATTGTGACTAATTAACATTATTAGGGGCAGCTAAGTGGTACAGTGGATAGAGCACTGGGCCTAGAGTCAGGAAGACCTGAGTTCAAATTTGTCCTCAGACACTTACTAGCTGTGTGATCCTGGGCAAGTCACTTAACCCTGTTTACCTCAGTTTCCTCATCTATAAAATGATGATAATAGTAGTTGTAAGGGTGATTGTGAGGATCCAATGAGATGAAAATTGTAAAGCTCTCAGCATAGTAAGCTCTGTACAAATGTTTGCTATTACTATTATTATTAGCATGTGCCTCCTATGTTCCAGGCACTGAGTTAGGCCCTAGATATACAAAGAGAACAAGGAAACAGTCCTGCCTTCATGAAGCTTTTTTTTTTCCATAAAGCTTATCTGCATAAATGCTAATTGTTAGAGGACAGAGATTCTTAATCTCTTGCCAGTGAACTTATTTAAAATTTTTTTTGGATAATATTTCAGTATAATTTATTTCCTTTGCAATATTATTCTGAGATGGAGGCCTTAATAAGTGTCACTAGACTCCAGAGAAAGTCCATGACAAAACAAAGATCGAGAGCCCTTGTAATAGTGTGTTGATAAGTCATTTATGAAGAGTAAAGAGGAGCAGAGTCCTTCATGCTGCAGAGTAAGGCAGCTGTGAGTTTGCATCACTGGTGTACTTCCAACCCCGTTGTGCTTCTAGAGGCAAGCACTACATCTTGCTTGAGAGTATTGGTTACAATGGGCATTTGTAGTTAATGTGTCAGAAAACTGTACTAATTGAAAAACAGCAAACCTCCTCCTGCAAACAAACAAAAACCCCCACCAAAAACTCACCCCCAAATAAGAAAAAAAATCCTAGAAATCCAAAGTGTTGAGATATTATCTGACTTTCAAGCTAAGTGTATTTTAAAGTATCCTTGAACACTGTAAAATATTCCTGAAGTGCAAAGATATTGGAGACACCCACATGAAATGGGGTATTCAACCTGAGGAACCTCTTGAAGTTTACATGGTAATTCTGAGGTCAAAGTTTTTCAGGTGGTTACTCTAGGTCCTTTCTTGAGCTAAGTGCCAAGCATACAAACTCTATTGCAGAGAGCACAACTCGAATGGGTTGGCATGTTGTTTGAATGCCAAATGTACGCTTGCCAAAGAGGCCATCTTATAGAGAACTCTCACAAGGCAAGTGCCCACATAGAAGTCAGAAGAAGCAATACAAAAAGGGCCTCAAGGTCTCCCTGAAGATCCTTGGAACTGATTGTGTGACATGGGAGACATTGGCATGGAACCACGCAGCATGGGATACTGACATCAAAGAAGGTGCCATACTCTATGAGCAAAGCAGAACTGAAGTAGCTCAGAAGAAATGTGAGATGCATAAATTTAGAGAATCCACCCCAAATACTCACATGGATTATCTGTGCCCAACCTGTGGTAGAGCATTCTGAGCTTGCACTGGTCTGATCAGCCACAGTTGGACACACTGTAACTTGACTCGAATGTAGTGATGCCAGTTTGGTACTCTTCAAGAACGAAGGACAACAACCAACTGCCTGGCAGGTGGAAAGGACATATAAATCTCAGTTTGTCCTGGTGTCCCTTTCAAAAATGTACAGGAGAGAATATTTTAAATATCTTTCCTTTCAGTACATAATGCAATAGGATCACAATTTTATTTACAAATGATGGTATCAGTTGTTAAATTGTGCATTATATTAATTTGAAACACCCTGGATAATTATGTACTAAATTCTTTTAGCTAACATTTATATTTTCAGAAATCTCAACCATTTGGGATATGTTTTATGAGTAAAAAAAAAAGCCTCTGAGCATTAAGGGAAAAGTGTCCTTGTTCAGAGGCTATGGAATTCTGGAGATTTTGTTTAGAGTAATGTCCTAGTACTTAGAAGACCCAGACTCCAGTCCTTTGGGCAAGTCTTTTGAACCTCTTTAGCATTCATATCATCTGTAAAATGAAGGGACTGAAGGAGATGATCTCTAAGGTTCTTATTCACAGTCTATGAGTCACTGAGCTGTGATAAAACATTTAACCTTTTCTTTTTCATAGAGAAGCAAGTTTAAAATATTCAAAATTATGAGAAAATGTCAAATAAAATGAGCATTTCCATATCCAAAGTAGAACAGAAAAAGAGAATTCTATATGAAATTATAATATATGACCCTTTCTGATGCTGTGATCAGGAGTGAGCTACCTGTATACCAGGCTGCCAAGATGCATCTGACCCTGTTTCTCACTATGGACTGTCTGTGTTCTGGGTCAGGTTTGGGCTGCCTAGCTGCTTGTCTAGTCCTCTCCCCTATTCTGGATCAGGTATGAGATTTGTTCATAGTTTATAAGAACAGCTAGGTGGCACGGTGTAATGGTAATCAGTTTGTTGGATATTTAGGGCTAAGTATGGAAGGTGTGAGCTCTATCTGGAAGGTGTGAGCTCTGTCTGGAAGGTGTGAGCCTTGTCTGGAAGGTGTGAATTCCCCTGTTGATGTGGAAGAATGCTATTGGCTGAGACACTCCCATGTTGACTTGGGAGAAGGTCAGTGTTTATAAGCAGGAGAATTTTATAGAGACAGACAGATTTTGGATTTGGCTCCTCAGTGGCTGACTGAAGACCTGAACAGGATGGAATTTTGTTTGTTGGTGGCCTGGCTGATCCTTGAGTTCCAGGCAAGAGAAGTCCTGAAGGGTTTGAAGTGTGCTGAACCTTGTGAACTTCAGTGTGTGCTGGGGATTGCCTTGAGGACTGGACAAGGACCTGGGAGCTGTTCATCCCTGAGGACTGGAAGAGAACCTTTAAGCTTTCAGCTCCTGAATCTAGGT
>CM053594.1:321520262-321542888 GCA_028646575.1 Pseudocheirus occidentalis
GAATTTAAAGCTCTGCAATACCTGCAACTAGGAATGCAGATATACAGGGCCTGGGATAGGGAGACTCTCCCTGCCCTACCAGAAAGTTAGAGAGCAGAGCAGGGGAGGGGCTCTACAGTGGGATTGCTGTTTTAGGGTTGGGGCAGGGGCAAGACGAGGAGAAAATGTGTAATTCAAAACTGTAATGAAAATGAATAATGTAAACAAGAAAACAAATAAAAAATAAATTTTTTAAAAAAGAAAGAAATTCTAGTGGTTTGAGCAGTTCAAATAATCTTTCCTTTCAAGAACTTTTCTGCGGTGCATCAGTTTTCTCTGTGATAGGCTGCTTCTACTCTAGACACACCCTTTTCCTATTTAACATTCTCTTCCTTTATCTGAAATTGTCTATCTTAGAAACTTTACATGTTAGAACCTTCTGTGCCCCAAGATTGATAGCAGAGTTCCATCCTCTGACCACTCCCTAATCTCTTCTTTTCTAGAACATCAAAGATGGAAAACTAATCAAATGTACATACTAGAGTCCTATAAAGCTCCTTTCCTTTGCCCATGTTTCTGAGCAATACAAATATGGAGAAGACAGAACTCAAATACCTCCTTACTGAGCTAGAAAGACTGATGAGACAATGGCTTCACTTGAGTGTACTAAACCCAGAGGGTAGCCTCTCACAGTATCATTGATTCCCCACACTCCTGTTGAGTGACCTAAAGATCATTGCAAAGATATCCATACCCCCTCCAAGGACTGAAATGTGTCCAGTGCTATGGACACAAACATATTCTTTGACCTTGACTCTTCTTCCCTTGGACTCTGAACCAAAATGTTTCAAGTTAGGTCTCATATCTTTCCTTTTAAGCATTAAAACTTGGGGATGGCTAGGTGGTGCAGTGAATACAGCACCAGCCCTAGAGTCAGGAGGACCTGAGTTCAAATCCAGCCTCAGACACTTAACACTTACTAGCTGTGTGACTTTGGGCAAGTCACTTAACTAGGAAAAAAAATATATATATATATATAACTTGCCTAACCTATTAGTTTTATTATCACTCACCATTTCTTTGAAAGCCCCTATGCTCTAAAACAACTGAAATGGACCAGGACAACATTTCAGTTCAAAAGGAATATAAATTAGTTACTCATATTTAAAATATCCATTTTAAAGGTGCCATCCATAAGTTTATACAGGGCCTACTGATGTAGGACCATTTTGTCTTTCTGAAACTTAGTGTTTTTCAGATTGATGTTCATTTAGAACAAGTTATTAAATTTTAGCTAATGGTCTCAGTTGCATTATCTGCCAAGTAGTCTGAGCAAAGAGATCTGCTTAAATGATTGGATAATCTAGTATCATCACTAGTAGGCTCAACCTGTCCTAATCAGACTGGAGTGTACATCCCTTCATTGGCTATAACCCTCCACTTCCTGCATTTAGGTTGGGAATCATTCTCTATTTCCTTTTGACAAGGGTATTTGACAAAGAAGAATATTGAGAACAACTACTGGACACAGGAAATGCTGAACCAATAAGAACCTGGTTGATGAGAAAGTACAGGACAAGGCATGCCTAAAAGGCAATGAGATTCATAGTGGAATCTATATATTCAAAAAAGGGTTGTACTCTTCCAAGCTGTTGCTAATCCTTCATTTTTGAAGAGGAGCAATGACTTCATGGGGTGATGTCTTGACTTGCAGGTGAATTGCATCTAAATGATACAGTCATTGGTTGCACTCTTTCTTCCAAAGTCATCAAAGTCCAGTGGCGAGACAAAAGCCAAGACAATGGATGACCTTGGCATCTTCGATGTCTGACCAAGCTCTAAGCCTTCCACAGCACCTCCTTCAGCAACCTTCATGACCACTGAAACAAATTATTCTTATCTGTCTATTCCACTGGGGAAGGTCTTCACATGTTTGGGGTAGACATCTCCCTAACTCACCAATGAGTTTGAGGCTTGTCCGTTATCCTTGACCTCGTTTAGCCTCTTGGCCAAGGTGTGGCCACTGTGTTTGCTACAGTTTCTTGGAGCCAGAGATGAGAGTTGAATGACAGGTAGACACCAAAGGTTGATGAGCAACCTTGGAAAGGGCTCAGCAGGCCATCACACCAGAGGTCCTAGTCCTCCCTGAACACCCCATACACCCCATCCTTCCAAGTAATCATCTTGGGAAGCTAGATGCTTATTTCCAATGTTGAATATTCTCAGAACATTGTTATAATTCTTCATTTGGAATATACTTCAGAGTTGGTGGCACATTCTTTTAAATGTCAGCAAATCATTGTTCTTTGGGGGTGGATTTGACTTTTGGAAAAGGCAAACGTAACTGATAACCAAGTGTTGGGGGTGGGGTAGAGGAAGCAGATGACCAATTTCTCTAGTGTGAGAATTTTCTACAAAGTATGGAATTGGGTTTTTATATGATGTCAAAAGAGTCTCTGAGTATACATTCCAAAAGCAAATTCTCAGAAAAGGTGCTGAGTGATGCTAGCAGCATTGAAATATGCAGTCCCAAATAGTAAATAAGTACCCTGATCTAATTACTTTGAAGGACAACATTGATTTACATCGGGAATCAACAAACTACCACCCATGCACCAAATCCAGACCAGTATCTATTTTTGTATGACCTGCAAGCTAAGAATTACTTGTTACAAAAACTAAAAGGATGGCAGATCTGGTCTATAGGTTATAGTTTATTGACCTCTGATTTAGATTATGAGTTCTGATAATGATGACAATACTTCAATTTTCATTGGAATTTTCTCATCAAAATCATATTCCCTCTATCAGTGAAGGTCATGATCCACTGATGCTTTGTCATCATGTGTCACTCTGGTCTATGGTCTCCATATGTATTCTACAAAGGATCCCCTACCATCCTATAGACCTTTCTTTTTGGCAGGTCTTGGATACATTTCATTAGTACCAGTAGAGCTGTACATCTGTTTTCTCTTGATCTTACTATATGAATATCACACTTCCTTTTACAGTTTCCTTGATGTTAGCCCTTTCACTACCACTTCTTGAATGTAAGTCATCATTAGAAATAACTCTAACCTATTTCCACCCAAAGTGTGCCTCCTTTGTACCATGTGTGACTTTGCTTATTTGGAAATCATGACATGCCAAGATTTACAAACATACAGTGCTTGATTTAGAGTTAAAAGGAGCCTTAGAAACCATCTACTCTCTACCCTAATCATTTTGCGCTAGTGGAGATTGAGACCCAAAGTAGTAAAGTAACTTTCTGAAGTTATACAACTACCAAGTCATGGAGCTGAGATTTGAATCCATGTCCTCTAGAACCACAATCAACATTCTTTCCACTATACCATGATGCATCACTGGGAAGTCATCTGTGTTAAAAAGATGAATCTTTATAGCAGAGAGCAAATTTGAATTGCTGAAAGGTCTATATACAAGAGTAATCCATTGTCTTCTCTTCCGCCTATTCTATTCATTGTCCATCTGCAGTGCCTGTCCCATTCAGAAGTACTGATGTACCAAATCAATGGATTGCCAGTACAATTAAATGTCTTAATATCAAAATAAGCACTTTTCAGTCATTAAAGTTTTCCAATATGAGTTATTAAGTTGGTGTGCTCCTTGTTAGAAAAAAAAATCATTGGTCCCATTGAGGATATCTTGTAGTATTTGGGGATTTGATGTAATCAATACAATATCATCAGAAAATGGATATCCAGGGGAATTTCCCTTCTTTAAGTAACCCATTTTCCATTTGGACCTGAATGGGATGTCCTCTCTGGCTGGTAAATACCTGTTGTAAACCTATGCCCCTTTGTTATATGTCTTATTTAATAGTAATAATTAAAGGATCATTGAAGAGACTTTGCTCTGTGATTGCAATCATCAAGAAATCTTATACGATCTTAATATGATTCATGAGAGTGATCTTATCAAAGAGCCTTAAAGGATGAATTCTGTTACTAGATCAAATGTTGTTTTCATATCAGTAAACAATAGACACTTTGGCAAAAACAGGAAATTTCAGGGCGTTTTAGGGTTTATGAGAAAAGTAATGAGTTCTAGTTTAGATATGTTGAATTTTGAAGTGTCCCTGTGACATGAAACAAATAAACATATAACTATACCTACAAAAAAAGTTTTATTTATTTGGACTTGACTGGATAAGTTTATATTTCTGTGATCTGGATGATTAAAAAGTTTGAATAACTTGTCACATACAAAGTCATAAGGCAGGAAAGGATATTTAACTTCTCTGAGAAATAATGTAGCTTGAGAATTTGTATAGCAATACATTTTACTTGTCTTAAAATGATGCCTGAATGTGAAGTCTGAGTCAGACCCTGTAGCTATGGGAAAACTCTAGGAATCTCAGTTTCCTTGTCGGCAAAATGGGAATAATACTACTTATATTACCTGCTACAGAGGGTTGAGGTAAGGGAAGTGCTTTGTAAACATTAAAGTGCTCTGTATATGTGAATTATTCTTCGTGAAAGTAATGACTTCAGTTATCTGAAACCATTTCGTAACTCAGACTTTTCCCTGCTAAAGAAGAACTCAGCTAGTATGAATGAAATGGAATCCATTGTCTATAAGAGGGGAAAAAATAGGAGGTAGAAGATGGAGGGGTTGGCAATGAATAAGGAATATGCCTATGTTTACTTTCTCTCTGCCCAAAGTGTCAGGGGAACAGGGGAGAAGAAATACTAGCACTGGAGAACATCACCAGGGATGCAATATTTCCAGAATGAGCCATCTTTCTGTGAACACAAGAAGATGGGAAGAGTGTAAAAAGATGAAGGATGAAGAGAAGATGGCTAAATATTAAATTGATCTGTCAATAAGCATTTATTGGCATTGACTTCGTGCCAAGCATTGTACTAGGCCATGGGAATATAAAGACAAGAAAAAAACAGTTCCTGCCCTCAAGGACCTTATATTCTATCAAGAGAAAAAATATATGTATAAACATATAGAATATATAGAAAAGGTTAATACGAGACAATTTTGGAGGAAGCAAAACAACTTCTCATTTGGAAGGATGTACTTGAGCTCAGTTTTGAAGAAAATTAAGGATTCTAAAAAACATAGGTGAGTGTATGTTAAGGCAGAAAAACAGAGTGCCATATGTGAGCATTAGTAAGAAGTATATAGTCTGCCTGGATTGTAGAGTATTAGGTGGGTTGGAAAGAGGCAGGATGTGAGGAGGGGCAAATGGGTCATAAGCCTGGAAGCACTTTACATCTTGCAAAGAGGTTACAGATAGCTCAACAGAAAAGAAGAGAAGGCTACGAAAGAGCTAGACCATGGTAGGACTGAAATAGACGGATATGGAAGTAAGGGGGGAAGCAGTATGGGAAGGGAGCTTTCACCAAGGGAGACAATAACTGAATGACTGGAATTAATTACAATTCAATTTCCAGCTTTATTATTCCACCAAAACAGAAAGTAGCAACGATCTCTGAAGTTACCAATGATCTCTTTTCTCAATGCTGGTTCTCCTTGATCTCTCTGCAGCCTTGACCCTGCTGATCACCCTCTCCTCTGTGATATTCTCTTCTCTCTAGGTTGGTAGAACATCATTCTTTCCTTGTTTTCCTCCTACTTGTCTTCTCAGTCTCCTTCGTTGGATCTTCATCCTGATCACACCTTCAAACAATCGCTGTCCCATGGAGTTCTGTCTTAGACCCTTTCATCCCTCTATACAACTTTGCTTGGTGATCTCATTAGCTCCCAATTATTGAATTTACTACTATGGTTATGATTCTCAAATCTACCTATTCTGCCCAACCTCTCTGCAGACCTCCAATCTCACATCCCCAACTGCCTTTCAAACATCTCAAACTAGATGTCCAGTAAATCTTTAACTCAACTGTCCAAAATGGAACTCATTTATCTTTCTCCAAAACCCTTTCCTCCTTCTTCTGTCTAGAGGACATCATCCTCCCAAGCCCCCAGGCTCAAAACCTAGGTGTCACAAATACTCAGCTCCTCAGTATCTCTCACCTCCCATACCCAAATCTGTTGCCTAGACCTATCAATGTCTCCTCTGCAGCATCTCTCAAATACGTGCCCTCTCTCCTCTGCTATCATCACCACACTGGTCAAGGCCCTTATTATCTTATGCCTGGACTATTGCAGTTACCTACTGCTGACTCTACCCTCTCGCTCTCCCCTTTCCAATCCAAGCTCCATTCAGTTAGTAAAGTGACTTTTCTTTAAGTACAGATTCAACCATTTACCCTACATATAAAAACACTCAGTCAACTCCAGTGGTTCCCTGTCACCTCCAGGATCACATACAAAATCCTCTACTTGATATACAATGCCCTTCATAATTCAGCCCCTCCTTCCTGTCTAGCCTTCTTACTACTTACTCTAAACCGTTTACTCTTTAATTCAGTGACACTGACCTCCTGGTTGTTTCATGAATAAGACCCTCCATCTCTCGGCTCTGGGCATTTTCTCTGAACATCCCCCATACCTGGAGTGCTCTTTGTTGTCCACTCCACCAGGTTTTACCTCCTTGGTTTCCTTTAAGTCTCAATGAAAATCCCACCTTCTACAGGGAACCTTTCCCAACCCCTCTCTTCTCCCCTTCAAAACCCACTCTTTCTTATTTCCTATTTATCCTATAGACAGCTTGTGTGTACAGATCTCTTTGCTTGTTGTCTTCCCCCTTAGATTGTAAGCTCATTGAGGACAAGGATTGTCTTTTGCCTCTTTTTTGTATCCCCAGAGCTTAGCACATTGTCTGGCACCTAACAGATATTTAATAAATGTTTATTGACTGATTGAGAATGTTTGTTTAGTACTTGCTATGAACTCATATTTGTGTTATATGCCATGGTGGACACCCAGTAAGAGTAAGACACAGTTCTTACCTTCAGGAAGTTTTCAAGGGGTTTGGGGAAACAAAAATAGAACACCCTTGAAGTAAGTAATCAAGTCATCAGATGGATTTTTTCTGTTGTTGTTCAGTTGTTTCAGTTGTATCTGGCTCTTCATGACCCTATTTGGAGTTTTCTTGGGAAAAATACTGAAGCGGTTGCCATTTTCTTCTCCAGCTCATTTACAGATAAGGAAACTGAGGCAAACAGGGCTAAGTGACTTGCCCAGGCTCACACAGCTATTAAGTGTCTGAGGCCAGATTTGAACTCAAGAAGAGTCTTCGTGACTCCAGGCCTGGTGCTCTATCCACTAATTTACCTGACCTTCTTTACTTCCAGTGAAATGATAAATTCCTATAATATTCTGCTATGTATATTAGATTTGGAATCAAAGAACCATGGGTTCAAATCCTGACTCTACCACTTGGTACCAGTATGACTTTGGGCAACTAACATTCTCTCTGGGCCAGAACATCCTCATTTTTAAAATGAAGAGAATAAATTAGGCATTTTATGTGGTTCCCTAGCTCTTAAGTCTCTTGTACTATGATCCCATGCTTTTATTCTAGCCCTGTTTACCCATTCCTATGGCCATTTTTGCCGTTCTTTTCTGAATTTTCCCTAGACTCCATACATTCCTTTTAAAATAACAAAGTGCCATGACACAAACTTGATAGGTTCTTCTAATAAGAGCTGATGAACACAGAAAATAGCTTTTTGAAGAATTGCTTTCTGGATATCCTCCTCCTTTTAATACATCTCAATGTCATGTGAGAAGATAAAGTTTGGCTAAGAAATTTTAAATCCAAGAAAGCTGAAATATATACACATGCACACATGTGTATATATAATACACATACACATATATGTATATGTTTTATACATGCATATGTATGAATATGTGTCCTAAAGTATTTATATACACTAAATTTTAATTTAATTTATTTAATGTACTTTTAGCTTGATTTAACTTATTTTAATTAATTTAATTAAATTCAGTACTTTTACACATAAGAATGATAACAGTTGCAGAAGACTCAAGGATGTTTATTGCTAAACATGACAGACCAAAGAGTTCTCTGGACTGATTAAATTATTTAGATAATTGCCAAATAGTCATTTTTTTTGCTGTATAATCAATTTTCTTAGAACTATCTTTTCAGACTTCTTAGGAAAATATTTAAATATGATCTAGTGCTTTGCACTAGAGAAAATTCAATACCTTATTTGTCAGAGGACAAGAAAATGACCTAGCTTCTTTCTTCAAACTGACCTGGGTGCCAGACAAAGGGAACACTACCATTTTACAGAATGGCTCCTACATTCCAGCATGTCTGCGGTTGAAACTGCTTGACATGGTATTAAATCACTTATCAGATGAGAACTGGATTCCTCAAGTTTCCATGCTAAATACATTTTTAAAGGCAATTGAGATTTTTTTTTGCTTTGTTTAAAGAACAGCAGTCCTCTCATTAGAAGGTTGCCCCAATGATGTGATGTGCATACATTGGCTTGACCCTAGAGAGAGAACTCCATTCATGCCTCTAATTCTCAGACACTGGGTAAGAAGAGGCTAAGAATGTTTGAGAAATGATGAGCCCTGCCTCCAGGAAAGGGGATCTTCCCCCAAGCCTTTCTAGTATCTCTTGGACATTGGTAGATTTGAGTACTTTGTGATCAGTATCAGGAAAACTCCCTTGCCTTCCATTATCTTGTCTCAGGCTCAGAGTCTGAACTTAATAGGGGGGAAAAAAAGAAGACCCAATCATGTGAAAAAGCTGTCCAGGTGATAATGTGAACATCTTCTCTTTTACTTTATCTGAGACAGGGTGCATGCTTGGAATGAGCTCCCTTCCTCACCCCAGTCCATCCTTTCATAAAATACTTCTCTTCTTTAAAGACCTACCTTAAGCTCCACTATCTATACAAAGCTTTTCTCAGTCCCTCAAATTGTTAGCATCCTACCTCCCTATCCTATTTATTTGTATTTTATTCTTTTTATTATTTTATCGGTTCATCTTATCTCCCCGCCACTCCCCTAAACCCTCCCAAAATATAAGCTTCTTGAGGACAATGTTTTGTTCACTGTATTTATATCTATAGCATCTGGCATACTGCTGGACATACAGTCAGCACACAATAAATGCATATTGATTTATAGTTCTGTAAACATGCTGTTTTCCCCCAGTAGAATGTGAAATCCTCAAGGACAAGTATTATTTATTTCTGTCTTTGTAGCTCTAGAACCTAGTACAATACCTGGCATACAGTAGGTGCTTAATAAATGCTTTCTTAATTGATTGGTTGAAGGGAAAGACCAAAAGAAAGTAGTGCAGTACAATGGAAAAGGCATAGTCAGAGTCCACGTATTGATAAAATGCATACAGACTAAGAACATATTTGAATGTGTGTAAGTATTATTTTACCTCTCAAGGCCTCAGTTTCCCCACCTGTAAAATGAAGGATTTGAACTCTATGACCTCTAACATCTCTTCTAGTTCTTAGATCTTAAGCAAAAGATATAGAATGTGTGAAGTACTAAAGAACTCAGCAGATTGCACATGCAAGACTCAGAAAAGCTAAACTGGATGCAAAGAAAATAAACTAAAACAGAGCAAGGAAAAGAGATAAGGAAGACCTTTTGGAGATCATTTTAGGATAAAGTAGGAGACACTAACAATTTATTATTTTTATCTGCACAGGGCAGAATTCCTCATAGGAGCTCCACATTCCTCAGGCTCAGACATGATTAGACATCCAACCTTTAAAAACTTTCTACTATTCTAAGCTTGAGAGTTTATAAATACAGTAATCTCTTTCCAGCTACCACTCCTCAGTCTGAAATTTAAGCCAAATGCCCTTCTGGGCTTCAGTCTGCCCTTTACCCCTTGCACGCAAGAGCAAACAAAAAAGGCTACAAGTGGTTGTCTGGCTAGCCTCTGAGTCTAGCTGAAGGACAGACAGGCTGAAGGAAAGGGAGATGGGAACAGGGAGGAAGAAAGGAACAAGGGGTTCAGCCCAGGTCAGCTCCTGGTCTCAAGAAAAGTCGGAGTCCCTGCAAACCCCTTCTGCAAGTATTGGTGGCAGTGAAAGGGATAAAGGGAAATCTCTCAAAAGAGGAAAGGAGGTTGAGGGTGAGAATAGGAGCGAAGAAATACCTCACTCTTTCTGCAAACCTTAAGACTAAGGGTGGTTTTCTGTAAACTACTGAAAAGGAGTTAGTATCTAAGGGAAATGTAGTACCTGACCATTTGGTTTACATAGTCTGTTTTGGTAGAGTCCATGAAAGACATCAGTGAAGGCCAAGATGCTGGTACAATCTGAATGTGTGAGCTTTATTTTGCTGAGATGGGATACCTAATAGGCATGCAACTATAGCCTTTTATAGCACTTGTCCTGGAGGCAGCCTCAACACTGATTTCAGTCTGGTATTTAAGGTTCTCTACAGTCTGTCTCTAGAATACCTTTACAATGTCATTTCTTTTTTTAACGTTTATTCCAAAGTTAACAAATATCTCCCTACCCCACCTTGCAAAAAATGAACTCATGATCATTACCATATACAAAGTGAAACATTAAAAGATGATTGCAGGGAGCAGAGCCAAAATGGTGGAGTAAAACCAGGGACTTGCTTTAGCTTGCCCCCAAACCCCTCCAAAGACCTGTAAAAAAAAAGACTAAAAAAAGAGAATTGTATATGAAACCATGAATCTGTTCAATACCGCTTGCTTATAACATCATCTTGAATTACACTTCCTTGTACTTTCTCTGCTCTGGCCAAGTTAGACCACTCTCCAAGCCATAAACCTTTCCCTACTGTTTCTGCCTCTGTTCCTTGGTTTACTTCATTCCATATACCTGGAACATACACCCACACTCCTTGTCTCCAACTGGTGAAATCTCACCCATTCTTCAGTCTTCCACCCAAATTCTACTTCCTTCCTGAAGCTTTCCCTGGTTTTAGCAATACAAAATGTTCTTTTACTCTGCAGGGATGTTCTTAGGCCCCATCACCCAACTGCAATGCAATTCCTTGCAGAAAATTAGCTTTTAAATCAAGGTACTGGAGTCCTTGGATCCCCAAAGAGTCTGCGGAAAGATTTCAAAAGGTACATGAAATTGAATGGGGAAAAACGTATCTTTATTTTCACTGATCTCTAAATGAAATTTAATATTTCCTTTAATTATTTAATAATATGGTTCTGAGGACAATGGAATAGGCTTTCCTGGCATAAAACATTCCACAGGCTTCACCAAAGTGACAAACAGGTCTATGATACACACAAAAAAGTAAAGAACCCCTGCCTTAAATGAAAGTAGGCTGATTTAATCAAATCATTCAGTTCTAATTTAAATTGAAATTATTTGTGCATGTCTTATCTTTCCCATTAAATCATAAACTTCTTGAAGGCAGGCAATTTGTCTTGTTTGAGAGACCAGCTACGGTGTCATGTGAATGAGTTCAAAGCCCAATTCCAATACTAACAATGTGACTGGAGGCAAGTCATTTAACTTTCCAGGACTTAGTTGTAACAAGAAATTAATAACATTCATACTGATTATTTCACAGAGTTGCTGTGAAGAAAATCATACAGAAACCTTAAAATCCTTTACAATTACAAGTGATAATTTGCTCTTATAAATCCGGCTTGGGGCTTTACACATAACTGGCAAAGGAGTGTTGAATGAATAAATGAATTTTGTATAGAAGCTCATACAATCTAATTAGGGGCATATAATTCTTACTTCTTCATCTCCTTCACTCTCTCCCTCCACCTAAGATAGAATCCTATTTCCAGTCTCATTATACTAGCATGTTTCCATGTGTCTTGCTATTCCCTTCAGACTCAATAGTTCAGAAGCTGCTCTTATTACCTTCTCCCATTCACCTGTTCCCTTTCTCAAATTTCTCATCCACAGGAACATTGTCAGCATATCCCTAGACTCGAAGTCTTAGTTTCATCTTTGATTTTTCTTTCTCCTTTAACTCTCATACATACTCTGTCATCAAATCCTATTAGTATACAATTGTCCTTTCCCATATGAGGTAGGAACAGTAGGAGAGGCTTGGTGGCTTGAGGAGGGGTCCAAGTTGGCCAGAGTGGTAAACATGCAAATGAGAGTAATTCAAGATGACGCTGGGAAGGTATACTGGAGACAGACTAGAAAGCCTCAAATACCAGACTGTGGCAGGTGCTAAGGCTGCCTCCAGGACCAGGGCTATCAAAGGCTGTGACTACATAGCTGCCAAGTATCTCATCTCAGGAAAATGAAGCTCAAATATTCAAGTTGGACCTTCCTTTCCCGGATTTGCTCCTTCTGTTCCAGTCCCAAAGCCTCCATTCTTGTCTGTATCTTTATCATTTCATTCTTGGATTGATCCAATACCCCTCTTCTCTAAAAGTTTCAGTGGCTCTCTATTGGCTTCTACCTTTTTTTTAAGCAATCACAGTTGACTTGCCCAGGGTCACATAGCTAATTACTATTTGAGGTCAAATTTGAACTCAGGTCCTCCTGACTCCAGGGCAGGTGCTCTATCCATTGCACCTCTAACTGCCCCTGGATTTGCATAATATTTGATATTTTAGCATTTTCTATATATTTTTATTCTCCCAGGGGCTGCATAAGGGAACTAGCATATAATTCCAGAACCTTTGTATTGAGGAAGGATCCCCGGACTTTTCAACTAGTCCAGCTCATACCTGAAGCATGAATCCCCTCCATGACAACCCTGACAGGTGGTAAGTCACCGAATCTCTGATTAAACAGGATCAGTAAGAGAAATAACTTACCACTTTCCAGGAGAGAAAATTCTCTTTTGTTTAAACTTAAGCTGTTAGTTATTTCCCCCTTATATCAATCTAAAATCTCTTTCCATGCAACTTCTCCCCACTGGTCTTGGTTCTCCCCTCTGAGAACCAAGCAAAACAAATATGATATTTTTCCACATAACAGCCTTTCAAGTTTTTAAAAACAGCTGTTAACTCCTCATAAATCTCTTCTTCTCTACCCCAAACATCACCAGTTTCAGTTCCCCCTGGTACAGCACAGTTTGGAGTTGCCCCACTGTTATGACCCCCATCCCCTGATCCTTTTCCAACTATTCAATGTCCTTCCTAAAATGCTACATGAAGATGCATGTCTCCTTCAGAGGCAGTTTCACAGATGGTTCTCCATCATTCTAAGTTGGAATCTCTGAGCCAGACTTACAGTCTAAGTGACATTTTTAGGTAGCTATGTGCTTGATCATTAAGAGTCAGTCTCTTCCCAGCACCATCTCCACCACCCCCTTCTAAAAGCTGCTCAGTTGGGAATTTATTTTTTCTAGACTATCCCAACAATATAATAACAGTGCTGGGAATGAGCTGACGTGGAAAGGGCAGCCGTGGGACCTCAGCAATAGTGATGTGTGCAAAGGAACAACAACAACAAATAAAAGAACTGAAATGATGAACATTTGCTTTCTAACTCTGCAGAGAAGGGGACTGAAGAATTAGAGGCTTAGTAATGGGCTCCAGAACCTTTCACTTCTAGGTCACTGACATGAAGCAAGCAAGCAATTTGAAATTATACAAAGGCCTAGTAAAAGAATGAAGTATCAGTAAGAAAATGAAACACTCTGCCATGTGCCCTAAAGAAAGGGTAAATTATAGTATCAGCTAAAATATAACTTAATTTAAATTGAAATTATTTGTGCATATCTTATCTTTCCCATTAAATCATAAACTTGGTGCAAAGAAAATCTCACACATTACAGGGTTTTGAGCTGAGCATTTCTTAGCCTTTCAGTGACTCCCCTGGTGGGCTACAAACAAAGGGAAGGTATTTAGAGATAGAAAACATCTGTGTACACTCCAAATTTTACATATTCCTTGTATATTAGTAGACACTTAATAGAACACTTGTTGATTGATTGAAATGTTTGTTTCTGTTTACAAGCAGGATGCTCACCTGGGCTCAGGAAACTCTCTACTTGTGAAAGCTACTGCTGGATACATTACTGCCCTCTCAAACTAGAGAAATAATTTTTTGTTTGCTTGTGTTTGAGTATTAATTTTTAAAAATCTACCCATTCCTTAGAAGCTTCCAGATACAATTCACAATATATAAATATAATTTGGTCACATCAAAAGCAGCAGGTACAAACTCAAATCTCCCTGTATTAGAAGTGAAAGAAGTTGATGAATGCAGTGGAGGTATGAGTAGGATGAGTCTGGTGGACTGAATGCCTTTGGGAGTTCTGACCCCACACTAGGACTAATAATCTAGTCTATAAAGTCCTGAACCAACATCATGATTCCTGGGTGTATAAAGCCACTGGGTTGCCAAAGGATGGACAAACTGACTCAAGTCAGAAAAACAGAACAGGTTAAAGCTTTCATGCTAGTCAGTATTGCAACTGGGTCCTTTACTGGCCACTGTACTTTCAGCCTGGGTAAGATATGTAGGAAAGAGAGGGAAAAAAGAAAATAAAAAGGGAAAAAAAAGGAAGGAAGGAAGGGAGGAAGGGAGGGAGGGAGGAAGGAAGGAAGGAAGGAAGGAAGGAAGGAAGGAAGGAAGGAAGGAAGGAAGGGAGGAAGGGAGGAAGGGAGGAAGGGAGGAAGGGAGGAAGGGAGGAAGGGAGGAAGGGAGGAAGGAAGGAAGGAAGGAAGGAAGGAAGGAAGGAAGGAAGGAAGGAAGGAAGGAAGATTAGAGGTTTCAGAATATTTCCAGTCAGGACCAAAACACACGATGTGGAGAAACCAGACTAACTCTTAACTACAGAGATCCAAAATTTCAAGAGAAGAGGGAGAATAGGGGATCCTGAATAATCAAGTTGAAAACCTTCAATATACCACTTCCTCTGCAAAGCTTTCCTTGATTCACCCAAGCTGGAAGGAACCCTCCTATGAATTTTTCATGGTATTCTGAAGCTCATTAAATTGTATCATATGTCATTGGGAACTTTTTGTTTTGTTCTGTTTTGTTGCCTTCCCATGTTAACTAAATTGTAAGCTGCCTGGGGACAGGACTTTGGAATTTAGAGTCATAAGATGACAGGATCATGGATTTTGAGCTAGAAGAGACTTTCGCCCAAGAAGATTAAGTGACTTGGGCAAGGCCACACAGACAGTAACAGCTAAAATTAGAACCTAGGACTTTTGATTCCCAATTCAGTGATCTTTCCATTGTATAATATGCATCAAGTACTCAATACTTTCCCTTTGAATAATTACATCATCATCAAGGAGAACAATAGGTCTGCAAATAAATGAATTAAATAAATAAATGAATTGTTCAACTGAATTAAGGAGTCTAACCAATGTGTAACTGAAAGTTATCTTTCCTCACCAGAGCCATTATGCACAATTTTGTGCTTGGGATAATCAGCACAAAATGTTCTCTGAGCAGGGGTGGAACTTAATTGAGTTGTGGTCCCCAAGGTAGAAGGAGGAAATTGACATCTATTGGCTTACTATTTCACCTAACTAGTCTTTCTAATTAAGTGCTAAATTTGGTTATTTCTTTGTTGTTAGAGGATGGAAAGTGCTATCAACATCTCTTTTAATTTCATCTCCCTGGGAAATACCCAGTTGCCCACTCTAGTCATGGCCCTTTCTCCACCCAGGGGCACTGATACCAATATGGCCCTGAAAAAAGAAACCAACACATAAGTGACTATTCTGAAGTTTCCATATTCAAAGAATATCCGTTGGATAGAGAAGCAACTAAAATGAATCTCCATTTGAGCAACTTGATTAAAATGAGGCTAAAATCCTTCTTTACTGAAATAGTTTTGCTGACAATTCATAAACAAGACAAATTCTCTTGGGGGAAAGACTAAAGCATTTGATTTCTATATCTATATTATTTTATTTCTATTGTAATAAGTTATATTTACTCCAGCAGTCATAGACTGCTTATACCACTTGCTTAGGACCTAAAGAACATAAGGAATGAGAACTTGTCTTTTTAATAAGTGCCATTTATCTCACCTTTCTCTGACTTACAATCTTTTCTTTGCTTGTCTTTCCAAATTCCCTATGGCTGATTGGCTCAGTTAAGATTATAGTGTACTAATGAACCTCAAAATAATGGATTCAAAAATCCCAATGAGGGTCAGCTAGTTTTGCTCTTTTACATGACAACAAATTGCACCCTTAACCTTAAATGGGTGCCATTCATCTCGAGGTCATGGGTTAAAGGGATAAATTGACCCCCCACTACTGGGAAAAAAATATATCTGCTTTGCTGATGGTGGGTTACTAGCCTCATTAGGGTGAGTACTTGAAGGACCAAATGACCATTATTATGTTTTTCCCGATTTGGGATCTTCTCTCTGCCTTCTTTCTTTTATTCTATGTTCAAATGAGGCTTTTCTAAACAGTGTGTCTCTCTCTCTCTTTTCTCTTTCCTCTGCCTTAGTTCCTTTCACTGGGTGGAGGGCGGGGCAGCAAAGGGGAATTTGTATTTAACGGTCAACTTGGTGTAAGTATTTATCTGTAGGCCTTCATTTTATCTTATGATGTTAGAATCTGGAAAGACTTTGAGGCTCATGAGCATTTTGTAGGCTAGTAAACATTTTGTGGGTTCTTGGACTTTTAAAAACCTATTTGCAAGGCTGATATATGTCTGCCCTGGGAGAATTAGCTCTTCCCTTAAGTGACTGAGGTAAGTCATCCTCAAATCTCAGAGTAACAGGAATGCATATTTAAATTTATGATATCTGAACTTGGCGGCAACAAGCCACATTCTTGCTCTACTTTGGGCTTGGCAAGCTATTTAGAAAGCTGTGCTTGGACTAGGTATGAGGGGATGCTTTTGTTTCCTTTTGTTGGGCTCTTAAGAAGTTTGAGAATATTTTATTTCTTATGAGTTTTAATAAACTATGCCAAGATGGTGTTTACAACTGAGCTTTGTCCAGCTCATCTGAAAAACAGAAAGCAATAATGACAAATGTGCAGTTTATTGGTATAATTAAAGAATATCTGGCCAACTAGTTCCCTCCTAGAGTGCTGGGTATATAAGGCCAGATCTAGTGGCAACATTTCCTATCCTATATTACCTGGTTCAGGCTGTCCAGTATGAAATTCTAACTTTATGGGAGTGAAATTCTTATTGGAACCCGTGGAACCTCTATAAGAGAAACCCAGGTACCAAGAACCTGAGCTACTTTTCAAAGGAATCACATCTCTATTGGGTCAAATTGCCATCCAAAAAGTTGGAAAAATCTCCCTGATAAGAGACTTAGGCAGATGCTTAACATCACACACACACACACACATTCATAACACACATTTAAGAGAACCAATGATATCTTGATATTGGTATTGGATGAGTGATACCTTGACTCATGCATGAATTGGATTTAAATGAGACAGGGTTGTGCAAAATCATAAACCTCACTTTATCTTTCAGAGTCACTGAAGTGCCATAGCAGGACAAGAGTTAAGACAACTAACAATGGCCCAGGATTCAGTGGATAAACCTGGCATCTTTGATGTCTGACCAAGTTCTAAGTGCTCCACAGTATCTGCTTTAGCTACTTTCATGGCTGTTGGAACAAATTGTTCTCATTCACCCATTCTGGTGGGGGCAGCCTTTACATGCTTGTGATAGACATCCTCTTAACTTACTGATGGGTTTGAGAACTGGTGGTCACCCTCGATCTGGATTAGCCCATATGCCAAGACAGTTTTATTGGTGTACTACTGCTGCATATCTTGGAGTGACAGGTGAGAGTTGAGTGACAGGTCGATACCAAAAGTGGAAAAAGGGCTCAGCAAACCCTTATACTAAAGGTGCTGAGCTTTCCTGAACACCCCGTCACCCCATATAATTGTAAGACTAATATGTACAAAAAGAAAGTTTTATTAAAGGAAAATAAAACAATGGTGCCTTTTCTCAGACCTGTGATTAATGAGTTAATATATATAAAGCTCTTTGCAAAACTTAGGGGACTATATAAAATGCAAGCTGCTATTATTGTCACTTTTGTTATTGATGTTACCATCAGTATTATTTCATTAGTATTGGGAACTTCAAGTGAGGAATTTTTCTATGACCTTACAGATTGGAAACTGTTCTACAACTTATGGTTGTAGAAGAGTTGACCATGGGTAACAGAAGGTTAAATGACTTGGCCAGAGTAATGTAACTAGTAGATGGAAGAAGTGGGACTTGAACTCAATTTACTGATTCTAAGTAGGACTCTCTATCTATTTAGCCACATTTCCTCTTACACAGGTGATTGATGATGATGATGATGACAATGATGATGATGATGATGATGCCAGCTTATATTAATATGAGCCTTTAAAGTTTGCAAAGAGCTTTTAGGAACATTATGTCACTGAATGAGAAATAATTCTTAGACATCATGCAACAGGCAAATAAAACATTCCGTAGTCTTTCAGTGTTGAACAGAGAGCAACTGTTTTTGCCTTTCCTTATATCCCCAGCATTTAGCATAATGTCTGGTACATAGTAAGCTCTTAATAAATGTTTGTTGATCAATTGAGCATTTTTCTATTTAACTTACAATCCATTGGAATGTTCAATGCATCTAGCACTCTGCCTTCCTGGGTCTTCCTCAGCTCCAAGTCCTGTATTAGGGATCCATCCAATGCTTGATATTATATACCCTGTTCACCGAAGTTCTGTTTGTGAATATTAGGCCTCTGGGATTAGATCCCTTCATGGACTACCATTTGTTCTACATCCTTCTGATTTAGGGAAGATTAAAAAGTATATTTTTGTGTCTATAGCTTATGGACACTGTTTGTTACTTACACAGGAGACCATAGAGATTTATCCACTGGTCCAACCAATGATTGATCGGCTCTTTCAGCTATGAGACCTGTAAACAAAATCTATACAATTTTACACTAAGTTACCATAACACGAAATTTTTGTTCTTGGGGTTGTCCTACTAGATCACACTTCATTTTACTCTTGTGTTGACCTTACTCAAAGCCCTTAGGAGTAATCTTTTCATAGTCTCATACAAGATTCACATCCCTGTCCTTTGGACCTTTTTGAGTCATATTCAGATGGAAAAGTCAAAGCTACATATCCAGCCATAGGATTTTTCCATCTGATTCAAAAGAGGGTTGAGTTTTCCTTGCAATCAGTTGTCCAGGGCTAACAGAGAAACCCACTGGATAGTCATAAACAAAGAACCTAGACTGTTATTACAAATGAGGATGGAGGGAAACAAAGAGGGGGATCATTCCACAACCTTCCATATCCCCCCCACACACACTTCACCTATCCTAGGTGAATTTATATTCTAAAACTATTTTAACTAAGTAACCCTTGAGTTTCCAGGTGAGCAGTGAGAAAGTATATTTGCAGAATACTTCCTTTAATTAACTGGGGTGCTAAAACATATGTTAAAACTATAAAGTTTCATTTTCTAAGTACTGATAGAAAAAACCTATTTTTTAATTTCCAGTTTAACAGATTGCAAATCTTCCCTGACTACCCCTCAAGCTAGAAGAACTCTATCCTTCTTAACTCCAAAAGCATTTATTTATTGTATTGGTCATCTAACACTGTGTAGCATAGTATATCTATTTAGTATCTCTTGTATTGTGGTCTAGAATTGTCATTTAACTGGGATATAAGTTAACCATTTGTATGTGTACAATAGTCATTTCTCCCAGCCCTTTGTCAAATAACCTACACGGTAAGGACTATATTATATGTCTTTGTATCCTACCTTCTTGGAGCCTAGAACAGTATCTGTACATTAAACATTCAGTGAATACGTGTTGATTAATAATGAATTAATCACATAAATTCACCCTGTAAGTGAATTAATTAGGAATGGAGACAATACCTATGATGTCATTTCTATAGGAAACTTCCTAGTGGTAAAACTCCCTCTACCAAAGTAGTTCTCTTCAACTTAAACATCAGTTCATCAGAGGCAGCTAGGGGGCTCAGTAGATAGAGCACCACCTCTGAATCCAGGAAGACCTGAGTTCAAATCTGACCTCAGATACTTATTAGCTATGACCCTGGGCAAGTCACTTAATCCCAATTGCTTTAAATAAATAAATCAGATTTACCTAGAGAATCAGATTACCTAGAGAACTAAGAAGTTAAATGATTTACCCAAGGGCATATTGCCATTATATGTTCAAGGCAGGACTTGACCCCAGGTTCTTATTGCTTCAAGGCCAGCTCACTGTAATAATCATTGTTTTAGGATAATTATACTCAAAGAAATTCGACTAAATGAATGAGGAAGAGCACTGGAGAGTTTGCTTTAACAAATGACTGAGAAAGACTAAGGAACTTTCATCAGCACAATGACCAACCACAATTCCAGAGGACTTATGATGAAACACATCGTCTGCCTCCAGATAGAAATAGATGTTGAACTTAGAGAGCAGACTGAAGCATCTGGGCTGGAGGAGTGGAGAGAGAGAACATGGTTAACGAAGGAATTTGTTTCACTTGACAATATATATTTATATTTGTTTTCTCAATGGGTAGGAGAGGAGGATGTGAGATGGAAAGAATTCGTAACTGAAAATAAAATTGCATTTAAAAATAATCATTACTCTAACAGAGAAAAGAAAGGATATTTTACAGCTTTTATCCAAAGAATGATCTTCCATGCCCAAATAAGATCTCTTCTTCCCCAGAATGCAATGGTAGTTCCATGAGAAGATCAGAACCTTAGTGTATGTCTTACTAGTAGGGAGTGTCTCCTATACTCTCAGACAATGCCTAGGTCAAAAACAGTTCTTTAATCCCTCTCAGACAATCTGATTTATGATGGGCTATTGTAATTGTTTGTATCTGAGTGATTTTGTGGCATGAGTGCTTATATTACCCCAGAGTTTTGCTAAGTAGGATAGGGGTTCTGTCCAAACCTCAGTAGAATGACTATAGTGATGAACTCACACTCCAAAATGCTTTCCCTGTGTATAAGCACCACAACATGTTTCTTAATATTTTCAGTCCTTCATTGGTTATATGATCTCATTGATTTGGGCACTGTCTCTGTTTATATGGTAACCCATCTCCATCCTTCCATCCTATGGGATTCTTGTCCTTGTTTCTCTATAAAGCATCACATCATGAAGAGGTCTTCTTCTAAGTCTTTTTTTTTTATTTTGTGAGTACCAGTGCAGAATTTCAGATGTCCATCTCTTCCCTCATTTTCACTACATGATCCACCCACTCCTTTTTCAATGATCATGTCTTCTTGTCACTTCTGGAGCATAGGTCATCATTAGAAGTAGACTACAGTGCATTTTCTTAGGTGAGGACCTTGCCTACTGAGAAAAAATGGAAGTATGCATCACAAACATTTTCTTTTCCCCTTGTATTTATCTCAAAACCTCCTTAATGTTATATCTCCCACTCCCTCCTTTCATTCAGTATTTGATAATAAGGTGCTCCCTTTTGCCAAGGCCAACTCTTTTTCATTATACCATTGCTCCCATCCCATCCCTTCCTCTTCAACAGAATGCTTCTTCGATTATCTCCTTCCTCTCTAACCTTCCACCTTTCTCTTTCTACTGGTTCCTTCCCTACTGCCTTCAAGCATGCCCTTTATCCCCAGTCAAAAAAAAAATAAACAAGCCCACAGCCTCAGCTACACACCCTTCTATCATCCCCTCAAACTACTGCCTTATATCTCCCCTCTGCCTAGAAGCAGTTGGATAGACAGAGCAGTCAGATCTAGAGCTGAGAAGAGCTGAATTCAAATCTGGTCTTAGACCTTCATCAACTGTATGATTTTTTGACCCTGTATGAATCACTGAACCTCAATGAACTTCAGTTTTATCATTGTAAAATAATAATAATAATAGTACCTACCTCGCAGGATTATTCTGAAGATTAAATCTCATGATTTATTATTCCTCTTCTTGCACTAAATAGCTCAGTCACACAAGTTGCCTCTTCAACTTCCATTTCCCATCTCTGTGCCTTGAAGAGAGCAGCACGTCCTCACGTCTCTCTCTTTACCTCTGCCTCATAGTGCTGGCACTATAAGTACAGAATGGAACATTCCCTTCTGACTCTTGAGGAATTTGCATTCTAATGGGGAAGACCATAAGTACAAATACAATATATTATGGGTTTGTGTGTGTCTCTGCATGTGTGTGTACGTGTGTAATGATATATAGAGTGAGAAGAAAGTGAATAAACACCAGCATATGCAAAATAGTTAAATACAGGGGCAGCTAGGTGGCACAGTCAAAATAGAGCACTGCCCTGGAGTGAGGAGCACCTGAATTTAAATCCAGCCTCAGATACTTAACACAAAAACTAGCCATGTGACCTTGGGCAAGTCACTTAACCCCAATTGCCCTCCAAAAAGCAAAACAAAACAAAATACAAAAATAAAGAAATACACAGTAGTTTAGGAAGGCACTTGAAGACGTGTATGTATGTGTATGTGTGTGTTGTGTTGTGTTGTGCTGTGTTGGGGTGGGGGAGGGTGTCCAGGAAAAGCCTCATGTAGAAGATGGTGCCTGAATTGCATGTTAAAGCAAGTGAGGAATTCTATGAGGGGGAGGTAAGGAGAAAGCGCCTAGAATACTGAGAAATTATGTGACTTGCCCAGGGTTACACAGAAAGTACTCATCAGAGACAAGTCTTGAACCTAGATCTTGTTAACTCTAAGACCAGTTTTTCATTAGAAAAAAAAATTACTACCTCCCAGCTATTCCTTTACCCCAAACAAATTTAAATGAACTATTTGCCCCAGGAATAATACAGTATTGGGTACAAAGACGTGAACTAT
>CM053594.1:321543388-321558729 GCA_028646575.1 Pseudocheirus occidentalis
ATTAAAACCAAGAATCACACACCCAGCAAATTTGAGTACAATGTTCCAGGGGAAAATATGATCCTTCAATGAGGTGGAAGACTTTCAAGCATTCTTGCTGAAAAAAACAGAATCAAAAAGAAAATTTGATACTCAAATACAAGAAGGATGGGAAGGTAAACATGGAAAAGAAATCATAAGAAACTTATCAAAGTTGAACTAATTACATGCTAACATGGAAAAATGATAATAGTAACTTTTAAAACTTTTCTCAGTATGAGGATAGATGAAGGGAATACAAATGTGTGTATATGTGTGTGTGTGTACATATACATAAGTCTACGTAGGAGGGTATATATGCATTTGAATACATATCTGAGTATGTGTATATATGTGTATATGGAGGGTACAGGATCAATTGAATAGGAAGGGACTATACTTTAAAAGGTGAAATTTAGAGGTGGGAAAGGAATAGAATGAGAGGAGACAGGGAAAGACAGAATGGAGTTAATCATCTCATATAGAAGAAGCTAAGGATAATTGTTACAATGGAGGGAAAGAACAGGAAGGCAAAAGGGAAAGGGTCAACCTTAATCTCATTGAATTTGGCTTAGGGAAAGAATGACATAAACATTAAATTGGGTATCTTGCCACAAAGGAGAGTAGGGGGGATGGGGATGAAAGGTGGGATGATGGGGGGGTTGCTGGAAGCCCACGCTTCTAGAAAGGGACAGGGACAGGGTAGAGAATAGAACAGAGGGCGGTGCAAGATAGGAAGGAGGTACATATAATCAGTCTCTCACAATATGTCCATTGTAGAGATGTTCTATGTAACTACACATGTACAGCCTGTATTGAATTGCTTCTCTTTCCAGTCGGGGTGAGTGTTGAGGGAGGAAGGGAAAGAACGTAGAATTTAAAGTTCTATAATCAAATGTTTAATATATATATATATATATATGTATATGTTATTATTATTATTATTATTATTAACTACCTGCAACTGGGAATTAAGATATACAGGCACTGGAGTAGGGAGATCCATCTTGCCCTACAGGAAAGAGAGGAGTGATGGGGGAGGACATAGAAGGGAGCAGATTGTGGGAGGGGTTATACAGTAAGATAGGGCTATTTTGGGTTGGTGGGAGGGGGAAAGATTGGGAGAAAATTTGTAACTGAAAATCTCATGGAAATGAATGGTGTAAACAAGAAAATAAATAATTTTTTTAAAGGGGAAAAAAGGGATAAAAAAAAATTTGTCCTCCTAAGACAACTGGAGAGGTCATCAGAAAAGGCAGGGCCTCCGAGGCCTGAGGTTTGGCCTGAGAGAAGTGTAGACAGCTTCAGGTAGACTATGTCTCTAAATTAACAAACAATAAGCCCTGAGCACAGTTCTGTCAAGAAGCAGAGTAGGCCCTAAGAAATTTCACCTCAACTTTCACCCACTCACCACCTTAAGAAATTTCACCTCAGGAACTTTTACCTCACAAACTTTCATCTAAGGATCAGCAAAGGCTGAGTAGGGGAAGATTGAAGGACATTCTACCCTCCCTCATTGTTTCTGGAAGCCTGGTCTAGTGGTGCTGACCAGAAGTGATCTGACTGTGGCTGTGGGAAAGGAAGAGGGAGCACACCCCAGTGTGGTACCTCAGGGAGCAAGAACGTTTTCAGGACAGGCTGGCTAGGGGACCTAGCTGTGGCTTAGGGGAGGGAAGGAGTTCTTCAGGTTGCGTTCCTAGACAGAATTCAGAAAATAATAGCAAGGAGGACCTGAGGCCTAGAGCAACATTACCCACAATTCAGGATTAAAACATGATTATAATGAGATATTAAAAACAAAATAAAGAAAATTAAAAATAAAAAATGAGTTAGCAAAGGAAAAAGAACCCAATCATAGATGGCTACTTTTGGTATAAAAGAAGATCTGGGTTCATATTCAGAGGAAGATAGTGAGGTTAAAAAAAAAGCTACTCCTACCCCAAAAAGTAATATCAAATGGTCATGAACCCAAAAAGATTTCTTGGAAGAACTTAGAAAGGAATTCAAAAAATTAAATAAAAGAAAACAAGAAAAAAATAGAGAAAAAAAGCTATTCAAGAAAAGTATGAAAAGAAAGTTAACCAATTGTAAAAAGAGATGCAAAATCTTAAGGAAGAAAATAACTCCTTGAAAACTGGAATTGGGCAAGAAGAATCATATGGCATTATAAGACACCAAGAAATAATAAAAATAGAAAAAATAAAAGAGAATATAAAACCTCTCCTTAGGAAAACAACAGACCTAGAGAACAGATCAAGGAGAGACAATATAAAGGTTGTTGGACTATCTGAAAGTTATTATTTAAAAAACAAATAATCTGGATGCAATATTACAAGAAATAAATAAAGAAAATTGCCCTAAGTTTCCAGAACAAGAGGGTAAAGCAGAAGAAAAGAAACTGTACTATTCACTGCCTGAAAGAGATCCTAGGATCAAAACTTACAGGAACATCATAGCCAAGTTTCAAAATTCCCAAGTTAAGGAGAAAATATTGCAAGGAACAAGAAAAAAACGATTCAAATATTGTGTAAATACAGTCAGGATATCACATGACAGCAGCTTCTACTCTAAAAGACCATAGGTCTTGCAGCATTATATTTTAAAGAGCAAAAGAGTTGGAGTTGTGTTCAAGAATAACTTACCCAGCAAAGTTGGACACAATTTTGAATGAAAAAATAATGGACATTTAGTGAACTGAAAGACTTTCAGGTATTTGTAACAGAAAGACTAGAACTCCATGGAAAATTCCACATAAAAGATCCAGAAGAAATATGAGAAACATTAATGACTAATTATAAGACTCATTAAGGTCAAACTGTTTACTTATTATGTATATGAAAATGTTATTAGTATCCTTAAGACTCATCATTACTAAGGTAGTTTGAAAGAAAGGTTGGGGTTGAGTTGTGTATCATGAAGTGATTCTAAAAAACAAAATTGGGTAGCATAAGGTAAAAGGGAGCAATTATATTATAAAAATGAAACATTTATCCAATGTCTTCTCTCCATTTACACAGCTTAGCACCAGGCTTCATCATCTCTCACCTAGATTTTTGTAACAACCTCGCAATAGGTTTTCCTGTCTTAAGTCTCTTACTGCTCCAGTCCATTCTACATACAGCTGCCAGTGGTTTTCCTTAAATGCAGACCTGACCGTATCACTCTCTGACTCAATCAACACCAGTGGTTCCATATTACTCAAAGATAATGAATAAACTCCTCTGTTTAGCCCTTGAAATCCTTCACAAATGGCTTCAGCCTTTCTACCTTCATTTGACATTACTCCCCATATCAAATTGCAACCTAGCCAAAGTAGGATTTTTGCTATTCCTCCTTCCTGGTCTTCCATGTTTCATCCTGCTTTTATCCCCAATGTCTGGAAGGTACTCCCTCCTGATCTCTGCCTCACAGAATCCATCTCTTTCTTCAAGACTCATAAGCAGAATTTGCTTCCTTCATTGTGATTCTCTTCCCACCTCCTAGCACATAGTAAGTGCTTAATAAATTCTTGTGAATTGGTTGATTGGCATACGACCTTGATAAAGAGCCTATGAAAGGTCTATGGCTGAAACAAATCTTGATTCAACTTCACATTATGACAAGAATTACAGCCTAAAAAGATGCCTTCAAGAATGGAGGTCAAGGGAAAGGGACAAGAAATGTTACTTAGGTAGAATTCAATAAACTTGGCAACTGGTAGAATACGGGGCGAAAAGATGAAGGGGAGGGAAAAGCAAAAAGTGTTGCCAAGGTTGTAAACCAGGGCACCTCAAAGTATTTTGAATTCACATAAACTTAAGGGCAATGAAGTCCTTTACCAATTTTCCATGAAAATTATGCAAAGTAAACTATGCAGGAAAATGCCACCATGGCCTCAGAATACAGGTTTTGCTCATTTAAGACCCTGGAATCCTTCTTAAAAAAATTCCACCCAACGACCTTTATCTTCTCATATTCGTCTGCTGAGGCATTTGAAGCTATTTGGTATGATATTTTTGCTCTTACTCTCTAGTAATATGAAATCTCCTGTGACTTCCACTGATAGTCATCTCAATCTTCAGAGTTCGGAAGCTAAGCACGCAAACCCCAGCGTCCTCTGGGAACATGGGGCATTGATGTGTTTGCCAAACTAAAATGCTTTCTCATTAAAACTGACCAATTCTCAGATGTAGTAAAAAAAATAAAATAAAATTGCTGGTCAACTGGGACTTTTAAGAGATTTCGTGTTCAATTTTTGTTCCCAGAAATGCAGCAATAATTCACATTTCCCTGCCTCACACAGATGGGCCACTTTGTCAAAGAATATTGCTGCTACAAAAGCCTGGGGGGAAAGAAGGGAATGGTTAAGGGTAAAGGCAAGATAGATTCATTTAATATTCTGGGTACATGGTTGCTATGAAATACTGCATTACCCAACAGTTTGCTTGGTTTGTGGTTTTTTCTCCTCTAATATGGAAACTAGACTCTAGAAAGCATTGCCTCAGGGTGTGACTCAGTGGCCTGAGGCTGAGAGGGAAGAAAACTGGATTTGAATCAGGAAACTCTATTTTAAATTCCACCTCTTAGACTTGGACAAGTCACTTAGGTGCCACCTGAGCATGACACTGTACCAGGAAGGGATCTACTGAGGTGATTCCAGGCATTTTTTGGGGAGATATATGTAAATAAAAAATACTGTAGGGAGGAAGGAAAGCCATGGACTTGTGGAGGAAGCTCACTAGCTCCTTAACATGCTCCAGTGAGCCAGTGGGAACTGGTTTTACTGGCTACCCTCCTGACTCTCCAGGAATTTCTCTACCATGCCCCAGAAACCTTTCCATTTTGGGAGCTCACTTCAATCCTGCAATGGAAGTATCTTCTGGCCCCTTGTGTCTTTTGTTATGATTAGATGAGTCTTTCCAGAGTTGCCATTTTAAGGAGGCTGCTCAAGCCAGCCTAGTCTTCATTCTTCTTCCAGACTTTTTCTACCATGACTCCATACAGGTTATGTTCATCTCCCTTTCCCTTTTTAGCTTTCCTTTTTGTGTGGTCTTCCCCTATAATACTCTTCGAGGGTAAAGCCTTTCTTTTTCTTTCTTTCTTTCTTTCTTTCTTTCTTTCTTTTGGAGGGAGGAAGGTAAGGCAATTGGGGGTAAGTGACTTATTCAAGGTCACACAGCTAGTGTCAAGTGTCTGAGGCTGGATTTGAACTCAGATCCTCCTGACTCCAGGGCAAGTGCTCTATTCACTGCACCACCTAGCTGCCCCGAGACTGTCTTTCTTTCTACTTCCATTTCATTCCCAGTGTTTAGCACAATATCTGGAACATAGTAGGTATTTAATAAATATTCATTGACTGACAAACTGACAATCTCTCTATAACATAGAGATGGTAATACCAGTAGTACCTACCTCACAGGGTTCTTGTGAGGATTATGAAACTCAAATGAAATAAGCAATGTGAAGCAACTCATAAGTTTTGAAGCTCAATATAAATATAAGATATTTAAAATTTTTTATTTCATGATTAAATAAAAATAGAGGAAAAGGAAATAAATATTGTGCAGAATTGACAAAATTTGGCAATTGATGGGATGTGACGTGGTAAACATACCCTCCCTGACTTAGAAAAAACGGTCTTGAAGGAAGTCCTCAATGAGATAAAGGGTTGCCTTGCAGCTGGCTCCTGCTCCTCCATCTCCTCAGAGATATGGCTGGGTTTCACCTAGTCATCTCTAGAGCCCCTCTCCTTCCCCCCCAACACACACACACACACACACACATTTTTACAGATGGGGCCACAGAAGGACCTTGACTTGCCCAAGGTCAAACAGCAACCTAGTGACAAAGTATGACCAAAACATTGGGTCTCCTGATACTGAGATCAAAGCTCTTATGATATTCTCTCTTCAGCCCCTTTCACCCTTTTGTTTGTCGGTTCACTTGTTTAATTTTTATTGACATCTTTTATTTTTAGTAAATTTAGTCATCATCTTATTACCTCTCTCCCACCCAGAGAGCCGGAATCTCATAAGGATAAAAAAGAAAGAAAAGCGCAAAGGAGATTTCCATTTAGCAAACATCCCCAGCATATCAATCAAATCTGATAGCATATGCAATGTTTTTCATCCATTGCCTCCCTCCTCTGCAAGGGAGAGATAACTCCTTCCACTCCCATAATAGATCAGATTTAGAACAGAAAGTATTCTGAAAGGTCATGTAGTGCCCATTTCACAGCTGAGGAAACTGAGACCCAGAGAGGTTCAATAACTTGCCCAACATCACATTCCTAAAGGACAGTGCAAGGATTTGAACCCACATTATCCTATTCCAAATGGAGTATGTGTTCTGCTTGTGCCATATCTCCTCTCTGATCCACTTCCTCCTGGACAAAATTTGACCCTTTACCTTATGTACTTTGTCCACCCCCCGATTCAACTTGCCTACACTCTGAAAGAAGCTGTTTGGGGTCAGCCAGCATCTGATCTTTTCCCCTTGAGGGACAATCTAGCCTAGGTCTGAGGGAAAATCCCATGAGAAAGTGTGCCTTTGATCTCAGGGACTCTTTACATTTTTATTAATTTTTGTACTCAGCTGACTCAGTTCTGAACTGCCTATCTAGGGCCAGGCCCTATCTAGGAATTCCCAGATCTTGTATACAAAGCCCAGCGGAACCTTGCAGCTTCTACCAGCACAGGGAAAAGGATCCAAAAAACTTGAAGGAGGGTTCCTGGGGAAGCAACAGAAAGAAAGCCATCTTGGCTAAGGAATAGGATATGACTCCCAGCTACCTGAAGCCAAGGAGTAAAGAAAGCTGTTCTGAAGGAGACTGTCAAGACCAGGGTCTTCTGGACCAGAGCAAAGGGCCAGGGAAGTGGATTCTAGGGGTATGGGGAAATCTATTGCTTTGCTGAGTTTCATCCACTGGCTAAAGGAGAGAATTGAAATAATATCTAGTCAGCTGGCTTTGGGACATTTTCTAGGACGAGCAGAGGTCAACCAGAGAGAAAGATTAGGGCTAAATAAGAGCCAGACCTCATTCCACAATTTTGTCCTGCCCTCTCTTGCCTCAGTGTAGGCAGCAGCCCCCACTGCTAGGCCTGGACTTCATTGCTAGGCCTGGTGAAATCCTTCCCATCCCTTCCCTTCCCTTCCCTCATGGCCCAGCTGCCCTCTTCTCCATGAAGCCTCTTCTCATCACCTCAATTGAAGGGAACATTTCTCTCTTCACATTTTCTTACAATACTTTCCTGAGTCTCTCCTTTGTTTTGATCTCATTCTATTTTATTTAATTGTATAATATATGATATAAGGTGTTGCAAAAGTCTTAGTTCACTTCTAATCTATTTAAGTTTAAACTGTACTATGATTTTTGGGACACCCTGGATTAAGCGCCTTACCCATACTGTGTACTAAATAATGTTGAACTGAATTTTTTATGAGTGTTTGTGGAATAAAGAGATAATAGATTTAAGTTGGAAGGGAGCACTCAGAGGGCCACAGAGTCTCTTCCAGGGCTGAGGAACCTGTGGCCTCGAGGTCACATGTAGAGCTTTAGGTCCCCAAGTGTAGCCCTTTGACTGAATCCAAACTTCATGAAGAAATGCTTTTGTAACTTAACAGGGTTCTTTGGAGAATAATGCCTTCATCCAAAAGGAGTGACCACAATGGGAGGAATTTCAGGTCTAGGTTTGTAGTTCAAAGGATTTAGAACTGGACGTGTATTTTGAAGCTCATTTTACAGATGATGATTCCAAAGTCAAAAGTAGTGAAATACTTTGCCCATTAAAAAAAAAAGAAATAACTTGCTCAGAAACTTCATCAAGTTTGGATTCAGTCAAAGGGCTTCATTTGAGGCCCTAGAGGGCCACAGGTGGCCTCAAAGCCGCAGGTCCCCACCCCAGATCTATACCCTGATTTTACAGGTAGGGAGACTGAAGCAACATGGAGAGGTTAAATGACTTTCCCAGGATCACAAACTCATAAATATCTTAGGGAGGATCTGAACCTACATCTTCCTGACTCAGGCCTGGTTCATTACACTGCACTGTCTCTTTCTGACTTTACCTTTCTGACTCTGGTCTTTCCCCTGTGCTGCTGGAAATCCTAGAGTGCACAGTAGCCTGATAGCAGTGAGCTGGCTGAGGAGCTCGTAACTTCCTTAGAGCAGGCACAGATAGTCCCTTCCTGGTGGGAATCTGCTTCTATCCTGGGGTGACATTGAAGAGTCTCCTAGTTGGCTGCTGAGCCAGCAGAAATGATGAGTCATCACCACCTTTCCCCTCTGTTGTTCTCCTGATTTCTGGTTATGGGTCATGTGGACAGTTAACAGCTTTGACCAAAGAGCTAGGTAAGGAATTGAGGGAGGGGGGACTTGGAGTCATCTTGCCTCTCACCTGACTCCAGTGTATAATGAGCATAGGGCCAGCTCTTCCTCTTTGGTATCTGTTCTTTCCCAATCTCAAGTGAAATTTCAGGTGAATGAGGATTCCATGGTGGACCAGCCATTGGTGCCTATTTTCCCAGGAAGTTCCCTCCTCCCTTCTCTGGCAGGTCTCTACCCCATCCCACTCGTCCCCCTCACAACATGCAGACTCTGTGTCCCCTTGCCAGAGAATCTGAGAAAATAATCCCTTCTAACATGATTATGAGTATAAATAGACTACCATGTTGCTAATCTCAGATAACACTTTTGCAACTTAACAGGGGTCTTTTGGGGACGATGCTTTTACCCAAAGGAGTGACCATGAGGGTAGGAATTTTATGCCTAGGTTTATAGTTCAAAGGAAGAACTGGAAGCGCCTCATGGGGCTCATTTTAGAGATGAGGATTCTGAAGCCAAATGAAAGGAAATAGCTTGCCCAAAATCACACAGGGGATAAGTGGTAGAGCCAAGGTTTGAAGCAAGGTCCTTTAACTCCAAATCAAGGGCCCTTTCCAGATCTTTTTAGGAAAGAACTGGTCATTTTCTATACTTTGAATTAAATTTCATAGGCAGTTGCCTGAACTGATTGCCCCAGAGTCAAAACTTAGCACAATATGTATCTAATTCTGCCTCTGCTTCAGGATATTAAAAGGCATCTTTCATATGGCTTATAGCAGCATCTTTTAAGAGTCTGGTTTGTAGAAAAATACCAGGAGACTGGAGGTTAAGTGTTATCACTGGCTAGCTATTACCTTGAACTAATCACTTCCTTCCTCAAACCCTTGGAGTGTGTGTGTGTACGCGCACGTATGTGTGTGTTGGCCCTGAAAAAAGCCTCTCTCTACCTCAAACAATTCTCCATTCAGGCACTAAAGTGATTTTCCTAAAACACAGGTCCAATCATGTCAATCCCTACTAAATAAACTCCTGTGCCTCCCTATTGCTTACGGAAGCAAATAGAAAATGCTGTTTGGCATTCAAAGCCCTTAACCTAGCCCCCTCCTACTTTTCCAATTTTCTTGTACTTCATTTGCCAGAAAGTACTATTCCATCCAGTGACACAAATAAGACACTCCATCTCCCAGCTCTGGACATTTTTTCTGGCTCTCCCCCATCCCTGAAACAACTTCTTCACTCCACCTATTGTCTTCTCTGACTTCCCTTGAGTCCCCACTAAAATCCCACTATCTATAGTAAGCCTTCCCTAATCACTCTTAATTCCAGTGTTTTCCCTCTTTAAATTATTTCCAATTTATCCTGTTATAGCAGCAAGCACTCTAGCATACCCAGGATGGCTGCTAGCACTTTGATCTGCTTTTCTAAAGGAAAGTAACGCTAAAGGGTTAAAAATCTTACTTTAATCAAACACACATATCACTCACTTAGTTCAGGGGGAAAAGTCAGCACCCTGAACTTTAGAGAAAATATAAACAGAAATTACAAGCAGACAAAAAATACAGATAAAATAACACAATTCAGTAGACCAACAGACAGGACTTTTAGCTGTCTGAGCATTACATACATACAGTTAGTTACCAGAGAGAGAAACACAAACATATGGGTTTTCAATGCTGACAGGCTCAATAGCTGCCCAGGGTCTCATCTGGCCAAATCACACAACTCTTCCCATGAGTGAGCCTCAAAGCAAAACCTCACGTCCTTGTGACCCACTGCCTAATTACAAAGGTGTAGACTTTCCTGAAAAATAAACCTCTCCCTAAGCAAGCTTCCCTTGTTGGGCTCCAAGTGAAGCCCATTAAAGGGCAGAAAAGATCTTCAAATTCCCCAGGCCTATGAAGAGGCAGGGAAGATCTTCAAATTCCCTTACCATTACACCTGCATGTAGCTTGCTTTGAATTTATTTGTTTGCACCTTGTCTCCCCTAACAGGTTGTAAGCTCCTTGAGGGCAGAGACTATCTTTTGTCTTTTTTTGTATCCATGGTACTTAGCACAATGCCTGTCACACAATAAGTGTTTAACACATTTGTTTATTCATTGGTTGATAGAACTGTGACTTGAAAGACCTGGGTTCAATTCCCATTTCAGATGCTTACTACTTTTGTAACCAGGAATAAGTCATGTAAGTCCCTCTGCCACAGTTTCCAAATCAACCTGCTCAATGTTTCTTGCATTAATAACCATACTCCACTCAGCTGCCAGTTCATTTCAGGCCTTGATCACCTCTAATGTGGACAAATGGGGAGAGTAATAGGACCTACTTCACAGAGTTGTGGTGAGGTTCTTTGGAAACCAAAAAACACTAAATTAAGGATGCTACCATTATTTTTTAAAATTTTATTTTATTCTGGACTTAATGAAAAAAAAACAAGCATAACATATAACAGAAAAACAAGCATAACATAGTAGAATAGAAAAAAAGATTCGTACATGAAACTGCAAATCTATTATGTACAAATTGCTATTCCTTTTAAATATATAATAAAGTTACCTAGCAACTTTTTTTCTTCCCTCCTGCTCCACCCTAGACATGGCTACCATTGGGCAAAATATTTATATGTATGTAAAACCATTCTATATCACTCATGTTGGACACTTTGGACAACTGCTCTCAAACTCAGCTTCTCAATCTGTAAAATGGGAGAGAATAAGACACAGCTATCTCACAGGTGTTTTGTATGTCTTAAAACACTATAAACATGTAAGTCATTATTAAGGCCAGAGCATATTCTCCTCTATGAGGAAATATACACTACAGAAAAAAAAATATTTAACAGAATAGCTGTCTGGGAACCAAATGCTTTCTAACTTCATTTTTGGCACCCGAAATAAAAATTAGCTCAAAAACAGCAGCTGTTGAGTTGACCACTTAAAAAAAAAATAACAACTTCTTCTCATCTGTCATGATAGTTACGCAACTGGGTTTTACCCAAAAGTTTCTGTTCAGCTTAGGAGCTAAGGCGGCACCTGCTTCCAGAGCACTCCTCTATAGTGGAAGCCTTTCCCTCCCAACAGGGACCCAGATGAATCCAAGTGACACCCTCTTCGACAGTGATATCAGCATGGAGGCCCAACCACAGCTGACAACCACAGGCAAGAGAACATCTATGAATGAGATGTTTCTCACTCTCCTAATGACAGGAAGTGAATCATGTAAACCTCCCACGGCCAGAAATTCCTTCCTTTAGATCTGCAGGATTCATCATCCAACAATTTTTATATGGCGGAGGTGGAGGTGGAGGGGAGGAGTTGGGAAGAGATGGGAAAAGGGGTCTCCCTATGGTCAAGGTTAAAATAAACATATCCTTTGGCAGCTTCTTGGGAAGGAACTAAGTTAATGAAGGAAATGCACCATCATGGTCTAGGGCATCTCAGTGCCAACCTCCATCTTTTTTTTTTCAGTCAAAGCACAAATTCCAGACTAGGCAACTCCATTCTCCCCCTTTCCCCACTCACTCCTCCCACCATCTCAACCTCAGATTGACCTCCCATGGACAAACAGAATTGAGGGAGGCCCTTCAGGAAGAAAGCAGGCCAGGCATCTGAAGAGAAACAAGGAATTCTGAATGTCATCTGCACAAAGGCAACAAAGAGCAGAATTTCTGAGTCAGTCTTCTCTATGTAGTAGAAGACAGAATGGATTATTAGAAACATGACTAGGGATTCCGAAGGTCCTGGTTCAAGTTCCTGGTTTGTCACTTTCTACTTAAAGGGTCTTGATAATGTTACGTTTCTGGGCCTTTTTCCTCATTTGTAAAATGAAAATAATAGAATTTGTGTTCTACCTCCAGTATGATCAAATGTGGTAACAGTTATAAAGGTCACACAGCTGGTAAATGGCAAAGTTGAGACTCTGTCGTGGGAAGTACTAGATTTTAGGGCAGAGGACCTGAGTTCAAATCCCACCTCCACTCTTTGCTACTTTTACAATTTCATACTAGTCTCTTTGGGACTCAACTTCTTCGTCTGCAAAATACAGGCTGTCCCTAAAGTCTGGACACATAGGAAATCTCATTAACTATGCATATTTTTAAGAAATGAAAATAAATGAAATTCTCAACAACATTTTATTTAATTAGCATAAATTTTAGCCATGACAATTCATATGAAATAAAAGTTTTCATTAACTATTGGGGACTATTTTCCATATTAATGAGATTAATTTAATTTAATTAATTAATGAGATTTCCTATGTGTCGACTATGTCTTCCTCTGAAATCTCATTTATGCTAATTAAATAAAATGTTGTTGAAAATGTCTTTCATTTCATTTCTTGAAAATATGACTAGTTAATGAGATTTCCTATGTGTCTAGACTTTGTATAGTGGTAGGGGATGGGGGAGGGTGAACTAGATCAGGAGTTCTGACCTTTTGGTGTCTGTCATGGACCCCTATGATGGTCTGGTGATACTTGTAATCACCTTCTCAGAATAATGTTTGTAAATGAATAAAATAAAAACATAAAATTGAATAGGAAATAAATTATGTTGAAATAAGTCAGTCAGTAAACCTTTATTAAGTGCCATAGTATGTGCTAGGCACTGTGCTAAACCCTAGAAATATAAAGAAAGGCAAAAAAAAATCCCTGACCTTGAGAAGTTCACATTATAATGGGGGAGACTAGGTAACAAATAAATTATAATATGATGTGATTTGAGGTGATGTGATATGACATGACATGGCATGATAGGATGTGATTGTAATTGTTTTGTTAAAAAATAAAGTTAATTTTTCCCATGCAAATTCCAAAACCCTCTGAAATCTAGCCATAGACTCCTTTGGGGGCTCTCCAAACTTCAGATTAAGAAGTCCTAGATACCATACAATTATCAACTGTGAGTAATCGAGCTATTTCCTGCCATACAATGACCCAAGGCAATTCTGAAGGATTCTTATGAACTATGCTGTCCACCCCAAGAGAAAGAGCTGCTGAAGTCTGAATGAAGATTGAAGTATACTTTTTCTTTACTTTATTTTTTTTGTTTGTTTTTCGTCTGTATTTTCTTTCACAACATGGCTAATATGGAAATATGTTTTGCATAACTGCACATGTAAGATCTTTATTAAATTGTTTGCCTTCTCAAGGAGAGTGGAGAAGAGAGAGGGAAAAAGAAAATCTGGAACTCAAAAAATCTTAAATGAATGCTTAAAATTATTTCATAATTAGAAAAATAGATAATTTTTTTCATGAAAAAGATTAAAAAGAAATCCTGAACTAGATTATCTCTAAAGTCTTCCTGTGGTATAGGAAGTACAGTGGACAGAACACTGAAGTCAGAAAGATCTGGCTTAAATCCTGCCTCATGCATTCAATAGCTATATAACCCTATACAAGTTACTTAATCTAAGTAAGCTTCAGGTTCCTTAGCCACAAAATGATTAAACTAATAGAGCCCATTTGACAAGAGTTGTCAGAACTGCACATGCACATCTGTGTATGTGTGCACGTATGTATGTGTGTTTGTGTATCTACACAACCCAGCCCCTTCCTTCTTTTCCTTCTTCCCATACCTTTCTCTCCTCCACTCACTTCATGATTCAGCAACACTGACCAGTTGGTAGTGTCTGGAACACAAGGCTCCTTCCCTTTGCGCTAGTTGTCCCCACCCTTTAGTGTTCCGTCCCCTGACTGCCATACTCCAGGTACCCTGACTTCCTTCCAAACTTATCTCAAAACCCACCTACACTCCAAGATTTTTCCCAATCTATTGCTAATGGCTTCCTCTCTCAGAGTGTGTTTTATATAATTGTCTACTATTCTCACCCAATTAACTAACTCCTTGAAGGCAAGCACTATCATTTTTATCTTCCCTGTTTCAAAACCTTAGCGCAGGGGCAGCTAGGTGTTGCCGTGAATAGAGCATTGGCCCTGGAGTCAGGAGGACCTGAGTTCAAATCTGGCCTCAGACACTTAACACTTATTAGCTGTGTGACCTTGGGCAAGTCACTTAACCACAGTTGCCTTGTCTTCCCCCTCCAAAAACGACAAAAAAAAAGTAAAATAATAAAAAAAACTTAGCACACAGTTGGTACACAGCAAGTACTTCATAAATGTTTGCCAACTTGACGTATTATGCATGCCTCCCGTGCAGACTTACGTGCTGCATTTCATCCAGAGAATATCTCAGTGTTCTTGCTTCATGTCATCCTTAAAGGGTTATAGAAATGTCAGTGACAATTACTGTGATGAACTCGGGTCTCTGTGTGTTGCCCCAGTACTAAAGAGTGCTATTCACTACATGAGGTCCCTTCCAGATCTAAAAATCTTGTAGTTGTAAGATCCCTAAGTTCAAATTCATTTTTACTTTGCTAATTCACTAGAGAAAGTTTAAACTAGATCCTTCCATCTATAAACTATGAATGTTGTTTCTGGTCTCTCCCTGGAGTTTACCAATCCCTTTTTTTTCTCATGAGTTCTTATTCCTTTGGAGTTTTTCTTTTTCCATGACATTAGAATATAGTCAGGGTCACAGGGGTGGGGATTCTGCAGCCTTGAAGCTACATGTGGCCCTCTAGGTCCTTGGGTGCAGCCTTTTGACTAAGTCCAAGTTTTACAGAACAAATGCCTTTATTAAGGGGATTTATTCTACGAAATTTGGATTCAGTCAAAGGGCTGTACTTGAGGACACTAGGAGGACTGTGAAATGTGTGTATGCAGGGGTGTATATATGTGTATATATTTATATGTGTATTTATATGCACTTGTATATATATATATATATATTTGTATGAGTGTGTGTATATATACATACACACACATACATACATACATAGCTAGATATATTCCCATAAACATCTTTATATTCAGGGCACAATGTCTGGCACATTATTGTTGCTGTTGTTTGTCCTTCTGTTTCAGAGAGGACGGACAGCATCATAGGGTGTGCCGTCCTGATTGTAGCACAAGCGAGATTTAAGGGAGGCAGAGTTGTACAGTCTTCGGCCTCACTCTCTCTTCCA